>CM019073.1:73289504-73997004 GCA_009667805.1 Leptobrachium leishanense | reverse complement strand
ACACACACACACATATATATGGGTATGTCTGGTCTGAGGTCTGTGTAATATATATGTGTATATGTACGTGTATCTGAGTGGGTACATGTATCTGAGTGGAGGTGTGTGCAAGGGGTAAATGGGGTTTCTGGCCATACATTGCAATATAAACAAACTGGACAGGCTTTCGGCAAAATCCTAAATTATTTATTGGAAAGTGGCACATGACCTTAACCTCCCTGATGGTTTTCCCAAGTGTGGCTGGTGGTTAACTTTTTGTACCGAAAGCGGTATCCCCGAGCCACACTCCGGCTGGATACTTACATGTCCTGCGCTCCCTCGCTGAACCCCGCAGTCTCCTCCAGCCGCTCGCTACATCACACTGCCTGGTTCTCTTCTTGCGAGGAGTGAACCAGGAAGTGTGACATCACGATCGGCTGCATTGTGACTGCGGGGACAGCGAGGGGGTGCAGGACATGTAAGTAACAGCCCGGGTGTGGCTCGGGGATACCGCTTTCAGTATTGAAAGTTAACCCCAAGCCACACTTATACCACTAGGGGGCTAGATTAATTGGACCAATTCTGACATATAAAATATGTCAGAATCAGACCGCCAGGGAGATTAAATAAAAGTATCGGTGAGTACTTTAAAAAAGTATCGGTACTTGTACTCGGTCCAAAAAATTTGGTATCGGTGCATCCCTACTTATAACGGATATTAACCTTTTTATAATCCTATTCCTCGCTGTTGCACTGCAACAGCAATGTGTTTGAACTTTT
The DNA here is from genome assembly GCA_009667805.1 of Leptobrachium leishanense. Taxonomy (NCBI): domain Eukaryota; kingdom Metazoa; phylum Chordata; class Amphibia; order Anura; family Megophryidae; genus Leptobrachium; species Leptobrachium leishanense. Next base: position 73,996,245 of record CM019073.1, on the reverse strand, counting down.
TGTTACACCAAGGTTTGGGGCTTGTCCCCACCGTGTCTTTTGTAGAAACAGACAGCTTCAACTCCGATGAAAGGCATATACACATATTTATTTCCAGGCATTCGTAATCAAAATTTAGTCATTGAAAAGATTCATCTGGATCATTTATATTCCGTCCTTTTATACGGTGTGAAAAAAAGGGTAATTTCACTCCCATGTAGAGAGAGAGAGAGCATGCTGTAGCTCTCCTGGAATTACTTACTGATTTGCTAGCCTTTCTTCCTACCAGCATGCAAAGCTTCTCAGCACCAATAGATCTGATCACGCCATAAAACTACAATTCTCATTAGACATTTCCCTTAAGGGGGAACATCCTCATTGACTCCCGCCATATGCGGAGGACATTCCCCACATGTCATCCGCAAGTGGGAGCCCCAGCTGAGATACTCATCTCTCTGTCCTGGGTCCCGCGGCGTTCTGGCTTCAGCATCCTCAGACGCTGAAGTCAAGCCCCTCCCGACGTTAATGACGTCATTGCGCGATGATGTAATTTCCAGGCGACACCCCAGCAATGCCGGGAGATCGCCTGGAAGGGAGGAGGGATCCTTTTGGATCCCTCTCCCTCCCGATTGGGAGGGTTTAAAGTTTAAAATAAAGGCACCGCTTTGAAGGGCAGTGTCGTTAAAGCGGTGCCTTTTTTTTAACCCCTGAGATGACATATCGCGAACTAGTTCCGGTGGGGGCCGCCATCTTGTTTGGCGGCTCCACCTCCGGGTTCCCCCTCATCGCCTGACATATCGTGCATAGCACGATGACGTCAGATGGCCGAGAAACCCCTTGCTGCCTGGGGATTTCCCAAGGAAATCCCCTGGTGGAGATATGGGGTTCCTTTGAACCCTGATATATCCAGAACCGTGGCAGCTAGGGGGTCATGGAGGGTATCACTCGAAAGGCCTGAGCATGGCGCATCTGTAGTGCTGTAACAACAGTTGTTCCAAAAAAAAGGAACAAGCTGAGAATCCTGCAGAGAGTAACACAAGCTGAATACAGCAGCCCTGTGCTGACTAGAGCAGCCTGAGAATAGTCAGTAATTGTATCTGTCTCCTTAACCCTTTCGATGCTGAGGCATTTCACCGCTGTGTGCTGATCTCATTTTTACTGGTTTCGCTCATCATGTTTAAACGCGATTTGAAGTCACGTTTTATTATACAACCCAGACATATTATATATCGCTCTTTCCGGCAGACTCAACAGATTCATAATATATCATTATTATATGTATATGTTGTGCCCTGCCTGAATATAACAAAAAATGCAATAAAATTAGAATTTTCACTCATCTACAGCGTGTAAAGTGATTTTGTTCACATTTTAGCATTCGAGCCTTTGCGGTTATTTATTCTATGGGGAGTGCTTGTTAAAAAAATTAGAACTGGGACCCATTACTTTTATTTTTCTGAGAAATTATGTGATTTTAAGTAAAACCCCGCAAAAAATCGTTAGTGCAGCATCGTCGTTCACATTATAACTGAAATGATAATAATGCTGCATTAATAATAATAATAATAATAATAAAAGAAGACCCACAAAAACAGGTTTTTCAATCTTTTTCTTTTACACATAAAAATGACATGGTCATGTTTGGTATCTTTGGAAAGGTCATGCTCTGGCTGTTCCAATAATACCAAACATTAACCCCTAGCTGTCATGGATCGGGAGATGGGGGGGGTTCAATGACCCCCTCCTAGCTACACCAAAGGTGGCAGCTAGGGGTTAACTCCAGAACTGATGTAATCGCGCCCATGCGTGATGACGTCAGTAGGCGGGGGGAGATCCCAGAGGCTTGGCCAACATCCAAGATGTCGGCCACCTAAGGGAAAGGAACGCGATCCAGCCGCTAAGGGCATGCACCGCTTGGAAGTGCAGACTGTGCACTTCCAACCGGTGCCTGCCTTTTTTTTCTGCCGCTTACTTATGGGGAGGGAGAGAGGTCCAAAGGACCCCCCCTTCTCTTCAGGCACTTTCCCTGCTCTGGCGGGGGGTTTCTTGAAATAGACGCCATCACGCCCCGCGCGTTGATGCTATTGACGCGGCCAGGGTCCTGGAGGCTGGGCTAACATCCAAGATGTCAGCCTGCAACGGGAGGCAGCAGCGATCGTCCGAAATACTGGCCGATCGCTGTTGCGTGTCCAGGACGTGCTAGGCACGTCCATCGCACAGCAAGCCCACTTGGCTGGACACGTTGAGTGCCTCCTCAGCAGCGAAGTGGTGCACCGAAATGAAAATTTCCAGCCGATACTGAAACCGAAAATTCAGGATCAGTTCAGCGGAAAACCGAAAATGACTCCCCCCCCCCCCCTCCAATTTATTTTAAAATAGTTTTTTGTATAATTGTATTAATACTAGACTTTATTAAATTAATATCATGAAATTAAATTAATCCACATTAAAACTTTTAAGATATTTTTGTACTATTTTGGTGGGTTAATTTTACATCTAGTGCATACATTCATTTGTAAAATTTGTGGATACACACACACGTTTTATAGTTGCAGAAGACATTTACACATCCCAGCAATTCAGAGAACTCTGCAACTATAAACTTTATAATTTGCTGTGTGGAGGCTTTTTTTTTTTTAAAGACTTTATTTAAAGAAGTCATGGCAGATCAAACAGTTATGCACGTAAAGTAATGACAGCAGCAGGATCTTGTGACGACCCATTTTGTATCGTATAAGAGAAAAAGCCCTCTAACTGGTGGCAGAAGGCACAAATATATACAGAAGGAGAAAGCAGAGAAAGAAAAGGGACAGAGAAACAGGAAAAACACGGGGGGGGGATACTTAATACACCCAGACACAACAAAACCACACACAACGACAGACAAAGGCACTAAACAGAATGGGGGACAAGCCAGTATACAGACTACCACCAGTTGTTGTTTCAATCATCGCCGTACGCAATTCCCAGCGCACGAGAGTCCACATCAAGAGCCCCAAAAGAGTCCCAGGTATCCCAGACCTTCCGAAACGCCGGCATCGTATGATGAATATTTGCAGACAGTTCATCCATGATTTGAATGTGCTCCATAATCCGCAGCAGGCGCCTCTGTGGGGGCAGCCTCCAGGTCTCGGCCACTGAATTCCTTGCCGCCAATAGAATTTTAGAGAGGAGACGATTGCGATGCAGGGAGAAGTCCAGTACTGGGTTGGCAAATAAGTAGGTCCAGGGGGTCCCTAGGAATCCCAGGTCCGAAGACCTGTTCCAGTAGTACCTGCACGGAGTCCCAGTATTTGGAAATCTTGGGACATGTCCACCACATATGAGCTTGGGTACCTCTACTCCCGCACCCCCTCCAACAGTCGTCCGGGACAGCGGCGTTGGCCTTGTGAAGAAGCACAGGAGTGGTATACCACCTCATCATAGTCTTCAAAGCCTGTTTCTGAAGCGTAGTACAAATCAATACTTTCCTAGCGGCCTCCCAGATATTCAACCATTCGTCTCCCTCAACCTCAAGAGTCGAACCAAAGTCCCGTTCCCAGGCGGCCACGTAGTTGATGGTAGGTAATGAGGGCGTGCTCGCCAGGTGGACATAGAGACGAGATGAGGCCCTTGGGCAGGTCTCCAAAACATAGTCTTTCAAAGAAGGTGAGAAGCTGCAGATAACATAAGAAATCTCGCGGCACCAGCTGGAGGCGGGCGGATAAAGAGTACATCCCTGGCGGGAATTGCGGGTTTCTCCACAGAGGAAGCATCGAGGTAGGTTGTTGGCGGAGCTTCTTTTTGGAGGTAAGGGAATCCCACAGCGCAATCGAGTGGTGTAGCGGAGGGCAGGGCGCGGAGGGTCTGAGGTGTTTTTGAAGCCAAAACCAGTTTCTGGGATCCTCCGGCATCACACATGCTGACTCAAAGTCCACCCAGCGGTGAGTGTGAGGCGCCAAATGTAACGCCACCACCTGCGACAGTTGTGCAGCATGGAAGTACCATAGCAGGTTAGGGAGACCCAGACCCCCCAGTTCAGGTGGGCGGTAAAGTGTTGAACGAGCCACTCTCCACCTCCCCCGCCAGACAAACGTATCAATATTAGATTGCAAAAATCGGAGGTCACTCGGGTCAACGGGAGATGGAAGCGCCTGGAACAGGTACAGCAAATGCGGTAATAGATTCATTTTAATACAGTGGACTCTTCCGAGCCAGGAGATGCTTTCCCTGCCCCATACCTCCATCTCCCACCGGAGTTTAACAAACAAAAGCGGATAATTAACCTTATACAAGTTTTTATACGCACTCGGCAGATGAATACCTAGGTACGAGAATGAGGTAGATGTGATTCGGAACCCAAATGTGGTGGCTAGGGTCTGAAGTCTGGACTGGGGGATATGAAAGGGTAGGAGGACAGATTTGTCTAGATTCACCTTATACCCAGAGACAACCGAAAAGTGGGACAATAGAGTAGAGATGGCAGTCAGTGAGGATTCAAGGGAAGTCAGGGTGAGTAACACATCGTCTGCATAGGCAGACACTTTAAATGAGCTGTCATTGATTGTTATGCCCTGTATGTCCGGTGAGGAGCGTATGTGCAGCAGCAGGGGATCTAGCGTGAAGGCAAAGAGAAGGGGAGAAAGAGGACATCCCTGTCGGGTACCATTATGTATAGAAAAGGGGCTCGCCAGTGTACCCGGGATGGAAACATTGGCCCTAGGGTTAGTATATAAAGCCCGGACAGAGGAGCAGAAAGCAGTAGGAAAAGACATATGTTCCAATAGGGTAAAGAGAAAAGGCCACTCGATGCGGTCAAATGCCTTCTCCGCGTCCAACGAGAGGAGCAGAGAAGGGTGGCCCTCCTTTTCCAGGTGCCAGATCGCGCCGGCTGCCCTACGGGTATTCTCATAAGCCTGTCGGCCTAGGACAAACCCCACCTGGTCTGGGTGCACAAGGAACAGTAACAGTGGGTTGAGGAGTCTGGCCTAGCATAAATTTTGACATCCAGGTTCAACAGGGAGATGGGACAAAATCCAGAGGGAGTGGAAAGGTTCTTCCCTGGTTTAGGGATAACTACCAGAGAGGCCAGCAAGGAGTCGCTCGGGAAAGGATTGCCATCCTTGACCGAATAAAACAATGTGACTAAATGGGGCCCAAGGATTTGAAAGAAGGCCTTATAGTATTGGGCTGTAAAGCCATCCGGACCGGGAGCTTTATTAGATTTAATTGAAGCCACGGCCTCCGAGATCTCCTCCAGGGAGAAGTCTTTCGCTAGCGCCTCGACCACCGAGAGTTTGAGAAGGTCTAGCTAGAAGAAAAGAGTTGATGGCCTCCATATGTGATACGTTAGAGGGCGAGTGGAGCGGGGAGTGGTTATACAGGGTGGAGTAGTACTCCGAAAAAGCGCGTTTAATGCTCTGCGGAGAACTAAGCGCTCTGCCAGAGTAATCTTTGAGGCTGGGGTCAGACGAGCGCAGTTTTAACGTGCGTTCTGGCGCACTTAATCACGGCCGCACTAGCAGCAAATGACGGGCAATGACAGCCAATATACGAAGTACGGTCGCACGAAAGTCCGGCGCGGCAACGCAAGTGGAAAATGAACGCATTTTTTTCGGAACGCAGAACCTCTAGTACGGACGTACAGAGTGCGCTGCGCCCGCTAGCGGTGTGTGTGTGTGATTTGGAGACGTCAGACCCTGCTCATGTCCGGCCAACATAACGTCCAGACGCAAAAAGTTTCCTGGTTTGGATTCGTAAAACATACGCACGAAAATGCGCATCGTATGACCGTTTTCGTATATTCCGTGAAAAAATACATCAATGCGTTCGGACGCACTTTTTTACGTTCGCGTGTAAAAATGCTTTCGTTTGACCCTAGCCTTAGAGAGGAGATACGTGTTGTGGGAGGTCGAGGACAGATCTGTCGCGCCAGCAGCGTATCCATCTTGTTTGCGGATTCATAATATCTGCGCTATGTCCAGGTCATCGCTCTGGCAACATCCTCGAGCAACAACCTGTTTAGGGCGTGTCGGGTATTCCGCAGGCGATCAAAACCCTGAGACAAGGGTGCCGTTTTATGGGCTAATTCTATGGCGTATAACTCGCGCTGCAAGTCTAGAATGCTCTGCATCTTAAGACGCTTACGATAAGAAACCCTCTTAATGATCTCCCCCCGCAACACAGCTTTGTGCGCTGCCCACACCGTGGAAAAAGAAACGTCCTCCGTGATGTTATCTCGGAAGTACGCCTCCAGCTCCGTCGCCAATTCCTTCACCAGTCCCGCATCCTGCAGTGTATTTAGAGCCGAGCCGCCAGTTCCAGACCGGGGAGCAGTCAGGGAGACCAAGCTCCAGGACGACTTCTACGTGGTCCGACCAGCTGATAGAGGAGGTCTTCACCCAGGGAAGCAGAGAAGGAGATAGGAGGAGATTATCGATTCGAGAATAGGATTTATGGGGGTTAGAGTAAAAGGTGAAGTCCTTAGTAGAGGGATGAGAGATCCGCCAGACGTCAATCAAGGCCCGTTGAGTTACAAAAGAGCCAAACAGGGCATCCTGTCTCGAGCCAGTAACTGGGTTAGTGGCAGTGTCTGGGCGGGACCTGTCGATGGAGGGGCATGGGACTGCGTTAAAATCCCCACATATTATAACCTCCCCAGAGGCACATCTGTCAAGGTCACTATTCAGAGTCTCCCAAAAACACTTATCGGGTACGTTCGGGGCGTATACACTGACCAAAGTTATGGTCCTCTGACCTAGCGCACCCAACAATAGGACATAACGCCCAGCCTGATCTATGTGGACAGCATGTTTCGTAAAAAGACAATTTTTGTTTACCAGGATAGAAACCCCGTTACGTTTGCTAAGAGCGCAGGAGGAAAACACCTAGGAGACGCGGGGGATCACGTAACCTAGCAGAGAGTCTTGTCGGGGCAATCTGGTCTCCTGGAGGAAAGCTATATCGACACGTTTACATCGGAGATCTCGGAATAGCAATTTCCTCTTATGGTGGAATTTAAGCCTTTCACATTAAGTGAAAGGATATTCACCGTGCTAGGTGGCATCTAAAAATCTAATCGAGAGGTGAGGATTTCCTCCGGCGCTCCCAGTCCACAACAGTGCCCGACATACAGACAACAAATACATGACCACACAGAGACACACAACACGGACGTAGACACGACACAATAAGGGAAATAGAAGGGGGGAGTGAAAGAAGAAAACAGAAAAGCATAGGAGGAAGGCCCGAGACAATATCAAGAGAGTCCCAAGTAATCCCTCGAAAAGGGGGGACGGAAAAGGAGGGCATGCACTCCGCACATGACATCTCCTTGACGTGTGAAGCAGCAAGTATGTTAACTTATACAGAAACCATATAACCATAGGAACTTATTACAATCAGCATGAAAACAATGAACCAAACTGAATTCTAAACAGTCAAAGACACCCGAACGATGCCGTGGGGGGGGAACCCCTACTCCCCCAGGGCAGCGCTCCCCGAGTGACCACAAGCCTGAAGGCCCCCTACATCCCCAGCACCAACCACAGCGCCCGAGGTGCACAGAATGAAAGATCACCCTCGGGAAGAAAATAGATAGCCGGTTAAATCACAGTTGCCTAGTATTTATCGTAGCGATCCCTCAAGTCGGTGGACGAGGGGACCCAGACGGAGGTCCACCTCAACGGGCTCCAAAGGCAGTAGCGAAGCCGGTGACAGGGGTATCTCCAAGGCAGGGAGGCCGAGTTGGGCCAGGAAGGTGGGAGCCCCCGCCTACGAGGCACAAATGGTGGTGGTGCCATTGTGTAAGGCAAGCATTTTGAGAGGGAAGCCCCAGGCGAACCGGATGCTGTGGCCCCTCAGGTGATCTGCCAAGGGTCTCCAGGGACATCGTCCTGGAAAACCTGGAGCTCCAAGTCCTGGTATGTGAGAGGGGTGTCCCGCAGCGCTGAGAGGCCAGAGGATGCTGCTTGCTCTGATAGTGGCAGCAGTTCTGAGTAGTGCAGAAATAATTATGTGTAGCAGCTCCTGCCTCTCTCCAATTATAATTATCTCCAGCTAAGCAGCATTGAAAGAGTGCTCACTCAGTGTCAGCTGGGATCAGCAATTTTCGGCTGGTGTTTTGCTTTTGGGCCGAAATCGATAAATATCTGCCGATAATGAGGTTATCGGTGGCTGAAATTCCGGTGCATCCCTACCCACTACATGTGGAAGACGTTCCCCCACGTCATCTGCTGTGGGGGCTCTCATTCAGAAACTTACCTCTCCCTCCGGGGTCTCGCGTGGGTTTGACTTATTTGAAGTCAGACCCCACTTTTATACCCCCCCCCTTCCTGGTGCAATGACGTCAGTGTCAGGCAAAGCCGGAAGAGTGCCTGAAAGTAGGGGGGGGGGGAAGTCATTTGGACCCCTCTCCCTCCCAATCGGGAGGAGATTAAAGTAAAAGAGCGGGTGTGCTGTAAAGGTCAAAGTCTGGGCAAATCGCATAGAAACATGATGAGCAAAACAGTAAAAATGAGCTCAGCACACATGGTTGAAACGGCTCAGCAGTGAAAAGGTTTAAGAAACTTTTTTAATACTTGGTCAATCTCCTCTTGTGCTTCAGGGCTTCCAAATGCATACAACTTGCACAAATCGGCAGTGGCCAAATTTGGACGCTCCAATTTGTCTGCAGCAACAATTGGAGACACAGAGAGCCAGTCGGCAACACATGAAATGTGCAGATATCATCAGACCCTGGCAGTTGAGATATTCAAAATCCCTTATGCCAAATAACAGCTGTGAGGGTGGAGGAAACTCCTCTATTTCACACAGCTGTTAGAGCTGACCAGAAGGGGGGGGGGGCATGCGCGTCTCACTCTGATCATCTAAAATGGTCCGAGTAAAGTGTCCCTTTAATAAAGAATTGACAGAGGAAATAATGCTCTACAGGTTTTTAACCTCCCTGGCGGTATTCCCGAGTGTGACTCGGGGTTAAATTTCACTACCCGAACGGTAACCCCGAGCCACACTCTGGCTGGATGCATACTCACCTCCTCCTGGCTCCCTCGCTGTCTCCGCAGTGTGATCGCGGCGAGCTGCTTCCTGGTAAGGCTCCCTGCGAGTCACACGATGCAGGGGGGGCGGGACCAGCAGCAAACTTAGGAAAAAATTATAAAATACTGTATAATCCAAAGTGCAATGTTAATGAACCAGGGGTGTGGAAATTTAAAAAAAAAAAATCTACTTGTCCAACGGACTAAGTAGTAGTCCAATCTACTTGTCCCTCAGGACGATCAACTTGTCCTGATAATTTCAACAAAATAGTGTTTAAATAGAGGTCTTTATTCATAACAGCCTATATAGGCAGCGTCAGATACATGTGATGAATAAAAACCTTTATTTAAACACTATTTTGTTGTGTGTATCTATGTATATGTATGTATGTATGTATGTATGTATGTATGTATGTATGTATGTATGTATGTATGTATGTATATGTATGTATGTATATATTAGGGATGCACCGATACCACTTTTTTAAGACTGAGTACGAGTACAGATACTTTTTTTTCAAGTACTCACCGATACTGAGTACCGATACTTTTATTTTATGTCATGTGACCACTTTCCAATAAGAACAGACCTCATAAAAATGCCCCCAGCTCACATGTGAAAAACAACATAAAAACGAACCAAATAAAAGTGAGCAAGGTGAACATAGAGTCAGTTTGGGTTACGCTAACATTTGGCAATCATACAGTAGCTCGTGTAGGTGTGATCTATAGACCCCCTGGACAAGTAGAAGAGCTAGATAATCTGTTGCTTGAGGAAATAGCCAAAATGGCAATGAAGGGGGAAGACTGGAGGAGTTTAAAGGGAGTCCAGGAGAAATGGGATTATTTAAAGGAAGCATTATTGAAGGCCACAGGAAATTGCATTCGGCTTGTTAGCAAAAACAAAAAAGGGAAGAAACCACTGTGGTACTCTGCAGAAGTGGCCAAAATAGTGAAGAACAAAAAGATAGCATTCAATAATTATAAAACAACTCAGAGTGAAGAAGATACGAAAACCTATAAGATTAGGCAGAAAGAGGCAAAGCAATTTATAAGAGCTTCCAAAGCACACGCAGAAGAGAAAATAGCTCAGTCAGTAAAAAAGGGGGACAAAACATTTTTTAGATACATAAACGAGAAAAGAAAAGTAAAACGAGGATTAGTTAGATTAAAAACAAAGGAAGGAAGGTATGTAGAAGAGGATAAAAGTCTCGCTGACTGCCTCAATGAATATTTTTGTTCAGTCTTTGCAGAAGAAAAGGAAGGAAAGGGACCTCAGTTAGGAGGAAACACTAACGAGACAATTACATATCAGTTTACAGAGGAGGAGGTTCTACAGCAGCTGTCTAAAGTAAAGACAAATAAGTCAATGGGGCCTGATGGGATCCACCCTAAATTATTAAAAAAGAGCTCAGTGATGTAATAGCAAAACCGTTAACAGATTTATTTAACCAATCCTTGCTAACGGGAGTTGTCCCAGAGGACTGGAAATTAGCAAATGTTGTGCCCATTCACAAGAAGGGTAGTAGGGAGGAATCTGGGAACTATAGGCCAGTTAGTCTTACGTCAGTAGTGGGGAAATTAATGGAAACCATGTTAAAGGAAAGGATTGTTGAACATCTAAAAACACATAGATTACAGGATCAGAAACAACATGGGTTTACCTCAGGGAGATCATGCCAAACTAATCTTATTGATTTTTTTGATTGGGTAACAAAAATAATAGACACAGGTGGTGCAGTAGACATTGCTTATTTAGATTTCAGTAAGGCTTTTGATACTGTTCCGCATAGAAGGCTTATCAATAAATTGCAATCTTTGAGCTTGGATTCCAATATTGTTGAATGGATTAGGCAGTGGCTGAGTGACAGGCAACAGAGGGTTGTGGTAAATGGAGTTTATTCGGCGCAAGGTCTTGTTACCAGTGGGGTACCTCAGGGGTCAGTACTTGGACCCATTCTCTTTAATATTTTTATTAGTGATATTGCAGAAGGTATTAATGGAAAAGTATGTCTTTTTGCTGATGACACAAAGATTTGCAACAGGGTTGACGTTCCTGGAGGGATCAGCCAAATGACAAATGATTTAGGTAGGAGCTGTGGCAATTGAGTTTTAATGTGGATAAGTGCAAGATAATGCACCTGGGACGTAAAAACCCAAGGGCTGAATATAGAATATTTGATACAGTCCTAACCTCAACATCTGAGGAAAGGGATTTAGGGGTTATTATTGCAGAGGATCTAAAGGTAAGTAGTCAATGTAATAGAGCAGCAGGAAATGCTAGCAGAATGCTTGGTTGTGTAGGGAGAGTATTAGCAGTAGGAAAAGGGAAGTGCTCATGCCACTGTACAGAGCACTGGTGAGACCTCACTTGGAGTACTGTGTGCAGTACTGGAGACCGTATCTCCAGAAGGATATAGACATCTTAGAGAGAGTTCAGAGAAGGGCTACTAAAATGGTGTACGGCTTGAAGGAGAAAAGTTACCAGGAAAGGCTTAATGATCTTAACATGTACAGCTTGGAAAAAAGACGAGACAGAGGAGATATGATAGAAACATTTAAATACGTAAAGGGAATCCACAAGGTAGAGGAAGGGAGTATATTTAAAAGGAAACAAAGTAGCAAAACAAGAGGACATAGTCTTAGATTAGAGGGGCAAAGGTTTAAAAGTAACATCAGAAAGCATTATTTTACTGAGAGGGTGGTGGATACATGGAACAGTCTTCCAGTTGAAGTGGTAGAGGCCAAAACAGTAATTGAATTTAAGCAGGCATGGGATAGGCATAAGGCTATCCTAAACAAAAGATAATTCCAGGTAAAGTATCCATGTAATTGGGCAGACTAGATGGGCCGAAAGGTTCTTATCTGCCGACATTTTTCTATGTTTCTATGTATATATCCCCCCCGAGATAGATGGATATTGCCCCAGCTCATGGATATACTGCCCCAGTTCATGGATATACTGCCCCAGCTCATGGATACTGCTCCCAACTCATGGATACTGCCCCCAGCTCATGGATATGTGCCCCCCCAGCTCATGGATATTTCCCCCCCCCCCATGGATACTGCCCCCAAGCTCTCATGGATACTGCCCCAGCTCATGGATACTGCCCCCAGCTCATGGATATTTGCCCCCCCCATGGATACTGCCCCCAAGCTCTCATGGATACTGCCCCCAGCTCATGGATACTGCCCCAGCTCATGGATATTTGCCCCCCAGCTCATGGATATTTGCCCCCCCCAAGCTCATGGATAATGCCCCCCCCAGCTCATGGATAATGCCCCCAAGCTCTCATGGATATATGCCCCAGCTCATGGATAATGCTCCCCAGCTCAGACCAGACCCCAGACCAATGCCGAAAGCCGGCATTGAGCCGGCTTGCCGGCATCCGAGGGGCTTGGGCGGCTGTTCGAATGCTCAATCGGCATTCGGACAGCCGCCCCTGGAGCTCTCCGGCATACTTACCTTCCCGAGCGGTGCCGACAAAGACTTCACGCCTGCGCTCGTTGAAGGACCCCAGCCGCGATCACGTGGGACTCCCATGTGATCGCGGCTGGGGTCCTTCAACGTGCGGAAGCGCGGAAAGGTAAGTATGCCGGAGAGCTCCAGGGGCGGCTGTCCGAATGCCGATAGAGCATTTGAACAGCCGCCCAAGCCCCTCGGATGCCGGCAAGCCGGCTCAAAGCCGGCTTCCGGTATTGGGGGCGTCCCTGGAATTAGTCTGCAGTCCGGCGGGCTTCTAGGCTGCCAGAATGCATCTCAAAAAAACTATTCGCCCGGCGCCCGGATCCTCATGACCCAGGCGTCGGGCGATACAATTCCCACACCCCTGTGAACGGCCACTAGGTGGCACTACAGGATAAGAAACAGACCATACATCGTGGGACTCCCACGTGATCCCTTGTTTTCAGACAGATTTCAGTGTTTTTTTATTATATTCTATTGAATATCATTTATTTGCATTATTTTGGATAATTATTTTTGGGATAATAAAGTTTGAAACATGACATAATAATTTATCGGACTAAGTGTATTTACTATTTATTTATAAAGGATTTTACGAGGAAGGACTCTTGATTGCACGGATTTCAGTGTGTGATTCCTAATTATTACAGGCTAACTATGTACAAAAATACGTTTCCTTTAAAAAAATTGAGACGCTTTAAGACACGAAATTTTGAAAAAATTAGACCGCCAGGGAGGTTAAATCAGACCTAACCTTTAATCAAATAGTGTTCCTTGTTTTTAGATACAGCTTAAAATACTTGGAAAATTTGAATCACATTTGTATAAATCCTGGGTATTACCAATATTTATATGTTGTGAAGAACAAGCCCCTTTAGTTAAATCTCACTCCCTTGAAAAACTGAAATTCACTTACCAAGAACCATCTACTGTAGACCCAGTGGTGACCATTAGAAGCATGAAAAAGGGGATCCACACTGTAAAGAGATAGTTACATTATAAAGCTCACACAAAAATAACTATGTAAGGAAATAACATTTTAATATTTTTTTGTAAATATAATTTTATTGGACCGGGCACATAATAAAAAGAAATCCCAAAAAATATCAAATATGGTAATTATCAAGCAGAACATACCGTCCAACTTTTGAAGAAAAAGACGAAAGAAACAGAAGAGGTGAAAACAGGTGAAAAAGGGGGTGCTCAAGCCCCCTCAGAGCAAGAAAGAAGGAGAGGAGAAGAGAGAAAAGGCACTACTCCCAGGAAAAAAGGAGTATGTAAAAGGAGTAAATGTGGCAAACCAAAAAGCAGCTGCGCCCCATGGACGCAACCAACATCACATCCCCACCTCAGCCCACCCATACACCTAAATCGACATTTGATCCAGTCACAGAGTCCATGTCTTATAATAAGAGTTGTACAGTTTGGGATAGAGATTGTACAGTTTGGGATAAATACGGGAGAAGGGAGGAACTGTCGGATGGTTCCAGTGTTCAGCCAGCACCCGCCGGGCGGCCAAAGTGATCTTGGCAAAAAGTTTATTCTCAGAATATGTGTAATCCGAGTGCGGTCTAGATAAAATGAAGGACCAGGGAGATATCTCTGGACAATATTGACACCAATAATTCCTGCACCTGAGACCAAAATTGTTGGAGGTGCATATGAAGAATAGTGCCTCTTGCTCCACAACCCATCCAGCAGGTGTCCGGGGTGAATGGGGACATACAGTTGCATACAATGGGCCCTATTCCAAAGTTGACAACAAGATAACCTCTCGATGTTATGTATTAGGTCTCAAGCAGTTATCTTGTCTGCAGAATCGATATTACTTTCTTGCCACAAGCTGTGCTTGCATCTTAATTATAGCACTTCCCTACTGTAAATTAACATCTACTATACATTGTATAGGAAGCTTTAATTTGCGCCTCGGAATAGAAGAATGAGCTATTCCAAGGTAGCTTTTTCTTCTACCCTAATATGGTATTTCTCACAGAAGTACAGTCTCATAAATGCTGGTGTTAAGGGATTCTGCTTTTGCAAAATCACCAAACAAAAAAAAAACACATTACTCCCCTTCATACCACGTTGGAGAGGTTGTCACAATCTGCTGCTTTCTCTCGCCGAAAGCAGAACGAGAATGAGAGCAAAGAATCCTAATCTCCCAACGCAATCCATCTGTGGCTTCTGTGAGATCCCGAATATGCGAGCTTGTGCCTGAACTCCATGAAGTAACTCTCTGTGCCTCCACTTCCCTCTGGGGCCAGACACTAGTAAAGCACCCAACTTGCAATAGGTACACTAAAACGGTGACTGTAGGCAAACTCTGATCGCGCCAACATTGGAATAGAGCCCTTTGGTAACGTCACTATTTTTGCAACTACAGTGAATTTTGGCTATAAAATGAAGGAAAATTCTACTACAGGTGTTATTGCTACAAACAATGGTAGGTAAAGACACAAATGTTATTCTGTAATAGAAGTGAACGTCAGGTAGTCTCAGTCCACCACTGTTGTACAAAAGATTTCAACGTCCGTGGATACAGTTCACCAATTTGAACTAGCAGGATAATGTGTGAGTAGAAAAGGCCTTCGGCTGAACTGAATCAGCTTGGCCTCAGTGATTCCACGCTCTCCTGGTTCTCTTCCTATCTCTCCTCTCGCTCCTTCAGTGTCTCCTTTGCTGGTGCCTCTTAACCACCAGTGCCGCTCTCAGTTGAGGTGCCTCAAAGCTCTGTTCTGGGTCATCCTACTCTTCTCGATCTATACCGTCTCTCTGGGCAACCTCATCTCTTCCTATGGACTCAATTATCATCTCTATGCTGACGACACTCAAATCTACCTTTGCACTCCTGATCGCTCTCCTCCCATGTTGGACCATCTTACAGCCTGCCTTTCAGCTGTCTCTGACAGGATAACCTCACATTTCCTAAAGCTCAACCTCTCGAAAATTGAACTTCTCATCTTCCCACCCTCTAAACCTCTATTCCTGCGCCCATCTCCCTTTAGGTGAATGGTGCCACCATTACTTCTTCCTCTCAGGCTCGCTGCCTCGGGGTCATCTTGGACTCCGATCTATCCTTTACTCCTCACATTCGGTCACTAACCAAATCTTGCTACTTCCACTTAAAAAAAACATTGCACGTGTCCGTCCCTTTCTTAATCAGGACTCTACTAAAATGCTCATCCAAGCTCTTATTATCTCCCGCCTTGACTACTCTAACCTCCTTCTCTCTGGCCTTAAGAGATCCCAGATTCTCCCTCTGCAGTCTATAATGAATGCCGGCACAAGACTCATACACCTCACCTCCTGGCACCTCCCACACTCGGGATGAAAATTTTGAAACTATTTAGCCGGGGCCTTTTTTGGTGGCTGTAGATTTTGGGGATTAAATTACGAAAAAGTGCGTTTTTACAATTTTTTCATCATATTTCATTTTTTTTATAGTAAATTATACAATATGATGGAAATAATGGTATCTTTAGAAAGTCCATTTAATGGCAGGAAAAACGGTTTATAATAATATGTGTGGGTTGCATAAACGAGTAAGAGGAAAATGTGATCTAAACACTAACAGCGAAGAAGAGTAAAAACAGCAGCGGGCACTAAAGGACGGATTTGCACAAAACCGCCCGGTCCCTAAGGGGTTAATAAGGAGTGCCCGGCTATGCTTCGTATATTTGCTAGTTTCCACACCAACGTTAGTGTGTATATTGGGCTCTGTCCGTGTCTAAGGAGTTAATAATAGTGATATCACATATTGTCATGTCCCAGCCCTATGAGCCTGCTTGTAGCAACGTATGTTGTTGTTGCTACATGCCTGCATTCCACTCAGGGGTTAATCCCTGTGCCAGATCCTGTGTGGGTGTGCATAGGACCTGGACACACCCTTCCTTCCAGGCTCTCTCATTTTGTACCTAACCCTGTTCATGTGAGGTCCTGTGAGCTGCCTCCTCCTGTTTGCCAGTATACCCCTTTATCCCTGGTTGTGTCCTTTGGTTTAAGTATTCCTGGCTCCTGTTGCTGGACTTCTACTGCGTAGCCCGCTATCCAGTGGGACTGGAGTTCTGCCTGGGTTCCTGAGTTCCAGTTATCCACCTTACCTGGGAATCACCATTACGTGGCCCTTGGTGCTATTCCTGTGGAGTCTGTAGCTTTCTAACTACGTGGCCCACTATCCTCCGGGGCCTAGAGACTTTCTTGGCTGCCAGACATCCATCCTGTGTCTGCTGCTTAAGCTCCAGCTTCTGACTGCATAGCCCACCATCCTCTGCTTATTGTATACGTTGTCCGTTTGTATTGGACTTCCTATATGCAAAGACTGTGTCAGTGTGCTGTGCATTCAATATACGTTTATTACCTGCATTTCAAGTCTCCTGAGTCTGCTTACCTGCTCACCCCCAGCGCTTGGGAAATAAACCTAACCATAAGGCCCTGCCATGGCTCCATCCTGGCACGAGCCTGACACATATTTTGTGTACCTGATTCAAGTCCTGCAATATTTTGTATCAGATTTTTAAGTAAAAAACAGAAGGTTCAAATATGACATTTCTCACTGCGACTCCAAGCATCCTTAACACCACTGGTGGGATTGGCAGTGTAAGTTCAATCAGTACTGACGAGTCGCAGTGCGCAGGCTGTCAGTGCTGAGGATGCTGACAGTGTCAGCTGGGTATGGCCTCTCCTCCAGTAGGTCACCCTGTGGCCTCTGGGCCCTGTTACTTTGCCCCTCCACTCTTCCGCTGGACCCTGCTGTCCAAGGAGGAGGAATATGTAAAGTTCTGCACATTGATGTATCCGCACTCCATCGCAGGACTACCGACAAGTTGTAAATTGTCAGACAGGCACAAAGAAAACAAACCTAGTGCTCAGCAGACAGGGTAGGTTCCTGATACTGATCTTGAACCCCTTCGCTGCTGAGCCATTTCACGCCTGTGTACTGAGCTCATTTTTCTGCTTTTGCTCATCATGTTTAAATGCGATTTGAAGCCATGTTTTACTATATGACCCAGACATATTATATATCGTTCTTTCCGGCAGACTCATAATATATCATTATTATATGTATAAGTCATGTCCTGCCTGTATATTATAACAAAAAAAATGCAATAAAATTAGAATTTTTATCATCTACAGCGTGTAAAGCGTTTTTTTTTTTTCACATGAGCGTTTGCGGTTATATTTTCTACGGGGTGCGCTTGTTAAAAAAATTAGAAGTTGGGACTCATTACATTTTTTTGGGGGGAATTACATGATTTTTAACAAATGCACCCCATAGAAAAAAATCATTAGCGCAGCATCATTGTTCACATTATAATTGAAATGGGAACAATATTGCTGCATTAATAAAAAACACAAAAAAAAAAAAAAAAAAGCTTTATTAATTTGCTCTTAACATGGTCATGTTTGGTATCATTTAAAAGGCCATGCTCTGGCCTTTCAAATTACACCATGCATGACCCTCTAGCTGCCCCAGGGGTTCCCCGGCTAATTGACGTCATCACGCCATGCGCGATGACACCAGGTGCCGAGGGTGGGACACGAAGGTGGAGCCGCCAAGATGGCGGCCCCCACCAGAGCTAGATCACGATACGGCACCGAATGGCGATCCGGCAATTCAGGGGTTAAAGACAGGTATCGCTTGAAAGGGCAGACACTGCCCTTCAAAGCAGTGCCTGTCTTTCTTTCCTAGCGCCTTCCGATCGGGAGGGAGAAGGATCCGAAAGGTTCAACCCCTCCCTTCAGGCGATCTACAGTCATTGCCGGGGGCGGAAATCGCCTGAAAATTACATCATCGCGCATGGTGCGATGACGTCATTGACGTTGGGAGGGGTTTAGATTCGGCGTCTGACTTCAAGGAAGTCAGAATGCCGCGGGGCCCCGGAGAGAGCGGTAAGTATCTCTCGCTGGGCTCCCGCTAGCATATAGCAGGAGTCAATGAGGACGTTCCCCGCACGTCCTCCGCATTGAAAGGGTTAATATCATCTTGAGGCTTCCCCAGTGAGTATAGTAGTTTAGTCATATTTTTTTTTTATTTACATTTACTCTGTTTAGGGTTTTATTTAATAATTAGTGCATTGTCAACAAATCAGTAATCCCAGGCTTCCTGTAGTGTGTCCTGTGTGTATTACACAATCTAAATATCTGCAAAAAAGGGTAATATCGCACATGCAACTCAGACAGTATGACGATCACGGAAGGAGATGGATGCTGAGAAGTTGATTAGGGGAGTTAAAAATGCTATTATATAAAAAAAATGATATTTAAATGTATATTTTGTGTATGGGAGATGGGTGGGACTAGCCATGTTTGTATAGGGTACAGGGTGAATGAATTTTAGGTCCTTCTTCAGCTGCACAAAGGGATTAAAAGTCACACACACCGAACTAACGCATCCAGCTCCTCCATATCCATATTCACACAAAAAGGACTGTAGTGTTTCCAAAAGCAGAATGCAGTATGCAATAGTCTCCGAAAAGAAGAATAAACTGGTTTTTGGGTCCATAGTCGCTGAATGCTAGTCTGATGCAGTGGATGACCTTCGTCGGACCAAGTCGCACGACCAAGTCGGTCACACGACTACAGATCCAGTGGACGTACAGCCTTAAGAGGCCAAAAATAAAATCCTTCACTACCTTGTTAGCATTATCAAATATCAATCTCTGGAGCTGCCCCCCTGCTGCAAATAAACAAGTGAGCCATTTGGACAGTGGAGCCTGTCTTGACGATCCGGCCAGCCAGACATTCATACATCATAGTAAGGAAAGTGGCTGGTGGCTGTGAAGTCAACACAGGAAATCTTGTGCTGCCTGCTGGGGGGGGGGGTTATGGTGATCGACCTATATACCCTGCTGACCTGGTCAAGGTTTAGGGTTCCCACCTGTCCAGTTTTGACCCAGACTGTCAGGGTTTGACACCCTCTGCCACCCGGACACATGACTCCGAGAGTCCGAGATTAAATACTTACATTTCCTACGTTCCCCTGGCGCAGCGGTCTTTTCCTCTTGTCTATTTTTTCAGTCTGAAGAGGGGTTGGCTGGTCCGCGTCACGTGTTGTCCCCTCCGCCTCCTCTAAGCTGCTGTCAACGTCGCGCAGGTGCAACAGGCTCAAGCTCACGTGACAACAACGTTCACATGGTTGCTCGTGCGGCTCCCTAGTCCTCCCAGGCCAGCCCAGCCCAGTTGTGACGACTCCGAGACAGTGAGACGCCGACAGGACGGTGAGTCACTCTAAGCCCATATACCAGTCTGTCAGTGCCTGTACCATCATTGTGCCATACCATAAGCCCATAAGATTGTGCCATACCAGTGTGCCAGCCTTTCCAGTGTGCCGTGTATAATACCAGTGTCTGCCATAACAGTTTGCCAGCCTTTCCATTCTGCCATGCATAATACCAGTGTGTGCCATACCAGTCTGCCATAACAGTGTGCCAGCCTTTCCAGTCTGCCATGTATAATACCAGTGTGCCATAAAAGTTTGCCAGCCATACCAGTCTGCCATAAGTGTGCCAGCCTTTCCATTCTGCCATGCACAATACCAGTGTGTGCCATACCAGTCTGCCATAACAGTGTGCCAGCCTTTCCAGTCTGCCATGTATAAAACCAGTGTGTGCCATACCAGTTTGCCAGCCATACCAGTCTGCCATACCAGTGTGCCAGCCTTTCCAGCCTGCCATGCATAATGTTATTTAAACACAAAATATACGCATAAAATACACGAAAAAAAAAAAAAAAGGAAAAACAATTGCCGCCCAACACTAGAGTGTTCGGGTTTGGCTTGAAGAAAAGGTGACAACCCTATCCAGGTTGCCTTATTATGGAAGCGTGAATACAGGGAGCAAAATGTGAATCAAGATGCACGGGTCAACATGGAGAGAAAGTGGAGGTACCGGGGTTAAATGTTGAAGTGGGGGGGGGGGGTAGAATGGAGGTGAGGTTAGGGAAAAGTAGTGAGAGTGGAGAGGAGGCCAACTGGGACAGCATGGTGGGGGCAGAATTAAAGTGAAGTTGGGTTGGGAATGGGTTCGGAGTGCAGAGGAGTGAGGCGGAAGGACAGAATGGAGCAGGAAGTGTGGCCACAGAGGGCAAGATGCAGGGGAAATTTGGGCACAGGGGGGCATCATATATCGCTATGTGTTTGTAAGTGTACAGCTATGCATGTGTTTCTATGAAGAAAAAAATGTGCTGCTGTGCTTTTAAATGCCTGGGCCTATTTTGTTTGTCCTAGGCAGGCCCTGCTTAGCACCACACAAGTCATTCCCTGCTTAGCACCACACAAGTCATTCCCTGCTTAGCACCACACAAGTCATTCCCTGCTTAGCACCACACAAGTCATTCCCTGCTTAGCACCACACAAGTCATTCCCTGCTTAGCACCACACAAGTCATTCCCTGCTTAGCACCACACAAGTCATTCCCTGCTTAGCACCACACAAGTCATTCCCTGCTTAGCACCACACAAGTCATTCCCTGCTTAGCACCACACAAGTCATTCCCTGCTTAACACCACACAAGTCATTCCCTGCTTAACACCACACAAGTCATTCCCTGCTTAACACCACACAAGTCATTCCTGCTTAGCACCACACAAGTCATTCCCTGCTTAGCACCACACAGTCATTCCCTGCTTAACACCACACAAGTCATTCCCTGCTTAACACCACACAAGTCATTCCCTGCTTAACACCACACAAGTCATTCCCTGCTTAACACCACACAAGTCATTCCCTGCTTAACACCACACAAGTCATTCCCTGCTTAGCACCACACAAGTCATTCCCTGCTTAGCACCACACAAGTCATTCCCTGCTTAGCACCACACAAGTCATTCCCTGCTTAGCACCACACAAGTCATTCCCTGCTTTAGCTTCTTGTCTCAGGTGTCTTTTCAGGCCAAAGACATAAAAACATGCATGGCTAGTTAGATTTGTGAATCTTAACATACTGATTTTTATTTCACTGCCGGTTTCCACCACACAAACTTTTACCACCGCTGTGCATGGTAAATCTGACCGGTGGTAAATCTGACCGGTGGTAAATCTGACCGGTGGTAGCCACACACTGCCAATAATGGAGAGGTTATTGATAGTGGTTTCCATACTGTACATTGTA
The DNA here is from genome assembly GCA_009667805.1 of Leptobrachium leishanense. Taxonomy (NCBI): domain Eukaryota; kingdom Metazoa; phylum Chordata; class Amphibia; order Anura; family Megophryidae; genus Leptobrachium; species Leptobrachium leishanense. Next base: position 73,974,679 of record CM019073.1, on the reverse strand, counting down.
CACTACCGTGTAATTGCTGTTCAAGGGTCTTTGTTAAGCCACAATGACATTAGGTTGCAGTTAGCAGCAGGCCTAGAAAGCAGCTCATCTCCTCATGTGAATCCAGACCGCACTACTCGCTTTACCGTCTATCGTCTACAACCAATGTTTACGGCGTCATCAGCAAGCATTCACTTTAGAGTTTAGAACACCCCCATATACCAGTTGTTAAATGATCCACCAGTAACAAAGCGTCTCCTCTGCTTCACAAATCAGGCGAAAAGCATTACGGTTTATATCTCACTCCGAGTGCTTTTCACATTCCACACAGAGTGTCGTAACGGAGACACAAATTTTCATTCACACCACCGCAAATGTTAGCTTTTTGTCACCATTTTAGAGCAAACCATTGTTCTATACGGGGGGTTCCAGATATTTATTTATTAATCCACCCCCGACCCCTTGCTCATTCTCACCTTTGCAGATCGGGCAAACCAACCGACCAGGTGTGATCACTCCGAGGTCAGATACGTAAGTAAAAACTTTTAAACATCGAGAAAACGTCTGATTTGCAAGGCTTCAGCCATCTTTCCTCCCTAACCATCCCCCATCGAGCGTCATTCCAGCTCTCGCTCTCCCTTTAAGACCTTAAAGGCGAAGTTCTGTTCGCCGACGGAAAGTGTCTTCAGTGATCGCTGCTGCTGTCAAAGGATGAGTTTTGTGTGTTTGTCTTTGCACATAAGGATAGTTTTGCGGTTGCTCAATGAATACACACAGCATTTCAAATCAGGAATAGTTAGCAGTTTACCAAATGAATGTTGTGAAGCTAAAGACAAAGATTTTTTTGCTACAATCTACGGACGGATTTTATAAGATTTAGGGCGTTCGTCAGAAAAGCACAGAAATTTCACTTTGTACCTTGTTACGCTTCAGCGATTCCAGTTCTCCGACCCTGTGTGAATTCAGTATTCTCCGCAGGGTTCCTTGAAATGCACCGAACATTGAGCCGCCGATCAGCCTGCCTCACGCCAAGAGTGCCGAACTGGCCGCCGAACTGGCCGCCGAACTTCAGAAGAAAAAGAAAACGGTTTACTTAAAAAGGCGTTTAAAACATTGAAAATGTGTGGAAATAATGAAAAGGTCCTATAAAAAAGATTTAAAGAAAAACACCATAAAAAAATGGGAATCAAACATTTCAACAAACATCCAAAAAAATCGAATAGAGTTTTTTTTTGCTGAAACTGAAAAGTATAAACCGTTGATTAAAAAACATAAAAACAATAAAAAATTTTTTTATATTGAAACCTATGGGATTCATTGAAATCTGTCAAACTGAACCACTGATAATCAGGGCATTTCACTGTTCTCTGAATAGATTAACCATTACTTCTCTATGGCAGGAGTTCTCAACCTGTGGTATATGTACCACAAGCAGGGGGTATGCCTATGGGCATTTGCACGAGTACTTGTACTCATGCAAATGCCCCCTATATCGATACCCGAAGCCAGCACTAACAGCATTCTGCCAGGCCCCTCCAGCTGGCTGCGTTCCAGTGAGTCTCCACCGGCAAAGATTGTAATGTGGCCACTTGCTGGACTTGCAGCCGCACTCTCGCGAGATCTTGTGAGATCTCTAGCGGGTGGCCACTTACTGGAACGCGGCGCCAGCCAGAGGGGCCTGGCAGAATGCTGTTAGTGCATTGCGTCAGCCGTCCCAGTGTTTGAGGTCTGGAGGGAGTGAGTGTGTGTATAACCAACTGAAACGTTGATCCAATAAAATATATATACTGTATATGGTGGGACCTGAGAGTGCCGCTTGTTTCAGTTCATCATTGGGTCACCTTTTGCCTTCAATACTGTGGCAATTCTTCTTGGCATTGACTTCACGAGATGTTGAAAGGTGACGCGAGGAATCTGACACCATGTCTGATGAATAGCACTGTCTAGTTCTGTGAGATTTGATAGTTTTGGAACCCGCTGCCTATTTTGACTGCTCTTTCAATATCGTCCCACAATTGCTCAATTGGATTGAGATCTGGTGATTGTGGGGGCCACCTAAGCAAGGTAAATTCTCCCTCATGTTCTTGAAACCACTCCTGCACAAAACGAGCACCATGGCATGGCGCTGTAACGGGCGCTATGGCGCTCACCCTGGATCAGCGTTGTCTGGATCTTTATGGACAGATTTCTTCGAAAGCAGAAAAGCCTGTACTACCTCTAATCCCCAGCCAGGGAGGTAATACAAAACTCTAGATACCACTCAGCCTCAAATGGTTTTGTGACCAAGAGACCGCTGAGCGTAAACATGTTAGCTAGATTTAACTGGATACAGTGATTCAAGACTTGTACAGTACGAGCGTGATTATTCGTAGGTTTCAGATCGGTACTAGTAAGGATTGTGGTACATGCAGGATTGTTAACAGAGGTAATACTCCTATACTTGATCTCAACCATATAGAGTACTCACTGCATTCGGCAACCTGCAGGGCAGGCCTACAATCAGAGAATGCTTCTGTACTGCGACTTGGTGTTAAATACAACATTCCTAAAAGTTGTCTAACAACCTGCAGGGCAGGCCTACAATGATAGATCGTGCGATATGCTTTAGGAACAGACCAGACGTTATACCAGTAATCAGAACTGTTGAGTGATCTAGTAACATGATGGACAGACCCACATACTGAGACGATACATGGTAATGCAGAGCGATGTCTGGTACTCGTTAGGCAGATTGAGCGGTTCATGAAATGAGCAACCTGCAGGTAGAACTTCCAAGTGAAACCATGTGGTACAACAAATACATGAAAGACAAACATACACACAGGGATTAAGTGTTAGAATCGTCAGTGGGTATTCCGGGTCAAACAGCTAAAGCAAGGTCCTCCTACAAGCAAAGATCGGCAACGAAAATACAAAGTAGCAATGAGACAGACTCGAGTCAGCTGGCGATGCGGGAAAATTACTCCACGTCAGGGCGACGAGCTTATCCTCGCTCCCTGTATTTAAGGCCAGCGGCTCCGCGTTGCCAGGCCCCGCCCCCTCAGCCGAGCCGCCGATCGACCATCACAAACTCCAGCCAGGGATGCCGCCGGCGCCCAGACCCCCCCCAGGCAGCGCCGCTGGGGCTGAGGACGTAACAGGCACATTGTCTTGTTGGAAGAAGCCATCTCCATTGGGATACGCCATCAACATGATAGGATGAACTTAATCAGCAACGATGCTTTGGTATGTTGTGCTATTCAGACGTTGTTTCACATAAATTTAAGGACCCCAAACCATAACACTGCCCCCACCAGCTTGAATGGTTGTACTCATGCATGTGGGGTGCATGCTTTCATGCTGTTTCTGCCAAATTCTCACTCGGCCATCTGCGTGATGCAACTGGAAGCGTGATTCATCGGACCACATGACTTTTTTCCATTGCTCGACTGTCCAATCCTTGTGTTCCTGTGCGAATTGGAGACGTTTTATCTTGTTAACTGCAGGCAGCAAAGGTGTTCGAACAGGCCTTTGGCTTTCATATCCCATACGATACAGTGTATAGCGAACAGTGCGTTCAGAGATCATTTGAGAGGATCCCTGATTAAGATCTGCAGTAATTTGATGCACTGTTGCCCTTCTGTCTTGTACCAGTCTTGCCACTCTCCGTTCTGCCCTAAAATTGACTAGTTGCTGACCGCCACAATTCGCACGTTCAGACCCAGATTTTCGGCTGACAGTCCAGTCTTTAAACACTTTAACAACAGCTGCTCTTGAACATTTAACAAATTCTGCTGTTTTGCTGATACTCGCTCCATGGCTCCGAGCGCCAACAATCATCCCACGTTCGAAGGCTGTTAAATTGCGTTGTTTACCCATATCTTCAGAAAAAAAAATCACTTCTACTGTCATGGTAAACAACCTGCTTCCCTATTTATAATGGTCTGGCCCTCTAGCAACTTCAGCACGAAATTATAGCTAATTTGCCTAAAAAAGTCAGGTGGTCATAATAATCTGGCCACTCCGTATATAATATATATACACGCACACACACAGATGTATTGGAGGCCTGAGTATACATGTATCTGTGGTCTGTGTCTGGGTATACATATACCTGAGGTAATTTCTCCCTCCCTCTCCCCTTTTCCCCCTCCCTTTCTCACTCTCCCCTTTTCCCCCTCCCTTTCTCACTCTCCCCTTTTCCCCCTCCCTTTCTCACTCTCCCCTTTTCCCCCTCCCTTTCTCACTCTCCCCTTTTCCCCCTCCCTTTCTCCCTCTCCCCTTTTCCCCCTCCCTTTCTCACTCTCCCCTTTTCCCCCCTCCCTTTTTCACTCTCCCCTTTTCCCCCCTCCCTTTTTCACTCTCCCCTTTTCCCCCTCCCTTTCTCACTCTCCCTTTTCCCCCTCCCTTTCTCACTCTCCCTTTTCCCCCTCCCTTTCTCACTCTCCCTTTTCCCCCTCCCTTTCTCACTCTCCCCTTTTCCCCCTCTTTCTCACTCTCCCCTTTTCCCCCTCCCTTTCTCACTCTCCCCTTTTCCCCCTCCCTCTGAGGAACACACATACAGAAACCTTCACACCCAATCAATAGAAATTACTCTCGAAACAGGGTGTACTTATGATTTTTTATTTTAGACCTGCGGCGGTACTTCTCTGATAAAAGGTTGACAAACACTGCTCTATGGGACAATTTCACTGCTGCCGAAGATCGCCATATTGTGGTGAACTGCACCGTATTTCGCTGTCAATTTGCCAGCATTTTGGCGAATTGACAGCTTTCTGAATAGCCAAACTGCCATGAAATTGCACCATACGGTGAATTCGTCGTTCAGTGCAGTGAGGTGGCAACTTCTTCTTTGAATAACCCTTCTAGGGAATTATTCAGTAGATGCAGGTGTTGTAACATCATCATTTCACAAAAGTAAAAATTCTAAAATCTACAGCAGAAGATGCATGGTGAAGCTTCTCCTGCCACTCTTTGAATATTACTTTGGGGAGATTTTTGTGTTGCAGCTAATGTTTGCAGCACTGGCAAACACCTACACTTACTGAAGAAAGTGAGGATGTTGCAAACACCATCAAGAATAGTTGTCGTTGCAACAATGAAAATTGCCGGAGTTTTGCAAAAGAAAAAAAATCTGACAGACGCAGGAGAAGCGTCACAGTTAAGCGTCTCTTGCAGCTGACTTTTTTCTCTTTGTGAAACGCCAACATTTGTTGACGTTTCTCAAAAATTTTTAGACAGTTTTCTTTTTTCCTTTTGCATTTAACCTAGTTTTGTGCTTACAATTTTTCAACAAACATTTGACTATTTTCATTTATTAATATAACCTGGGCCAACTTTAATATTAATTATGCCCTCGGCACAACATCGCTTATGCCCCCCCCCACAGCTCCCGATCTGAAAATACGCTATGAATTTTTCACATTTTTAAGATAACTTTATATAAGTGTAGCGCTGCCTTAACGACTGTGTTCTGCTGCATTTAATTATTATGGCCACCAGAGGGAGACAGAGACATAATGGACTATGCTGGACAATAACTGAACTACACCGACCATCATGCTTTGCGTGAGGACAGGAAGGGGGTGGAGGAGGAAGAGGAAGGAGATCAGCAGCCTCGTGGAAGGCATGTTCAGAGTGAGCGGAGTGGTGAATGGTGGAGGACACACGTGAGAACTGTCAAGGATCGCGACCAGGCCGGAGTACAGGTACTGCCTCACTGGTGCTGGAGATCGGGACAGTGAATGTGCTGAGACCTATCTACGCAGCGCTGAGAGGTCTGGATGACAAGCTGGTTCTGGCTGGACCCCGAGTAAGGAGACCGCGCTGATCGATTGGGAGTGCAGGCGGTGGATCGTTGTTCCGGTTGCGGAGATTCGACAAACAGGGAGCGGATCCATTGGCACAGAGTCTCCGTATACAGCGGGAGGAGATCCTTGATCGGGTGCTGGACAGTTCGTCTATCGGATGGGTGAGAGGGCTCCCAGGCCGCAGTTCCCAAATAAGAAACGCACGCTGCCGTATTGTTTAAATCTACAGGGCCCCAACGTGACTAGTTGAAGATTGTTTTGTTTCATTCACTGGCCAGTTGAATACAGTACCCGGGTACCCGAGACAATACACATATACCTTTTTGAGCTATTATTCACGGGACTTACACTCCAGAACTGAGGGGGTTAACAGTTACTTTTGCCGCCGCGTGTTTTTCCCGCGTTACGAATCCTTGTCATTTAAATACCGTATATATTTGCTGCTTTATTGGGATCAGTAAAGTATATAATATAAGATAATCCACAACAGTGCGGTGAGACTAACCCAAGGTATTTATGTATATCATGCTTGTAACACCAGTCCGTCGTTCTGCAGCTGTTCCTCTTTCCATGTTTTTGTTTTTAATTCCAAATGGGAAGTGTTTGGTGCGTGTATAAATAAAACCCACCATCTCTGCCTCTCCTTGGCTGAAAAGCAGCAGGAGGGGCTTGGAGCTGCTCAGTAGAGCGGCCTTTTGGTACATGTTAGGTACTCCCTCTGTAAAGAGGTGCCGTGAAGTGGCGAGTGAGCTTACGTTGCAATGGCCATTGAAACAAAAACCTCAGTTTTGTTGTACATGGAACACATAGAAACGAGCGCAGATGACACCTTTTTTCCTTGTTAGGTTTTATACATTAACTGGGCTGTTACTCCTGGCAGTTGCTGCCGCTCCGGTGAGTATGGGTGCGACAACATTTTTTCTGTATTTATTCAGCGGCTGTAGTGAGCACTACACGTGGGGGCTTGTTCCGGGATTCCAGTCTCTGTGGATACCGCAATTAAAGGGTTAATCATGGATCCAGACACTGCTGCCAAATGGTGTGAGGAGCAAAATAGCCAGATAGGGTTAAGTGTAGTTATGGACACTTGGGCCGAAGACAAAATTTGCCGGGCCGTGGCCGCGCTGACACCAGATCATAGGGGGGGCGATACTAGACATTAAGGCGAACCCAGAGACTTCTCACACATATGTTCTTTTTGAGTGGAGAAAGAATGTTCTAGTGTGTTTTCAGGGCGCAAGTGTGAAGCTGGCCGACGATGTGGAAGTTCGACTGGTCCAACCCAGCGCCACGTGGTGACCCCGCAAACATTCCCGCGGCTAGCCCGACAACGTCAAGTCACAGGGTACCGGATACTACTTCTACCCTAACTACAGGGTTCCCTCCTGCTACATTCTTTACCACTATGGGAAAGCTGGTGGAAACGTTGGCCCAAAACTTAGCCGCGTCTGCCAATTATGGATATCGCAAGTTGGGGTTCTGTTCCGGTAAGGTCCCTGTGCCAGCTGGAGAAGAGGACTTTGACACTTGGATAGATCAGGCAGTGCAAGCTGTGGAAGAATGGGAAGTTGCTGACACCGTGAAGAGACAAAGGTTGATCGAAAGCTTAAGAACTCCTGCTTCGGGGGGCGTGGCCGGCTGCGAGCGGGAGCGGACACGCTTTGAAGGAGCTCCGCGTGTCTTTCTTGCTTAGGGACCCCCAGCTGCCTTAATTTTCCAAGATTTTACCCTTAGGGGTCCTGGTGTGGCTGGCCACCGGTACTGACGTGTCCGGAGCCCGTTAGGTCCCCCCTCCGGACCAGAGACATTGCTTGCGGCTACTGATCCGGGGCTGGAACACGGTGCGGTGGCCATCTTGCGGCCTACTTACAGCCTACCTGCGGCCTCGTCCTAGACCGAGAGATCCTGAGGAGGACCAGGGAGATGGTGGGCCCACATCTCCCAGTCAATCCGACTGCTGGTCCTGGGAGGGGAGAGGATGGGATGGCGGGGAGAGGGGAAGACGGATCACATCCACACGCTGACATTTTTTCAGGCCTGGAGGCTTGCCTGCTGATACTGGCTGAGGAGGATGATGACGAGGCCCCACTCACCAAAGGTGTGTGGCACCAGATGATGGCGGCGTTGCGAAAGTGCAGAGTGTCGTCGGCCCTGGGGGTGGATGGATTCGGGGCACCGGAGATCTCCCCCTTACCAGTTATAACTGAAGAGGAAGCTGACAGAAGTGGGGAATCGGAGGCTTCAGGCGAGGCCCTCCATCCCAGTGCTGCTGCGGAGGATCTGCGGAACGAGGTTGTCATCCTCGTGACAGAGGTCGGTGCCCTGGGAAGCGAGGCAGAAGAGGTGCGGCAGCCTGAGGAGCTTAGCAGAGAGGTGGGGGTCATTGTGCGGCCCGCCGTGGCTTCAGCTGCGCGGGGCCGCGGCAGATCCATGGGGGGCTATCGGCTGTAAAGGCCATTCTGCCTGGGCCTTTCTGGCCAGCTGCTACGGGGATACTGGCCTGCGCTTGGTCAGGCGGCACCGCAGATGTCGAGACGCCTGAGGGGATACCAATCCAGGTGGTCCGGCCTGAGGGGGATGTTGCCCCCGTGCTCTGGATGGACACAGGCTGAAAATCATCACACCTACCCTGGTTCCAAGCCCGTACCAGAATTTTGTGATCCTCCTCTCCCTGATCTCTTTATAATTTTCTCCTCTGCCGCTTTCTCACCCGTTTACCCCCCCCTGCAAACGATGACTTTATTACTCTGAGACTCCCCATTGCTTTTGTTTTTCTGCTGAGTCAATCGTCAAGCTTTGAGAGTTTTTTTTTTTCTTTTTTGGGACTTTTTTGAGGCTTGCTGATCCCATGCAGAGCTTTCCTGTCGCAGCAGCCCTTTACTTTCCTGTTTTATTTAATTTTGATGTGCGCCCCCTCCCTCTGTCTTTTAACCCCCATCAGTCTATTTTTGATTTTTGTTTCTCCCCTCCCCCCCTGCTGAGATTATACCTTGGATCCTTCTCGCTGCCTAACCATCGTTGCTCCCCGGCTGGGGACGTTGGCTTCCTTGAGACGCTATGAGGGCTCCCCCCCCTTTTTTGTGTGTCATACTACTGTTTATGTGTATTTTTTCTTAATCCCTTACCCCCCTCCCTCCTGATTTTTATTATATGCTGAGACCCCCCCTTTAGGGGGATGTTTATTACTTCTCACATGTGGTACTTCTGCTGTGGATGGCCCTGCGTGGCCCTTGCTTTTATATGTTTGATTATATGCTGACTTCTTTACAAAATAAAAATTGTAAATTCAAAAAAAAAAAAAAAAAAAAAAACTCCTGCTTCAGATGTCGTCCGAAATCTGAAAAGAGACAAGCCAGGCTGCACTGCTGCTGAGTATCGAGCAGCTTTACAGGAAAGTTTCGGAGGAGTGGAGGATTGTGCCGAGCTTATCCACAGGTTCTCTCACACCTATCAAAAGGAAGAAGAAGAATTGTCCACCTATGTCTGGCGGCTGGATAAAATCATCCATCAGGTTATTATAGAAAGGAGGCATGGAACCAAGTCATGCAAGCAAAGCTTTGATGGATCAAGTTTTCAAAGGAGCACTCCCACTGGATCCCATAATGTTGAAATTTCAGACTAGATACCAGAGCAAGAGACAGACCTATTCCAAATTGGTCAAAGCTATCCGAGAAGAAGAGGCTTTAATTAAGGCAAAAAGGGTTGCTAATGCTTCACACACGGTTTTCACCGCAGAAGTAGGAACTCTCTGCGTAGCTGACATACAGACCGAAGTGCTGGCTTTGAAAACTCAGATGTCGCAAATGATAGAGTTGATGACATTGCTGTCGGCTAAGGACATCAGAACTAAGGGGGTTGCTGTAGCCTCCAACAGGCGGTTTCCAAGTGAGCCGCAAGAATAGAATATGCCCACACTCTCGAGAAAGAAATGTTTTGGCTGCGGGGAAATCGGCCATTTCAGGGCTCAGTGCCCAAAAGGGAGGGCCGAAAAGAAACCGGTCGAAGAACTCCTGAAGGCCGGGGAGAAACTGTTGTCCACCTTGCGAGCGGGAAACTCCAGAGGGCCCTGGGGAGGGAGCAAACTAGGCACCCGACTGTTGAAAACCGCTCCAATTTTCAAGTCCGAAATGAAAGGCCGACAGGGCCCAGATCCGTGCCAAATGCGGTGTCTGCCAGGACTGAAAGAGTTACTCCCTTAGTATCCAGTCCTATGTCGCGGGAAAGCAATGCACACCCAAGACCTCAACGGGTCAGGAAGAAGGATAGAGTGCAACGAACTGGGCCTATACCTCCTGCGGCTACGAAAAAGTTTTCTGACCAGCTGATAGGTCCTTCTCCCATCGTTCCAATCCAAGTAGAGGGAATCTACGCTAAAGCTCTGTTAGACTTAGAGGCTGAACCCGATGGACGCAGGTCTTTTTTCAGCCTATATATAACTATGTAACCACCAGAGGTGCTCAAGTGACGTTGATCTATCGAGACTTCTACGAGAAGCACTTGAAGCACATACCTTTAAAGGAATTAAAGGACCTTGAGATCTGGGGCATCGGAACTGAAAAACTTCCCTATGATGGATATCTACAGGTGAAGTTAGAAATCGGATTCGAAGTCGGACAGTCTGTAGGTTGTGATGCATTAGCCATTGTGTGTCCTCGCCCTTCAGGAGCCAACAGAAGTTCTGTGATAGTGGGGACGAACACTGATCTGGTAAGGCGTTTTCTGACTCCCATAGGAGTGCATCCAATGTTACATCCAGTCTATCAACAAATGGTCGAAGAACAGAGGGCACCGGCCGAAGTAGGGCGTCTGTGGAGATTGCAGAACCTTCTCTGTTCCTCCCAATCAGAAGTGGTGAGTTTCCGGGCTTCAGTCAAGTTGAACGGATCACAACCGGGCCCTTTGTGGTACTGGAAACTGATCCCAGTCGCGAGAGTGATGCCGAAGTGGAAGTAATCCCTGAGATAATCTCCACAAGAGTCTTACAACGGGCAAGAGGAAGAATTTCCGTCAGTGTATCTGATTCTCCAGTGGTCCTAAAAGCACGAATGCCCCTAGGACAAGTGGCTTCTGTTACGCCTCTCTCCCCTACTGATTTAGGAGGGGGAGTGAATAAAGAGATTCCAGCTGAACGGTTCTATCCTAACGATGCTCCCATCTCGCCTGAATGGAAGAAACAACTTCAGTCCCAGATCCTAAAATGGAAGGACTTGTTCTCGAAGGATGAGTTCGACGTGGGATTAGCTAAGCGTAATGAACATCGCATTCGACTACAAGAGGATAAGCCGTTTCAAGAAAGGTCAAGACGAGTTCCGCTGGGAGACTTGGATGATCTACGAGAACAGCTAAATGAACTACAGAGGACTAAGGTGATTCAAGAGTCCAGGAGTCCTTATGCTTCTCCAATAGTGATGGTTCGAAAGAAGAATGGTTCTATCCGTTTATGTATAGATTATCGCACGCTAAATCAGAGGACCATTCCGGATCAATATGCCACTCCTCGGATAGAAGATGCCCTACAGTGTTTGTCTGGTGCAAAATGGTTTAGTGTACTAGACCTGCGAAGTGGGTATCACCAGATACCAATGCATCCTGAGGACAAAGTGAAGACTGCGTTCATCTGCCCACTGGGGTTCTTCGAGTTCAACAGAATGCCTCAAGGCCTTACGGGGGCTCCCGCCACGTTCCAACGGTTAATGGAGAAGACAGTCGAGAATATGAAATTGATAGAAGTGTTGGTGTATCAAGATGATATTATTGTGTTTGGAAAGACTTTGGAAGAACATGAGCAGCGGTTGGAGAAGGTCTTGAAGCGGCTCCATGATGAGGGGTTGAAACTGTCCCTGGAGAAGTGTCAATTTTGTCTACCTTCCGTTACGTACCTGGGACATGTTGTTTCGGCAGAAGGTGTTTCGACGGATCCTCAGAAGTTGGAAGCCGTAGCTTCCTGGCCTAGACCCCGAAATGTTACCGAACTTAGATCTTTCCTGGGGTTCTGTTCATATTACCGAATATTCGTAGGAGGATTTGCTAAAATAGCTCAACCTTTGAATAAGCTCCTACAGAACGAAGAAGCGGGAGAAGGCTCCAAGGCCTCTGATCGAAGTTCATCGGCTCAAGGACCAAGGAAGGCTCGAGAATCCATCCAAGAAGAATGGACTAATCAATGTGAAAGTGCCTTCACGAAGTTGAAAGAGAGTCTGACTCAAGCTCCCGTCCTGGCTTACGCTGATCCTCATAAGCTGTACGAATTGCATGTGGACGCCAGCAGAGAAGGTCTAGGGGGAGTCTTGTATCAAGAATACGATGGTCTGCTGAGGCCTGTAGCTTATGTGAGCCGAAGTCTTTCGCCTTCAGAGAAGAATTATCCTACTCACAAATTGGAATTCTTGGCCTTGAAGTGGGCGGTCGAGGACAAGCTAAAAGATTATCTCTATGGGGCCGAATTTGTGATAAAGACTGACAACAATCCTCTTACGTACATCCTTACTACTGCGAAACTGGATGCGACTGTCACGGTTCCCGGATCCCACCACGCAGCCCTTAAAGCCCAACAGAATAGCCGTAGAACAATCCCTAACTGTCTGGTCCTTAAAAATTGGCCAGGTGTAAGTATACTAGCTAGACAGAAAGGGTTAATCCCAAGACAGTGTCGTAATACAAAACCAGGTCAGCAACACGGGGGTAGTCAGACGAGCCAGAGGCAGGGATACAGAGAATAGAATAGTCAAATGGAATAGCCGGGTCGATATCAGTGCAGTAGCGTAGTACAAGGAAAATAGTCTAGAGCAACGGAAGGCAGAATGGTCAGAAAACAAGCAGAGGTCAATAACAGGTTAAATCACAAGAGAATTCAGGTACAAGGAGCTCAGGTATGGATAACCACGATCTGGCACTGCTGAGAAGGAACTGTGGGTTTTTAAAGACCTTCACCAGACCCGCCTCCCTCTCAAGCCGCACCTCATGCAGCCACATTCCTGCCTGTCTCTATTTAAACTGGGTGTTGGTCAGCGAGCAGCATCAGACATGCTGCCTTCAAGCACACTGGAGAGGCTGGAAGCCCCCAACGTTACAGCGACAGGACATTGGTGGTTAGCCGCTTTGTCAGGGTTCCAGTTCAGCCTCAAGTATCGCCCTGGAGTAAATAATCGAGATGCAGATGCTTTGTCAAGAAGGCCTTATAATACAGAATGGACTCAGTTGACTCCTGATGGGGTGCAAGCCTTATGTCAAGGGGCCGAGCGCCGTGTCAAGGGAGTGATTGGGGTAGAAGCTATAGGAGTTATGGCTGCGGGCGTTCCAGAACGTTATTGTAATCCTACACAACTGAGGAGTGAAAGTTTACCTACTTTCTCGAAACAGGACCTGAGAGCAGATCAGGCCGGAGATCCCCTGATCGGATTGACAATAAAAGCCATGAACGTGGGTCAAAGGGGGCTTCTGCTGACTAATTCCCCCGAAGGAGCTCGGTTGGTCTATAAAGAGTGGAAGCGGCTGAAGGTGTTAGATGGGGTGGTCTACCGAAGGGGCCCCTCAAACAATGCTGAAGAGACACAACAGTTGTTCCTCCCCACCAAGCACAGAGAGAGTGTGCTGAGAGCATTGCACGATGACCATGGACATTTGGGTGCAGAGAGAACTTTTAAACTGGTGCGAGACAGATTCTATTGGCCTTGTATGAGATCTGAAGTTGAAAGTTACTGCCATTCGTGTTTGAGGTGTATTCAGAGAAAGACCCTACCAACCCAAACTGCTCCAATGAGCCACCTGCAAAGTCAAGGACCCATGGACTTGGTGTGCATTGATTTCCTGTGCTTAGAGCCTGATGCTAGTGGGCAGGGAAATATTTTAGTAGTGACTGATCACTTCACTCGTTATGCCCAAGCTTTTCTACAAAAGACCAACGTGCTGCTACAGTAGCAAAAGTTTTAATGGAAAAGTTTTTCGTTCATTACGGCCTACCACAAAGAATCCACTCAGATCAAGGCAGAGACTTTGAGACCCGACTTGTCGGGCAATTGTTAGAAGTACTAGGAATTCAGAAGACTCAAAACTCTCCATATCACCCCCAAGGTGATGCTCAACCAGAAAGGTTTAATCGCACTCTAGCTGACAGTGCCCCCAACATATTCAGTAAAGAGAAGCAGAGTTGGAGTCGTCACATAGCTACGCTGGTGCATGCGTACAATAGCACTGAGAGTGATGCAACTGGGTACTCGCCTTATCGTCTCTTGTTTGGAAGAGAGGCTCGACTGCCAATTGATTTAGCTTTTGGCCTATCTCTTGACCAGACGTCTGTCAGGAATGGGAGTGCGATGGTGGGTGAAGTAAGCCCAGGATGCAGTGATCATAGGAGCCACACAGGTTGCTGGGTACTGAAGGTTTATTGAAGAATAAACAAAGCAAACAGTAAATAATATGAGCACTAGCAGGCAACAGACTGTATGCAAGTTTCAGGGTTCAGCTTGGAAACAGGGGTTCGAGAGCAGGGTATACTTGAATGAGGATTCTTGGGAGCGGGGTACACTTGAAGGACGAGGATTCTTGGGAGCGGGGTATACTTGAAGGAGGGTTCTTGAGAGCGGGTTACCTTGATGAACGAGGGTTCTTGAGAGCAGCGTACCTTGATGAGGAGATTCTCCTTGGTAGCAGGGTTCCACTTGGGAGTATCACTAGAGGGATACAGGTACAACGGTAGGGAGCTTCAGGAACAGGTCTGCACTTCCAGGGACGTTTATGTTGAAGCCCTGATGGAAGGGTGGATTCCTCTTTTAAGCAGGCTTCATTTAGGTGAAATAGTATACACCTGTAGGTACCACAACAGAAGCTTAACAGCCAGATAGGGGAATCTGTAACCTGCATACAAACCTAGGCAGGTGAATAAGGGTTTGCCAGGGATTAGGTGCGGGCACAGGCTTGATTCATGACAGTACCCCAACCCAAGGAGCGCCTTCCGGGCGCGAACAATCAGGTGGCCCCCTTGCTGTATATCTATTTTTTCCTGCGCCGCTGCCGGTGGGGGCCATGACCCGTCACCTCCAAGGATGAGGTTTGGGTGGTCAAGATGGTCTCAGGGTTTTCAAGGTCTGTTTGGCGTATCACGATACCTTGCACACTGTAGGGTATCGTGGGATCCATATCTGCGGTGCTATCGAGCACAGTGGGTTCGGAGTCGTCCAGATATATGGGGTTGCTAGTGGCAACCAGATCGGGAGTAGAAAAATGTCCACGGGCCAATGCAACCTGTACCTGAGACTGCAGGAACTTGTGGTTCAGCTGAATGTCCTCTATGGTATGGGTAAGGGTATTCACCTGGGCTGCCATGGCAGAGACAAGTACCAGGACTGCATTAGATGGACTGGCCTTACCAGGAGTTGGCAGGGTAGTTGCAGCGGTATCAGTGTCCACAAATGCTGTTTTGGTGGCAGCAGTCTGGGCTTGGACCTCGGTACAGCACGGCTCTTGGACCTGGACCTCGGTACAGCACGGCTCCTGGACCTCAGTACAGCACGGCTCCTGGACCTCGGTACAGCACGGCTCCTGGACCTGGACCTCGGTACAGCACGGCTCTTGGACCTGGACCTCGGTACAGCACGGCTCTTGGACCTGGACCTCGGTACAGCACGGCTCTTGGACCTGGACCTCGGTACAGCACGGCTCTTGGACCTGGACCCGGTCGTACAGCACGGCTCTTGGACCTGGACCTCGGTACAGCACGGCTCTTGGACCTGGACCTCGGTACAGCACGGCTCTTGGACCTGGACCTCGGTACAGCACGGCTCTTGGACCTGGACCTCGGTACAGCACGGCTCTTGGACCTGGACCTCGGTACAGCACGGCTCTTGGACCTGGACCTCGGTACAGCACGGCTCTTGGGATCCCGCGGGTTGCAGGGCAGCGACCTCTTGAGATCCCGCGGGTTGCAGGGCAGCGACCTCTTGAGATCCCGCGGGTTGCAGGGCAGCGACCTCTTGAGATCCCGCGGGTTGCAGGGCAGCGACCTCTTGAGATCCCGCGGGTTGCAGGGCAGCGACCTCTTGAGATCCCGCGGGTTGCAGGGCAGCGACCTCTTGAGATCCCGCGGGTTGCAGGGCAGCGACCTCTTGAGATCCCGCGGGTTGCAGGGCATCGACAACATTATTGTGGAGTGATCTCCAAGCGCTTTTGGGGTTCTGAAACACCTGCAGGTCTGCGCATCTGACCACAGTCCCATTGGAACCATACGTGAACCCAGGGGGCAAGGGTTCCATAGTAATGGTGCCTTCAGGGGTAGAGACAGTGGTACCAATATGTGCCGTTGCTTGGCATGGTTGTCCAGAAACTAGCCCGGATTTGCGGCTGTGAGGCGTGGGAGTCTCAACCTTTTTGAATCCAAGAGCCCTCCTTAGTATGGAGGCAGTTGGACTCTGCAGCAACAGTAATTTTTCTAGGTCATGGAGGCAGGAGTTGGCTTCCAGATCTCGGGGTTCTGGTGTCACCGATGACTGGAAGACGGTTGCCGGGGCGTAGACAGCGACGCCAAGGTACCTGGAATGCTGGTTGAGAGTGGTGGGTGCCTGAGGAGGGGAGGCAGCAGCTATCTCCATGGGGATTTCAGGTTCATATTCTGGAGGTAGGGGGAACTCGAACTCCATGGTTTCGGCAGGATAGGGGTCTTCAAGGTCTGTGACCTCAGGATAGGTTTCCAGTGACACCATCCTATTTGGCTGGCACCTTTGGAGCTTATCAGAGTAGGCCTCCATAGACTTTTTATACGTAGTCTTGGTCTTAGCAGGTGTGGGTTTTCTGGACAAGGACTTGGTAGGAACAGTTTCCCTTTTTGGGCTGGTGGAAGCAGGCTTGACAGGCACTGCCTTCTTGAACTTGGTGGGCAGTGCTTCACTAGGCATTGGGAACATAGACGGAGCAGAAAAGGGTTCTCTGGCCTTGATAGGAAAAGTCCTTTTTGAATTAACAGGTGCAGACTGGGGAGTAGCACCAGGTAGCACTGGGGAATTGCAGGGCTTCGTTTGCAACTCCAGGGAAAGTGCAGGGCAGCTTGGGGGGGCGCACTAAACATTCTGAGATGGTATGGGACGGTTCCCCGCAGTAGAAGCAGAGCTTCTGGGACCTTCTCCTAGCCATTTCTTCAGAAGTTAGGGGTCCTCTGCCTACTTTCTTTGGAGCTGGAGTGCACACCTTAGTAGAGGTGCCTTTTAAACCCTGCTGCATACTTGCAAATACGGAGTCCAAATGTTGCAGGATGTCTTGAATCGCTTTTCTAAGGTACTCCATAACGATTTGGATCACCGCGGACTCACTGTGTGAAGGCTTCAACATTCTGTCAGGAATGGGAGTGCGATGGTGGGTGAAGTAAGCCCAGGATGCAGTGATCATAGGAGCCACACAGGTTGCTGGGTACTGAAGGTTTATTGAAGAATAAACAAAGCAAACCGTAAATAATATGAGCACTAGCAGGCAACAGACTGTATGCAAGTTTCAGGGTTCAGCTTGGAAACAGGGGTTCGAGAGCAGGGTATACTTGAATGAGGATTCTTGGGAGCGGGGTACACTTGAAGGACGAGGATTCTTGGGAGCGGGGTACACTTGAAGGAGGGTTCTTGAGAGCGGGGTACCTTGATGAACGAGGGTTCTTGAGAGCAGCGTACCTTGATGAGGAGATTCTCCTTGGTAGCAGGGTTCCACTTGGGAGTATCACTAGAGGGATACAGGTACAACGGTAGGGAGCTTCAGGAACAGGTCTGCACTTCCAGGGACGTTTATGTTGAAGCCCTGATGGAAGGGTGGATCCCTCTTTTAAGCAGGCTTCATTTAGGTGAAATAGTATACACCTGTAGGTACCACAACAGAAGCTTAACAGCCAGATAGGGGAATCTGTAACCTGCATACAAACCTAGGCAGGTGAATAAGGGTTTGCCAGGGATTAGGTGCGGGCACAGGCTTGATTCATGACAACGTCTGTCACTTCCTACAAAAATTATGTGGACAGACTCCGGGGAAACCTAGCTGCTGCATTTGAACAGGCCCGTTTGACCTCAGAAGGTAGAGAGCAGAGAAACAAGCGAAATTACGATTTGAGAGTTCGGGTACAGGACCTACAGCCTGGCGATAGGGTTTTGCTAAAGAACTTGGGTTTTTCTGCAAGACACAAACTGGCCGATAGATGGAGTTCTCAAATTTACATTGTCTGCAAGCAACTGCCTGGTCTGCCGGTATACCAAATCCGTCCGGATGGAAAGGCTGGGCCTCTAAAGAACTGGCACAGAAATCATCTGTTACCTTTGAGAGAGGCGGTACGGATACCAGTTGGAGACGAACTTTCCTTGCCAAATCTGCCTGTTCCTTGTTCGGCTCCTGGTACTCGGTCTCAGCAGTTACGTTCTGTCAGAGAGTGAAGAAGACAGTGAGGAAGAACACTGGTGTTTGAGCTGGGTGCGCCCACCTGAGCATGAAGAAGTTATTCTGGCCTCTGCTCAGTGTGAAAGTAACCTGAGGCCTGATGCTCCAGAATTCAGACCTGAAGTACCTGAAACCTTGGAAGTTTCTGAAATCCTAGGAGATGTATCAATAGACTATAGTTCTATG
Organism: Leptobrachium leishanense; assembly: GCA_009667805.1. Taxonomy (NCBI): domain Eukaryota; kingdom Metazoa; phylum Chordata; class Amphibia; order Anura; family Megophryidae; genus Leptobrachium; species Leptobrachium leishanense. The sequence continues at coordinate 73,956,329 of CM019073.1, read as the reverse complement.
CCTTCACTGGAAGGCTCGTACTCTGAAGAGGTGTCTGTTCTGGTTGTAGAAGAGAGAATTGAGCCTGTAAATGTAGCCCTTCCACCTGAAGAGGAAATTGATAAATCTGAGCCTAAACGTTCAATACGGCCTCCTCAGAGACTTACCTATGATTTCACCGGGACATAGCACAGAAGAAGCAAAGTGTCTGCTATGCTGGCTGAGGTAGCTAGGGACATGAGTAAACTCGAGGATGTATATCTGACCCATTATATGTTTGCTACTGAACCTGAATGTATTGATTAATGTAAATATTGCAATGTTATGTATCTGTTACACTCCCTTGGAGAGACCCAAGAGTTCAAGGGGGGGGAGAGTGTAGCGCTGCTTTAAAGACTGTGTTCTGCTGCATTTAATTATGGCCACCAGAGGGAGACCGAGACATAATGGACTATGCTGGACAATAACTGAACTACACAGACCATCATGCTTTGCGTGAGGACAGGAAGGGAGTGGAGGAGGAAGAGGAAGGAGATCAGCAGCCTCGTGGAAGGCATGTTCAGAGTGAGCGGAGTGGTGAATGGTGGAGGACACACGTGAGAACTGTCAAGGATCGCGACCAGCCCGGAGTACAGGCACTGCCTCACTGGTGCTGGAGATCGGGACAGTGAATGTGCTGAGACCTATCTACGCAGCGCTGAGAGGTCTGGATGACAAGCTGGTTCCGGCTGGACCCCGAGTAAGGAGACCACGCTGATCGATTGGGAGTGCAGGCGGTGGATCGTTGTTGCGGAGATTCGACAAACAGGGAGCGGATCCAGTGGCACAGAGTCCCAGTATACAGCGGGAGGAGATCCTTGATCGGGTGCTGGACAGTTCGCCTATCGGATGGGTGAGAGGCCTCCCAGGCCGCAGTTCCCAAATAAGAAACGCACGCTGCAGTATTGTTTAAATCCACAGGGCCCCAACGTGACTAGTCGAAGATTGTTTTGTTTCATTCACTGGCCAGTTGAATTCAGTACCCGGGTACCCGAGACAATACACCTACACCTTTTTGAGCTATTATTCATGGGACTTACACTCCAAAACTGAGGGGGTTAACCGTTACTTTTGCCGCCGCGTGTTTTTCCCACGTTACGAATCCTTGTCATTTAAATACCGTATATACGTAATATTTGCTGCTTTATTGGGATCAGTAAAGTATATAATATAAGAAAATCCACAACAGTGCGGTGAGACTAACCCGGGGTTTATTCAGCAGCTCCTCCGGGAGTGAGCGCTACATAAGCATTAGGCATAGGTTTGTTACTGGCATGTATGTGCATAGCAGACTGTAGTCTTGGGAAGGAGAGGGACATAAGGACACGCATGTCAGTGCTGCGTCAACTGACCAACTGGAAGCAGCAGCATTGCCAGTATTTCTGAAAGATTTTGTCCATTGCTGCCTAGAGACAGATATACACAGATGCACTGACAGCCACAGAGACACAGTGGAAAAACTGCTGATTGATACAGATATAAATCTGAGAAGGACCAGCACTAAGGCGTGGATCTGTTGAAGAGCTTTTATGTAGGAGCCACTCAACATTTCTGCTCTACACAGGAGCTTTTTTCACTTGAAAAAGTCCTGCTGGGCTGACGCATCACTGTTGTTGACATTTCATTAACCCCTTTATCTCCAAAATAGAGTTAAACTGATTTTGCATTGTAAAGCACTCATTTGCATATCAAATACACATTTTTGAAGTAGGATATGTGCCCTCTGTGGAGAAACGAAATCCACTGTCTTCTCTATTTCCAGCCACCCAGGAGAGCGAGATAAAACCAGCTGTAAATAGCAGCCCCAAACCAGGCCATCCTGCTCGCGCCAGCTAGTGTCGGAGGAGGTCCATTGAAGTCAGTGAGGTGTACTATTACGCCCTGCGGCTTCAAGTCCCACCCGCCACAGGGACGGCATAGTATGCCCTGCAGCGGGAAAAGGTTGATTTGTGAGTAACCACTGCATGATCCAAGGAGAAATCTGACTGCCATCTGGGGTCAAGAAGGAATTTTTTCCCGGTTTGTTGAATATTTGGAGAGCACTTCAGACTTTTTTTCTTATTTTGGATCAACAGCAGCAGCCAGCAGCTGATGTGTGTAAGGCTGAACTCAATATATGCATATCTCTTTTCAGCCTTTAACTAATATATATATATATATATATGTTTTGCAATGTATTGTGTGTATATTATACAATCTCTGGGTGTATCAATGTATATTTTGCAATGTATTGGGTGGGTGTACGTGTACTATGCAATCCACAGGCTATATATGTATATTATGCAATGCTTAGGGTGTATGTATGTGTATTATGCAATGCATGGGGTGTATGAATCTTCCCCGGTGATTTGGACTGACACAGCAGCCTCGGAGGGTTTTGCTGCTACCTTTGGCGATGATTGAGCGTGCCGAAACCTGGCTAACTAGACTGTTACATTGCCTGAATTCCATTCTACCTCTGTTCTATTTGAAAACTGATTGTAGCAGTGGCATAAGGTTCTGGATGGGCAGGGTAGTCTGTGAAATGGCTTTATAACAACTTGACGACCTATCGTCAGGGTAGGACATGGCATAAGCCAAGGTTGGACCCATATATGGGGTTAAAAGCTCAAAGAGTATAAAACACCACTGGCTAAAGCCCGTGTCAGACGAACGCAGTGATCACGTCCATGTTGCCGCACAGTTTAACGTCCGTCGTAGAATATAATCATGATCAATAGAGACCCACACACGAAGTACGTGCGAACCGAACTGCGCACGTACAACGCACGTGGCAAACGGACGCAAGTTAGGCAAGAACGTAAAACCGCTACCACGGATGCGCAGAGTGCGCCACGTCTGCGTAGAATTCTGTGTGAGTGATGAGATGTCAGACGCAGTGCATTTGCGACGTCCAGCACCTTGACGCACACAATGGCTTTTCATATCCTTTTCAATTTTTAATTTTCAATTTTTAACGAAAAACAGGTCGGCTAGCACTCAGGGGATAGCATAGGTGGGCCTAAAAAGAGTCAAAAAACGTCCCCAGCCGGGGACCAGAAAATACTAGATGAAAAGACTCTGCAGAAAAATTAAATCCTCCCCCCCCCCCAAAAAAAAAAAGAGCAAAAACACAGCCAAATAAAAATTTATAAAATCAGAAAAAGAAAAAGCAGAGTCCGCTGTAAGAGAAATATACCCCATGTAGCTAGAAAAGTCTCAGATTTTCAGTAAGGTAGTAGTCGGCAAAGAAATATCAAATATCAAAGAGGAGCAGAACGGTCCGTTTCGCAAAGAGGGGAGAAAGCAGAATGAGAAGAGTCCTGTTAGTTTAAAGCACAGAACTGGGCTATTCCAAGTCCGATTCTATCCCGGATCTAACATCGGAGAAGAGGAACCCCCAGGGACAAGGCTGGGAGACACCGGGGCAGGGGAGAGGCCCAGAGAACGCAGCAGGGACAAGGCGGCTTCAGGGGATGACACCAGGTGAGATAGGTTGTCATAATTTATGTACATAGAACCTGCAACCCCCCCATCTATATTTGACCCCACAGTCCCTCAGGAACGCCGAGACTTCTCGAAACTGCCGGCGAGCTATCAATGTCACAAAGGGGAGATCATTAAACATTGACAAAACCATCTCTTCAAAAATAATTGGGGCTCGAGCTGCGGGAGTCGACATCAGGCGCTGCTTATCGGTCTCATTTCCCGCCACCGCTAGCACATCGCGGGGGAGTCCACCGGGGCCGTAGTCGCCTTCCGTAGTCGGAAAACATTCTGAAAGCAGTCTTAGTCGGCGTTTCGATTACATGCAACGCAAACTTATTAATAAACGGTAGCAAGGCATCGTCGGCTATCGTCTCCGGGATCTCCTGAATACGAACGTTTCTCCGGCGATGACGGATTTCAGCCGCCTCCACGGCTCCTGTGAGCGTCGCCACCTGAGACTGTACTGATTCCACCTGCGGCGCGAGGAGCGTCTGGGTCGCCACAACCTCTTCAACCTGGGCTTCGATAGTCTTCAGCCGCCCTTTGACAGTCGTCAGTTCTGTTGTCAAGGCCGCAAAGTCTGCGCGCCACACCGCTCTCATCTCCTCAAGTGCTTCTCCCAGTAGGCCACGTATATCTTCTCTCGTGAAGGACAGGCGGCCCGCGTCTTCCCGCCTCCCAGGAGCAGCCGGAATAGCATCCGCAGGAACAGGAGGATCGGAAGACGCGAGTCGGCGTGCCACTGGAGTCTTCTGACCATCGGGCCCCGCCACTGACCGTCCACCTGCCGCCGGTGCCCGGGTGGAGTGCCGTGCCACCTCCGAGGCCTCTGACCAGTACGGGTCCTCCTCCTCGGAAGAGCTTATCGTGGGAGACCGGTATGTATGGGGTTCCCCCTGCCTCTTACGCTTGCCCTCACCCAGTGCATCTCGGATGTCCAGCTGTCGTGGGCCCTCTGATGGTAAGAGCTTCTTCCCCAACTTCGTACCCATGGAGATGCGGTAGTCCGGGTCGCTGATCCACAGGGAGCACCTCGGGCAGAGGGAGAATCCACCAAAATGGCCGCCAGGCGTGTGTCTCCGCGTTAGGCCTCCCTCTTCAGTATCACCTCAGTCCGGGCCGAACAGATCTCACACCGCAATCCAGGGTACTGGGACAGGTCTAGGGGGATATCACCCGCTGTAGCTGTAAAAATAATTGAAAAAGAACGCAGAAATCCACATATAGTCAGGCAAATAGCCGGAGAGCACTGAAAAAATCGTCTGTGATAGTGTCGGTCTTTAATCTGATGTGTTAGAACAATAGATTATGCAAATGTTGTGTGAGCTAAAGGCTAAAGAATGTTTATTGTACATACCTAACTGACATAATGTAATTAGCATTTTAGTAGGACGATGTGCGTCATTAATGCAAATTATGGCTGTTGGATTTCAGCATAAATGGTGGTGTTTTTGTTCATTAAAAGTCAGAATTCTCAGAGACTGAGACAGAGAGAGAATCCTGTTTTAAAGCATACAGCCGTGTCTGGTGTTTTATTTCAGCGACGCTACACTATACACTCAACCTCAGAAGGCACCGAGCGGCCTTCTGGAAATTTCTAACGGCTCCAGGGCAGAGAATCAGAAGCAGGCGGTTCAAGCTGCTCGAGGCGCTGAGGAGCACTCCTAGTAGCCAGGCTGACCGCAACAAAGGGGTGTCTGGAGAGTCAGGACAGACGGAAGAGAACGGTTCCGTCACACATGGGGTGCATCTTTTTTTTAAAAAAAAAAAAAGAATTGCTTGAGACCAATGGAGCTTTCCCATTGGCTCAAGCTTTCAAACGCTCTCAGTGCCTCTGGAGGCACTGAAGAGCGTAGAACCAGGAAGTCAGCTTGAGCTATGCAATTAGCATAGCATTTAACTGCGCAAATTGCGTAGGCTATGCTGGCTCAGTGCTGCCCCTGCTGTCTGTGTAGTGAATCTGTTACGTTCCCCCAACATGAGAGCCCTTCTCAGCCTTCATGGTTTATAGGGTTAATCTGTTGGCTCTCCGCCCCTGGAGTCTCAGTGTCTGACCAGACCTGTGGTCACATGACCTGCACTGCCCTATATAATGGCAATCAGTTCAATGGTTCCCTGATCCAGTATAGATCTCCATTGCTGAGTTGCTGAGTTCCTGAATTCTGTCTATTGCATTTTGACGACTTATTTTTTGACTTCAAGCTCTGTATTCTGTCGATTTCTTGTGATTACCCCTGGTACCGTGTTTTTGTCATATATTGGTTCATGACTCCTGGCTATTAGGGATGAGCCGAACACCCCCCAATTTCAAAAGTTCGAGTTCGAACACGAACCGAACTCCATGCAAGTCAATGGGACTCTAAAGTTCAAATCTTACAGGGTTATTCAGAGAGCGTGAAAAGCAGGAGAATGACTGGAGAATGACTGAAAAATTCTAGGTCAAAATAGCCGATTTGGAAAGGGAGATGAAAGGGAGAATTTTTCTGGTTTGGTTATTTTGACCTAGAATTTTTCATTCTCCAGTTTTTCACGCTCTCTGAATAACCCTGTTAGAGTGCCCTCCAAGAGGGTATATATGCAAGATATTTGCCATAAAAGGTGTATGGGGGTCCGGGTAGTGCCCTGGGGGACAGGAAACAAGGACAAAACGTTTTTAAAAGGAACAGTGAGTTTTCCATGAAATAAAGGTTAAGAATAAAAACGAAATATTCCTTCAAATATCGTGCCTAGGAGGTCCCCATAACCTGCCCGTGAAGTGGCGGATTTGTAGGATGTATAGAAACATTTAAAAACAAAAAAATGACATTTCAAATGATGGTAAATGGTTTTCCTTTAATCTATTCATAAACAACTGCTTTGGGGCGGCAGTCTGTATGAAAAGAGGAGACATTTTAGGACACGCAGAACAAGTTTAGTGATTTTTTGGCTAAATTATGGTGAAACTTATGCAGGCTTTGGCTGAAATTAACAATAGGTGCTTTAAAATTGGGCCTTCAGTGTCGGCAACAGTGCCGTCACACCTTAACCCCTCTGTGGTATTGTGGAAGAGTGCCGGGTTGGACCCTGCGGTCCAATATTAAAATGATATGAATCTGGTATAGGCGTCAGTGCACCCAAAATATTGTGCCTTTGGTGGCAGCAAGTGCCTTCACACCGTAAGTAACCCCTTTGTGGTATTGTGGAAGAGTGCAGTGATGGAGGTTTTGGGAATGCAGAAGAGATCCCTGATCTATTCAGTTACGTCAGCATCAGGGGATTGATAGCTCCTGATCCAGGACTGATTCATTTTTTTAAATGTCAGCCGGTCTACAGAGTCGGTGCACAGACGCACTCTTTTTGTCTGTGGCAAAACCTCCAGCGGCACTGAACGTCCTTTCAGAAAGCACGCTGGATGAAGGGCAACCTAGTAGCTGCATAGCATATTGGCTAAGTTCTGGCCAGTGATCCATTCTCAACACCCAGTAAGCCAGTGGATCATCTGCTGTAAAGGTATCCAGGTCTGCCCTTGCCCCTAGGTAGTCCTGCACCATATGGTGAAGACGCTGGCAATGGGTGCCTACATTTGACGTCCCTGGGCGTCGTGGACTAAAAAAATTTAAAAAGGCATCAGTCAAGCTGCCCCGGCCTTCATCGCTCTTCCTCTGATCATCCGAAGCCTCAGAAGCACCTGTGTCATCAATTGGTAACCTACCAGTGCCTGGAAAGGTGTTACACAAGTGTCGCTTTAGAGCGTCCTCAAGTTGTTTCATCCTGTGCTCCCTCTGTGCGGGCTGGATGAGCTCTGCAACTTTACCCTTGTATTGTGGATCAAGAAGGTTTGCCAACCAGTAATGATCCCTCTCCTTGATAGCACGAATCCTGGGGTCCTTTAGCAGGCTTTGCAGGATAAGGGAGCCCATGCACCGTAGGTTGGAGGTGGCATTAGCTTCCGAGTCTTCCTGGTCAATGAGGATGACCCCATCGTGCACTTCCTCCTCCCAGCCCCGTACTAGTCCTTGGGTTTCTGGGCACACAAAACCCTCCCTTGAGGAATCCCCATCTTCAATGCCCCCACTACTTAAATAATCCTCCTCATCCTCCTCCTGTCTGATCTGAGGACCCGCAGAAATGCTGTCTGCGTAAAGACTGGGGCCTTGAGAGCTAGGGAAGGCCTCCTCTTCCTCCTGTTGCTCTGCCTCTAGTGCCACATCTATAATTCCCCGCAGAGTGTGCTCCAGCAGGAACACTAAAGGAATTGTGTCACTGATGCATGCACTGTCCCTGCTCACCATCCTCGTTGCCTCCTCAAATGGTGACTGTACACTGCATGCATCCTTGATCATCAGCCACTGCGGGGGGGAAGTTGCCCTGAACCTGTCCTTGTGCCATACTCACACAGGTACTCGTTGATGGCCTTCTGCTGCTTGTGCAGACGCTGCAGCATTGCTAATGTCGAGTTCCACCTGGTGGGCATGTCACAGATAAGACGGTTTGTGGGAAGGTGGAATTCTCTTTGAATTTCTGCCAGGGGAACACTTGCTGGGAATGACCATCTGAAGTGGCTGCAGCCTTTTCTGGCCTGGCTGAGAAGCTCTGCCAGCCCTGGGTACCTGGTTAGGAAATGCTGTACCACCAGATTTAGGACGTGTGCTAGGCATGGTACATGCGTCAACTAACCCTGGCGTAGGGCGGAGAGAAGGTTGCTGCCATTATCACAGACGACCATTCCCAGCTCAAGCTGGTGTGGTGTTAACCATCTCTGCACCTGCAGAGCTGACAGAATTTCTGGCCCGGTGTGGCTCCGGTCCCCTAAACAAACCAGCTCAAGCACAGTATGGCATCTTTTCGCTTGAGCATTGCGTAGCCCCTGTCACGCGCCGGTTTAACTGCCACTTCGCCAGAGACACAGAAGGAGGAGGAGGAAGAGGGAGAGGTGGTGGTGGAGCAGACAGACCTCATACAAGCAGCTTTCTGGAGGCGTGGTGGATGAACAAGCTCTAGCACAGAGCCCCGTCTTGGACCCCTCCCAGCTGCAATCAGAGTTACCCAGTGTGCCGTGAAAGAAATGTAACGGCCCTGTCCATGCTTGCTGGACCATGTGTCTAAAGGCATTTGCACCTTGCTGCTGACTGCCTTTCCCAATGACTCCATAACATTGTGTTCCACGTGCTGGTATAGTGCTGGAATGGCCTTCCATTAAAAGAAATAGCGTTTTGGAACCTGCCACTGTGGTACAGCACATTGAGCAAATTCAAGGAAGGAAGCAAAGTCCACCAGCTGGAAAGGCAGCAGCTGTAATGCGAGTAATTTTGCTAAACTGGCATTTAAATGCTGTGCTTGGGGATGGTTGGGACTATATTTTTTCATACGCTGCAGCAGCTGGGGCAACGTAATCTGACTGCGTAAATCTTCAGCTGATGGGATGCTGTCACATTGTGAGGAAGGACCTGGTACACCCATTACTGTAACATCATCCCTGTCAATGGAGGTTGTAGGCAATGACATGGCAGGACATCTAGTGGGGGTAGAGACAGGTGAGGAGAAGGAGGACCTATGCAAAGTGTTGTGCCAACGGGATGCGTGGCAGGTGGTCATAGGCCGCCTCAAGCACGTGGTACCCAAGCGTGGGATGTCTTTCCCTAGCTCGATCCTCATCTGACATAGATTACAAATAGCAACGATGCGGTCTGCTGCACATTTCTTAAAGAACTCCCAGACAGCAGAGTTCCTGGATGTGTGCTTTGAGACAACAGCGCTCTGCACCTGAGCAGCTCGGACATCTGATGCCTTGGACTGGCTACGTTTGGTCATAGAGGACGTTGTGCCTCCTCCTCCTCACTTGACTCCTCTGTTCTATCAGGCACCCAGGTGGAGTCAATGACCTTATCGTCATCACCCCCTATCTCCTCGTCACTGGAGCCAACCTCCCAATATGCTGCAGCTGCTGGGGGAACATGAGTGCCAGTTATTTGTGTGTCACTGGCACCCCCTTTCTCTATGTTGATTATACTCCCTTCCTCAAACTCAGAGATTGAATCAGGGCACTGTAGTTGCTGCGCATCCTCAAGCAGCAGGTCACTGTCATTGTAGTCAAACAATTCAGCTGACTCCTCCGTGTGTGATAGTGAGGCTACAGCAGGAGTACCTTTGGACATGGAGGAAGCCTTAGATGCTTTGGCAGCTGAGGTGGACTGTAAACCACTACAAGCCTGGCTGGCAGAGGACTCCGAGGATGAGGATGGCCTGGTTAGCCAATCCACCAAATCCTCTGTATGTTGCTGCTGCTTAAGATGGCCAGCACCAGTTAGAAAGGACAAGCGTGCCCCTGCAGAGGATGCACCACGTCCACGACAACCAGAGGCACAGCCTCCAAACATAGAGGCTGCTTGCCCTCTTATCTGTGTCTGGGAGCATCTGCCTGTCCTTTTTGATCTTTCTGACATGGTGAGTGATATATAGATTAAAGATATACAGAACTCTGATTCATCTCTTAAAAAAATTGGAGATATGCAGAACTCTGATTCAACTGTGTTATCTAGATTAAAGATTTCCAGAACTCTGGTATAACTCAGTGAGACACCCTGATAGCTGGCAGCCAGTGACAAGACACAGATTAAAATTTCCAGAAACCACCTATAAATCAGTGAGATCCCCTGATAGGACACCCGGATACCTGGCAACAGATTGTCTATATTCCCAGATATCTGCTAGAAGTATGTGGGACCCCCTGATAGCTGGCAGTGAGAAGACACAGATTACAGTTCCCAGAAACCTCCTATAAATCAGTGAGACCCCCTGATGAGTGGCAGTGACAAGACACAGATTACAATTCCCAGATATCTGCTACAAGTCTGTGAGACCCCCTGATTGGTGGCAGTGACCAGACACAAATTACAATTCCCAGGAACCTCCTATAAATCAGTGAGACCCCCTGATGGGTGGCAGTGACCAGACAGATTACAATTCCCAGATATCTGATAGAGGTGAGACCCCCCCCCCATGGCTGGTAGCAGTGAGAACACACAGATTACAACAATTCCCAGATATTTTGTAGAAATGAGACCCCCACAATAGCTGCTGGCAGTGAGAACCCACAGATTACAACAATTCCCAGATATTTTGTAGAAATGAGACCCCCACAATAGCTGCTGGCAGTGAGAACACACAGATTACAACAATTCCCAGATATCTTCTAGAAGTGAGACCCCCCAATAGCTGCAGGCACTGAGAAGACGCACTAACAGAACAATCTCCTCTCAAAAAACACGTGCTGTGGTCAGGTGCAAGGCTGTAGCCAATTACAAGCTTCAGGCCAGTGGAAAAGTGCATTGTGGTCGAACACGCGGAAATGTTCGGAGTTCGACGAACGGACGATGTTCGAATCGAACTCCGAACATATCCAACCGAACAGCTCATCCCTACTGGCTATCTATTCTGATCACTCTCTTGCTTGATCCCATTTGTGTTTTGTCTGTGTGGTATTCTGATTTTTGTTTGTACCTCACTACAATCTCTGTCATTTGTTTATTCTGGTGTGAGACTTAATTGCTAGGTATCCTGTTTGTTTTGCTGGTCACAGTATAACGTTGAGTTCTATAAATCCTGCCCTGCTTGCTGCTGAATACATTTCTGTCAAGTCTGTATCTTGTGCAGGAGCTCATTGTCCTGTTTATAGAGACCACCTCAAGGATCTCTTTTTTGTTCCGTGGGTTGATAGATATTCCTTCCTTGTCAAGTCTGGTTTAACCTTGTTATTTCTTTGTGTACGTTTTCGCATGTTCACTCCCACCCTGGACTCTGTATAGTTAGAAGGCCATCCAAGGACCTTTTCCCAGTGCAGGGCTTTCCACGTGTGTCTTGTCTGGTTCTGTTTAATCCTGTGTCCAGGGTTCTGTAGTAGGAAGAGAGACACATACCTGCCTAAAGGGATTAATACACTCAGCAGCGAGGACCCCCCCCTTTGGCTCCAGAGGGGGGCCACCCTATCAGAAACACACACACACACACACACACACACACACACACACACACGCCGGCAAACTGAAAACAAAGCGGAGGACAGAGAAGCAGCGCAAGGGAGCGTGGAGAGGGGAGTATAAGAACTTTTTTTTTTTACAATGAATAACATTTTATTTACAGATTAAATATACATACATGTCATTACAGCAAAATTAGCACATTAATTTACTGGAATGGCCCTGCCTCCCCTGACTGCATGTCCCTGCTGCAAACCCTTTCCATACGAGGGGTCCAAGGTACCCCCCTCCCAGCACATATCCCTTGAAGCTATGCAGTGTAGGGTAACCCAGGTGTGGGCTGCCCAGTGCACCCTTTCCATGCTGGCAGGACACACGTGGCACCCCATCTGCACAGCCCTGCGAACCCTTTCCATACCATGGGCCCAGGGTACCCCCCTCCCAACTCACATGTAATATATTGTTCACATGGATATATATTGCCCCAGCCCAGCTCACACATGAATATATATTGCCCCAGCTCACACATGGATCTATATATATATATATATATTGCCCCAGCCCAGCTCACACATGGATATATAGGAGCCCCAGCTCACATGGATATATATTGCCCCAGCTCACATGGATATATAGTGCCCCAGCTCACAAGGATATATACTGCTCCAGCTCACATGGTGTTACATTTTCCCTGGTTTTGGCTGCGCCCCCTGGTGGTGAAGGGCCTTCATGTCTGTTTTTCCCCTGTGGTGTGTTTGGCCGTGCTGTTTGGGGCTGTTCTGGGGTTCTGATGTGATCTCCTGGTCTGGGGTCACATAGACCCACTCCCTATAACTATCCCAGCAGCACAGAGCATCATTGATGGTTTGTGGAGTTTGATGGTGGTTGTGTCCTGTTACTTCCCTGTGTTGCTGCAAAGCATTCTTGTTCTAGTGCATTCTGGTTTTGACCTCGGCTGTGTTTCCTGACGATCCTTTTCTGCTGACTCCTGGTACTCTGTATGCTGATCTGTTGCCAACCTTGCCTGAACGACCATTCTTATAGGTTTCATGTATTTTGTTTGTCCTAGTTTAGTATAGTCTCCGAGTCCATTAAAAGGACCTCCTCAGTGCAGGTTGTTTTGTCTGTCTTGTTTATCCCTTGCCCTTCTTATTTATATTTTTCTGTTAATTCTTTGTAAGGGTTTTTCTTAGAAGTATTACCAGCATAGGGATTCCTTTAGTTTTCTCCTGGCCCTCCTGTTCCATGTGTCACTGTCTGGTTCCTGTATCATCTTGAAGTGGTGTTCAGGTCCTGTTTTGCCAAGTCTGTCAGTTTGTTGACTGCCCTGCAGCCTGCATAATTCATCTACTGTCATTCATGGTTTGTGTTTCTGAGCGTGTCCTGGGTTATCTGTCGGTCTTGAAACCTTCGGAGCTTAGTGGCAATTCAGTCCTACTTTTGTGCTCCTTGCTTTTGGAGAAACAAGTCTGTTTTATTGATCTGTCCAATGTCCAGTCAGTAGCTCACCTGCCTTAAGGGCTACACTCCATGTTCCAAGCCACCACGATGGCCCAAGATGGGGCCAACTGTTAAACATGGATATATAGTGCCCCAGCTCACGTGGATAAATAGATATATATACAAACCAAATGTCCAGCACTCAAGCTATGGCGTCAATGTTCTCATGCCGAGGTGCAATAAGTTCCCCAAATATGGATAAGATAAATGGATATGGGAGTACTCACGGTCTTGCGTAAAAAAATCTAAGTTTTATTAGTTCCTCATTAAAATCTCTGACGTTTCGACTCACCCACGAGTCTTAATCATGGATAAAAACACAATGGAAACACATACATTAATATTAAATGACATTAGGATACTCACCAACCATGTACCGCGCTGCCACAGACCTCGTCAACCCAGCGTCCGGAAGTGACGTGTTGTTGCCGGCTCTGCGCGTCAATACTAGCGTGGTTGCATCCTGCTCACGTTGCGCGAGTCCAGTCGGCAGGACAACCCGCATTGTAAACAAAGCTCGATTTAGAGAGCTACAGGGGGATTAGATACAAAACGGGATTAGGAGCAAACCTATAATGTAAAGGTTCTAAACTGAAAATGATTCAATAGGAGTTGACTCAATATTGATGCAATTACCAATACTGGTAAAGTACCCACGGTCAAAACAATTGTCCAGGGTGAAAAAAGTGATGAAAATGGAAAACACACCAACAACAAGGGCCGCCCTCCATTTCCCAGGAAATGACTCCCATATTCAATTTATCTAATAAAAAATTAACTGAACAACATCTAAAAATTTTGAGCAAGGGAATGTCCTTTGTACCCACTAATCAATCTACTCCTTTCCATCAATGTTTTGAGTTATATAAAATCCAGAGAAATCTAGCTATACAGGAGAATATACAACACCCCTCTCCTATGGCTAACTGTGATTTAAGATTAAGAAGTACAAGGGATTTCAAACCCACTAACCCATTTATCAAGTCTTTCTCCCAGAATGTTCATATGTCCATACAGGAATCGAACTCAAAGAGACGAGTGGTTCATTCCAATATAACCAGAAGAAAGAGAAGCCATAGAAGATCTGGCAAATGATCCAAGCATCGTCATCCGCTCTGCGGACAAAGGTGGAGGTATTGTACTAATGGACTATCAATATTATCAAACAGAAGTACTGTCTCAATTGCCAAAAACATCCTCGTACAAAAAACTACTGGGTGATCCGACAAAAACATTCCACAATAGAGTCATGTCTCTGGTCCAAGTGGGTCTACAGGCTGGTTATATTAATGAACATACGGCCAAATATTTGGAGGTTATCCATCCACGGGTACCGATCTTGTACACTATACCCAAGATCCATAAGGATCTCCAACAGCCCCCCGGTCGCCCGATAGTTTCAGCCTGGGGAAGTTTAATTGAGCCTCTGGGTAAATTCATTGATAGTTGTATTAAACAAACCATTCTATACCTACCCTTTTGCTTGAAAGATACTACGCATTTCTTAAGAATCATTCAGTCCACTACTTTACCAGATGATAACATCATTTTGGCAACACTTGACGTGAAGAATCTTTATACTGTCATACCTCATGGTCAGGGTATTGACCATTTCAAACGTACCTTGATGGAATCAACACATTATTCTGGTCCACCAGTGGAGTATTTGTCGGAGCTGTTGCACACCACATTGGTTTTGAGCAGCATTTCTATTTGCAGCTGGAGGCGATGGCCATGGGTGCAGCCATGGCACCCACATATGCTAATAATATCTATACTATAATTGAGTAAGGCTTGGCGTGTCCGTCGCCAAGCCTTACTCTGCACATGCGCGCGCAACCAGCGGCGGTTGGTTGCGCGCGCATGCAACCGCCGCGGCACGAGCCGGCTGTGCGCTCGCCGCGGTGGTTACAAGATGCACACAGCAGCCGGGTAGAGGCTGCGCTAGCAGCCTCTACCCGGCTGCCGCGCGCATCCAACCCCCGAGCCATACTTACCTTTCCGAGCGGCGCCGGGGAACTGAAAGTTCCCTCGCTTCCGCTCTTTGAAGGACCCAAGCCCCGGTCACGTGGGAGGCTTGGGTCCTTCAACGACCGGAAGCGGGGAAACTTTCCCTTCCCCGGCGCCGCTCGGAAAGGTAAGTATGGCGCGGAGCTCATGGGGCAGCTGTTCGAATGCCGATAGAGCATTCGAACAGCCGCCCCATGTCTGGTCTGGGGTCTGATCTGGGGCATATATCCATGAGAGCTTGGGGGGCAATATCCACGAGCTGGGGGGGCAATAGCCATGAGCTGGGGGCAGTATATCCATGAGCTGAGGGGCAGTATATCCATGAGCTGAGGGGCAGTATATCCATGAGCTGGGGGGCAGTATCCATGAGCTGGGGCAGTATATCCATGAGCTGGGGGCAGTATATCCATGAGCTGGGGGCAGTATATCCATGAGCTGGGGGCAGTATCCATGAGCTGGGGGCAGTATATCCATGAGCTGGGGGCAGTATATCCATGAGCTGGGGGGCAATATATCCATGAGCTGGGGGCAATATATCCATGAGCTGGGGGGCAATATCCATGAGCTGGGGGCAATATATCCATGAGCTGGGGGCAATATATCCATGAGCTGGTGGGCAATATATCCATGAGCTGGGGCAGTATATCCATGAGCTGGGGGGCAATCCAAGCTGGGGGCAGTATATCCATGAGCTGGGGGGCAATATACCATGAGCTGGGGGGCAATATATCCATGAGCTGGGGGGCAGTATATCCATGAGATGGCGGGCAATATATCCATGAGCTTGGGGGCAGTATATCCATGAGCTGGGAGGCAATATATCCATGAGCTGGGGGGCAATATCCATGAGCTGGGGGCAGTATCCATGAGCTGCGGGCAGTATCCATGAGCTGGGGGCAATATCCATGAGCTGGGGGGCAGTATCCATGAGCTGGGGGGCAGTATCCATGAGCTGGGGGGCAATATCCATGAGCTGGGGGCAATATCCATGAGCTGGGGGGCAATATCCATGAGCTGGGGGGCAATATCCACGTGCTGGGGCAGTATCCACGTGCTGGGGCAGTATCCACGTGCTGGGGCAATATCCACGAGCTGGGGGACAATATCCACGAGCTGGGGGGCAATATCCACGTGCTGGGGCAGTATCCACGTGCTGGGGCAATATCCATGAGCTGGGGCAATATCCACGAGCTGGGGGGCAATATCCACGAGCTGGGGGGCAATATCCAGGAGCTGGGGGGCAATATCCAGGAGCTGGGGGGCAATATCCAGGAGCTGGGGGCAATATCCACGTGCTGGGGCAGTATCCACGTGCTGGGGCAATATCCACGAGCTGGGGCAGTATCCACGTGCTGGGGCAGTATCCACATGCTGGGGCAGTATCCATGTGCTGGGGCAATATATCCACAATAGACTGCCCTCTGGGCAGGCTTTCCACCTTGTATAATATAATAATGCATAAATTTGAACAGGAACATCTGCTAACTCCATACAGTGAAAATTTGATTGCATACGTTCGCTTTGTGGATGATATCTTCTTAGCGCGGAGAGGAACCGCTGACTCCTTTGACCGTATGGTTACTGATCTCAATCTTCCAACACCCATTAAGGTTACCAGATTGTAATACCATCCGCGTACCAGCGCACAAACACATTTGCGCTCACAATGTTAAGTATAGGACGTGCAAAGTACATTACGCTCGCAAAGGGTTTGCGCAGGTTCACCAGCGGTAGACGTTAACGTGCATTTTTTACGCGGACATTGTAATACGACGTTATCGCAAAGGGTTTTTCCCCTTGCGTTAATGCGTTTATGTGCACGCGTTAACATTTGCGCAAAGTATTTAATAGAGCCCTGTGCCTATATTCAGCTGTACCAGTACATCGCTGTGAACTTCTGCTAGACCTGGAGAGATTGCCTAGGATCACCGTGGTGCTACATTTACCATAGCTGTTACCAGAGACTGTGTATAGTTCAACGTTACCTGTTTACCTCTGCGTATTCATCATCTGCCACAGCAACAATATATGTTTTATATCTTCTTTATTATTTATTTATAAAGGGCCATATTACATACTTGGTGCTAACTTAACCAGAGCTGTTGTAAATTGAAAACCTCCATAGGCTATAATGGCTCTGGGAAGTTTACATCAGCTCTGGTTAAGTTAGCACCAACTATGTAATATGGCCCAAAGTATTTTACCAGGAAGGATACATTGAGATGTCTCTCGTTTTCAAGTATCTGCAATTTGTATCCAGTGCCTTTGTTAACCTGTTCAACCCCGGCGCCTGGGAAATATATACTGAACTTTGGGTCCCACCTCGGCTCACGTTGGTGCTACCCTGACAACTCCAAATACGACAGGGTCAGTACACAGAAACTGTATGATAGTCAAACAGGGACAAGAACAGAAACCAGAACCGTTGGGGGCGTGGTTGACAGCCTATGCGAACGGACAGGCACGATTGAGCTCCGCAGCGGACTTGCCCGAAGGGCTTTGATTATCCGTCCCTACCCCAGTTTCGGATCCCAAGCTGAGTGTGTTCCCCCTCCAGGAGGTGCAGTGTCAGTGCTTCTCTGAGTTGGAGACTCTGCTGCTAGTGTTTCATCCGGTGCTGGAACTCAAATCCCTGGGGGAGGATGGAAGACAGCGCACACTTACCCCCGGCTTCTGGTTCCCTGCACCGTTTGGAGTCCTCTGGAGAGGAGGAGGGTCCCGGGCTGATATCGCTGGCATCTTCTGGGGGTTCCCCTTTGGCTGAGGGGGGGACCGGGGCTCAGTAGGGGATACAGCATTGAGCTTCTTCTCTGGCTGTGTCCTCGGCAAGGGATGGAGACGGGGATGCACATCTACCCACCACTAAGGGTGATCTTTGTCAGATGCTCGCTGACTTCCAGGCCACCTGGTGTGCTGACATCTGAGACTTGCAGGCTGGAATTCGATCCCAAGTGACTGCGGTCCAGGAGCAGGCAACAGACCTGGCGGCTGCTTGTGACCGGTTGGTAACTCGTGTGGACTCTCTGCAGGGCCAAGTGGACCACCTCACAAAGGCTGTGGAATTGATAGAATCACGACACCAGTGACAGAATGTGCGGATACGCGGGGTCCCAGAGTTGGGCCCCTCTGGAGATCTCCTGGAGCTCGTGAACCGGCTGGCTACTCACCTTCTCCAACACAGACCATAGGAACCGGTTGTCTTCGGATCTGCACATTTTCTGCGTAAATCCCCACTAGCTCCGGACGACGCTCCCCGAGACATCTTGGCGGTAGCTGTGGACACCACCATGAAAATTCGACTTATGGCTGTGCCTGCTTTCCGTGGCTTGCTGGTGTTCGAGGCCATGTCGATATCCCTGTTTCACGACTTTTTCAGCTCTGATGGCTCGCTGACATTTCAAGGATGTGACTACACACCTGCGGGCAGCTTAGCTTTGCTAGCATTGGGGTACAGCCGGCTTTCTCCTGGTTTCCTGGAATGGGGTTCAGCATCTCATCACCACTCTGGAGGATGGGCAGTCCTTCCTGGCCACCTTTGGGGTGCCACAATTACCAGATTCCCCTGCGCCGGACTGACCTCTGGGCTCACACGCTTCCTATAGGGATGGCTGCCGGATTGACCCCCTGCTTCTCCCTTAGTGATTGACTTTGCGTCCCTGTGACTTGCCCCTTCTGAGGCTGTTTTTCCCACCTCCGCTTTTTGACCATTTTGGCCGTTTTTTCTTTTATTTGTCCTCTTCCCCTCAACCCCAACCCTTTCCCCCCACACCCTGCCTTGTTTGCACCCCCACCTCACCTCCCTCTCATGCCCTATAGGTTTGGATTTGCCGGATTTGGCTTCTTGGACTACGGGGGTCCTGGGTCTTTTTTCCCCTCTCCCTCTTCTTTTTTATTTTTGGGTGGCTGGACCATGGGCTGACCTAGGCGAGCCGCTTGAATGGATTATGAAAACGAGAGAAATCTCAATGTATCCTTCCTGGTAAAATCCTTTATAAATAAATAAATAATACGGCCCTGTCTGTGCTCCTGGCCCTTGGTCGCCCAGCCTTGCGGCCTCTTCCACAGCCTCTGGCTCCCTTTTGGGCACTGGAGTGAGCTAGGTATGCCGCGTCTTTTTGGGCAGTTCTCCACCTCATCCTACCCCTTCTGAATTTTTGTTTTCTTTTTGTACGCACCTGTTACTGGTCCCCTTCTGTTGCCTTGCTGCAGACTTGGTCGTCTGTCCTGCCTTAGCGGGCTTACCCCCTTTATTTGTCGCCTCCCTTTTTTTTTTTCCTGGCTCCATGTGTGATCTGATTTGTTGTTCCCTATTTGTATTCGCCCTATTGTGCTGCTAACTGTTTTTGATATGTCTCTGGTTGACCCTGCTAGGTTTGCTGTCTATTGTTCTGTTGAAGATTTTCAAAATAATAATATTGAATACAAAAAAAAAAGGAAAGAAACCAGAACAGATAATACTAAGCCAGAGTTCAAATCATGGCATAAAGAATATGCAGATCCACGTATTAAAAAGCGGAGATCATGCTCATTTACAATCATAAAGTTGGACTGATAGACTGATCAGATGCACAGCGTGAGAAGAGGGCTGTCCTGTATGAGGTCTCTCTTCACTGAGCTGCCCTTTCTCGCCCCGTAGCATGCCTCACTCACATTGGTTACTATCAAACTTTGAAAGGAAATATCTCCCTTTTTCAGTTATATTCATAAGCAAAAGTACTGACCTATACAGTATAAAGGGACTGATTTCCTTTCAAAACGGCAAACAGGTTTTGCCCATAACAGGTTCACTTTAAGGAAACCAACTTGGCCTGCAGTGACTCAATAATGCCGCAGATGCCTTGTTCCATTTTCGTTTTCGGCTTTTTTATTGAACCAATCAACAGCACATATTTGGGAAACTCGAGTTCCCATTTTCAGAGACCTGTCATGGTTATTCAGAGAAAGGTCAAAACCAGGTGACTGGCCAGAGAAGAGAACAATCTAGACCAAATAGCTGATTTGGAAAGTGAGATAAATGGGAGAATTTTTCTGGTTTGTCTATTCTGACCTAGAATTTTCACTTCTCCAGTCATTCTCCTGAGTTTCACCTTTCTTTGAATAGACCTGATAGTCATGTACTGAACCATCCTACTGATTTCAATTACAGTTAGGAACTTGTTAGCGCTCTAGAAATAGTTCTAAGTGCTGCACAATGGGTGAGACAGAATAGCAAATATACAAGTTATACATATATGCAGAAAAAAACTGTTTTGCGCCTATTCCCTATCAGGGTGGCTGCGTAGACCAGAAGTATCTAGCCTGCTTCAGGTATAAAACAGCTCTTGGTTTCATTAAGTAGGACCCACCTGACCCAGAGGTGCCGTGATGTGGTGGGTGGGCTTACACTTTAATGGCCATTCAAGTAAACCAAAACCTCAAATTGTGTTTTGTTTCTCATGGAGCTTCATTGGTGAGCACAAATGACAATCCTTTTTCTTGTTATGTTTTATACAAGAAGCAGGTTGGATACTTCTGGTCTATGCAGCCGCCCTGATATGGAATAGGCGCAAAACCATTTTTTCTGCATAGATGTATATTTTATTGTATCCCCAGCAAGGTCATTATTGCTACTGCCTCTTTCCATGTTTTCTCTTTTCATAAATTGTTTATTTTCAGATTCAGGCTACACAAAATGTTTTACAGGTCAAGAGAAATGACAGTAAAACAGATCTCTGCGAGTTGAGGAAAAAAGTCATTAACTACAAATACAGAGTAAGACAATGCGGTTTTAGGTGAAAGCGCAGGACGTCAGTGTGGGACAGATTTCAGAAATCGCAACAGTATCAGGTTCACAGAGGGCGGCAACAACGTAGGACCCAACAATGAATAAGACATATAACAACTTGTGCAGAGTCAGCACGGAATTTAGCAATCACAGATTCTGGCATATGTACCATGTAAGTTTTCCAGACATCAAAACATTTTACGTTGTCCTCTTTGTTAAGGTTGGTCTCCACCCAATCGTGTTGGAAAATGGCATGAAATCTAGAATAATAGATGGAAAATGTCAGGGAACTGGGGAAGATCCAATGACCCAGAATCGCTTTCTTAGCAGTTGTGGAAAGAGTACCTAGGAGTACCTTCTAGGCCCTAGACAAATGCCGTGCCTCGTTGACAGACAATATGTTAAATATGGCCTAGTCAGGGGTAGTTGGCACAGTGAGTTTCAGAATTTGAGTACCGAACTTCCGAACAGCGTCCCTAAAAACTACAATGACCGGGCAAGACCACAAACAGTGGCAGAGATCAGCTCTGTCATGACGACATTTTAAACATTGGCCAGAATTAAGTGAAGACACAAGGGCCTGTCTGTCACGGTTCCCAGATCCCACCACGCAGTACTTAACACTCCACAGAGCCCAGAAGCTACCAACAGAGTAGCCGTGAAAGATCTCTAACTGTCTGGTCCTTAGAATTGGCCAGGTAAACTAGCTAGACAGAAAGGGTTAACAACACGGGGAGTAGTCAGCTGAGCCAGAATCAGGAATACAGAGTTCAGAATGGTCAAATGGAATGTCAGGGCTCGGCGGGCGCCGCCGGCTCGGCGTCCCGCCGGGCCGCCGACCCGGCATCCTTCTTCCCGGCTCCGGGGTCGGCGTCCTCTCCGAGTCCTGTGTGCGCGCAGTAGGCGCGCGCGCCGCCCGCAGTTCTGGATTTAGCCCTCCCGGCGGCGCGACGTCACCAATCAGCAGGCAAGGCACCAGATTTAAACTTGCTTTTCCCATTCCTCAGTGCCCTTTCGTGGTTTTGCCTGTCTGACCCTTAAGTGCTCGTTTATTTCACTCAGTCTGACTTACTGTGTATGACCTGGCTATCTCTCTCGACTTGTGTACCTCTATACCCCTTGACCCGGCTTGTTACTCGACTCTGTTATCGCCTATACCCTATTGCTTTCTGATATACGTTCCTGGCTTACCAGCGTTTACACCAGCCACTCTAAGGACTGGTTCCTGTCCTCCTTGTGTCCCTGCCTTATAGGTTCACCTCCTGTTTGTGCGAAACCCAGCCACTATAAGGACTGGTACCGCATTGTGACTCTATCTTGCTTTACCGGCACTGCCGTTACGTACCCTTGGTTGGTGTTGGCCTGAAGACAGGGCAGCCCTCATTATTTGTGTTAACCCAGCCACTACTAGGACTGGTTTCTCTTCTACGTACTCGAGGCTCCTGTTTTCACTTAGGGCTAACCGTTCGTCCACCCTCAGGTACGTGAGCGTGCCTGACATCACGAAAGGGCCATGGACCTTGCAGGGACCGCTCAGCAATTCTCTGGTCTAGAAAGCCGTTTGGAGGAGCAAGATCACCGTCTTGATCAGTTCGCCCAGGCCCTCCAAACGCTGCTCACCCGTACCGCCCCTACCCAGGTAGAGGTTTCCCCTCCCGTGAATCCTCTCCCTTCCGAACCATTCTCTGTGCCCACCTCGTACCCTAACTTGCTACCTCCAGTACGTTATGGGGGCGATCCTACCGCCTGTCGAGGTTTTCTGAACCAGATTTCCATTCATTTCGAATTAACCCCGTGGTCTTACCCTACAGATCGTGCCAAAATCGCCTTTGTCATTAACCATCTTACCGACAAAGCGTTGAGTTGGGCTAACCCTCTTTGGGATACCGATAAACCGATTGTCTATAATTATCGTGACTTTATGTCGGCCTTTCGTAGGGTGTTTGACCCTCCCGGGCGTAAAACCAATGCCGCAAAATCCTTGTTACGCTTGCGCCAGGGTGCGAAATCACTGGGTGAATATGCTCTGGAGTTTAGATCATTGGCTTCTGAATTGAACTGGAACAATGAGGCTTTGATAGCCGTGTTTTCTGAGGGCCTGAACGATGAGTTGCAAGATGAGATAGCGGCCAGAGATCTCCCAGGGGACCTGGAAGACTTGATTACTTACCTGTCCTTTATCGATGAACGCCTTCGCCATCGTCGACTTACTAAGGAGAGGTCTAAAAGACCACCGGTTAGGCAGCCTCCCCAGTTTTCTGTACCTTTGCTTCCCGAGTCTCATCCTCCCCCCGAACCCATGCAATTAGATAGCACCAAGATCCCTGATAGTGAAAAACAACGCAGACGACGTGAGGGTTTATGCCTGTACTGTGGTTGGGGGGTCATTTCCTTAAGGGCTGTTCCAAACGCCCCCAGGGTCCATCGGGAAACTCTCATGCCTAAGTGCCTCTAGGGGACAGCTCTTAGGCGCTTTTCCTTCGTCCCCCAACTGGAAAATAGACTCCGGGTTCCGGTTACTCTATCCTGGGAGAGTTCCCGTAACCCGGTACAACTCTATGCCTTAGTAGACTCTGGTGCTGCCGATAACTTTATTGACATAATTTTGCTCGCAAACATGCCATACCCCTGGTTGAAAAAGAAACCCCATTACTTGTACAGGCCATCGATGGCAGACCTCTCGAAACCCCTTTTGTTTTGTTTGAATCTCGCAATATTACTGTTGGGATAGGACTGTGTCATAAAGAAAGTATGTTCTTCCATGCTATTTCGTCCCCTTCCTATCCTATCGTACTGGGTTACCCCTGGTTAACCCGCCATAACCCTGTTATTGACTGGCGAGCTCGTCAGATCGCGAAGTGGGATAATGATTGTATGGCTTCTTGTATTGAGATTCCACTATCCATTAATGTCTTGAATTTGCCTACGGCCCCTCCTCTGACGACTTCCATTCCTGTCCCCTACTCGGACTTGGCACCTGTGTTTGACAAAAGAGAGGCCGATAGATTACCCCCCCATCGTTCTTACGATTGTGCCATCGACCTTCTTCCTGGTACCATGCCTCCTAAAGGGGCTGTCTATCCTTTGTCCGTGAAAGAACATAAGGTTTTGGAGGAGTACATTAAAGATTCCCTTAAAAAAGGGTTTATTCGTCCTTCCTCCTCTCCCGCTGGGGCAGGGTTTTTCTTTGTGCAGAAAAAGGAGGGTGATCTTAGACCCTGTATCGATTTTCGAGGGTTGAACAAGATCACCGTTAAAAATGCCTACCCCATTCCACTCATCCCCGAGCTGTTTGACCGCCTGAAACATTCCAAAATCTTTTCGAAACTGGATCTCAGAGGAGCGTACAATTTAATAAGAATCAACACGGGGATGAGTGGAAGACTGCGTTTAACACCAGGTTAGGGCATTACGAGTACTTGGTTATGCCCTTCGGTTTATGTAACGCTCCAGCAGTGTTTCAGGCGTTTATTAATGATGTGTTACGAGAGTACACCCCTTGTTTTGTCGTGGTTTACCTTGATGATGTGTTAATACATTCCCCTGATCTGAATACCCACCACATACATGTACGACTCGTCTTATCTAAGCTCTTGGCCAACGGCCTCTACTGCAAGCTAGAAAAATGCCTATTCGATGTCCAACAGGTACAGTTTTTGGTTATGTTATATCCTCCTCTGGTTTCATGATGGATCCCAAAAAACTGGAGGCCATCAGTCACTGGCCTCTTCCCAGGGCCTCAAGGCGATTCAAAGGTTTATTGGCTTCTCTAATTACTATAGACGGTTTATCAAGGGCTTTTCGTCCATTATTGCACCCATTACAGCATTGACGAGAAAGGGAGGTGACACTCAGAATTGGTCCTCCAGTGCCCTGGAGGCTTTCGAACGGTTAAAGGAGGCCTTTTCCACTGCTCCCATTCTACACCACCCTGATCCCAATAGACCCTTCGTTTTAGAGGTTGACGCATCGGAAACCGGGTAGGAGCCGTCTTGTCCCAACGTCCAGCTGATGGCAACCTATGCAACCCTGTGGTTTTTATTCTAGGAAATTGTCCCCTACCGAGGCCCGTTACGACATTGGGGACAGGGAATTGTTAGCCATTATTTTGGCCTTAAAAGAATGGCGCCATCTCTTGGAGGGCTCCACCTGTCCGTTTTCCATTCTCACTGACCACAAAAATTTGATTTACCTGTCCGAGGCAAAAAGGTTGAACCCTAGACAAGCTCGATGGGCCTTTTTCTCACCAGATTTGACTTCCTCATTACGTACAGACCCGGGTCTAAAAATGTTAAGGCCGACGCACTCTCCAGACAATATGAATCCCTAGCAACTCCAGTGTCTGTACCTGTGTCCATAGTTCCCGAAAGGAAAATTTTAGCCTCTCTGAGTACACGAGTCGAGTCTCCTTTCTGGAACCTCTTACTCTCTAAACAGGCTCTGGCTCCCCCGTCTAAACCACAGAATAAGCTATTCGTTCCTTCTGTAGAGGTACCCACTGCTTTACAGCTCTTTCACGAATCCAAATTCGCTGGACATTTTGGGGTAAATAAAACTCTTGACTTGATTAAACGACACTTTTGGTGGCCGACACTTACTAAGGATGTAAAAGATTACGTAACCAACTGTTTTGTTTGTACCCGTTCCAAATCCTCCCGCCTTTGTCCTGCTGGCCTCCTCCAACCCCTACCGATCCCTGAGCGCCCTTGGTCTCATTTAGCTATGGACTTCCTAGTGGAACTAACCCCTTCACTTGGTCATACTGTGATTTTTGTGGTTGTCGATCGCTTCTCTAAAATGGCACATTTTATTCCGTTAAAGAAGCTCCCCTCCTCCAGCGAGCTAGTACAGATTTTCACCAAAGAAATATTCAGACTACATGGTGTTCCTAATGTTCTCGTCTCGGATCGGGGTTCTCAGTTTATCTCTAAGTTCTGGAGAGGCTTCTGTCACCAGTTGGGCGTCAAACTGTCCTTTTCGTCCGCGTATCACCCGCAAACGAACGGTTTAGCCGAAAGAACTAACCAAACGCTTGAGACTTATTTAAGGTGTTTTATTTCTGACGCACAGGATGATTGGGTTACTCTGTTACCATGGGCAGAATTTGCGTATAACAACGCCACATCACAGTCGACAAAATTTTCTCCTTTCGAAATAGTCACGGGTATGCATCCCACTATTTTTCCATCCTCGTTCTCCCCCCAGAACATTCCTGCCCTGGAGGAACACCTAGATAAGCTCCGGGTTATTTGGGAGAAGACCAGGTTGAATCTAGAATCCGCTTCCTTGAGCCAGAAGCGGGCGGCTGATCGGAGGCGCAGACCTCCACCAGTGTACCATGTGGGTGACAGGGTTTGGCTCAGCACACGCCACATTCGTCTGAAGGTCCGTCTATGAAATTCGCGCCTCGTTTTATCGGTCCGTATAAAATACTCCGATGTATCAATCCCGTAGTATACGCACTGCAATTGCCTGTCTCTTTGCGTATTCCCAACTCCTTTCATGTCTCTTTATTGAAGCCGCTCTCCTGCAACCGTTTTACTCGCCCTGACTCCCCTCCTCCCCCTGTGGTGGTTGATGGGACTCCCGAGTATGAAATTGAGTCCATCTTGGATTCCCGTTATGTCCGCAATCGGTTGCAGTATTTGGTTCATTGGACTGGCTATGGCCCCGCGGATCGCACATGGGTTTCGTCACGTGACGTTCATGCTCCTCGATTGGTCTCCGCCTTTCATCGTCGTTTTCCCGATCGCCCGGCTCCCAGCCGCCCGGTGGGCGTTCCTCAAGGCGGGGGTGCTGTCAGGGCTCGGCGGGCGCCGCCGGCTCGGCGTCCCGCCGGGCCGCCGACCCGGCATCCTTCTTCCCGGCTCCGGGGTCGGCGTCCTCTCCGAGTCCTGTGTGCGCGCAGTAGGCGCGCGCGCCGCCGGCAGTTCTGGATTTAGCCCTCCCGGCGGCGCGACGTCACCAATCTCCATGTGACCGCAAAGGACCAATCACCAGGCAAGGCACCAGATTTAAACTTGCTTTTCCCATTCCTCAGTGCCCTTTCGTGGTTTTGCCTATCTGACCCTTAAGTGCTCGTTTATTTCACTCAATCTGACTTACTGTGTATGACCTGGCTATCTCTCTCGACTTGTGTACCTCTATACCCCTTGACCCGGCTTGTTACTCGACTCTGTTATCGCCTATACCCTATTGCTTTCTGATATACGTTCCTGGCTTACCAGCGTTTACACCAGCCACTCTAAGGACTGGTTCCTGTCCTCCTTGTGTCCCTGCCTTATAGGTTCACCTCCTGTTTGTGCGAAACCCAGCCACTATAAGGACTGGTACCGCATTGTGACTCTATCTTGCTTTACCGGCACTGCCGTTACGTACCCTTGGTTGGTGTTGGCCTGAAGACAGGGCAGCCCTCATTATTTGTGTTAACCCAGCCACTACTAGGACTGGTTTCTCTTCTACGTACTCGAGGCTCCTGTTTTCACTTAGGGCTAACCGTTCGTCCACCCTCAGGTACGTGAGCGTGCCTGACATGGAATAGCCGGGTCGATATCAGAGCAGTGGCGTAGTACAAGAAAATGGTCTAGGGCAACAGAAGGCAGAATAGTCAGAAACAAGCAGAGGTCAATAACGGGTTAATTCAATATAGCAGTCAGGTACAAGGAGCTCAGGTATGGATAACCACGATCTGGCAACTGCTGAGAATACACTGAGGGTTTTTAAAGACCTTCACCAGGCCACGCCCCCCACTCAAGCCGCGCCTCATGCAACCACCTCCCTGCCTGTCTCCATTTAAACCGGGCATTGGTCAGCGAGCAGCATCAGACATGCTGCCCTCAAGCACACAGGTAGGGCTGGAAGCTCCCAACGTTACAGTACCCCCCTCTCCACGGGAGGCCACCGGACGACCAACAGGACGAGCGGCAGGGCGATCGGGGTGTGAGGCATGGAACGCCCTGACCAACCTAGAGGCAGACATGTCGGAAGCTGGAATCCAGGACCGGTCTTCTGGACCATAACCCACCCAATCGACCAAGTACTGCAGAGCGCCCCTGCACAGCCTAGAATCCAAAACCCTCCTAACCTCATACTCAGATTCACCATCAACCTGAATAGGTGGAGGAGGAGGAACGACCCGCGTGTACCTGTTACACAACAATGGCTTCAGTAGAGGTGTGGAAGACGTTGTGCATGCGAAGATGTTTAGGAAGGGCAAGAGCATAAGCCACAGGATTAACGCGGCGAATGATCCTATATGGACCTATAAACCGAGGTGCCATTTTCATAGAAGGCACCCGCAACTTCACGTTCCTAGTGGACAACCAAACTCTATCCCCACGTTATAGGAGGGAGCTTGTAACCTATGCCTGTCAGCCTTGCGTTTCTGGACAGCAACATTGCGCTCCATATTTTCTCGAATCTGTCTCCAAATCTCTTGCAGTTGAGTGAGATGGTCATCGAGAGCCGGGATGACCTGTTCAGTAAACTGAAGCGGTAGAGCCGGAGGGAAAAAACCATAGATGGCAGAAAAAGGAGAGTGGCCAGTTGTCTCGTTAACGGCGTTATTACGTGCATACTCAGCCCAGGGCAACAACTCCGACCAATTGTCTTGTTGTTGTGTGGTAAAGCAACGTATGTACTGCTTGAGACCCTGATTTGCCCTCTCTGCTGCCCCATTGGTTTGTGGATGATATGCTGAAGAGAAGGCCAATCGCACCCCCATCTCTGCACAGAAAACCCTCCAGAAACGAGAGACGAACTGGGCTCCTCTGTCAGAGACTATTTCAGACGGAACCCCATGTATTCTTACAATCTCTCCAGCAAATACAACCGCCAGTTCTTTGGCTGTAGGAAGCTTAGGTAGAGGGACAAAATGAGCCATTTTAGAGAAGCGGTCTACAACTGTCAGAACCACAGTATGACCCTTGGACTTCGGCAAGTCCACAATAAAATCCATAGATAGATGAGACCAAGGCCTCTTAGGCATGGGTAAAGGCTGCAATAGACCGACAGGCAAGGGTTTACTGGTTTTGCTTCTGGCACAGACTTGACAAGCCAAAACAAACAGACGTACGTCCTGTCGCATGGTGGGCCACCAGAACTGTCTGGAGATACTGGTAAGAGTCTTAGTAATACCAGGATGACCTGCTGGTTTAGAATCATGAAACATTATGAGTAATTCTTGTAGCGGAACGGGTGTTGTCCGCCTGCGGGTGTGCTCCTATCTGCTCCTCCCACTGTGCTTACCGCCGACCCGACTACCGAGTGTCACGGCACTAGGCGTCTCGAGCGGCCTGGGATGACCCTGGGGAAGGGTTGGCGGGCTGTGGAGGGGACCCCCGGGGTGCGATCAGCCCGACCACTGAGTGACACGGCACTCAGCGTCTCGAGCGGCTGATCCACTGACCTTGGTGCGGTTCGGATCGGGTGTGGAGCGGCCGTTCGGGTGGGAAACGTTTCGTCCGGGAAGCCGTTCGGATGGGAAACGTTTCGGATTTCCCTCGGATATGCAGCGCTTCGGTATATCGATGCGCGGCAGACGCGCCGCGGCTTCGGATCGGGAAAACAGCACCACAGCGTGATCGATCGTTCGGCACGGTCGAAGCCCGTACGATGCACCTCTGTTCTGATCCGGGATGCAGACACAGGGTGATCGGTTCGTACCTCGGGATGCCGCACTCTGGAGACCGCGCGGGATCTCAGCAATACGGCCGAAAATAAAGGACACCAGGCGGAGCTGTATGCACTAGATGATCTGAACTTTACTGGGAAGGCACATATATTTATAAACATTTGTACAGCAAGAAAACAATAGGAATCCCTGCCCGCCCCCACAAGTCTCATTGGCCCTCGCTGGAAGGAGGCACCTGGGTCCCGATTCGTATTGGCTGTTACGAATCTGGGTGTTGCCGATTCGCAACCGGATGGTCCGAATCGGCCATTTTCCGATTCGACCGGATGGTCCGAATCGGCCATTTTACGATCCGATCAATTCGACCGGATCCACGAGGCACTGGGAAATGGCGGAGGGCAAGGCACAAATGGGGTTTACACACATTTCACAATACACATACGTAGACACTTTTATTACACCACACAATGAAACCACATCTAATAAAATAACACACGGAGTTCTGCTGGTGCAACGGCACCTAGGAGTCTATAGGAATAGAAACGTCACAAAGGACTGTTCCTGGCTGAGGGTCCTGGGCCATTCCGTGACACTCCTCCCCCTTCCCAAAGTTCGACGCACCCGGTTTGACCCCAACGGGTCGTACCGGGGAAGTCGGTGCTCCCAGGTCCATAGTCTGTCGGGAGAGGCCGAGCCACCAGGCTTCTCCATTTGGCCTTGCGGCCGTGCCAGGTGGGCTGGGGCCCCATGTCCTTGGGGTTACCCCCTCTGGAATAAGGATCCGGTGGCTGGGGAGGGGTAAGGCCTGTACCACCTCCGGGCATATCTCGCAGAAAAAATGGGTGCTAAATGCACACGCCCCGAGTGCCCGGGTCAGCCATTGGGGAAAACAGTGGCTGCGTGGGGCCTCCGGGCCAAAGGGTTGGGGAGACGGCCAGGGCGGCAGTAGGCTCTTCCCCATGGCCAGTGTGTCGGCTGGGTGGGGGTCTCCTCGCGGGAGGGTGGTTTCTTCCATCCTCAGGGCGATCAATGGCTGTGAACAACCCAGCCCGGGGAAACCATCTGTCTGCTCCCCCTGGCAGACTGCGGGAAGTGGGCAGAGGCCAGCGGCTCCCTGCCCCGTTGGCAACTCTTCTGCTGAGGGGGTGGGGGCTGGAACAACATTCGGGGGGTCGGAGGGGAACAACGGCTGCGAGCCAAGCAGCTGGGGTAAACCTGGCTGCTCCTCAGGGCCTTCGGCGGAAAGTGGGCAGAGGCCAGCGGCACTCTGCCCCGTGGCCAGCTCTTCTGCTGGGGAGGCGGGGCCCGGAACAGCGTCCAGGGGGTCGGACGGGCTAAGTGGCTGTGCGGTAGACAGCCCAAGGGTATCCCCTTCCTGCTCCTCGCGGCATCTGGGGAAGGGTGGGCAGAGGCCAGCGGCCCTCTGCCCCGTGGCCAGCTCTTCGGCTGGGTGAGGGTCTCCTTGCGGGAGGATGGTTTCTTCCATCCCCAGGGCGATCAACGGCTGCGAGCAACCCAGCCCGGGGGAACCATCTGTCTGCTCCTCCTGGCAGACTGTGGGAAGTGGGCAGAGGCCAGCGGCGCTCTGCCCCGTGGCCAGCTCTTCGGCTGGGTGGGGGTCTCCTTGCGGGAGGATGGTGTCTTCCATCCCCAGGGCGATCAATGGCTGCAAGCAACCCAGCCCGGGGAAACCATCTGTCTGCTCCTCCTGGCAGACTGTGGGAAGTGGGCAGAGGCCAGCGGCGCTCTGCCCCGTTGCCAGCTCTTCTGCTGGACCCGCGGATACGGCCACCGGGTCTTCCTGCGGGTTTGAGGGAATCGCTTCTTCCGCTGTGGCCCCAACGAGGACCCATGGGAGCGGCTCGGCCTCCCATACTTCGGGGTCTCTTGGACTGTCGGTTTCTTCAGCCGGACAGTCCCAGGACAGGGAACTCAGACCTAACTGTGGAACGCTGTCCAACAATCTCCTGTAGGCCTTCTCGAGCTCCCATTCTCGCTCCACCAGGAACTCCAACTCTTCTGGCTCGACGTCCCGGCTCTCGTACGGGATTTCCTCTTCCGTCGCTCCAGGATCTCCTCGAACCGCTCCTCCGACTCTTCTCCAAACCAGGGTCGTCGACCATCCTGGCGTAGAGCAGCCCTATGCCGCCGTAGTGGAGACCTGCGGTGGCAGCGCCGTCGAGAGTGCGGGGTGTCAGGGACCGGTTAACCACCGGAAACGCGGTACGCGCGCGTCCAGGGCCATCTCTTGCCGCACCAGGCCTTGGAGCTCGGCCTCCCACTCGTCCGGGGGTCGGCCTTCAGGAATGCAGCTCTGGCATTGTACTGCACCTGATAAATGACAGCGTCCGAAGGGACATCAACCCCGTGGCAGTCTCTTTCATGGTGTAGCGCCTCATACCAAAGCTCCTGGCGAATCTCGTCCCGCCACTCAGGCCCAGTGGGCTCAACTGCGGACCCGAGGTACCGATCCGGGCCCTCCTGCAGCCTTTTTGGAAATTCAGCCTCCATGTCGGCGAGGGTGCCGGCACAGGGGCACCACTCCTCGATGGGGAATGTGGCGTCCTCAGATGTCGCTCCAGACGAGCTGTAAGTCTCCATCCAGGGGTCGCTGGGATGTGCGGTTTCCCCAATACAGACTCCAGGCGAGCTGCAAGTCCCGAAAGGGGTATCGCTGGGGGGTGTAGATTCCCGGGATGAAGCTCCAGTCGGGCTGTAAACCTCGACCCAGGGTTCTACGGGTTTGGGGACGGGGTCAGAATGTTCATCACTCTTCACACGGAGCGCCGCCATCCGCAACTCGTGCTGACGGTTCTTCTCCTCATCTGCTTGGAAGACCATCATCAGTCGTCTCACCGCGTCCTCGGAGGGGGTGAGGCCGAATCCCATGAACATCGACCGAGCTCTCTGCCGAAGGTGCTCATTAGGGTCCTGAGTCAGGGTTGGGGTGCTCACCCTTTGCTGGTCCATCCTGGACAGCTCCTTCACTAGGGTTTTCTTGTTTTTGTTGCCGGGAGTTCCTCCCCGATTCTCCAACATGCCACGCAGGACGTCCCACTTGTAAGCGCTGTACCCGGCCATGGTATGGGTCTTCTTGGGGGTTGCAGAGAGCTTATCCCACCGCTGCCACCAGTGTAGCGGAACGGGTGTTGTCCGCCTGCGGGTGTGCTCCTATCTGCTCCTCCCACTGCGCTTACCGCCGACCCGACTACCGACTGTCATGGCACTCGGCGTCTCGAGCGGCCTGGGATGACCCTGGGGAAGGGTTGGCAGGCTGTGGAGGGGACCCCGGGGTGCGATCAGCCCGACCACTGAGTGACACGGCACTCAGCGTCTCGAGCGGCTGATCCACTGACCTTGGTGCGGTTCGGATCGGGTGTGGAGCGGCCGTTCGGGTGGGAAACGTTTCGTCCGGGAAGCCGTTCGGATGGGAAACGTTTCGGATTTCCCTCGGATATGCAGCGCTTCGGTATATCGATGCGCGGCAGACGCGCCGCGGCTTCGGATCGGGAAAACAGCACCGCAGCGTGATCGATCGTTCGGCACGGTCGAAGCCCGTACGATGCACCTCTGTTCTGATCCGGGATGCAGACACAGGGTGATCGGTTCGTACCTCGGGATGCCGCACTCTGGAGACCGCGCGGGATCTCAGCAATACGGCCGAAAATAAAGGACACCAGGCGGAGCTGTATGCACTAGATGATCTGAACTTTACTGGGAAGGCACATATATTTATAAACATTTGTACAGCAAGAAAACAATAGGAATCCCTGCCCGCCCCCACAAGTCTCATTGGCCCTCGCTGGAAGGAGGCACCTGGGTCCCGATTCGTATTGGCTGTTACGAATCTGGGTGTTGCCGATTCGCAACCGGATGGTCCGAATCGGCCATTTTCCGATTCGACCGGATGGTCCGAATCGGCCATTTTACGATCCGATCAATTCGACCGGATCCACGAGGCACTGGGAAATGGCGGCGAGCAAGGCACACAATGGGGGTTTACACACATTTCACAATACACATACATAGACACTTTTATTACACCACACAATGAAACCACATCTAATAAAATAACACACGGAGTTCTGCTGGTGCAACGGCACCTAGGAGTCTATAGGAATAGAAACGTCACAAAGGACTGTCCCTGGCTGAGGGTCCTGGGCCATTCCGTGACAATTCTTGTCTTTCCTTTCAGGTACAAACAACATATCTGGAGGCTTGTCAGGTGGAGCCCCTACTTGAACTGCCTAGAGGCGTTCCAGGAAAGGCGAGGAGACAGACAAGACTGTGGAAGCCACAATACGTTCAGGAGGAACTATAGGATTGTGGTCTTGTGTATTAGATTCATACGGGTCATATTGACGAGATAAGGCATCAGCCTTTACATTGCGGTCACCTGGTCTTGTAAGTCAATACAAAATTAAACCGAGACAGTAGCAATGACCACCTGGCCTGTCTCGCGTTCAAACGTTTAGCATCCCCGATGTACGTAAGGTTCTTATGATCAGTAATTATCAATAAAGGGTCAAGAGTACCTTCCAACAAATGTCTCCACTCTGATAGGGCAGACACAATAGCAAGCAATTCTCTGTTACCGATATCATAATTGCGTTCTGCTGGTGATAATTTTCTTGAAAAGAACCCACAAGGATGTAGAGATTTTCATGGAGACTCTCTTTGAGACAGGACAGCCCCAATGCCTATCTCGGAAGCATCAACCTCAAGAACAAACGGAATCCTGGGATCAGGATGCCGTAACACGGGAGCGGAAGTGAAAGCTTGTATGAGGGCTTCGAATGCTTGTTTGGATTGAGAAGACCAGATCTGGTCCTTCAGACCTTTACGTGTCATATTAATGATAGGGGAGGCTACAGTGGAATAATTCTTGATAAATCTCCTATAATAGTTGGAAAACCCCAGAAACCGCTGTATGGCCTTGAGACCTTGAGGTGAGAGGCCATTCTGAGATGGCCGTGAGTTTAGAAGGATCCATCTCAAAACCTTCTGGAGTGATAATATACCCAAGGAATTTCACAGTAGTAATGTCGAATAAACACTTCTCTAGTTTGCAATAAAGACCATTGTCCAGTAATTTTGCTAATACCTGTCTGACATGTGCATGGTGGGTTTTCAGATCGGGAGAGTAAATCAATATATCGTCTAGGTATACTATAACAAAGGTTTGTAAGAAATCTCTGAGCACATCATTAATAAAATCCTGGAATACCGCTGGAGCATTACAAAGACCGAAAGGCATGACCAAGTATTCATAATGCCCACTCCTGGTGTTAAATGCTGTTCTCCACTCATGCCCCTCTTTTATACGTATCAGGTTGTAAGCTCCTCTTAAATCAAGTTTTGTGTATACTGCTGACCCCCTTAACCTGTCGAACAGTTCTGATATGAGAGGGATAGGGTACACGTTCTTAATGGTGATCTTGTTAAGCCCCCTATAATCGATACACGGGCGTAAATCTCCCTCTTTTATAGACACAAAAAAGAACCCAGCCCCTGCTGGAGAAGAGGAACGTCAGATAAAACCTCTCTCCAAATTCTCCTTTATGTACTCTTCCATAATTTGGTTCTCCTTTATGGAAAGAGGATATACTTTGCCTCGAGGAGGCATAGTACCAGGATGAATATCTATGGCACAATCATATGGTCTATGTGGAGGCAGTTTCTCTGCCTCTCTTTTAGCAAATACAGCCCTGAGGTCGGCATATTGGTCAGGAACCTCTGTAGACAATGGAGGAGCTGTGGGTGTGTTCAAGGCACCGACATGCTGAATGGGTATTAAACAAGTCCCAAAACAAGCAGGACTCCAAGACAGTATCTCTCCCTTAGCCCAATCAATAACAGGATTATGTTCCACCAACCAAGGGAAACCAAGTACAACAGGATTGGAAGGTGAATGGATAACTTGAAATATGATTTCTTCTTTATGCAAGAGACCAGTGGTAAGAACCACTGTAACCGTATCGTGAGTAATCCTAGGGCAGGATAACGGTCTGCCGTCTATGGCTTCGACGGCTAAGGGTGTCTCTCTTACAACCAGAGGTAGAGAAATGGAAGAAGCGTAGTTAACATCGATAAAGTTGCCAGCAGCCCCAGAATCCAAAAAAGCAGTAGTATGTGTGGTCTTGGTCTCCCAAGCCAAGGATACTGGTAACATAAGTTTAGTGTCTTTGACAGGAGACATGCACGTCACACCCAAGGCCTGTCTCCTCAGCTGCCTTAGGTGCGGTAGTTTTCCGGCTTATCATGCATCTTAGGATGAGTAGGACATTGAAATCGTACATGTCCCCCCAAACCACAATACAGGCACAATCCCTCACGAAAACGCCTTGTTCTCTCTTCCTCTGTAAGCCTAGTACGGCCTAGTTGCATAGGCTCAGAGGAAGGAGATAACTCTCTTGGTGGTGCCTGAAAGACAGGGGCCAACCTAGGTAACGGTCTCTTGGGCTTCTCTCTTGGAGTCCTTCTGTCCCTTATCTGATTATCCAGATCTATACAATAATCAATGAGTTCACACAATACCTCAGGTAGTTTACGTGGAGCCAATTCATGTATCAATGACTCTGATAACCCCTCCATAAAAGCCAGAACCAGTGTCTCATTTGTCCAGTTCACATCAGAGATCCAGGTTTTAAATTCTATGGCATAATCAGAAACAGTCCTGTTCCTTTGACGTATGCGGAACAAGGATTTGCCAGCTACCGTGGCCTTTCTGGTAAGATTAAATGTACGTTGTAACTCGGCTATGAATTCTTTATAATCCCGTATGATGGGCGACTCCGTTATGGGAGGCAGAGAAGCCTATGTCCATGCTCTGCCAGACAGATGATTAATAATGAACCCACTTTGGCAATGTCAGAGAAAAACATCTGTGGATTTAATTTAAAATGAATATCCACATGGACCAAAAATCCCCGGCACTCTGAGGGAGTACCGTCAAACCTCATAGGAGCGGTCATGTGTACCTGGGATGTCTGAACGACAGGGGACACAGGTATATCAAGCGGGGGTGCAACCCCAGCTTGTTCCAGGTGAGCCGTACGAGTCAGGATAGTTTGTAAGGCAATAGCAAACTGATCCATCCTATGATCCTGCTCATCCTGTCTGGATACAAAGTTAGCCAAGTGCTGTGTTAAGTCTGCGGATCCAGTGGCCAGATCGTAATGTCACGGTTCCCAGATCCCACCACGCAGTACTTAACACTCCACAGAGCCCAGAAGCTACCAACAGAGTAGCCGTGAAAGATCTCTAACTGTCTGGGCCTTAGAATTGGCCAAGTAAACTAGCTAGACAGAAAGGGTTAACAACACGGGGAGTAGTCAGCCGAGCCAGAATCAGGAATACAGAGTTCAGACTGGTCAAATGGAATAGTCGGGTCAATATCAGAGCAGTGGCGTAGTACAAGAAAATGGTCTAGGGCAACAGAAGGCAGAATAGTCAGAAACAAGCAGCGGTCAATAACGGGTTAATTCAATATAGCAGTCAGGTACAAGGAGCTCAGGTATGGATAACCACGATCTGGCAACTGCTGAGAATACACTGAGGGTTTTTAAAGACCTTCACCAGGCCACACCCCCCACTCAAGCCGCGCCTCATGCAACCACCTCCCTGCCTGTCTCCATTTAAACCGGGCATTGGTCAGCGAGCAGCATCAGACATGCTGCCCTCAAGCACACAGGTAGGGCTGGAAGCTCCCAACGTTACACTGTCTGGCCGGGGCAATATACAGTCAGGTCCAGAAATATTGGGACATCGACACAATTCTAACATCTTTGGCTCTATACACCACCACGATGGAGTTGGAATGAAACAAACACAATGTGCTTTAACTGCAGACTGTCGGCTTTAATTTGAGGGTATGTACATCCAACTCCGGTGAACGGTGTAGGACTTGCAGCAGTTTGCAGATGTGCCTCACACTTGATAAGGGACCAAAGGTAAATGGGACAGAATAATAATCATAAATCAAACTTTCCCTTCTTAATACTTGGTTGCAAATCCTTTGCAGTCAATCACAGCCTGAAGTCTGGACCGCATAGACATCACCAGACGCTGGGTTTCATCCCTGGCGATGCTCTGCCAGGCCTCTACTGCAACTGTCTTCAGTTCCTGCTTGTTCTTGGGGCATTTTCCCTTCAGTTTTGTCTTCAGCAAGTGAAATGCATGCTCAATGGGATTTACAGTTGTGTTCAAAATTATTCAACCCCCACTGAAATTGAGTGTTTTGGCCAGTTTGACATTTATTTTGATCATTCAGTCATCGTGCTTACAATTAAATCAAAGAGGCACGTGTAGGTCAGACAAATATAACATAACATTTATAATGAAATAACCACAAATGTCTTTTCTGTGCTCACATCATTATCAGTTTTATTCAACCCCCAAGTGACATTCAATCTTAGTACTTAGTACAACATCCTTTTACAGTTATAACAGCTTTTAAACGTGAAGCATAGCTTGACACAAGTGTCTTGCAGCGATCTACGGGTATCTTCGCCCATTCGTCATCGGCAAAAGCCTCCAGTTCAGTCACATTCTTAGGCTTGCGCACTGCAACTGCTTTCTTTAAGTCCCACTAGAGGTTCTCAATCGGATTTAAGTCAGGTGACTGCGATGGCCACTCCAAAATGTTCCAGCCTTTAATCTGCAACCATGCTCTAGTGGACTTGGAGGTATGCTTGGGTCATTGTCCTGTTGAAAGGTCCAACGTCTCCCAAGCCTCAGGTTTGTGACGGACTGCATCACATTGTCATCCAATATCTCCTGGTACTGAAGAGAATTCATGGTACCTTTGCACACGCTGAAGCTTCCCTGTACCTGCAGAAGCAAATCAGCCCCATAGCATGATTGACCCCCCGCCATGCTTCACAGTAGGCAAGGTGTTCTTTTCTTCATAGGCCTTGTTCTTCCTCCTCCAAACATAGCGTTGATCCATGGGCCCAAACAGTTCTAATTTTGTTTCATCAGTCCACAGAACACTATCCCAAAACTTCTGTGGTTTGTCCACATGACTTTTGGTATACTGCAGTCGAACTCTTCTTATTCTTTTCTTTGGAGACAGCAAGGGAGTGCGCCTGGGAGTTCTGGCATGGAGGCATTCATTACGCAGTGTGCGCCGTATTGTCTGAGCTGAAACTTCAGTACCCACATCTGACAAATCTTTTCTCAGTTCCTCAGCAGTCACACGAGGACTTTTCTCCACTCTACGCTTCAGGTAGCACACAGCAGTCGAAGTCAGCATCTTCTTTCTGCCACGACCAGGTAGCGTTTCAACAGTGCCCTTTGCCTTGAATTTGCGAATGATGCTTCCTATGGTCTCTCTTGGTATGTTTAACATCTTTGCAATCTTCTTATAGCCATTGCCCTTCCTGTGAAGAGTAATCACCTCTTCTCTTGTCTTCCTGGACCATTCTCTTGACTTCACCATGTTTGTAACCACACCAGTAAATGTCTAGAAGGAGCTGAGTATCACAGTCATTTTTAAAGCAGCCTAATTGGTGCTTATTATGCTTTATTGCTGCTCCGTGACATCCACAGGTGTTTTCAATACCTGATTGAAAACACTTGAATGAACCTCTGTTCTTCAGAGTGGTAGTCTTTAAGGGTTGAATAATTGTGTCAATGAAGATTCACAAAAGAAACATTTACTACTGTATTACAAAAACCAATTGATGTCATTTTAGTTGCATATGGTTCTTTAAAAAAGTCCTTGTAGGATTTCATTCTGAATACAATTACAAATGTACACTAAATTCCCTAAAACCCTTTACAGCATTGGGGGTTCAATAATTTTGAACACAACTGTAGGTCAGGTGATTGACTTGGACATTGCATAACATTCCACTTCTGTCCCTTCAAAAACTCTTTGGTTGCTTTTGCAGTATGCTTTGGGTCATTGTCCATCTGCACTGTGAAGCGCCGTCCAATGAGTTCTGCAGCATTTGGCTGAATGTGAGCAGATAATATTGCCCGAAACACTTCAGAATTCATCCTGCTGCTTTTGTCAGCAGTCACATCATCAATAAATACAAGAGAACCAGTTCCATTGGCAGCCATACATGCCCACGCCATGACACTACCACCACCATGCTTCACTGATGAGGTGGTATGCTTAGGATCATGAGCAGTTCCTTTCCTTCTCCATACTCTTCTCTTCCCATCACTCTGGTACAAGTTGATCTTGGTCTCATCTGTCCATAGGATATTGTTCCAGAACTGTGAAGGATTTGTTAGGTGTTGTTTGGCAAACTCTAATCTGGCCTTCCTGTTTTTGAGGCTCACCAATGGTTTACATTTTATGGTGAACCCTCTGTATTCACTCTGGTGAAGTCTTCTCTTGATTGTTGACTTTGACACACATACACCTACCTCCTGAGTGTTCTTGATCTGGCCAACTGTTGTGAAGGGTGTTTTCTTCACCAGGGAAAGAATTCTTCGGTCATCCACCACAGTTGTTTTCTGTTGTCTCCCGGGTCTTTTGGTGTTGCTGAGTTCACCGGTGCGTTCCTTCTTTTTGAGAATGTTCCAAACCGTTGTTTTGGCCACACCTAATGTTCTTGCTATCTCTCTGATGGGTTTGTTTTGTTTCTTCAGCCTAATGATGGCTTGCTTCACTGATAGTGACATCTCTTTGGATCTCATCTTGCGAGTTGACAGCAACAGATTATCTGCACATTGTAATTGGGGTAATGAGGGAATATCACACACCTGGCCATGGAACAGCTGAGAAGCCAAGTTTGATTTATGATTATTATTCTGTCCCATTACCTTTGGTCCCTTAACAAGTGGGAGGTACATCTGCAAACTGCTGTAAGTCCTACACCATTCATCTGAGTTGGATGTACATACCCTCAAATTAAAGCTGACAGTCTTGCAGTTAAAGCACATTGTGTTTGTTTCATTCCAACTCCATTGTGGTGGTGTTTAGAGCCAAAGATGTTAGAATTGTGTCGATGTCCCAATATTTCTGGACCTGACTGTATGCTCCGTGCAACAATTTGAAAAACATTTCCCCATATTGCGCAGAGGAATTTGTTTACGCAATTTTGTAACGGCTGCTATGAGAGAAAATGGCGCTGCTTAGGAAGATGTATACACCACCCAGCTAGGCCAGAGGTAGCAGTTGACCAGTCATATTGCAGTCTGATGAGTGCTTGGAACACTGCAGTGGACGGACAAATTCCCCTGACCCTGTCTAAGGGGTTGTGGAAGTCGAGGTCTCTTAAGCCCTTTAACTGTGAAGATACGAACGTAGAGAGTTGTATATAAAAGACGGGGTGCAAGGGTACCGGTACAATCAGTGCCCAAAGATCCTTGTAGGGAAGGTTCTTACGTGAGGGTAGGATTAAAAAATGCAAAACCTGCATCAGAACTTTTGCGCCGAAACCTTACAGGCCGGGGCCGCTGAGCCATTCTGAAACTAAGGATTGTGGAGCAGAGATTGAAAGACCGAGGTCTTCTAGGACAGACACAGAGACTTCTGAGCTTTACACCAAGCCACCCGCCCCATGACAGGAGAGGGTTAAACCTTTGTAGGAGGGGTATCAGGGAGGGGAGGTGTAGGAAAGCTGTAAAAATGAAAAAATTATGCTCCTCCTTATAAACCCATAAACCTAAATGGGTTTAACATTTTTTTTCATTTAGTTGAGCACTCCTGACGAACTTTCACGGGTGAAATGCACGTCGAGTCAGGGGCGGATCCAGGGGGGGTCAACAGGGCAACTCCCCCCCCCCCGAGAAAATCCCCACCGCCAGATGCTTTTCTCTCTACAAGTGCCCGCCGGCATGCAGTTTGGCCGCTCGCCTGGGATGGGAACCACCTGAACAGCGCACGAGATCACGGAGTTCACGAACTCCGCGATCTTGCGAGTATGCGGCCTGCTCTGGTCATGTGGTTCCCGGCAAGCGGCCAAGCTACATGCTGGCGGCCGCTAATAGGGAGAAGAACAGTCGGCGGGTACTCGGAGCGGCTGCAGAGGGGCCTGGCAGCAGAGGAGGTGAGAGCCGGGGGCAAATATATCCATGTGAGCTGGGGCAAATATATCCATGTGAGCTGGGGGCAAATATAGCCCAAATTCTGGAAGACTGCGAGAGTGGTACCTATCCATAAAAGTGGTGACAGTACTTTGGTATCCAACTACCGTCCAATATCATTGCTCCCTGTAATGTCAAAATTTTTGGAAAAATTAGTCTACACACAATTACGTGATTATTATCAATATTGGACCTACTTAATCCCACATCAATCCAGCTTTTATCCAAATAACTCAACTACAACCGCCCTTTTTAGAAGTCTGCAATGATATCCAAGCTGGCATGGAACAAGGAAACCTAACTGGAGCCATCTTCCTTGATTTTGCCAAGGCCTTTGACACTGTAGACCATGGCATCTTGTTAAAAAAAACTTAAAAACTCTGGTATTGGTGATCGCACGCTAACCTGGTTTCAATCATATGTACCGGCTGGGTGGAGTAGAAGTAACATCACTGCTCTGCGTGGAGAGAGCCTGTGGTGTCATGGGTTCGATCCCGACGAGCACCTCTCCAGTAAGTGTCCTTGGGCAAGACACCTAACGGTACATACTCGCCATCCAGGACATACTTGAAAACGAGAGAAATCTCAATGTATCCTTCCTGGTAAAATCCTTTCTCAAAAAAGAATAAAAAATCATATGTATCCGGCCGATCGCAATATGTGTCCATTTCTGGCAGCGCCTCCCTCCTCCTCCCAGTCACTTGCGTTGTACCCCAAGGCTCAATACTCCGCCCCCTGCTATTCACGATATTCATAAATGATCTGCCTAACATCTGCAAAGCCTCAAATTGTACACATGTACACAGACGACACCGTAATCTATACCAGAAAACCAAATCTCCCGCAGCCGGAGGCAGTGCTGCAAAAACAATTCACAGAGGTCGAAAAAGTGGATCAAACACAACAAACTTTTTTTAAATACTGACAAAACTGTAATGATGCTCTTTGGAACAGCACCTAAACTACATAAATTGCAAAATCCCCATCTATGCGTTGGGACAAAATCAAATGGCACGCTGACCACAGTCACTTCTCTCAAATATCTAGGTATGTGGTTAGACCCAAATCTATCCTTTGGCCCCCACATCGAAAAACTTTCATCTAAACTTTACCCCAAACTAGGTGCCCTGTACAGAAACAAATCCTGCCTGAGCCCCGCGGTAAGAAAGCAGATTGTACAGCAAATGCTTATGCCGGCTATTGATTACGGAGATGTAGGGCCCTATTACATTGTTCGCGCATACGTTTGCGCCCGCGCAAAAACGCATTAATGCGAGGGGCAAAACCCTTTGCGCAGAACGTCGTATTACAATCTCAGCGCAACAAACGCGCGAATACATCTACCGCGGGTGAACCTGTGCTAACGCTGCGTGAGCTTACTGTACTTTGCGCGTCCTATACTTAACATTGTGAGCGCAAATGCGTTTGTGCGCTGGTACGCGGATGGTATTACAATCTATGCGCAGGATTTAACGCATAGCCTTTGCGCGCATAATTTTAGCAACTCCTGAAAACTGGTTTTAAAGGCAAATCTGACGGACCTGGCCGAAGCCAACTACACCGGCCCAAAATAAAAATACGCAGCAAAGTATGGTTACACATTCTACACATACCAAACCAATAAATTTGAGAAGTTGTGCGTGTTTTTTTTATTGATGCAGCATACAGGTGCAAAAACTTAACGTGAGACAATTGTGGTTCTTAATTCTGATTGCCTGAATCGCGTGAAAAAACAGTCCGCACACTGATTTCTGCGTGCAACGTTGCTGTGCACGTTTTTGTGAGTCCGTTTTACGCGCGTTATTTTTTTTGACGGATGAAAAAATGCGTGAGGATTGTAATACCAGCCTTGATTTATGCGCATTAACGTTTAATGCTTTGCGCAAAACTTCACGCGTTCTGCGTGTGTTTTTGCGTGAAGAATGTAATAGGGCCCGTAGTGTATGCAGCGACCCTACAAACACACCTTCAGAAACTTATTACATTGTATAACTCATTCTTTCTGCCGCTTTGCGCTACAATGTAACTACTGGACACACCATTGTGACATGTTAAAAGAGCTAAACTAGCCGTCTCTGGAGTCTAAATGCACCCTTCACCTTTCCAACCTGGTGTTTAAGAGCTTTTCTGGGAAGCTGCCACCCTACCTGAATAGGCTGCTTCCTCATCCTATAACCTCCGATCCAGGACCTGCACCTTACTTGCAATACCACAATACAAAAAGACAGTGGCTCGGTCCTCATTTTCCTACAGAGCACCGCAGTTATGGAATAACCTCCCAGACGCCATCAAATCTTCCCCCAGTCAAAAGTCACTCGAGCTCCCTATTAACATACCTCAATACGGAATGCACCTGTAAACATGTAACATATTGACTATTTCCTACATATTTATTTTCTGTTAATCTGTATATTTGTGTTTTTAATATGTTGCATTTTATTACATTGTATTTCTGTAACAATTCAATGTTCTTGAACCCAGGACATACTTGAAAACGAGAGAAATCTCAATGCATCCTTCCTGGTAAAATACTTTATAAATAAATATCCATGTGAGTTGGGGCAAATATATATCTATGTGAGCTGGGGAGGAATATATCCATTTGTGCTGGGGGCAATATATATATCCATGTGAGCTGGGGGCAATATATATATCCATGTGAGCATGGG
Organism: Leptobrachium leishanense; assembly: GCA_009667805.1. Classification (NCBI taxonomy): domain Eukaryota; kingdom Metazoa; phylum Chordata; class Amphibia; order Anura; family Megophryidae; genus Leptobrachium; species Leptobrachium leishanense. Next base: position 73,912,265 of record CM019073.1, on the reverse strand, counting down.
CAAATATATCCATGTGAGCTGGAGGCAAATATATCCATGTGAGCTGGAGGCAAATATATCTGTGAGCTGGAGGCAAATATATCTGTGACCTGGGGGCAAATATATCCATGTGAGCTGGGGCAAATATATCCATGTGAGCTGGGGGCAAATATAGCCATGTGAGCTGGGGGCAATATATATATCCATGTGAGCTGGGGCAAATATATCTGCCTGTCACTGCGAACCAACACCAGCTCTTGGCAAAAACTGGTAAAATGCCGCACCCCCTGAAACCTGTGTCTGGATCCGCCCCTGTGTCGAGTGCGGGTTGAGGTAGGGACCAAGCATAGAAATCCATCACTATCTAGGTTATAGACTAGCAGGCCTTGATACTATTGTCACCAGCTCATTATGCGGTTTGGCGGCTAATTGAGGTTGTGTAGTCTGGTTAAGCCGGGTATGCTGTCCCTTTCCGTTTTGACTGCAAGTATAGACTTGCTTTAACACTTTCAATATGGTCTCTGCCTCTTCCATGTCTTTGCTTTTTTTTGGTGCCATTTGAGCATGTTATTTCATCCATTCCATGCAAGTATATATACCGGAATTAAGCTGTGGGATTTCAGCAATATACATATTGGGTATTGATACAATATTTCTCTGATGGTGGTTTGATTTACAGTACGCCACCTCAAATATATACCGTATTTTTCGCTCCATAAGACGCACCTGACCATAAGACGCACCTAGTTTTTAGAGGAGGAAAACAGGAAAAAAAATATTCTGAATCAAATAGTGTAATAATGGATAATGCCCCAGCTCCTCTCATGGAAATACTGCCCCAGCTCCTCTCATGGATATTGCCGCAGCTCCTCTCATGGATATACTGCCCCAGCTCCTCTCATGGATATACTGCCCCAGCTCATGGATAATGCCCCAGCACATGGATACTGCCCCCAGCTCGTGGATAATGCCCCAGCTCGTGGATATGCCCCCCAGCTAGTGGATATGCCCCCCAGCTAGTGGATATGCCCCCCAGCTCATGGATATGCCCCCCAGCACATGGATAATGCCCTAGCACACACATGGATTTGCCCCAGCACATGGATTTGCCCCAGCTCATGGATATGCCCCAGCTCATGGATATGCCCCAGCTCGCTCATGGATATGCCCCAGCTCACACATGGATTTGCCCCAGCTCACACATGGATTTGCCCCAGCTCACATATGGATATGCCCCAGCTCACACATGGATATGCCCCAGCTCACACATGGATTTGCCTCAGCTCACACGTGGATTTGCCCCAGCTCATGGATATGCCCCAGCTCACACATGGATATGCCCCAGCTCATGGATACTGCCCCCAGCTCATGGATTTGCCCCAGCTCACCTGCCGCCGCCACGTTCGGCTCCCTCTGAGCGTCCGTCCGGCGGCATGGAGCTTGGGCACGCGCCTGGGGGAGCCACGTGACCAGCCGCTATCTCGCGAGATCGCGGCGGTCATGTGGCTCCCCCAGGCGCGTGCCCAAGCTCCATGCCGCCGGACGCACGCTCAGAGGGAGCCAAACACGGCGGCGGCAGGTGAGCTGGGGCATAATCGCAAGACGCATTCGCTCCATAAGACGCACCCACTTTTCCCCCCACTTTTTGGGGGAAGAAAAGTGCGTCTTATGGAGCGAAAAATACTATTAAAGATATTATTTGCTTCTTTCTCAATCATTGATATAGCATTATCCTCAACCCGAATTATATATATACACCTTGTTTGTTTGTGGCACACCAGAGGATTGCGCAATTTATTTCATACACAGTGGATGTGTCTGGATGTTACATTTTAGTATTGTTTGTTGTGTTGTGTTGTGAAGCATGTCCAAAATGCTTTGCTCCAGCAAAGTTGTTTAAGTGATTTCATTAAAAGTCAAGTTTTAATCATTCCCACAGATAGTATATTTATACCCTTTTGCATTCCATCAGGATGTTTGTTTGTTTCACATTTATGAGGTTGAAATCCCCCATAACCTCCTGTGGACTACAGTGATTGGTTATCTATCCATATAAGGTCTCTAGAAATAGAGACAGACAAAACACAGGAGCTTCCTCCACACTGCCAACACTAAAAATTAGATTTATACAAAACCGTAGGTGCTTTTCAGTGTTCCTTCTCAACACTTCTCCATCCAAAATGCAAATAAACAATGCTTCCTACAGTATAAAAGGGAAAATTATAGTGCACACTGTATCATATAAGCAATCCTGTAAGAGATATTTAGAACTGCGCACCAGAGATAAAAGAAAACATGCTTCTCTGAGCAAGGTCTCTTCTCCTCTACAAGGGCTTCCAGCCGGATAAACCTTTGTGTGTGGAATCAAACACTGACAGTCCAGGTGTGAAATGAATATGTGTTTATTCAATAAAACATGTAAAAAACATGTAGCATAAAATGGAATGAGATATTTGTTAACCTCCCTGGCGGTATTCCCGAGTGTGTCTCGGGGTTAAATTTCACTACCGCGAACGATAACCCTGAGCCACACTCAGGCTGGATGCATACTCACATCCTCCTGGCTTCCTCGCTGTCCCCCGCAGTGTGATCGCAGTGAGCTGCTTCCTGGTAAGGCTCCCTGCGAGTCACACAATGCAGGGGGGCGGGACCAGCAGCAAATTTAGAAAAAAATTATAAAACACTGTATAATCCAAAGTGCAATTTTAATGAACGGCCACTAGGTGGCCACTACAGGATATGAAACAGACCATACATTGTCTCACCCTTGTTTTCAGACAGATTTCAGTGTTTTTTGTTGTATTTTATTGAACATCATTTATTTGCATTATTTTGGATAATTATTTTTGGGATAATAAATTATTATGTCGCGTTTCAAACTTTATCGGACTCCGTGCATTTACGATTTTTTATTTATTTATTTAATTATTTATAAAGGATTTTACCAGTAAGGACTCTTGATTGCACAGATTTCAGTGCGTGATTCCTAATTATTACAGGCTAACTATGTACAAAAACACGTTTCCTTTAAAAAAAAAAAATTGAGGTGCTTTTAGACACGAAATTTTGAAAAAATTAGACCGCCAGAGAGGTTAATATTCTCAACGCGTTTCGTCCCTTCCAATACATAGTGGGACTTCATCAGGAATATCCCGAATATCCTAACAGGGTTATCCAAAGAGATTCGAAAAGTCACCGCACGTTCGGTGACTTTTCGTTCTCTTCAATTCGGTTCCATTTGCCGATTGCATTTCGGTGACCCTGCGGTGTATTCAGCAAGCACCACAGGGTCCCCGAATTGCAGGGAAAAGCTGACGAAAACCTGACGAAAACTAACCGAATGCACGCTGAAAACAAGCAAAAACATCTGGATTAACCTTCGAAGAAGCCGAACAGGAGCCGAAAAGGAGCCGAATCATACAGAGCCAAGCAGCTGTGACGTAGAGGAGGCAGTGAATAAATTAGCAAAACCATTTGTATGAATCTGGGAAAATGAAACGCTGTTTGCAAAGAAACTACTGAGCGAAAATGTCTGAAATTTTCACAGGAGGTCCAGGGAATGATAATAAAGAGGGCTGTTACAAAAAATAAGTAAACTGAAAAAAAATAAAAAAAAATCGGACTTTTAAAAAAAAAGAAAAAAAAAAGAAAAATGCTTAAAGTATCCTAAAAAATCTACAAATAAAGAGACTTTTTGCTGCAGAATTTTATAATGAACGGTTTATTAGATATTGAATTAAAACGGGAATATTTTTAACATTGAAGCCTATGGGATTCTCCTGAATAAACCTGCCGAATTAAACCACCGAATGGCAGGGCATTAGGGGAACCTTTCACTGCTGGTTTGTGTTCTCTGAATAGCCGAAGCAGTGCTTTTTCATGGGGATTTCACTGCCCTCGAACAGGGACCGAACAGGCACCGTATGTTCAGGCAATTCGCCAGGATTTGGCGAATTGCCTGCTCACTGGATAGCCGAATGGTCAGGAAAGGTAACCGAACACTGATTTTCAGCGTTCGGTTACCTTTCTCAAGCAATTCGGATCTCTTTGGATAATCCTGTATATTTGCATATAAGGTCTCTCCCATATATATTGTTAAATTTTTGCTACCCTGGTAGCAATTTTCTATGTGTAGGAAAGCTGGTAACGACACTGGGCCCGACCTGGCTCTAGACAACATCCTTAAACATGGACGAGTTGATAAGCCAGTCTGACACCAAGCGATATAGCACTATTTTGTACGATTGGATATCAGGCAAATTAACCCCCCCCCTGCCCATAAGAGAGTTGCAGCTTGCAGAGAGCAATACCTGCCCTCCCTCCACTCCATATAAACTTGGAAAATAGGGACTGAATGGAGGAGACATCCTTGCGTTTAAGGAGGATAGGCAGCATTTGAATGGGTATAGTAGTTGTGGGAAGGCCACCATCTTTATCAAGCTACAGCTACCCAGATAAGACATGGGCAATTTGCCCCAGAATACCAACAAGTCTTTAATTTGACGCAGAAGCAGTGGGATGTTCACTTCATAAAGTCTTGTGATGTCAGTTGGGAGGAGTACTCCCAAATATTTAAATGCCCCCCACTTCACACCACTGAAAAGGGACGTGCTCCAGGGGCTGTTCCCACCTAACCGTGCCCTGCTTCTATTGCAAAAATTTTCTCGTAATTGATTTTAAATCCTGATGCAATATGGAAAGGTGTTCCAGTAGAGCCGGGGTTGCTCTGTCGGGTTGAGAGAACACCAGAAGGAGGTCGTACGCGAAGGTACCCTAACGTCCCGGGAACCCACCCCAACGACCTGAAATTCTGCATGCGCATTGGGACTCCCAGTGGCCATTTTGGATTCTCCACGTTGCTGACCACTTTCGTTTTCACTTAACCACGAAACAGAACTACTTAAAAGGCACAGAGGAGGACAGAACACTACAGACTCAACTGAAGAAGTGGAACAGACCGTGAAACAAGTCTTGATGCTCTGTTACTACTTCTATTTTGTTTTCAGTTGTTTTATTGTTCATTGGTTTATATAAACCTTTTATTGTTTTATTAATTAAATCGTTTAAACCTCCATTGGTAAACGGTTCATTGTTCGGGTGTTACCATCCTCAACCGAGGTACTCCACTCCTCCAGGACTTGACTGATCACCAACCAGCAAAGAACAGAAGTATCTGGACCCCTGCTGAGAGGAGATAACAAGTCCCAGGACCACAGAGTATACCAGCCACCATCACATGAAGAAGGGGGATCTGGCGCCCCCTTATAGTGCCGCCAGCTGCTTACCTATCTGGTGTCTGAATCGAGACACCAGCAGATGGAAGTGCATTCCTTCTTTACCCCCACCTGGTATTTTAAACATCTTACACTATTATCTGTATTATGCTTTATTTGAGGCACAAGAACACTACTGCAGATTAACATCATCAACATAGAGGACTCTCTAGCATTTTTTTTCCTCTATTGAACATTTGACTGTTTAAAGGAAGCGCTGACACCTGAATGGCCGCATGCTGAGCATCTCCCTCTGTGTTTTCACAAATTTGTGCCGTTTTCTGCAGCCATCTCGCCCCACACTGTCTTTCTGCAGGTCCTGCACCCATCTACCGCTCTCAGGCCCCTGACGATGTGGATTTCTGGGAGCTTGCCAGCATAAAAACACGCTGCCGGGATTCGGGCCTAGTGCAGCATAGCAAACGCGACCATCCAGATGGAGCCGGGGAGGAGTTTCCTGCTCCTTCAGCCCAGCAGCGGTGCTCCCACCTCATCCCTGCAATGGGGAAGAAATCGTAGAAGCTGCAGCCCAGGTCAGAGGGTGCTCGACAACGTGACATTATAGACTCAGTGAGAGGCAGGCGCTCTGCTGCCGGAGCGACCCTCCCCTCCTTCATCTCCTAAGACTATGGCTCCTTCGAGGAAAGAGATGACGACTGGCCCCTGGGGAGCGGACCTGAGCGGGGCTGGCTGTCACCAGCGTACAGAGGGAAGGCCCAGGGTACGGAAGAGAGCCCAAAAGAAGAGGAAGGCCCTGGCGGTGGCTTCTCTTGGGTCCTCGGTGCAGGCCCCTGATGCCTCGGTGGACTGTTCTGAGGTGGATTCGCCACTCTTGGACGGGGACGGCTCACCGCTGTCCTCTGTTCACTAAGAGCCCCTGCCACAGCGACAGGTCGCAGATACCCTTGGCCTGGCGGGTATCCCCCCAGATGTGGGGAAGTCCCCATCCTGCTCTGTGTCTCCTTCTACTGCGTCCCCAGATGATACGTGCCCCACTATGATGGCGGACTACCATAACTTCATTGCGGAGATCAAGTCCTTGTGGATGGAGATTTCAGGGTACGGACTGAGGTGGAAGCAGTAGGTACTCAAGTGGTGGTGGTTCAAGCACAGACCTCTGACCTGGTGGAGGAACATGTCATCCTCTTACACCAAGTGAGTGACATCCGCTCCCTAATCGATCTACGGACTCGCTCGGTGGAGGCCCTGGAGATTAGAGATCGGAAGCCCAATGTCCGAATTCGCAGAGTTCCAGAGTCAGTACCCACGCCGGACCTGCTTCATATGTCAACCGCATGGCTCTCCAGCTGTCGTGGCCATCTGCCAGGGGGCCGGGGACTGTCAGCACTGTATACTGGATCCGAAAGGCTGCAGCGGCACCACAAGCTGCCTCACGGGATGTCATAGCAGTCGCTATGGACATCACTACCAGGTCGCGGCTTATATCAGCCCCGGGTGCTCGGGCGGGAGTTCAGTTTGAAAATGCAAAGCTTACCCTCCACCATGACCTCCTATTAGTGACCCTGGTGGCGCGCCGCCGATACAGAGAGGTGACGGCTTTCCTCCGTCTCAAAAGAGGTTCCGTATCGTTTGGGGCTTGGCTGTTTCCCTCGTGGTGACCCACAAGAACGTACCCTATGCTATCGCCGACCTGGCCGAAGCCTGGCCGGTGCTCCTGGGAGCAGGACTAGCCCCGAATCAAGATGCCTCTTCTCTGGGTTGAGAACTTTTCCCTGCCTCCTCTATGCACTCTGCCCTGTTGAACATCCTGTCTCGCCTTGCTGCGCACCGGCGCCTGGACTGCCGCCATGGGCGTTTTTCTCAAAATACCCCCCCATCCTTGCTGCGTTTCTCTCCCCCCTCCCTTATTTTTTGATTCTAGTTTGAATCTCAATGGACGATACGGGCATCTCTCCGACCTTGACAAAGTCTCTTTTTGAGGACACTTTTTCCTTTTTCGGTCCGCAGTGTACGTTGACTTATATTTTTTGACTGCTCTACCCGCTGTGCACCCTTCCACCCTTTGGTCTTTTGCTAGTGATACCCTACAGTTTTTAGCCCACTCCCCCCCATTGTTTTGGCTCCCCCATTGTGTTTACATCTTTTCTTTATGCCGAGTGTTACGGAGTCGGCACTGCGAGGCCACTAGCATTGTTGGTCGATCTGTGTGCTCCCCTTTAAATTCATAAATCATTTTTAAAAATTTTTTTAAAAAGGAAGTGCTGACTCCTACACATTTTTATTGGAACTTTCATTAGATTACAGTAGGTAGGGATATACCACCAAGTGAAGGAGATAAGCTGCTGCATTCTTTTTTTAACATATTGTGCAAGCTGCTGTATTCATTCCAAAACTGTAAAACTGTAATCCTCCACTGTAACTAGCAAGTATAATTTTTTTATGCGGATTGATTTCCCACACTTCTAGGGCTTGTGGTTGCCCACACTGTATTTATCACCGTTGTGTGTATTATTATTAAGGAACCAGTAGATGGCGCCATAATACAGATCCATTGCTGCATACATACAAGTTAAACACACAGTACAGTAGGCGAGAGACCCTGCTCAAGAGCTTATTATCTAAGAGGAAAGGGGTGACATGCTAGGTGAGGGTAAATAGAGTATGTGAAGTAGCAGGGTGCATGTGGGCTGTGTGGGAAGATGGAGTAAAAAACGTACAGTGGGGGAATCATGGAGTGAACCAATAGGCTTGTCATGGCCCCTGCCGGCACAGGAAAGGCAAATCTGGTGCTGCCTCACCTTGAGTCCACCTGACAGTGCTTGAAAGGTGCTGCCTTACTTAGAATTGGTTCCCCTGCACCTGTAGCAGACCCAGATGCACCTAATCATTGGCTCTGCTTTTCTACTTAATGAAGCCCTACCCTTCCCTGGGTGCTTCAGCATTACCTGATGTCCAGTGACCAGTATGGAGCCTGTGGAGAAAGAAGCCTGGTCTATTTTGTGTACCAGACCCCTTTGCCTTGCATTACCGGACTTTGCCACTCTTTGTTTACCCTAGACCTTTGGTTTGCTCCTGACACCTCTCTTGGACTATCCCATATTGGATACCTTGCCTGGACACTTTTATTTATGTGTCTTGACTCCTATTTGTATTAAGACCCTCATTTATATCAAGACCCTCATTTATATCAAGACCCTCATTTGCTGCAGTTCCCTGCCCTGCTGCCAGATTCCCAGTGCCTTGGACTCCTACTCTCATCACCCTTGTCCATCTGTCTGTTGATCAACCCCTACCTGTCCTGTCTCTGTAAGTACCCCTTGTATCTGTTGTCAGTCCTGCCCCTCTGTCTCTAGTTAAACCCACTCTCTGTCCTGAGATTTGTATGTTATTTTGTTAACCCCTTCCAGTCCTATCTCTCCGTTCCCTCTGTATTTGTTAAGTCAGCCCTACTCCAGCCTTGCTCCTCATCTACGTATATAGTGTTCCCTCCAAAACAAAACCTCCTTGTTTAACTCATTTGTGCTTCCTGTGTGTCACTGCACCCCTGGGCTCGTACCTTCGCCCTTCTGGGTTAGCTAGTCCCTGACAAAGCTTCTCTAAAGTAATGTGTTTTCAGAGACATCTGAAAGGACTGGAAAGACTAGGAGAGTTTAATGTTGCGGGGGGTGTTTCATAAAAAGAGGGCAGCTCGGGAGAATTCCTAAAGGCGAGAGTTAGGGGTGTGGGTACAAGGCAACGATAACATCAGATCATTGGCAGAGCAAAGTGGATGTGATGGGATATACCTGCTAATAAGAAAGGAGATGTAGGCAAGGGTGCAATTATGAAGAGCTTTGTACGTGAGCACCAATATTTTGAATTGGTTTCTAAAGGAAACAGGGAGCCAGTGTAGAGATTGACAGAGAGACGAGGTGTGAGAGGTGCAGGAAGTGAGGTGGAGGAGCCTGGCACAGGCGTGCATTACAGACTGCAGAGTGAGAATCTGGAATCTCTTAAGAGCAGCAAGAAGGGGGTTACAGTAGTCAAGGTGGGAGACAAGAGCTTGGATGAACATTTTAGAAGAGTCCTGATTAAGAAAAGGTTGGATGTGTGCAAGGTTTTTTTAGGTTGAAGTTGCAAGATTTGGTTAGCCAATGAATGTGAGGAATGAAAGAGAGATGAGAGTCGAAGAGGATACCGAGGCAACGAGCCTGTGAGGTATTAGTAATGGTGGCAACATTTACCTGAAGGGAGATGGGTGCAGGAATGTTTGCTTTAGAGGGAGAGAAGACGAGAAGTTCTGTTTTAGGGAGGTTGAGCTTTAGGAAACAGGAAGTCATCCAGTCGGAGACAGCTGATAGGCAGAGGAGAGGTAGATTTGGGTGTTGTCAGCATAGAGATGATATTAGAATCCATAGGAAAAGAGGAGGTTGCCTAGATAGGCAGTGTAGATTGAGAAGACTAGGGGACCCAGAAGAGAGCCTTGAGGTACCCCCAGGGCCGCCATCAGGGCATTACGCCCAATGCAGCCGTAAGGGGCCCAGGCCCGGCCCCGACGGCAGCGGCGTTGCCCTTTAACAGCTCCAGTATCGGACTCGATGAGTCCTAATCCGGAGCTGTGTCCCTGCTGCTGCTGCAGGAGCTGGAGGAGACACTGTGTCTCCTCCGGCTCCTGGCAGCTTCACTTCCTGGCTGGGCGGGGCCAAGCAGCGTGTGAGGGGCCTCCCAAGCACGTTGCTTTGGCTCCGCCCCTCCACTCAGTGAAGCTGCGCACCGGAGCTGGAGGGGCCGGGAAGAAGACAGAAGAAGAGAAGAAGATTAAAGAAAAGGTGGAGAAAAGAAGAGCTGAAGAGCAGAAGACAGAAGAAAAGAAGATAGAAGAAAAGAAGACAGCGGAGTGGTGAGCCAGGGCCCAGACCCTAAGACCCAGGGCCCAGACCCCTAGGCCCAAACCCAGGGCCCAGACCCCTAGGCGCAGACCCAGGGCCCAGACCCCTAGGCGCAAACCCAGGGCCCAGACCCCTAGGCCCAGACCCCTAGGCCCAAACCCAGGGCCCAGACCCCAGGGCCCAGACCCAGGGCCCAGACCCCAAGACCCAAAGCCCAGACCCCAAAGCCCAAACCCAGGACCCAGACCCTAAGGCCCAGACCCAGGGCCCAGACCCAGGGCCCAGACCCAAGGCCCAGACCCCAAAGCCCAAACCCCAAGGCCCAGACCCCAGACCCCTAGGCCCAAACCCAGGGCCAAGGCCCAGACCCAGGGCCCAGGCACTAAGACCCAGGGCCCAGACTCTAGGGCCCAGACCCCAGACCCTAGGGCCCAGACCCCAAGGCCCAGACCCAGGGCCCAGACCCCTAGGCCCAAACCCAGGGCCCAGACCCCCAGGCCCAAACCCAGGGCCCAGACCCCTAGGCCCAAACCCAGGGCCCAGACCCAGGGCCCAGACCCCTAGGCCCAAACCCAGGGCCCAGACCCCAGGGCCCAGACCCAGGGCAAATGCCCAGGGCCCAGACCCCAAGACCCAAAGCCCAAACCCAGGGCCCAGACCCTATGGCCCAGACCCAGGGCCTAGACCCGACGGCCCAGACCCAGGGCAAATGCCCAGGGTCCAGACCCCAATACCCAAAGTCCAGACCCCGTAGGCCCAAACCCAGGGCTTAGACCCAGGGCCCAGACCCTAGGGCCCAGACCCAGGGCCCAGACCCCAAAGCCCAAACCCAGGACCCAGACCCTAAGGCCCAGACCCAGGGCCCAGACCCCAAAGCCCAAACCCCAAGGCCCAGACCCCAGACCCCTAGGCCCAAACCCAGGGCCAAGGCCCAGACCCAGGGCCCAGGCACTAAGACCCAGGGCCCAGACTCTAGGGCCCAGACCCCAGACCCTAGGGCCCAGACCCCAAGGCCCAGACCCAGGGACCAGACCCCTAGGCCCAAACCCAGGGCCCAGACCCCCAGGGCCCAGACCCCCAGGCCCAAACCCAGGGCCCAGACCCAGGGCCCAGACCCAGACCCCTGACCCCTAGGCTCAAACCCAAGGCCCAGACCCTGGGCCCAGACCCCTAGGCCAAACCCGACCCCAAAGCCCAAACCAGGCCCAGACCCTAGGGCCCAGACCCAGGGCCCAGACCCCAAGCCCAGGACCCAGACCCCAAAGCCCAAACCCTAGGCCCAGACCCAGGCCCAGACCCTAAGGCCAAACCCAGGGCCCAGACCCCTAGGCCCAAACCCAGGGCCCAGACCCCTAGGCCCAGACCCAGGGCCCAGACCCAAGGCCCAGACCCCTAGGCCCAAACCCAGGGCCCAGACCCCTAGGCCCAAACCCAGACCCCAAGGCCCAGGACCCAGACCCTAAGGCTCAGACCCCAAGGCCCAGACCCAGAGCCCAGACCCCTAGGCCCAGACCCCAAAGCCCAAACCCTAGGCCCAGACCGCAAGGCCCAGACCCCAAGGCCCAGACCCCAAAACCCAGGGCCCAGACCCCTAGGCCCAAACCCAGGGCCCAGACCCCAAGGCCCAGAACCCAGGGCCCAGACCCCAGGGCCCAGACCCTAGGACCCAGACCCCAAGGGCCAAGGCCCAGATCCAGAGACCAGGGCCCAGGCTAGACCCCAGGCCCCAGGGACCAGACCCCAGGCCAGACTCAGGGCCCAGACCCAGGGACCAGGCCCAGCCTAGACCCAGGGCCCAGACCTCAGGGACCAGACCCCAAGGCCCAGTCCCAGGGACCAGACCCAGGGCCCAGGCCCCAGACCCAGGGCCCAGGCCCAGACCCAGACCCAAAGGCCATCATACACAGCCCGTTTCTGTGAGATTTATTGCTGTGGATTCTGTGATACGTTCAGACACACCGCTCATTACTGTGAGTTTTATTGCTGTGGATACTGTGATACGCTAATACACACTGCACATTACTGGGATTTTTATTGCTGTGGTGCTATGTTATGTCCTTTTTTTTTGAAGGGGGAGAAAAGCTGTTAGAGGTTGAGGGAGTGCCGGGGGGGCCCTGGGGGGCCCCATCGTGAGGTTTAGTAAGGGGCCCCATCATTTCTGATGGCTGCCCTGGGTACCCCAACTGAGAAAGGAAGGAGACACCGAAGGAGCGAAGAGAGAGATAGGAAGAGAACCAGGAGAGAGTGGTGTCACTGAGGCCAAGTTGACGCAGCGTGAGGAGCAGAAGAGAGTGGTCAACAGTGCGAAATGCATCAGAAAGGTCAAGAAGAATATGCAGGGAGAAGTGACCTTTGGTTTTAGCAGCAACTAAATCATAAGTCACCTTGGTCAGTGCAGTCTCAGAGTGCTGGGAGCGAAAGCCAAACTGATAAGGGTCAAGTAGAGAGTAAGCAGTGAGAAGACTGCTGAGCTGGTTATAGACCATCAGGGTTATTCAAAGAGAATCGAAAAGTTACCGCACGTTCGGTAACTTTTCGTTCGGTTCAATTCGGCTTGATTCGGCGATCCCTTGTTCGGCTACCCTGCGGTGTATTCAGCAAGCACCACAGGGCCGTCGAAGTGCAGGGAAAAGCTGCCGAACACTCACAGCAAAACCCGGCGAATGCATGCAAAAAACCCGCAAAAACATCTGGATTAACCCCGCCGAACACGACGGAGAAACCCGAGGAAGAGCCGATCACACACACAGCGCAGCCGCCGGAAAAAGCCGACACCGTAGACGAATGCAGTGAATAAATTAGAAAAACAGTTTGCTTGAATGTTTGAAAAGTGAAAAGTTTGCAAAGAAACTACTGAGCGAAAATGTCTGAAATTTACATATGAGGTCCAAGAAATAATAAAAAGAAAAAATATGTAAAGTTAAAATTTTTTAAATAAATAAATAGGAATTTTGTTTAACCTCCCTGCCGGTATTCCCGAGTGTGACTCGGGGTTAAATTTCGCTACTGCGAACGGTAACCCCGAGCCACACTCGGGCTGGATAGATACTCACCTCCTCCTGGCTCCCTCGCTGTCCTCCGCAGTGTGATCGCGGCCAGCTGCTTCCTGGAAGTCTCTCTGCGAGTCACACGGTGCTTGGTGGGCGGGAACCATCAGCAAACTTCATAAAATACTGTAATCCAAAGTGCAATGTTTATGAACGGCCACTAGGCTTGTGCACCGATTTTTTTTTCGGTTCGATTCGGTTCGATTTTTCGGATTTTTAAACTTTTCGATTCGGCTCGTTTCGACCGATTTCGGTTTCGATTAGATTCGGTTTTTGTATCGACTTTTCGTTTTTTCGAAAAATTTTCGTTTTTCCGAAAATTTTCGTTTTTACAAAATTTTCGTTTTTCGGTAAATTTTCGTTTTTCGGAATTACACATTTTTCGGCATATCGACCATTTTTCGTATTTTTCGTGTCATTTTGCCCGTTTTATGTATCGACTTTTCGTTTTTTCGAAAATTTTTCGTTTTTCAGAAAATGTTCGTTTTTACAAAATTTTCGTTTTTCGGAAAATTTTCGTTTTTCGGAACATCTGTTCTCGTTTGCCACATTTCAAGCCCATTCGAAAAATCCGAAAATATTTCGTTTCGGCTCGGAAAACATTTCGGATCTGAACTTTTCGGATCTAAAATTTTTCGGAAATTCGGCCGCATCCGAAAACACGAATCGGGAAATTTCGTGAAAATTCCGAAATTCCGAAACCCGAAACGCACATCCCTAACGGCCACTGGGTGGCACTACAGGATAAGAAATAGACCATACATCCTTACTGTTTTCAGACAGATTTCAGTGGTTTTTATTTTATTGAATATCATTTATTTGCATCATTTTGGATAATTATTTTTGGGATAATAAATTATTATTTCGTGTTTCAAACTTTATCGGACTCAGTGTATTTTACTATTTTTTTATTTATTTATAAAGGATTTTACCAGTAAGAACTATTGATTGCACGGATTTCAGTGCGTAATTCCTAATTATTACAGGCTAACTATGTACAAAAACACGTTTCCTTTAAAAAAAAAAATTGAGACGCTTTTAGACACAAAATTTTTAAAAAATTAGACCGCCAGGGAGGTTGAAAAAAAATAATCCAGAAAAATTATTAAAAAATCTATAAAGAGACTCTTTACTGTAGAATATTATAATGAACAGTTTATTAGCTATTGAATTAAAACGGGAATATTTTTAACATTGAAGCATATGGGATTCACCTGAATAAATCTGCCGCCTGAAGCCACCGAATGGCAGGGCAATTCGGCAACTTTTCACTGCTGGCTTTTGCTCTCTGAATAGCCGAAGCATTGCTTCTCTATGGGGGATTTCACTGCCCTCGAACAGGCACCGTATGTGCAGGCAATTCGCCAAGATTTGCGAATTGCCTGATCTCTGGATAGCCGAATGGCCGCCGAACGCTGATTTTCAGCGTTTGGTCACCTTTTTTCGACGGCCATTCGATTCTCTTTGAATAACCCTGCATGCGTTCAAAGATTTTGGAGGCAAAGGGGAGCAAAGAAATGGGACGGTAGCTTGAAAGGGAGGTAGGAGCAAGAGATGGCTTCTTCAGAATGGGGGTGATCAGAGCATGTTTGAATGCAGACGGGAAGACTCCAGAGGAGAGGGAGAGGTTGAAAATGTGAGTCAAAGGAGGGACTATAACCAGTAGGACAGACCAAATTAAGGTGCGGGGAGATGGGGTCAAGCAGAGGTGGTTGGGGAAGAGTATATGAAAAATGGTGAGATGTTTTCTTCTGAGAGTGGAGAAAAGGAAGACGTAGAAGAGGAGGCAGGGAGTGAGGTTGAATGGATGGGGAGTGAAGAGATTTCTAGTCTAAGTTTATTGATCTTATCAGTGATGTAGTCAGAAAAGCTGACAGCAGTTAGGTCCATGGAAAGTTGACTGGAAATGGGGCGCATTAACAGATTAAAAGTATGAAACAGACGTCTGGATCATGAGAAAAGGTGGAGATGAGGGATGAGAAATGTGTTTAGTGAGAGAGACAGTGAGACTGTAGGAACGGAGCATGAATTTGAAGTGCAAGAAGTCAGCCGAAGTGCGAGACCTCCTCCAGCCGCGTTCAGCTGCCCTGGAACACCGCTGAAGAAATCACTTCTATAGCGCCAACAGAATCCACAGCGCTTTACAATGAGGGAGTACAGACATGAGACATAATAAAACACATAAGGAACTGATGACCCTGCCTGTAGGATAATTTCCCTATTAATAGAGCAGTTTATACAAGTGCTCAGCCAGTCATCCCGTGAGCTTACAATCTAAGGGACAAAGGTAAGTGAAACAAAAGGGGAGCAGGGGGAGTGTGGAACTGGTGACCAGATAGAAAATAGCAAGGATTGCATGGGAATGACCAGAGGCTAGAAGTTAAAACGTTAATTAGACAAAAAGTGTCAGCAGCTGGAGGGGAAGCAATAAGTTTGGGCCCAGGACTGGGTGGGACTGCAGAGTGCAGATATAGAGCTTGGGGAGAGGGTGATGGCTGTGTGTGGTGAGCTGTAGAAAAAAAAGAGACAGATTAAGGAGGAGTGGGGTCTGTATGCAATGAGTTTACCACATGGGAGGGGGCAGGGGAAGTAAAGTGATGAAAGTATCAGAAACGGAGGGAAAACATTGAAAAGAAACTTAATCAGCCTTAGAATAATACATAAAATGCAATATAATAAAAAACAGTAGGATTGGAGCAGTGGAGTGACTTGAAGGATGTCATGGTTGATAGCTGAATACCTGGGAGTCTTTAGGACTGCAGATGTAGAGCTTGTAGAGAGGGTGATGGCTATGTGTGGTGAGCTGGGAGTCTTTAGGACTGCAGATAAAGAGCTTGGGGAGAGGGTGATGACTGTGTGTGGTTCCTAATCAGAGTGGCTCTAACAAATGAAAGAACCTTAACATAGAGTAATATCTTTTATTTCACACCCTTTTACAACAATTTTGTTGTTTTACTGGATACCTTTACTATAAAGGCTATTACTGATTGCAGTTCTTTTTGCCACCTCAGACTTAACTTGCCTTTTAATGCATTTAAATTACACAGCACAACAAAACAAAATTTTATCTTGGTGCCTTGGTTTTTAAGCCTGTTCCTGGAGTCTTTTGGGGTGCATTGAATAGACCACATCAGCTCTAGTGTCTTAGACTTGGACACTCCACAAGGATGAAGGATGAGTACAAGGCCATCTCTTTAGCTCTTAGAAAAGATAAATTGCCAAAGAACATCAATGGATAATTTGTGTAGACTTAAAGATTGTTAATTTTCTTCTTGGTCAACAAAGTGGCCACACAATGTATCCTTGCTTTTATGCCTTTGGGAGTAGAGTCAAACATTGGGCAAGAAAAAATTTGGACTCTGAGGGAATATTTGGTGATTGGAGGACAAATTGCAAATCAATGAACCTTTAGTAGCACGGGATAGAATTTATACTGCCACCTCTACATAATAAAGCTAGGCCTGATGAAACAATTTGAAAAGGCTTTGAATAAATACGGTTCGTGCATTGAATACATAGCGTATACATTACCTGGACTTACCATGGAAAAACTGAAGACCGAAATTTTCAATGGTCCACAAGTTCAGGCAACTTATCAATGACCCACGTTTCATAGCATTAATGAATGAAATCGAATCATATGCCTGGTCTTCATTTGTTCTTGTTGTGAATTCTTGTTGCGAAAATGTCACGATGACCCTTGGCTTGGGCCATGGTTCAGGAAAGAATTAAGCCCTTGAGGAAGGTTAGCTGCTGGCTGAATAGGCTGATAGAATACACAGATTCCAGACAGGAAATAACAGGACTGAAAACACAAAGAGCAGGAGGGCACAGAAAAAGTCTAAAGGGTTCCCTATCACTGGAGGAAAGATCCTTTAAATGGTCTTCTGACTATGGAAGCCTCGCAAAGAATAACCGTCAGGAGAAACAGGAAGAGCAAGGGTTAAACAAGACAAACACAGAGGAAGCCCTGAACTAAAATAAAGGTCCTTATACTAGCCTCTGTACTAAGGATAACAAAATACATAAAACAAGAAACAAGGAATAGACAAGACTAGTTAGGACTGGAGCCAAGGAACAAGAACCAGGAAGGAACGTCAGAGTAGCAGGGTTCAGTACACAGATAAATATACAGATTACAGGGAGCAGACACAGAAGTCAGGAAAGCCAAAATCAATAAACCAGAGAATCCAAGATACATTAGCAGGAATGCAGCAACACAGGAACCAGGAACCTGAACCAGGATACAGGAACCACAACTCATGCCAGAGCAATGGGCCTTTGTGCTGCTGGGATTTAAATAGGGAACAGGTCTGGGCAATTGGACATGTGATCCCAGACCTGTATAGCTCAGCGAAACCCAGGAGCGGCACAGGGAGGAATATCTAGACCCAGATAGGGAAGCGCTGGCCTGGATAGCTCCCACCACCAGGGGGCACGGCTGTAACCGGTAGAAACATGACAGAAAATCTTTCTTGGCAACAAGAAGGCAGTCAACTACACACAATTAGTAGAGGATATGCACTTTCATTTCAATAGACTTGGCTGTAACACGAGTGTTAAAATCCATTATCTGCGCAGTCACTTAGATCTCTTTCCAGAGAACCTTGGAGACATAAAAACAACGGATGCCAGATACCAAGGAAGATGGGATGCAAATATGATGGCATCACCTCTTCCCATGATAGACTGCAGGATTTCTCACGCGCAGCCCCCACTCTCTGGAACGCTCTCCCTCGTACTGTCAGACTTTCCCCTAACTTCTCTTCCTTCAAACGCTCCCTTAAAACGTTCCTATTTAGGGAAGCCTACCACCCAACTCACTGACGCAACCATCAATCACTCTCACCTTACAGTCCTCTCCTCCTGTTTCCAACCCCAACCCTCCCAGATTGTGAGTTCCTACGGGAATAGGGCCCTCATCTCCTCCTGTACTGTTTGTCAAATGTTGTTCAATGTATTGTAACCCTGTCTATACTGTGCTTATTGTACAGCGCTGCGGAATATGCTGGCACTTTATAAATAAAGAATAATAATAAAATAATAATAATAAAATATTGTTGAAATCTTATGTGGGATTGTCTTTGCAGATCCCACTCCCGGAGGTCTTACAAAAGGAGCTTCTTGTGTGTTGAATGACTGGAAAGTTGGTATCATAAACCTGTGCTTTTGGTATTAAATAAGTAGATTTTCATGTAGTACACTTTTCATACGTAAATATGCAAATTGCACAACTTGCATACTTTTCGCACTCAAGGCTCATACATGAGCACCTGGTCAGAGTGATGGATTGATGCTGCATGTGCAGCTCAAGCCCATGTCTGCTTTCTGTAATGCTGGCTGGGGGGACCTCTGGGGTATGTTTTGGGCAAGCCCAATTTGTAGGACTAGGAAGCCTTAAAGTGGCTGGGCTTGGCAATGATGGATATGGGGGTAGACCTATAAGACAGGGATAGCAGATAAGGAAGAGAAACACCAGTATTTAGATAGCTGGCAGTCAAAGACCGGAAAGCGTGAGGAAAGAATAATGAGAGCGTGAGGAAATGAGAGCGACGGTACAGAACCAAGCGCTAAGCCTGGCAAAGTAACAAGGAGCCACTGAGGTGAGTTTAGGATATCCTTTTAAACAAGCCGAGTCAATTGGGGTATAGAAGTACACAAGTCAAAAGCCAAATCTGGGTCGATACACAATTAGACAGAAGTATATAAGTAGTGCTTGAGAGTCTTTATACACTGAAACCACGAAAGGGCACAGAAAAAGGGGTTTTAGGAGTTTAAATAGTGCACCCTTTGTTCTGATAGGTCGGCGTCGGCAGGGAGTGCCGGAGGGTGCGGGCGCCGGCGTGATGACAGCAGGTGCCAGAACGTCAGGTGCACGAAGGGCTCGCACGTACATGGCGAGAGATCAGCCGGGGACAACGCGCCGGCTCCCAGGCAGGAGGAATGGGGCACTGGGGTCTGCCAGCACCAGGGATGTCTGAGTGAGGTCTGACACTTTCTCTCCTATCGAACGCTACTACAAGCACACTGATAGTCATGATGTCGTTTGCACAAAATCGGGGTGAGAAGTGGGGCACTCCACGCAGCCTCACCACTTTAACCCCTTAGTGACCCTGAGATTTCACGATTGTCAGTTCGGAAGTGCCCACTGCTGTTTTTAAGTTTCTGCGCTGTTTGTGTTTAGGTCTAATTTTCCTCTTACTCGTTTATGGAACCCACACATATTATATAACGTTTTTCTCGCCAGTAAATGGACTTTCTAAAGATACCATTATTTCCATCATATCGTATAATTTACTATAAAACAAATTGGAAAAAACACACTTTTTCGAAATTGAATCCCCAAAACCCACAACCGCCAAAAAGACCCAGCTAAACAGTTTCGAAATTTTATCCTGAGATTAGAAATACCCAATTTTTACATGTTTTGCTTTTTAACCCCTTCACTGCTGAGTCATTTCTGTCGGATATAATCTCTGCACGTGAATACAACACGTTATATATATTGGACTTATCAGCCAAGCCTCCAATATGTCTATATTGGACTTACTGGACCTATCTCGGCAGTTGCCTCCAATATATCAGGGATTATTATTTCATAAGAAATTTATACGAGACACAAATATCAATCGTTTATATTTCCTATAAATTCTCCTGAATTCTTTTAATTGTCTGTGTTTTGCTTTGAAAAATACAATAATCGGATAAAAATATATATATATTTATTACGTATACAAAAAAGTTTCAAATCTCATATCATAAACAAAAATTTATAAACCACAATCCATCAGCATATAAAAACTAGCTTCACAATATATGTATCTCCGGTTAGTAACTGCATATATGATTAATATCATTTACCTTATCAGTTAGTAACTAATACACAAATGGTTAATAAACATTTCTGCTTAATACAACATGCATTTCCCAGCAAACAATGTTTAACCAGCCAGCTCTTATAGATATATATATATATCTCTATGCTACATGGATCAACAAAAGATGAGCCAATTTAATGATAAGTAATAAAAACTTATTTAGTGAATCCTCCCCTAATCTCGAGAATTAAACTTCTAATCTTTTGCTTTTTATTTTGTAGTTATATAATTCCTTGCTTATTAATTTTAATCACAGTAATTTCCAAATTCAATATATATATTGGTATCAATCTTACAACATTTCTTTTTAGGAATAAATCCTTATGTCCACTTCTTCATATTTCTATCTGCAGAATAGAAAATACTTAGAATTTGGATCTAACCGTATCTGAGAAGTCTCAGTCTACGTTGCAAGAATATCTACAAATATATATATTTACATTAATTCCTTAATTTCATACATTACCTGTCCAATTTGGATGTTGATAAGTCTGCCTTGGAATTCCTGATGTAATAATTTTGGAATGTGTGAAGATTATCGATCAGATAATCAATGCATGTGAGTTAGAGATTTGGTGAGAATCTTGATTGCCTCATGTCTTGGGATCTGCCTGCATCGTGGTGTGAGTCTGAGTGTTGGAATCTTGGACTCTCAGAGGGTCATGTGTAATGCATTGCAGTGTGAGTCTGAATGCTGGAATCTCCGACTGACTTGCAACTAACATTGTCGCTTATTATAGCCAATTTGACGTCACTGGCAATATTATTGGTATATCAATTATAATATTTACTATCCTCTAGAGGGCAGTATTGCACTTCTTAATTAATTCCCCCATTTATTTTTAATATTCCTATCTCGGGTCAAAAGATCAACCTACACAAAAACCTTCTCTTCTCCCAGTGTATAGACACTGTGTCTCTACCTATCATCTCTGATTTATATCCTCACTCCCTTTTGGTTACTCAGAGTCCTATCAGCTAAATTCTTTTCTGGTTAACTCAACAGAATCTATTCTTTAGTAATTTTTATTATTTACCAATTATATACTTTCTACAATATTTATTGGAGTATATATTTTCTACTGTAACTATAATAAAATATACCTTGATTATAAACATATATTTTGTGAATATAAATCTATATTACAGAATATTAACTCTTATTCCTATACCCAAAAGACAAAATATCTTTTGTTTTAAAAACTTAAGACAGACCAATAAATTTAATTATGACACGTCTTAGCACTTAACTCTAGCCTTATCACACAAAAACATTCTAGGTTCCTTCATGTCTGGCACTTCTTAAAAAAATATAAAAGACTTCACCCAGGAATGAACTCTGTAAAAAAAAATCTCATTCATTTCTAAATTTAGAGGAAATTGAAAAAAAAAACCTGTCTTTAAAACAAAATGGCTACAGACATCCATTTTAATTTTTCCCTTGTGTAATATACCCGACATTTCACCTCTGTGTGCAGAGCTCATGACCATTTTATGCTCATCTGCGCAGTTTAAACGTCAATTGAGGTCGTATTTTATTATACCCCCAAATTATTTTACTTTTTTTTTTATTTACTTGTACACCAAACCTAGCCATGTTTAGTAGCATTCGAAAGGCCACGATCAGGCCTTTCCAATGATGCCAAACATGACCATCTACCTGCCACGGATCAGGATATAGGGGAGTCCAAAGGATCCCCCTATCCTTGGCGCTAGGGGGTTTACTGGCCAACTGACGTCATCACACATACAGCGACATCAGGGGTAGGGGGTGACCCGGAGGCTTGGTTGACATCCAAGATGTCAGCCACTTCCTGGTTCGAATCGCGATTCAACACCGAATTGCGATCCGGCACCTAAGGGGTTACCTAAGGGCACCACTGAAAAAGTCAGACCCTGCCCTCTTCATTGCTGCCATACCTTTTTTCCTATGTGGAGCCATTTGGGAGGGAGAGGGCGCCAAAGGAGCCCCCTTCCCTTTCACATTCCCCACTGCAGGTGCCAGGGGAGCCTGGCGATGACATCTTGCATGGAGAGCAAAGGCCGGGCCCCATAAATATGTGAGGCAGGCTTCAAGCTTGCCAGACCGTCATGAGAGCCTGGCCAGAGAGGTAAGTATTTAAAGGACCATAACGTACATAGTACGTCCTTGGTCCTTAAGAGGAATGTTCCAGTCCCAGCGCTGACTAACGCCTGGCTCTGGTCAGCGCAAAGTTAACCAGAGCCAGGACTTGGTGTTAACGGATTCCGCTTCTGCAGAATCCGTTAACACCAGCTTTAAAAATAAAAAACCTAATGATATACTCACCCTCTGTCCTGCGGCGAGGACCGCGGCTCCGATCGCCTCCTCCGGCCGGCGGGAGCAGGGGAAGACTGGGGGAAAAGTCCCCCCAGACTCTCCCTGCGTATCCCTACACCGACCGGCCGGATCTCGCAATGCGAGATCCGGCTGGTCATGTGACCGGCAGGGAGGAACTCAATGGAGTCCTATGGACTCCAGCGAGTGGATGCTCGCGGCTGCGCTCAGCGCTACCGCGAGCATCCTGAAGTTTTTTACGCTCGGAAACAATGCAGGCAGCATTTTATGCGCCTGCGTTGTAATCCAGCATTAAAACGCGGGCGCAAAAGGGAAAATTGCGATCGCAGTTTTTCCTCCCTTGCGCCCGCGTTTTAATGCTAAGAGCGTAATAGGGCCCGAAATGTATACACTGTGAGACATGTAGCCTACACATTAATTCCTAAAATGCCATTAACCTCCCTGGCGGTCTAACTTATTTGAAAAACCGCATCTAGAAGCGGCCTATTTTTTTTTTTGCCCCCCTAGCAGCATCCCGAGTGTGGCTCGGGGTTCAATTCCTATGTTGGAAGCGGTAACCCCGAGCAACACTCGGGATGCCGCTGGATACATTACCTCTCCCTGCACTCCCTCGATGTCCCCGCAGCCTCCTCCGGCGATCGCAACCCTCATACTTCCTGGTTCCCTCCTCGCAAGAAGGGAATCCAGGAAGTAAACCACTGCGATCGCTGGAGGAGGATGCGGGGATCAGTGAGGGAGCGCAGGGAGAGGAAATGTATGCAGCCCGAGTGTGTCTCGGGGTTACCACTCTCAGCGGTGAAATTTAACCCCCGAGACACACTCGGGGTAACCGTCAGAGGGGTTAATAAATGAAAAAATA
The DNA here is from genome assembly GCA_009667805.1 of Leptobrachium leishanense. Lineage (NCBI taxonomy): Eukaryota > Metazoa > Chordata > Amphibia > Anura > Megophryidae > Leptobrachium > Leptobrachium leishanense. The sequence continues at coordinate 73,889,083 of CM019073.1, read as the reverse complement.
AAATGTATACTGAGAAGATTGAAGCCTGCCCATTAACCCTTAATATACAATTAAACCAAGGTGAAAACAAAAGTAATACACAGAGTAACATATAGTCTGACCATTCACCCTGTTACTGCTGAGCCATTTCCACCCTGTGAATTTTTTTTTCGTTTTTATTTTTTTATGTACGATTTCAACTTTCCAATGATGCCCAACATGATGATATTCAGTGTAAAGAACAGACTCTGCTCTTTCCAATGACATCTTGAAGGACCATGTACGACGTACAGGGCCAGAGATACATCAGTCCAAAGATGTGGGGGAAGCTGGAGGCTGAATCCTGGTGGGGGGGCTAGGAATATCCTGGGGCAATTGCCCCCCCCCTGGCTTCCCTAGAGACGCCTATGTCTGGATGTGGGAGTGTGGGGAAGGGTCCTGACCTAAATGTGAGAGCAGGGCCAGATTTACATCTCAGTAGTTCGTGACAGTACTCTATACGCACAGAAATCCGGAGCGCCTCAACCCCCCCCCCCCGCCTTCCAAAAAAAAGTGGCAAAACTACTTTTTAACCCAATAGTGACCAGGCGGTTTTACGAAAATCCGTCTGTAAGTGCCCACTGCTGTTTTTACGTTTCTGTGCTGTTTATGTTTAGGGCAAAATTTCCTCTTACTCGTTTATGCAACCCACACATATCATATACCGTTTTTCCCGCCATTAAATGGACTTTCTAAAGATACCATTATTTCCATCATATCGTATCATATAATTTACTATAAAAAAAATCTGAAATATGATGGAAAAACTGAAAAAATACACTTTTTTGAAACTTAATCCCAAAAACCTACAACTGCCAAAAAAGACCCCGGCTAAATAGTTTAAAAAGTTTGTCCTGAGATTCGAAATACCCAATTTTTACATGTTTTTGCTTTTTAACCCCTTCACTGCTGAACCATATCACCTGATATTGTAACGGGCGTAGTAGCGCCCACCAAGGAATAGCGAGGTTGAGATCTTTAAGGACTGAACTATCTGCTTGACGTTTACACACTGCTTGGTATACACAGACATATACACTCGAGTCAGGGAGGATGAGCGAACAACGGAGTTGCTACTAAGAACTAAAGGTTTCAAGACCGATAGACAACTTAGAGCACGTTCAGAAACACAAAGATACTTCAGACAGTGGGTGAATTGTACGAACTGCAGGGCAGTCAGGAAATGTGCAGATTTAACGTTTTCTGATAATCTGGAGCAGGTCAACAGGATAGGATATTAGGATATTCAGAGGTAATTGATACACATAGGGGTCTATCGCTGGTACAGTATCGAGTGTATTTGGCGGTTTGAGCACACCGAACATAGGCTGAATATAAACAGTTGCTTTCGATTGCAGTTTTCACATAAGTGTGTGTCAAAGACACATGAGCCCTGGGTTGGGTATAGTAACCTAATGCGGCCACAGACGATACCCCAAAAACGAGAAGGGACAACACCCCCCGTAACGTGTAAACACCCCAGTGGCAAACATGGGGTTTAACCACCAAAGCACAACACAGGCGATCGCAATCGAGTAGCAAATAGAATGGTCAAAAACAAGCCCGGTCAAAAATCAGGAGCAGAGATCGAATCCAGAAATGGGTTAGCAACAGTATCAACAAACAGAATCAGCTTAGCGATGCGGAAACAGAACTCCACGTTTTAAACCCGGCGGCTCCTCGTGACCATGCCAGGCCCTGCCCCCTTGGATGCCGCTCGCCCATTCAATGGTGCTGGCATTCGGCCAGCTCTTGGCACAGGACCTTGCCCAGACCCCCCAAGCAGCACAGCAGGGGCTGAGGATATGACAGAACCCCGCCTGATGGTCTGACTCAGAACGACCACCAGGCGCAGAAGGATGGGCCGAATGGAAATGGCGAACCAGGCGAGGCGCATGGATTTCTCTGGCCGGGAGCCAGGAACGATCCTCAGGCCCATAACCCTCCCAATCTACCAGGATTGAAGGACACCACAGACCACACGGGACCTCAATATGGCACAAACCTCATACTCCTCCTCACTTTGGGATTTGATCGGCGGCGGCGGAGCAGTGACTCTGGTATACCTATTACAGGTAAGAGGTTTCAAGAGGCTAACGTGGAATACATTATGTATTCGTAGATATGGGGGTAAATCTAAGGCATAGGAAACAGGATTGATACGTCTTAGAACTTTATAAGGACCAATAAACCTGGGAGCCATCTTCATGGACGGCACCAACAATTTGATGTTTCTAGTCGACAGCCATACCTTGTCCCCAACCATATACACCGGTGCAGGACCTCTACCTCTGTCAGCTTTTATTTTTTGCTTTTGGATATTGGCCTCCATGATTTCCTTAACCCTCTCTCATGTCAGGTTATTCAGATGTTCATCCAAGGCTGGCAACGCAGTACCTTGGAATACGGAGGGAAGCATGGGAGGATCACAACCATAAACTGTATGGAAAGGTGAGTGACCTGTGGTTTCACTCACTGAATTGTTCAGTGCAACCTCAGCCCAGGGTAACAGGTCTGCCCATTCACTTTGCTTTTTGGACACAAAACACCGCAAGTATTGTTCGACACTCTGGTTGGCTCTCTCTGCGGCCCCATTTGTCTGTGGGTGATAAGCCGAGGAGAAATTCAACAGGATACCGAGGTTGTCACAGAACCCTCACCAGAAACGAGAAACGAACTGGGTTCCTCTGTCAGATACTATTCCCAGGGGAACCCCATGAAGTCTCACAATATTTTGCACAAATGCTGGCACCAGCTCAATAGCTGAAGGGAGCTTGACCAGAGGCATGAAGTGCACCATTTTCGAGAATCTGTCTACCACCGTAAGGATCACCGTATGACCCTGGGGCACAGGTAGATCGGTAATGAAGTCCATAGAGAGGTGGGACCAAGGTCTCTCAGGCACCGGCAATGGCTGCAATAGACCTATAGGTAAGGACCGGGTATTTTTGCTCCTACAGCACACTTCGCATGTGGCTATGTAGTCCTTAATATCCCTTCGCATACCTGCCCACCAGAACTGTTTTTCAATGGAGGCTAGAGTCTTCGTTATTCCCATATGCCCATAAGGCTTGGAGTCATGGTATATCATCATCATCATCATCTGTGTTCTCTCCTCCTCAGGTACAAAGACCTTACCAAGAGGTTTTTCTAGAGGAGCAACACCTTGGACAGCTTGAATTCTCTCCAACAATGGAGAAGAAACAGTCAGAACTGTTGTACTCAATATCCTTTCCTGAGGAATGATTGGACTGTGATCGAACATATACTGTTCATATGACTCGAATTGCCTGGACAAAGCATCAGCCTTCGTGTTTTTTGACCCAGGACGGTAAGTCAGCAAGAAATTGAAACTGGACAGGAACAAGGACCAACGGGTCTGCCTGGAATTCAAATGTTTCGCGTCTCCCATGTAAATAAGATTCTTATGATCTGTTATTATTATCACGGGAACTTTGGTACCTTCAAGCAAATAGCGCCATTCTTTAAGGGCTGCTATAACTGCTAGTAACTCTCTGTTCCCTAGGTCATAATTTCTCTCTGCAGGTGTCATTTTCCTGGAGAAAAACCCACAAGGGTGTACAGGTCCCTCAGGACTCTCGCTTTGAGACAGAACTGCACCAATTCCTATCTCTGACGCATCAACCTCAAGTTGAAATGGCAAGCCTGGCTCTGGATGGCGTAGGATAGGTGCCGTGACAAATGCCTTCTTGAGTGACTGAAATGCCTGCATAGCTTGGTCACTCCAGACCTGATTTTGGGCACCCTTCTTGGTCATGGCAGTGATTGGAGAGACAACGGAAGAGAAACCCTTAATGAACCTCCTATAGTAGTTCGTGAAACCAAGGAATCTCTGTATAGTTTTTAAGCCCTGAGGAAGTGGCCATTCCTTGATGGCAGACAACTTTTTTGGGTCCATCTCAAACCCCTCAGGTGTAATGATGTAACCCAGAAAATGAACTGAAGTTATGTCGAACAGACATTTTTCTAACTTGCAGTACAGCTTATTCTCCAACAACCTTTGCAACATGGTCCACACATGGACATGGTGTGTCTCAACATCTGGAGAATAAATCAAGATATCATCTAGATACACGATTACGAAGACTTGCAAAAATCCCTCAGGACACAATTTATAAAGTCTTGGAAGACGGCTGGCGCATTGCAGAATCCAAATGGCATAACCAGATAATCATAATGGTCGCTCCTGGTGTTAAAAGCGGTCTTCCATTCGTGGACTTGCTTGACCCATACCAAGTTGTATGCACCGCGAAGGTCCAATTTGGTGTAAATCTTGTCACCTCTCAAACGGTGAAACAACTCGGATATAAGTGGGATGGGATAGGCATTACTTCTAGGGATTCTGTTTAACCCTCTATAATCAATGCAAGGTCTTAAATCCCCCTCCTTTTTTGATACGAAAAAGAATCCTGCTCCCGCAGGAGAGGAAGAACGACGAATGAACCCTCTAGCTAGGTTCTCTTCTATGTACTCCTCCATATCATCGTTCTCTTTTTGTGACAGCGGATAGACATGACCCCTAGGAGGCATGGTGCCTGGCAGCAGATCTATAGCACAATCATAAGGCCTGTGAGGGGGTAGAATCTCAGATTTCCCTTTATCAAACACTTCTTTAAGATCTTTGTACCACTTAGGAACCTCTGTGGAGAGTGGAGGAGCAGTGGCTATGTTCAGACTGCCCACCACAGTACTCATACCCAGACATTTAGACCAACACTTAGATCCCCATGATTCCAACTCTCCCATAGACCAGTTAACAATCAGATTGTGCTTAGCCAACCAAGAATACCCCAATACGATGGGTACTGTGGACGATTCGATAATTTGAAACTTGAATCTTTCCTTATGCAGGACCCCAGTACAAAAAGAGACAGGTACAGTATCATGTGTACAATGAGGTCTTAACAGTTTCCTGCCATTGATACTTTCGATAAGGAGAGGCACTTCTCTCTCCACTAGGGATGAGCCGAACGCCCCCGTGTTCAGTTCGACCTCGAACAATTTCAAAAGTTCGAGTTCGAACTTGAACATGATCCGTACTCAATGTAAGTCAATGGGACCCGAACGTTCGATTTTTAGAGTGCCCTCCAAGAGGGCATATATGCTAGATATTTACCATAAAAGATGTATGGGGAACTGGTAGTGCCCTGGGGGACAGGAAACAAGGACAAAAAGTTAAAAAAATATATTTTAAAAGGAACAGTGAGTTTTCCATTAAATAAAGGTTAAGAATAAAAACGAAAAATGCCTTCAAATATCGTGTATAACTCACTGATACACACTGATAACAGGCTGTGCCAAGACAGATTCTAATTTGCTGAACTGTGGTATAACTCACTGAAACACACCGATAACAGGCTGTGCAAAGACAGATTCAAATTTGCTGAACTTTGGTAGAACTCACTGATACACACTGTCCCTGATAGCCTGGCAGTGCCAACACAGATTCTAATTCCCAGAAATCTCCTACAACTCACTGATACACACTGTCCCTGATAGCCTGACAGTGCCAACACGGATTCTAATTCCCAGAAATCTCCTACAACGTCACTGATACACCCTGACAGAACAATCTCCTCTCCTCTCTGATTCACTCCTGCAAACACACACGCTGGGGCTGCAGGCAGGGAAGCCTTATATAGTGAGCTGCAGGACTTAGCTCTGTGAGCCCATGATTGGGCAAAATTTGCCCAATCAGGACTCTGAGCCGTGATTGGCATAGTCTTGCACCTGACCTGTGGTCAGGTGCAAGGCTGTAGCCAATTACAAGCATCAAGCCAGTGGAAAAGTGCATTGTGGTCCACTGAGGTGCATTGTGGGTGAACATGCGGCGAACACGCGGAAATGTTCAGAGTTCGACGAACAGCTGAATGGGCGATGTTCAAATCGAACTCCGAACAGATCCGAACCGAACGCTCATCCCTACTCTCCACCAGAGGCCCTTTGTGAATAGCAGCGAAACCAGAGTCTAAGAAATTGCCTGCAGACCCAGAATCTATCAGTGCTTCTGTGTTCAACCTGATTTTTTCCCAGACTATAGACACAGGCACAGCAACGCGAGATCTTTTCTTTCTCTTTTTACTAGATACGAAAGACACAGTAGTAGTACCCAGAACCGGTCTCTCAGGGGATTCTAGGCTTGCTCGTTTCTCGACACATTAGATCTTTTTGGTCGCTTGGGGCATTGTAAACGAAAATGCCCTCTGTCAGCACAATAAAGGCATAGCCCCTCTCGGAGGCGATATTGTCTCTATTCTCCTCATATACCAGAACGACCAAATAGCATTGGCTCTGGCTCAGTGGGTACAGGCCTGGGAGGAGAGACAGCATGAGTAGACCTAGAAACATAACAGGCCCCCTGAGAAGGTTTATGAGCTTTGCTACGACCAGACCTCCTGTCACTCATCTCATCATTGAGAGCTATACAGTAATCCACCAGATCCTCTAGCTCCTCAGGTAATACCATAGGTGCTAATTCATGCATTATATTCTCAGAAATTCCTTCGAGAAACGCGGTAACAAGCACATCATTTGGCCATGACAATTCTGCTGCCACTGTTTTGAACTCTATTGCGTAATCAGCAACTCGGCGGTTGCCCTGGGATTTACACCATAGCGCCCTAACTGACCCTGTTGCTCTTATAGCAGGTTAAAACGTGCGTCGAATGCAGCCATAAACTCAGCATAATTATATACCACAGGGTTCTTTAGTTCCCACAGGGGGTTGCCCACAGCAGAGCTTTCTTGGTTAGGTGGTTAATAACGTAACCCACCTTAGCTCTCTGTGGGACACATACTTTGATTAAATTCAAATATAATCTCAATTTGGGTTATAAACCCTCTGCATGAACCCGAACTCCGATTAAAGCAAGTAGGAGTCTTTAACCCTTTCGCTGCTGAGCCATTTCACACCTCTGTGCTGAGGTCATTTTTACCGGTTTCGCTCATCATGTTTAACCGCGTTTTGAAGCCTTATTTTAATATATGACCCAGACATATTATATATCGTTCTTTCGGCAGACTCGGCAGATTCATAATATGTCATTATTATATGTATACTTCATGTCCTGTCTGTATATTACAACAAAAAATGCAATAAAATTTAATTTTTCAATAATTTACAACGTGTAAAGTGTTTTTTTTTCACATTTTAACATGCAATCGTTTGCAGTTATATTTTCTATGGGGTGCGCTTGTTAAAAAAATTAGAAATGGGGTCTCGTTACATTTTTTTTGGGGAAAATTTAGCTATTTTTAACAAACGCACCGCATACAAAAATCCTTAATGCAGCATCATTGTTCACATTACAATTGAAATGGGAACAATATTACTGCATTAACAAAACCAAAACATTTTTTAAAATATATTTTTATTTTTTAATTTTTTTAAAAACTTTTTACAAGGCCATGCTCTGGCCGATCCATCGATATCAAACATTAACCCCTAGCTGCCACGGATCAGGAGATAGGGGGTTCCAATGAACCCCCTATCTCCACCATTGCTGGCAGCTAGGGGTTAACTCCAGGACTGGTGTCATCGTGCTATGCACAATGACGCCAGTCCTCAGGGGGAGTTCCTGGAGGCTTGGCCGACATCCAAGATGTCGGCCAGCTCCAGGAGAGGATCACGATTTGGCGCTTTTTAACTTCCGAATCGTGATCCCGCTCCCCAGGGGTTAATTACAGTCACCGTTTAGAAGGGCAGGCTGTGCCCTTCCAAACGTTGCCTGGATTAATCCTGTGCCCCCCGGCGATTGGGAGGGAGAGAGGTCCCCTCCTCCCTTTAAGGCGCCTCCTCCACACACGCAGGGGGGGGCGCCTGAATTCGATGTCATCGCGCCGCCGCAGCCAAGTGGTTAAACTGACATGAGTTACTCCAGTAGCAACCATAGAGGAAACAGATACTGCTTGAGAGGACAAGCCAACCACAGGGGAAGGAGGCGGAGAGGCCTGACCTAATTGCTTCATGACTAGGCCCAAAGCCTGAGCAAATTGATCGATGCGATGGTCTTGCTCTTCTTGCTTAGTTAGGATTTCACCCAGCTTAAACATTAATACCGATAAATCAGTCGGATCCATATCAGGCCCTGTCATGATGTAACGGGCGTAGTAGCGCCCGCCAAGGAGTAGCGAGGTTGAGATCTTTAAGGACTGAAATATCTGCTTGACATTTACACACTGCTTGGTATACACAGACGTATACACTCGAGTCAGGGAGGATGAGCGAACAACGGAGTTGCTACTAAGCACTAAAGGTTTCAAGACCGATAGACAACTTAGAGCACGTTCCGAAACACAAAGATACTTCAGACAGTGGGTGAATTGTACGAACTGCAGGGCAGTCAGGAAATGTGCAGATTTAACGTTTTCAGATAATCTGGAGCAGGCCAACGGTACCTTATGATATTCAGAGGTTATTCATACACATAGGGGGTCTATCGCTGGTACAGTATCGAGTATATTTGGAGGTTTGAACACACTGAACATAGGCTGAATATAAACCGTTGCTTTCGATCGCAGTTTTCACATAAGTGTGTGTCAAAGACACATGAGCCCTGGGTTGGGTATAGTAACCTAATGCGGCCACAGACGATACCCCAAAACGAGAAGGGACAACACCCCCGTAACGTGTAAACAATCCCAGCGGCAAACATGGGGTTAATCCACCAAAGCACAACACAGGTGATCGCAATCGAGTAGCAAATAAAATGGTCAAAAACAAGCCGGGTCAAAAATCAGGAGCAGGGATCTTATCCAGAAATGGGTTGGCAACAGAATGAACAAACAGAATCAGCTTAGCAATGCGGGAACAGAACTCCTCGACAGGGCGACGAGGCAACTCCTCGCGCCCTGTTTTAAACCCGGCGGCTCCTCGTGACCACACCAGGCCCTGGCCCCCTCGGATGCCCAGACCCCCCAGACCTTGCCCAGACCCCCCAGGTAGCACAGCAGGGGCTGAGGATATGACAAATATGCGCTGAGCTCATTCTGACCGTTTTAAGCTCATAATTTTTAGATTCCATCTTAAATTCTATTTAATTAAACCCCCCTCAGACAATTTTTTTTAAAAAGAATACTAGGGATGCACCGAAATTTCAGCGACCGAAAATCGGCCGAAAACGGTGTTTTCGGTTTCAGCCAAAATGGAAATTTCAGCTGAAAATAAAATCGGCCGAATACCAGTATATCCAGGTTCAGGCGAGCCCCCGGCTTGGCCTGGGCCTAGAGGCCCAGCCGAGCCGGGGGGCTCACCTGAGAATGGAGGCCGGCCGAGCTGCCTGCTCGGCCGTCTTCCAAGCTCAGTTGAGCCCCTGGTTTGGCCTCGGCCCAGAGGCCCAGCCGAGCCTGGGGCTCGCCTGAGCTTGGAGGCCGGCTGAGTTGCCTGCTCGACTGTCCTCCAGGCTCAGGCGAGTCCCCGGCTCAGCCGGAGGGCTAACCAAGCAGGGGGCTCACCTGAGTCTGAAGGCCGGCCGGGCAGAAGGCTTGGGTGGGCCTCCAGGCCCAGGTGATGGATTTTGTTGGGGGGGGTGGAGAGCGTTGCACAGTCGCCTACAACGGCCTCGAGTCCTCCACCAGTTACACATACTCACCTACATCGGCCTCCACCGGTGGCAGTCATCCTGCATCCAGTGCCCTCTCTGTGTCGGTCGCAGGGATGACGTCATGAAAGCCTTTGACTCAGGGTGGAGGACTCGGGCCGATGTAGGTGAGTGTGTAGGCAACATACTCGGGGGTTGCTCGGCTGGCCTTCGGGATCAGGCAAGTCCCGGCTCGGCCCGGCCATCAGGCCCAGGTTCTCATGCCTGATTTTCGTTATCGGTTCTCGGACGTTCCGATCCCGAATTTTCAGTTTCGGTATCGGCCGGAAATTTCCGTTTCGGTGCATCCCTAAAAAATACCCATTTTTTTTTGCAGGAAACCTGTTCATGTTTGGTATCATTGGATACCAAGGCCTATCATTGGAAGGGCCAACATAATCCTCTAGCTGCCATGGATCGGGAGATAGGGGGATCCTTTGTATGCCATATCTCCACTTGGCAGCTAGGGGGGTTAACTGGCCCACTGACGCCCTCACACATATGGTAAGGGTTTCTGTGGGTGGGGGGTGACCGAGAGGCTTGGCTGCAGGGGCGGACTGACAACTAATGGGGCCCCCGGGCAATAGGTGATCATTGGGCCCCCCTTGTTCCGCACCCACAGGAGGCCACACCCATAAAAAAACACTCCCTACAACGCAACACCCACATGTACATTATTGTGCAAAAGAATTTATTTCTGAACTCCTTAAAATAACCTTTTTGAAAATCCACTCGGACCCAACAGCGAATTGTGCCCCCTCCATACTTACAGATGGCCACCGCACTGCTGCAGCAGCCATCACCCACTCATTGCAGCTAAGGCTGCGTCACGGCACAGAAAGTCCCTGTGGAAAATGTGGGAAACTGCTGATCACTTTAAAAGATACTGTACAATCCTGACACACTGCCATCACAGAGCTCCACAGCAATAAACCTCACTGGAACGTGCAGTGTGTATGAGCGTATTACAGAGCTGCACAGCAATAAACCTTACAGTAATGTGCAGTGTGTATAAGCATATCAGAATCCACAGCAATAAAACCCACAGTAATGTGCAGCTCAAACGGATATATATTGCCCCAGCAGCTCACGCATGGATATATATATTGCCCCCAGTAGCTCTCATAGATATATATTGCCCACAGTAGCTCACTTATAAATTGCCCCCAGTAGCTCACTCATGGATATATATTGCCCCCAGTAGCTCATTCATGGATATATAGTGCCCCAGCAGCTCACACATGGATATATATTGCCCCCAGCAGATATATATTGCCCCCCGGGTTGCTCACCGCATTGTCTGAGGGTCCACGGGTCGGAAGGGGCCCTGTTTGGGGCGACACATTGGGCTCCTGTCGGTTTCCTCTGATCACTTAAATTAATATTCAGCCAGCGGAGTGCGCACTCTGAAGATGCCGCGGTGGCGCCTGCAGCGTGCCTGCATCCCAGTCAACTGGAGCAGGCATGTTGCACTGGCACCACCCCTCACGTGACGCAGCGCAGGCGCCACCGCGACATCTTCAGAGCGCGCGCGCGCCACTGGCTGCATTTTAATTTTTACGATCAGAGGAAACCGGCGGGGCCCAAAGTGTCACCCCAAACCGGGCCCCTACTGACCCGCGGGCCCTCGGGCAGCGCCCGAGTGTCCAATGGGTCAGTCCGCCCCTGCTTGGCTGACATCCAAGATGTCGCCGATTGGCAGCAAAATGGTTAAAACTATGCACCGTTGAAAAGGGGAGACTCTCCAGCAGTACAATTTGTGTCTTGCTACCTTTAACGATTGGGGAGATAGAGGGCTCCAAAAGGAGCCCCCCTCCCCTACCTGATTTTTACTGCAGGTGCCGAGTGGTGCATCACGCCTGCTGGGCTCCCTAAAAAGGTGGGCACCGCGGGAGCCTAGCGAGGAAGGTGAGTATCGGGAGGGAGGCTAGGGGACCCACGGGTCTAACGGAGACTTCCTGATCGGACGTACATGGTACGTCAGCAGTCGGGAAGGAGTTAATTTTTTTTATTTTGGTTGGGACTAAACAAGCTGCAATCATATCAAAGGAGGGGCCTTAAAATGAAGAAAAATTTGAGCAGAATGTAAGGGCTCGGGTTAAACAAGCACAAATGGTAACCTAACCCTAACCTTAATTTCCAAGCCATGGAAAATGATGCTCCACTTTAGTACAGAGCAACCAAAATTCCTGGCATCAAAGTACAGGCTGAGGGTCTTTTTCAAGACGTTACTTTTTTACAACTTCCCTTTTTGATGTAGCTTTAATTTTGACAATTTTTCAATAGGATATAAAAATTTGCTTTGCTTTGGATCAAAAAAGAGGGGAGGAGGGTATGTTGTTTTTTTTTTTACATGGTATTGTTTGGTATCATTAGAAAAGCCTGACTCTGTCCTGTCCAATCACACCTAAGTTGAACTTGTGGGGTGTAAAGAATGGATATACAGCTGTCCAAATGACCCTCACTCTCCTCACAGCAGAGCTTGTGACTTAGGTGATCCAATGTGTAATAACGCTTTACACCATCACCTCCACATTTACTCTTGCTATGGGAATTGAGAAGTTGAATTAGCGCAGTGGCCTTGTTTTCTTTATAATGCCACTGCCTTAGAACAGAGGAAAAGGTTTTTTTTATACACGGTAGCACTACTCCCACGAGAGCCGCTGAATTTGACGGGCCTTCTGTCTCACTCCAGTGATTACCCACCTACACCTTCAGCACCAAGTAATACCAGGACAAGATTACTTTAAATAAAAAGGGGTTTATTAGGACTAGCGAGCAAACCCTTTGTAGGACAAAGTAATCAACAGTATAACAGTATTGAAAGAGTTAATTTAGCATTACTATTCAACGCAATAATGAATAAACAAGACAGCAATCTTTACCATACTTCAGTGCAGTTCGATTATCAACTATAATCAACGTAACCAATATCAGTAACCTGTCTAAACCTTATACATTCTGCCTAACCACTGGCCAGTGGAAATTATACAAGCGTTCAAGACTGCTAGCATTAGGGCCCTTGACTTCTATCATTGGGTACCTTTAACCTGAAACCATATTTGTATTCCACAAAGTGAGAAAGAAATCTTCGCAAAGTGTCACACAACAACAAGATTTGTAACTGCAGCGATCCTCTTTTTAGCTGCAACTGCGCGGGCAGTAGAACTAGGCCAGACAATAAAGATAGCAATATCAACTCACGCAGGATGGCCGAATACCTCTCTCCGTTTGATACGCTCTCCCCTTCCTTGCTGGACGGTAGCTTGATCGCTATCTCTTAGCGCTGGAATCACTCAAGGACAGCCGGATTTCTTCTCCGCGGGACGCATGAGGACAGCTGGATTTCTTCTCCGCTGAATGTACTCGGTCGCTCCGTCACTGGCACAGGCACGAAGGCAGACGGACCCCTTCTTCACTGGATGCACAAGGACAGCCAGACGCACGATCCGCTGGTACTGGCAACACGTGAGAGCAACTGGATCTCTCCTTCGCTGAACGCACGAGGGCAGCTGCATGCACAATCTGCAACACAGGACTATTCCCCTCAACAGTCTCACCCTCTACCCCTTGCTCTGCACGTGCACTTCCCCTCTTGGAAAATGCCTCCTCCCTTAGTGTAATGCCCCGCGCCGCGGTCGGACCGCGACCGCCATGTTGGGACGCCTGACAAACTCACCTGAGGTCCCTCGTGGCGCGTCGCTCCCTGGTTCCGGCCTGCAGCTCGAGGGAGGAGAGCCAGGATGTGTTCCACGCCGCCTCCGCGATCCATCTGAGCAGAAGGCAGGCGCGCATGCGCGATCGTCCATCCTAGAGCACGAAGACCTAGGTACTCTGGCGCCCTCTGCTGGTCAAGTTAAGGTACTGCATCCCACCTGCACTGGAGATCCTCGTATACCACCAATTAATCTACCTAGCACTCAGGTATCCCTATTCCACCTGCGAGTCCCAGGTGAACGGTGTTCGTATGATTCCCTGAACCCTATTTAAACCTGCCGCCTTCTCCAGTTCACTAACCAGGTTATACTGTGGTTACACCACGTTACCCAGTGGTTCCCCTTCGTGTTCCTCTAAAAGGATTCTGACTTCCGTTCCTGCTGCCGATACAGCTTTGCCTCTGTTCCTGTTGCCACGGTACCAGCTCCACTTCTGTTCCGGCCATCACGGTACCAGCTCCACTCCGGTTCCTGTTGCCACGGTACCAGCTCCACTTCTGTTCCGGCCATCACAGTACCAGCTCCGCTTCTGTTCCTGTTGCCATGGTACAGCTCCGCTCCTGTTCCTGTTGCCACGGTACGGCTCCGCTCCGGTTCCTGTTGCCACGGTACAGCTCCGCTCCTGTTCCTGTTGCCACGGTACAGCTCCGCTCCTGTTCCTGTTGCCACGGTACAGCTCCGCTCTGGTTCCTGTTGCCACGGTACAGCTCCGCTTCCGCTTCTGCTGCCACGATACAGCTCCGCTTCCGTTGCCACGATACAGCTCCGCTTCTGTTCCTGCCACCACGGTACAGCTCCATTCCGCTTCCATATTCAAGATTGCCATCGCAGTGCCAGTTCCACCTCCCGGCATACCTCTACCCCTGGACTATTTCCAAGATTGCAACCGTATTTATTTATCCTTACAACTCTCCGTTCTGGACTTTTATTTCTGTCAAAAGAAACATTACATTACTTTATTCTGGACTTATATTTTGTTGCCTTCAGTAAAGCTTAATCAATTGTAGCGCTCACTCCCGGAGGAGCCGCTGAAAATGAACCACGAGTCAGTCTCCCCGCACTAGGGAATAAATATACTCCAACACCGCTGTGAGTTTTTATCATTTAAATAGTTTACTAAAATAATAAGCAGATGTTGAGACACGGTATTCACAGATATTATTACAGTACTTTCGTATTGCGGTAGAACGCGTAGCGGAAAAGAAACGAAACACGAGGCTTCGTATTTCGGAAGAATAAAATATTCGCAACCGAACAGAAAAATATATGCAATTGCCCAATAGTTCGGAAAAACAGAGACACGTAGCGAACCCCAAAATACAATCTCTTCGTATTACGATAAACGCGCAGCGGAAAAAGAGAAAAATATGTATTCAGAACGTAACTTTAACTCCCGTTCCGATTCGTAACAAAATGAGTCCTGCACAGGTTTAAGTCCCGGAATGTAAAAGGTGTGTATGTGTGTGTGGTACCCGGGTACTGTTCAACTGGCCAGTGAATTTACTTAAGGAATGTCTTCGACTAGTCAAGTTGGGGCCCTGTGGACTTTAAAGAGAAAACAGCAGTGTGTTCCTTAATTACATACGGCCTTGGAGGCCTCTCACCCATCCACCGGTTGCTGTAGGCTCCGCTGACCCAGGACGTCTCTCCGCTCGATTTTGACTGGGGATACTAGCGGCCGGATCCGTTGTCTGACTCTCTGTTGCTTGTCCACGACTTGTCCCGCTCACCGCCTGCTCTCTGTATCCGATCAGCTCGCGGCAACTCCTCACTCCAGGTCTTTGGCTTCTTTAATCTGCAGCAATCTCAGGAACTCTGAGGTCTCCTTCTCTTTAGGCCGAATGACCCGATAAGGAACTGACAGGTCTCACTCTTGCTCTGACCTAGGCCCTCCTGCGATGTCTTGCACTGCGTCTGCTCTCTCTCGTTCCCTCGCGCGCTCTGGCGCGTTCTCCACGAGGTTCGGGAAGTAAGCCTCCTGTGTCCCACCCACTTCCTGTCCTTTTGCAAAGCACGCCGGGAAATGTAGTCCCAATGTCTCGTGTCTCTAATCGCGATTGTCTCCATCTTGTGGCCAAAAATAGGTACTACCGGCAGCAAGATTTAACACAGCGCTACACAATCATATTCCTTCTGGTCTCCTCCTTCGGCTTGCCATTGGGTTCCATACACCCAACACCATACAGGGGTCAAAGCCTCTGTCCTTACACTTAGGCACTGCTGGGAGGTGTAGTTCTCTTCCTGACACATTGCATTAGACCCTCTGTCAATGAAACTACATGTTCCAGAATCCTTTGCATCTTCCTGTCTTAAACAACTTCCTTTGCCAGTGGGGAGAAAGGGAGAGGGGGGTCCTCCTCAGCTGTGACAGGCTGCATGTCTCTGTCCAAGCCTGGGACACAGCGAAACACAACAATACACACGCAGTTCAAGTAGCCTGCGCTACACACATTATCAGGGCTATCCAGAGATAGGTGAAAACCTTGAGAATGACTGGAGAATTTAAAATTCTAGGTCAAGATAGTCAAACCAGAAAAATTCTCCCATTTATCTCACTTTCCAAATTGGCTATTTGGTCTAGATTGTTCATTCTCCTGCCAATTCTAAAGGTTTTCACCTGTCTCTGAATAGCCCTGAATATGTTCATGTTTGGTATCATTGGAAAGGCCAAACTCTGACCTTGTGTTGTGTAAAAGTTACAGATGCAGGGTTCTAAAGTCCCCCTCACTGCAGTGCCATTGTCTAGGTTGTCGATGAAACAATGTGTTGTGCCATCAACTCCACACTTGCTAGCAGTGTGGGAAATGATAAGTTGAGTTAGTGTAGCATGTTTACTTTATAATTGTAAAGTGAACAATAGTGCAGTGTTGGAAAGTTTTTTTAGACTCTGCTATACGATCCTTTCTATATGAAATGTCCCTACCGACTCTTTTAGCCGCACTGTCACGCTTCCACCAATTACAGTCGTGCCCCCTGGTGGTGGGAGCGATCCAGACCAGCCTGTCTGGGTCTAGCTATTCCGCCATGTGCCGCTCCTGGGTTTCGCTGTGCTATTCAGGTCTGGGATCACATGTTCTAATTGCCCAGACCTGTTCATTATTTAAACACCAGCAACACAAAGGCCCATTGCTCTGGCATGAATTCTGATCCCTTTTCCTGTGAGTTCTGGTTCCTGTTCCCTGGGTTCAAGTTCCTGTATCGCTGCATTCCTGCATATGTATTCTGGTATTTTCTGGTTTATTTATCTCGGCTTTTCTTGACTACTCTGTCTGCTCCCAGTACTCTGTATATTATTGATCTGTTCCTTCCTAGTTCTGTATCCTTTTGCTCCAGTCCTGAATATTCTAGCCTTGTTTATGTTCTGTGTATGAATCCAGCACTATATAGTTATTATTAGAATAGAGGCCAGTATAAGGACCTCTCTTCAGTTTAGGTCTGTTTATCATGTTTAACCCTTGCCCTTCCTGTTCTGTTATTCTTTGTGAGGTTTCCATAGATAGAAGACCATTTAATGATCTTTCCCCAGTGTTTAGGGATTCCTTTAGATTTCTTCTGTGCCCTTCTGCTCTTTCCTGTCTGGAATCTGTATATTCTATGTATGCTGTTTCAGCCTATTCAGCCAGCAGCTAACCTGCCTCAAGGGCTAAATTCCTTCCTGAACCAAGGCCACATGGCCCAAGCCAAGGGTCAGTGTGACACTCACAAATGCTTTGGTTTTGGATATTTCATTATGGAGGTAACGTTGACTATAAATACACTTCCCAAAGGCAACCTGCCCAGTTTCAATAAGGTCATCCGGGCTAGAGAAAGCCATGATAAACAAGGAAATTGTTGAACAATCATGTTCATGTGAATTAACCGCTTCGCTGCAGAGGATGCGCTGAGCGCGTCCACCCGCAGGTAGCGTTGGCTGCAGAGGACGCGTTCAGCACGTCCTCCCTTTGCAGCCTGCGATCGGCCGGATTCCAGCCGATGGCTGACATCCTTGATGTGGTGCGATGGTGGCGCGATGACATCTATTGCAGGCACCCCCCCGTGAGTGCGGAGGGGGTGCCTGAAAGGGAGAGGGGTGGACCTTTGGACCTCTCTCCCTCCCCTTCAGTTCGGGGCAGCGATCAAAGCCAGGCATGGTTTGGAAGGGCACAGCCTGCCCTTCTAAACGGTACCTGGCTTTAACCCCTTGGGGACCGGATCGCTATTCGGCGCCAAAAAGCACCAGATAGCGATTCTTTCCCGGAGCTGGCCGACATCTTGGATGACGGCCAAGCTTCCGGGATCTCCCCGATGACTGGCGTCATCGTACATAGCGCGATGACGTCAGTTTTGGAGTTAACCCCTAGCTGAATGAACCCCCTATCTCCCGATCCGTGGCAGCTAGGGGACCGGTTAATGTTTGACATTGTTGGATCGGCCAGGGCATGGCCTTTCCAACGATACCAAACATGACCATGTTAAATTTAAAGAAAAAAACAGTTCAAATTAAAATAAAAAAATATTTAAAAAAAGTTTTTTGTTTTGTTTTTGTTAATGCAGCAATATTGTTCCCATTTCAATTATAATGTGAACAATGATGCTGCACTAGCGATTTTTGTACGGGGCGCATTTTTTTTTTGGAGAAAGGATTTTACCAGGAAGGACACATTGAAATTTCTCTCGTTTTGTCCTGGGTGGCGAGTATGTACCGTTAGGTGTCTTGCCCAAGGACACTTACTGGAGAGGTGCTCGTCGGGATCGATCCCATAACTCCACAGGCTCTCTCCACACAGAAAAAAAATTGCGTGATTTTCCCACGAAAAAAAATGTAACGAGTCCCCATTTCTAATATTTTTAACAAGCGCAACTCATAGCAAATATAACCGCAAACGCTCGCATGTTAAAATGTAAAAAAAAAAACACTTTACACGTAAAAAATTGAAAAATAAAATTTTATTGCATTTTTTGTTATAATATACAGACAGGACATGACGTATACATAGAATAATGATATATTATGAATCTGCCGAGTCTGCCGGAAAGAAAGATATATAATATGTCTGGGTCATATAATAAAATATGGCTTCAAAACGCGTTTAAACATGATGAGCGAAACCGGTAAAAATTACCTCAGCACACAGGCGTGAAATGGCTCAGCAGCAAAAGGATTAACACTCAATTTGTGGAATTTTAGTGGCTTTAGATGATGAAAACAAGGCCTTTGAACATATCCATTGGAAATCTGGACGAGCTGTTCTGTCAGCCATTGCTTTCCAGAGGAGTTTTTGAAGAGCGTTCCAACATCACATTGCAACTTAACTACTGCAGTTTTTAAAAGCGGGATACATATCTATACATATAGCTATTAGAAATGACATGCATCAGGGGTGTTTATTGTCCCGTTTGCTTCGTGATTTGCTGATGTAGCCCTTGGCAACCCTTGTTATCAATTATTCTGGTGTTAAGGGTGTCACAAAAGGGGAACATAGAATATAACTTACATTTATTTGGAGATGAGGTTTTGTTGTTATGGATGAACCAGAAGTGTTGACTCTGTATGGGTCAATATCATAAGATTAATGTTAAAAGGATCCAAAGTCAATCTTTCTGTAACCTGTATGCTACCATTAAAGAAAAAGTACCCCTCCTCCTTTATTACCTATTTGAGTCTACGTCTTCTCTTAGCACGCTTTTATTTACAAAAAGCATCAAACTCCTGATACCAATTATTGTCAATCGTTCTAATTATTAATTAATGTGAGTGTCATATAGGTAGCCTTAAAAGGTCTGTTTTATCAAAGTCTATTAATTTAGTGCCCTACCATTACATTTCCATCTCTTATATTTGCAATCTGTACAATGTTTGGTTTCTTAATTTGTGTGGTATAGAAAGAGATCTTGTGTACATAGACATTCACAGGGTTATTCAAAGAGAATCCAAAAATCACTGCACGTTCGGTGATTTTTCGTTCTCTTCAATTTGGTGCGATTTGGCGACCCTGCGGTGTATTCAGCAAGCACCACAGGGCCGTCATAGTGCAGGGAAAAGCCGCTGAAAACCCGGCGAACGCTCACCGAAACCCGCAAAAACATCTGGATTAACCCCGCCGGACACGCCGGAGAAACCCGAGCAGGTCCCGATCACAGCGCTGAGCAGCCGCCGGAAAAAGCCGAAACCACAGACGAATGGAGTGAAAACCCCCCCCCGAAAACAACTGTAGCCTTGAACGTTTGAAAAGTGAAACACTGTTTGCAAAGAAACTACATAACAAAAATGTCTGAAATTTACATATAAGATCCAATGAATGATAATAAAAAGGGCCGTTACAGAAAAGAAAAAACGATTTAAAAAAACAAAAAGAAAAACGTTCTCAAAAATTCCCAAAAAATGCCTAAAAGATCCTAAAAGAAAATCTATAAATAAAGAGACTTTTTACTGCATAATATTATAATCAACGGTTTTAGATCTTGTACATAAATACAGAAAAAATGGCGTCGCGCCCATACTCACTTATTTTCGGAGCGGCAGCAACTGCCAGGAGTAACAGCCCAGTCAATGTATAAAACATAACAAGGAAAAAGAGTGTCATCTGCGCTCGTTTCTATGTGTTCCATGTACAACAAAAATGGAGGTTTTTGTTTGTTTCAATGGCCATTGCAACGTAAGCCCACTCGCCACTTCAAGGCACCTCTTTAGAGTGGGTACCTAACAATTGTAACCAAAAGGCCGCTCTACTGAGCAGCTCCAAGCCCCTCCAGCTGCTTTTCAGCCAAGGAGAGACAAAGATGGTGGGTTTTATTTATACACGCACCAAACAACTTTTTGATCCCAAATGGGAAGTGTTTGGTGCGTGTATAAATAAAACCCACCATCTTTGTCTCTCCTTGGCTGAAAAGCAGCTGGAGGGGCTTGGAGCTGCTCAGTAGAGCGGCCTTTTGGTTACAATTGTTAGGTACCCACTCTAAAGAGGTGCCTTGAAGTGGCGAGTGGGCTTACGTTGCAATGGCCATTGAAACAAACAAAAACCTCCATTTTTGTTGTACATGGAACACATAGAAACGAGCGCAGATGACACTCTTTTTCCTTGTTATGTTTTATACATTGACTGGGCTGTTACTCCTGGCAGTTGCTGCCGCTCCGAAAATAAGTGAGTATGGGCGCGACGCCATTTTTTCTGTATTTATGTATATCATGCTTGTAACACCAGTCCGTCGTTCTGCAGCTGTTCCTCTTTCCATGTTTTTGTTTTTGATCCCAAATGGGAAGTGTTTGGTGCGTGTATAAATAAAACCCACCATCTTTGTCTCTCCTTGGCTGAAAAGCAGCTGGAGGGGCTTGGAGCTGCTCAGTAGAGCGGCCTTTTGGTTACAATTGTTAGGTACCCACTCTAAAGAGGTGCCTTGAAGTGGCGAGTGGGCTTACGTTGCAATGGCCATTGAAACAAACAAAAACCTCCATTTTTGTTGTACATGGAACACATAGAAACGAGCGCAGATGACACTCTTTTTCCTTGTTAGGTTTTAGATCTTGATTTAAAACGGGAATATTTTTAACATTGAAGCCTATGGGATTCGCCTGAATAAATCTGCCGCATGAAACCACTGAACAGCAGGGCAATTCGGCAACTTTTCACTGCTGGATTTTGTTCTCTGAATAGACAAAGCATTGCTTCACTATGGGGCTTTCACTGCCTTCAAACGGGCACCGTATGTGCAGGCAATTCGCCAGGATTTGGCGAACTGCCTGCTCTCTGGATAGACGAATGGCCAGGAAAGGTAACCATATGCTGAATTTCACTGTTCGGTTACCTTTCGGCCACAATTCGGATCTCTTCGAATAACCCTGAACGTTGCTGACAGCATTTGAGGTTTAGGCTTTTCTGACTTTGGACTTTTTCAGAATGAGGAAGTATTACCGTTGTCAAGGCTGAAGAAGAATATACTTGATGGTGCAGAGTTGGAACTTGATGGCAGGTACTTAACAGGAACCAGAGTCTATATGATAGCACTAATTGTTCATTTAGTGTATTGAAGGAGAATAATGGGTCATACAAGTCAGCTCTTGTGGAAGTCACTAGATGAAACGCATCAAGCTGGCGGGCTCCATTACCGGGACACACTGATCTACCTTGCTGGATTTGCTGATCCAAAAACATCAAAACCCGATGTCGATCCAAAAGAAGGATCAAGCCAGTCAAGAGCACTTTCCAATAATACAACACGTGGAAACAAAACTCCTTTTCAACCCCATAACGTTAGTCACTCTCCTTGGATCAAGCTGCTTTTAATAGTTTTTTGCAGAAAGACATCTTACTTGTACAATCTGTATAGACTCTGATCCAACCACCTGAACGGGCAGAGAATTTCACTTCTCTATTGTTCTGTTAAAAAGCCTTTCCTCGGGGGCGGAGTCGAGCCGGCGATGAGATCGGACGCTGGCTAAGTGAGCTCCCAGCCCGACCAGTCCAAAACACCTTACTTACCGGCACAAATTGACCTACAAAAGTGAACAAACGGAGCACCCAAGATTGCTCACCATGAAAAAGGCTCTCAAACTGAAAAAAGACAGGGGCAAGTCGTGGCGCTGATATTTTCTCCCCGGACCAGGCACGCAGAGAACTCCCAAGATGGCGCCCGCTCACCCCTGCACCACGAGGACCCGAATGGGGAACGTGCTCAGGAATCCCACCCTGCAACTAGAACTGAATCTTAAACCTCCAGCAATTTATAGCGATGGAACTGGAGAAAACTTTCAGCTGTCTGTCTGCAGACATCAAGGAGGTGGGAGAGCGCACAGCTCGGTTTAAGAACAGGGCAGATAACATCTCGGCCTACTGTAACAAACTCGCCGAACATGCTGATGGTCTGGAAGCGCGTGTACACTCACGGGAGGAAGCGCTGGAGGATCAAGCAAATCGTTCACGGAGGAACAACGTATGCCTACGTGGTCTACCGGAATCAGTGCCGGGAGATCAACTGAAAGCCACCTTCACGGGGATCATGCAAAGTCTCCTACCAGACCTACCAGCCTCCAGCCGGCTCTTAGACTGCATACATCGAGCCTTAGGCCCTAGGAGAGACAAGGCCGCTCCACCCCATGATGTAGTGGTACGTTTGCATTACTTCACCACACAAAGGATGCCTTCTTATGAGCTGCTAGAGATCAGGATGTAGATTATGAGAATAACCGTCTCTCCTTTTTTCAAGACCTATCCACCTTGGCAAAATGCAGAGAATGGTGGGAGATTACGGAAATTCTTCACCTTCACAAGATTAAATATGCATGGGGGTTTCCCTTCAAAATTATAATCACGAACAATAACCGCAGCCATGCTTTCTCTTACCTACACCAGGCTAAGGATCTCCTCACGCTACTGGATCTGCCAGTACCACCTGCTCTTGCTGATCTGGGGCCCCCCCTCAGCCGCTGCCTCACCTGGAGCTGGACTGGTCCGCCGTAGTGGACTGACCGCAGGGGATTCTGAGGATGCCCTCCTTTTTTTCATTTAGGCCTCGGCTGAGGCACCGGAGATGTCATAATCTGGCCTGGTTCATTCTAGGCTGCCCTGCCATGGGGCAGGTATACCCGTTTATGAGCTTTACGATTGGTATTTCACTGATTGAGCTGGTTACAAAAGTTTTTGTAGGTTGAAATGTTACTTTTAGTTTACTGTTTATATGTAGGTGAGGCAATAAGCCTCTAGTTTCCGTTTACATTTAGGCGGGAAGGTCTCCCCATTTCTGTTGTTTTCTTTCCTTTCTACATGCAGAGATGGTGATGGACTCACCATTCCCGACTCTCTTTTCTTCTCCCCCTTTCAACCCCCCCCTCCGGTATCCCCGTTCGGGTGGTACCCCTCTCCCTCTCCCCGTATCTGCCCAACATGGGGTTCCTCTTTGTTTCGCTCTTTTTCCTATATCTTCTCTCCCCCCAACCCCTCTCTTGTCTGCCTTACACCGATTTTCTGCCGTGGCTCCTACCCTATATTCCCCTCGAGCACAGTGCTCTCAGGGGATGGGGGCGGGCAGGGGGGGGACTCTGGAGGTTCCATACGCCCACTCTCTCCCTGAACCACTAATGGCCCTAATAACAGTAATGTCCCTGAATGTGAAAGGCCTCAATTCACCTCGTAAGCGTAGACTCCTCTTTAGAGAACTAAAATGCAAATCGGTGGATATTGCTTTATTGCAAGAGACCAGGATCCCTAAAAAAAGCTGCTTTCCGCCTTGTTCACCCCGCTTACTCCAGGGTCTCCCTTTCCTGCGCCTTTCCTAAACGGAATGGGGTAGCAATCTTGTTTCATAACTCCAACCCTTTAACTGTGACGGAGACGTTTGCAGACGACGTTGACCGCTGTGTGGTGGTGGTGGGTAAGGTGGCAGAACAATATTATACTTTTGTCTCAGTATATGGCCCGAACACCCCAGATGCAAATTTCTGGTCCTCTACTCAGGAGTTTATTGCCTCTCATGCTAAAGGGAGGGTGTGGGTGGGGGGGGAGATTTTAACGCCACCCTATGCCCTCCCCTTGATCGGTCCAGCCATCACGGTGTCCGCGCCTTGCATACCCCCTCCTCACAGGATAAGCAGTTTTATGATTTTGTCCATGACTCCGGATATATAGGCGTATGGAGGGTTCATCACCCCTCGGTCAAGGATTACACATTCTACTCCCCCCCATGACTCGTACTCTAGAATTGACTATCTACTAGCCTCGCCAGACTGCCTCCCTACCGTAACATCCTCCACCATAGGTTCTATCACCTGTTCTGACCATGCGGACGTGACGGTACAAGTCCGCCCCTTCGCCCCGCCTGGACCCCTTTCTATTAGACAAACCCGGAGTGTGAGACTCAGTGGCTGAGACCTTGAAAGATTATTTTCTGTTAAATGATACGCCCAACATTTCCACTCAAACCTTGTGGGCCGCACACAAACCTGTGGTGCGACGGGCTCTGATGAGTATTGCTGCCCATCTGAAACGGTCGAAAATAGCTGACATACAAGCCCTCCAACATAAATTACAGGAGCTAGAATTATCCCATAAATCCTCCCCATCCCCAGAGGGATATGCAGCCCTCTCCCAGGCCCATCAGGACTTGAATAGCCTGCTCTTGGACGACGTCAGACGTTCATTGTTGTGGTCCAAGCGTAGGTATTATGAAAGATCCAATAAAATGGACACTCCCTTGGCCCGCTTAATTAAACCTCGACTGCGCACTCAAACAATTTCTTTTATCAAAAACAAATTGGGTCCTCCTCATACTACCCCTAACACTATCAGAGACGCCTTTATGGAATATTTTGGCTCCATTTACAACCACACCCCCTCTCATTCCCCAACTAACCCCCTACTTATGGCCGACATTTCAAACTATCTTACCCATGCCTCCCTGCCCTCTCGGTCAGAAACTCCAGCTGACACCTTAGCCTTACCAATAACTGAGGGGGAAATTACCCTGGCATTGTGCATGATGAAACCTCATAAAGCCCCCGGCCCAGACGGGCTAACATATTACTATTATAAAAAACATTCCCAAAAATTTTACTCCCCCACCTCCTTAAGATGTTTAAAAGCATGTTGGAGGGGAGTACCCCCCCAGAATCTTTACTGGCCTCAATAGTTTTACTTCCAAAACCGGGCAAAGACCGTCAACAGGTGGAGAACTACCGCCCCATCTCACTTATTAATGCTGATTTAAAACTCTTTGCCTCGGAGGCCCTGACGCCTTCTCTGTTCCGGTCTCTAGATGCAGAGAAGGCGTTCGACAGAGCCGAGTGGCCCTTTCTCTTCTCCCTCCTAGACCACATGGGCTTTCCCAGTACTTTTCTCTCAGCCGTTAAAGCACTGTACTTCTCCCCTTCAGCACAAATTATTTTCCCGGGAACCGACCCTGTCCCCTGTCCCATTTCACCTGCCATATTTACTCTATATTTGGAACCCCTCTTACAACACATTAGGGTGACACCGGAGATCCGTGGTCTCACTGTCCAATCCGAAACTTTCAAGGTATCCGCATACGCGGATGACATTCTCCTCTCCCTAACCCGACCCTCATCTTCCCTACCTAGATTATTTCAAAGTTTAGCCGAATATGCCAGCATCTCGGGATACAAGATTAACATAGCAAAATCGGAGGCCTAGGTCCTACATGTTCCTCAAGAAGAGGTTGACAACATATGCAGGGCCTTCCCAATTTGTATATCACCCTAATTTCAATACCTGGGGATTACCCAGACAAATGACCCTCATGCCCTGTACTCTGTCAATTATTCGGTTTTAGACAATAGCTTCAAAAAGACCTTGAAAGTTGGGACAAGTATATGATAACATGGATGGATCGTGTATGTTGTATAAAAATTAACATCCTCTCGCGCATACTGTACTTTTTTCAGGCTATAGACTCCTCGAGCCTACCGCCCTATATTGAAGACTGCCTGTCCATCCATAACCAACTCTATCAGGCTGTGGGACAAACTAGCTTCGAAGTGCGACCTTACCTCGTTTCCATCTCCCTTGACTCCAGTCCTCCGGAACAGGGAATTCCTCCCCGGCCTAAATGCTTCCTCTTCTGGAGGCTGGTTGGGAACAGGGATCTCTAGGCTCTGCCATCTCTACCCCAAGGGGGCCCTACTCAGTATGTCAGACTTGCCCACTTTCCTTCCGGACAAATTGAGCCATCCTCTACCGTTCATCCAGTTGCGGACATTTGCTTCCAGAAGACATATCAATATGGCTGCTCTTAATCCCACCTCTTATTTTGAAACCTTATGCCTTAAAGGTTCATATCCTAAAGGACTAATATCCACGCTGTATCGTTCAATAGCGGCCTTGCTAGACTGGAGAGAACTTCCATACATTCACGCCTGGGAGAGAGACCTTGGGGAGACCCTTGAGGCGGAGGAGTGGAGTGATATTTGGGAGGCCATGAAATCAGTCTCAATATGCACTACACATCAGGAACAACTCATCAAAACGGTCCTACGCTGGTACACTACACCTGTAAAAATCGCTCACATGTCCCCGGGGACAAGGACCTTTGCTGGAGAGGCTGTGACCAAAAGGAGACTTATGCACATATGTGGTGGTTCTGTCCCCATGTTCAGAAATTCTGGAATCAAATGCATACACTGATTCAAGCGGTTTTCTCGCAGGGCACTCCGTTGGACCCATGGGCATATCTCCTCTCCAGACCTTTCTCGGATCTGGGAGGTGAATCATTCTCAATAGTTAAGTTTCTGGTGAACAATGAATTTGGCAGCCTAACACCTTCGTCGACCAGCAGAGATATCTCCCTCCAAAGTGGAACAATCGCTGGGCAGTGCCACCAAAATTGCCTCATCGTGCCCAATTCGAGGGACACTTGCAGCAAGGACTGAGGTGTGAGGGGCAAAGCCACTCGTAGTTTTTCAGAAATTACAAAAAAATTGGTCTCATAGTGATTAAATAATCAATGCAATGCTGTAACCTGATAATGACAATAAAGGCAATAATGTTGTAGAAATCTGTTTCAAATTTGCCTATCTTTAACCCCTTCCGGACCGCTGACGTACCATGTCAGAAACATAAAAACGTCAGCGGGCACTAAAGGACGGATTTGCGTAAAACCGCCCGGTCACTATGGGGTTAAAGTTACTATGATTGTAAGGCAGCGGTCAAAATAAAGATGCAACGCCAGAGACCCGGGGAAAAGCCTGTCCAGTTCAACCAGTGGGAGACACAGCTACAGGACAAAATTCTCTTGGAGGATGTCGTCAGCATGGGTGTGGATACTGACTCTGATGATTCGGGCAGGCAGCAGAGAGCTGGTGAGTAAAATTAAATAGATCATTATAGATCGTAATCACGGTGTTTGTTTCACGCTCACTATTCTTCAGTACAGCACTTGAGACTTACCTTTTGCTTCACATTCCTATTTTATAGATCCAACATCATCAGCAGAAGAGGGATCAGCTCATAGCAAATCTGGGGCCTGTTCCAGTGAGTACCTAACGCAAACGAACACAAGGGATAAATAATGATGAATAAAGCCGGAGATACACTGATCGCGTAGTGCCTGAAGGTGGCGCCACAGTTTAAGACCAGCTCAGTGTATCCACTGTTTTCCATCTCCCTTGTCACCCGGCGTCACTTTGGAACGCTGAGCGGTGGGAGATGGAAAAAATCCAACTTTCCAGAGAAGCAGAATGATAGGTGGGAGGAATCTGCAGAATACGGCGCATGCGCGATCCCCGGGACAGGACCCTGCATCTCCCCTACACTTGTGCTGTGTGCTGCAGATCTCTTCCACCTAGCGCGGCATCCACTTTCGGGGGGGGGGGTTCGGGTGTGTTAAGAAGGTCTGGTCTGAGGACGGTGTGTGGTTCTAAATATTAAATATATGGCCTGTGTGTGAGTGTATACATATATGGTGGATAGCAAAAGTCAACACACCCCTGTTAAAATGTCAGGTTTCTGTGATGAAAAAAAAATGAGACGATGAGTCATTTTATTTATTTATTTATAAAGGATTTTACCAGGAAGGATACATTGAGATTTCTCTCGTTTTCAAGTATGTCCTGGGTTCAAGAACATTGAAGTGTTACAGTTACAGAAATACAAAGTAATACAATGCAAGATATTAAAAAAAAACAACAACACAAATATTATATTAACAGAAAATAAATATGTAGGAAATCTAGTCACTGTGTTACATGTTTACAGGCACATTCTGTATTGAGGTATGTTAGTAAGGAGCTCGAGTGACTTAAGACTGGGGGAAGATTTGATGGTGTCTGGGAGGTTATTCTATAATTGTGGTGCTCTGTAGGAAAATGAGGACCGAGCCACTGTCTTTTTGTATTGTGGTATTGCAAGTAAGGTGCTGGTCCTGGATCGGAGGTTATAGGATGAGGGAGCTGCTGGGGGAAGCAGTCTATTCAGGTAGGGTGGCAGCTTCCCAGAAATGCTCTTAAACACCAGGCTGGAAAGGTGAAGGGTGCGTCTGGATTCCAGCGATGGCCAGTTTAGCTCTTTTAACATGTCACAATGGTGGGTCATGTATTTACATTGTAGCGCAAAGCGGCAGAATGAGTTATACAATGTAGTAAGTTTATGAAGGTGTGTTTGCGGGGCGGCTGCATACACTACATCTCCGTAATCAATAGCCGGCATAAGCATTTGCTGTACAATCTGCTTTCTTACCGCGGGACTCAGGCAGGATTTGTTTCTGTACAGGGCACCTAGTTTGGGGTAAAGTTTAGATGAGAGTTTTTCGATGTTGGGGCCAAAGAATAGATTAGGGTCCAACCACATTCCTAGATATTTGAGAGAAGTGACTGTGGTCAGCATGCCATTTGATTTTGTCCCAACACATAGATGGGGATTTTGCAATTTGTGTAGTTTAGGTGCTGTTCCAAAGAGCATTGTTACAGTTTTGTCAGTATTTAAAAAAAAGTTTGTTGCTTTTGATCCACTTTTCTACCTCTGTGAATTGTTCTTGTAGCACGGCCTCCAGCTGCAGGAGATTTGGTTTGCTGGCATAGATTACAGTGTCGTCTGCGTACATATGTACAGTTGAGGCTTTGCAGACGTTGGGCAGATCATTTATGAATATTGTGAATAGCAGGGGGCCTAGTATTGAGCCTTGGGGTACACCGCAAGTGACTGGGAGCGGGAGGGAGGAGCTGCCAGAAATTGACACATATTGTGATCGGTTGGATACATATGATTGAAACCAGGTTAGCGTGCGATCACCAATGCCAGAGTTTTTAAGTTTTTCTAACAAGATGCCATGGTCTACAGTGTCAAAGGCCTTGGTAAAAATCAAGGAAGATGACTCCAGTTAGGTTTCCTTGTTCCATCCCAGCTTGGATATCATTGCAGACTTTTAAAAGGGCGGTTGTAGCTTTTGGACGAAAGCCTGATTGATCCGGGGTTAAGTAGTTCCAATATTGATAATAATCACGTAATTGTGTGTAGACGCATTTTTCCAAGACTTTTGACATTACAGGGAGCAACGATATCGGACGGTAGTTGGATACCAAAGTACTGTCACCACTTTTATGGATAGGTACCACTCTTGCAGTCTTCCAGAGCTTGGGTATATATCCAGTCGCCAGTGACTCATTTATTATGAATCATTTCAGAACTTTTTCCACCTTTTAATGTGACCTATATACTGTACGACTCAATAGAAAAACAAACTGAACTCTTTTAGGTGGAGGGAGGAAAAATAAAAAAACAAATAATATGGTTGCATAAGTGTGCACACCCTTAAACTAATAATTTGTTGAAGCACCTTTTGATTTAATTACAGCACTCAGTCTGTTTGGGTACGAGTCTATCAGCATGGCACATCTTGACTTGGCAATATTTGCCCACTCTTCTTTGCAAAACCACTCCAAATCTGTCAGATTGCGAGGACATCTCCTGTGCACAGCCCTCTTCAGATCACTCAACAGATTTTCGTTCAGACTCAGGTCTGGGCTCTGTCTGGGCCAATACAAAACTTTAATCTTCTTCTGGTGAAGTCATTTCTTTGTTGATTTGAATGTATGCTTTAGGTCGTTGTCATGCTGAAAGATGAAGTTCCTCTTCATGTTCAGTTTTCTAGCAGAAGCCTGAAGGATTTGTGCCAATATCGACTGGTATTTGTCACGGTTCATAATTCCCTCTACCTTGACTAAGGCCCCAGTTCCAGCTGCAGAAAACCAGCACCAAAGCGTGATGCTGCCACCACTACCATGCTTCACTGTGGGTATGGTGTTCTTTTGGTGATGTGCAGTGTTGGTTTTCCACCAAACATAACTTTTGGAATTATGGCCAAAAAGTTCAACCTTGGTTTCATCAGACCTTAACACATTTTCTCACATGTGTTTGGGAGACTTCAGATGTGTTTTTGCAAAATTTAGCCAGGCTTGGATGTTTTTCTCTGTAAGAAAATTCTTCCGTCTTGCCACTCAACCCCCATAGCCCAGACATCTAAAGAATACAGGAGATTGTTACATGTACCACACAGCCAGTACTTGCCAGATATTCCTGCAGCTCCTTTAATGTTGCTGTAGGCTTCTTGGCTGCCTCCCTGACCAGTTTTCTTCTTGCTTTCATTACATTTGGAGGGACATCCAGTTCTTCGTAATGTCACTGTTGCAATATATTTTCTCACCTTGAGGACTGTCTTCACTGTGTTCCAAAGTTTATCTAATTCCTTGGAAATTCTTTTGTACTCTTCTCCTGACTGATACCTTTTAACAATGAGATCCCTGTGATGCTTTGGAAGCTCTGCGCGGACCATGGCTTTTGCTGTAGGATGTGACTAAGAAAATGACAGGAAAGACCTACTAGAACAGCTGAACTTTATTTGGGGTTAATCAGAGGCACTTTAAATGATGGCAGGTGTGTACTGACTCCTATTTAACATGATTTTGAATGTGATTGCTTAATTCGGAACACTGCTACATCTCCAGTTATAAGAGGGTGTGCAAAACCTATGCAACCATACTATTTTATTTTTTATTTTTCCTCAATCCACCTGAAGGATTTCAGTTTGTTTTTCACTGAGTTGTACAGTTTATAGGTCACATTAAGGTGGAAGAAGTTCTGAAATGATTTGTCTTGGTCTAATTTTTTTACATCAGAAACCTGACATTTTAACAGGGGTGTGTAGACTTTTGCTATCCACTGTATATGTGAGATCTGGTGTGGGTATACATATTTTTGGGAGGTAGGTGTGTGTGTGCAAGCCTGTGCAGTATTGGCACATCCTTTAGCATAAACAGCTTTAGGAGCCTAGGTGAATTAGCAGAGTGATTAAAGGGTTAGATTAAATTTTATGTATTTATGCCCTGCACCTGTCTGATAAATAGACGGTTGTACAGCATATTACAGCGAAAACGATGTCATGAAAATAAACTATTTGACTAACCTTAACCACTTGGCTGCTAAGGACACGCTCAGCGTGTCCTGCCAAGTGCACCTCCCGTGCTATGGACGTGCTGAGCGCGTCCTAGCACAGGAGGCAGAAATCGACAGGGATTCCGACCGATTGCTGGCCCCCCCGGTGCAGGCTGACATCTTGGATGTCAGCCCGGCACTCCGGGGGGGGGGAGGAACGGGACGATAGATGTCATCTATGTCAGGCGCCCCCCATGAGTGCAGAGGAGGTGCCTGAAAGGGAGAGGTGAGGTCCTTCGGACCTCTCTCCCTCTTGATCACCGGGGTCCAGCGGTGAAAGTCAGGCACCATTTGGAAGGGCACAGCCTGCCCTTCCAAACGGTGCCTGGCTTTAACCCCTTGGGTGCCGGATCACGATTCGGCACCGAAAAGCGCTGAGTCGTGATCCTCTCCCGGAGCTGGTCGACATCTTGGATGTTGTCCAAGCTTCCGGGAACTCCCCCTGACGACTGGCGTCATTGTGCATAGCGCGATGACGTCAGTCCTGGAGTTAACCCCTAGTTGCCACCAATGAGCATAAAACAGTCAGAATGAGCTCTGTGCACAAAGGTGAACTGGCTCAGCAGTGAAGGGGTTAAAAAGAAAAAACATGTAAAAATTGGGTATTTCTATTCTCGGGACAAAATTCTGAAACTATTTAGCCAGAGTCTTTTTTGGTGGTTGTAGATTTTGGGGATTAAATTACGAAAAAGTGTGTTTTTTACCATTTTTTCATCATATTTTTTTTATAGTAAATTATAGGATATGATGGAAATAATGGTATTTTTAGAAAGTCCATTTAATGGCGGGAAAAACAGTGTATAATATGTGTGGGTTGCATAAACAAGAAACAGGAAAATTTGACCTGAACACGAACAGCGCAGAAACATAAAAACAGCGGTCACTAAAGGACAGATTTGTGGAAAACCGCCCGGTCCCTAAGGGGTTAAAAGAGGGAGGTCATTAAGAGATACATTGCTGAGAGCAGAATTTAAACATACTGGGACCACCTAAACATCAGCAGCCTCAACTCATACCACCATAAAGCCCTACTGGCCAACAAGGACCACCCCAAACCATGTGGGCTGCAACAACTCATATCCACCCTGATCATCCAAAACCCCCATGAATGCAACCTGACAAAACATAAAATAAAAGCCCTAAGTAACAATTCCAGGGAAAACTATATCAGAGAATGGAGACATGATATAGCAAACTCTCAGAAACTCACCATTTACCAATCCCTACAGAGGGAATACAAACTGGCCCCATACCTGGAGCTACTACAAGACCCCAAGGACAGACCGATCCTGAGCCGGTACAGACTGAGCGCCCACAGCCTGGAATTCGAATCAGGGCGGCATAGACAGACCTACAAGCCCAGGGAGAATAGACTGTGCCAGCATTGTGACCAGGGGGCCCTGGAAGATGAGGTCCACTTCCTCCTACAGTGCCCTAAGTACTCAGCACTGAGGGAAACTCACTTCCAGAGACTCTCCGCTCTCATCCCGGACTTCACCTCTATAGAAGAGACGAGGAAACTCCACATCATACCGGGAGAAGAGGAGCCAGCGGTGAAAATATCTGCCCAATACGTCACAGACTAAGAGGAACATGAGAGATCCCTGACTTATAAATCCCCAACACGGACTCGCCCCCATCCGACCTCACATTATCCCTTACCCCTGATAATGTCCATGGACTTGCCCATTCCCCCCCATATATGTCCCACTACCCCCCTTCCACCCCATATGCTTTGGCAATGCTAAAATGTATTTGGTCCTGCTAATAAAGCTTATTTTGATTTGATTTGATCCAGGAGGGAGGCATTTATTTGTGAGTCCCAGGAATGGAACCTTCCCGTGTTTAAGTTGTTCATGTTGCAATGCGGTCATTCGTGGAGATTCTTTCACACACCCTCATTCAGGACATGGGTTCAAAATTAGGGGATACTTCACCTGTAATTCCACTTTTGTGGTATACCCGCTGAAGTGTCCCTGTGGATTGTAGGGATGTGCATTTCGGGTTTCGGAATTTTCGGAATGTTTTCGGATGCAGCCGATTTTCCGAAAATTTTTAGATCTGAAAACGGCAGATCCAAAAAGTTTTCCGAGCTGAAACGAAAAAGTTTCGGAATTTTCGAATGGACTTGAAATGTGTCAAATCGAAATTTATTGCTTTGAAATGAGGAGAAAAGACGTTCCGAAAAAACAAAAATTTCCGAAATCACGAAAAGTCGGTACAAAAAACGAGCAAAGTGACACGAAAATACGAAAAAATGGTCGATATTCCGGAAACCTGTACAATTCCGAAAAACGAAAATTTCCGAAATCACGAAAAGTCGATACAAAAAACGAGCAAAGTGACACGAAAATATGAAAAATGGTCGATATTCCGGAAACATGTACAATTCCGAAAAATGAAAATTTCCGAAATCACGAAAAGTCGATACAAAAACGAGCTAAGTGACACGCAAATACGAAAAATGGTCGATATTCCGAAAAAAAAATGTACACAAAAACGAGTCGAGCCGAACCGAATCGAAACAGAAAGCAGTCGAAACGAGCCGAATCGAAAAGTTTGAAAATCCGAAAAATCGAATCGAAAAAAAAATCGGTGCACAAGCCTAGTGGATTGATCTATATTGGAGAGACAATGCAAAAAGTAAAGAATCGATTTATTAAACATAAATCAGATATTAGAACTAAAAAAAATTGAACTCCGGTTCCATAGCATTTTGTGGAAAATGGATATGACATCTCTCAACTACGTTTTCAAATGATTGACGAAGTACCAAAATTATCAGGAGAAGGGGACAGAGAGAAATTACTTAAGTGGAAAGAATTGTACTCTTGTAAAGAATTGTAAATACTCTTGTGCCCCATGGTCTTAAATCGAAAGGCAGATTTTGTGCCTTTTTTATAGAATTTTTGAATAGACAGTTCTTTTTATGTTTTAAATGGTAGTCTCTGATAGTCTCATGATACAAAACCATCTTATTGTGTCTTTACAGATTAGATCCTGCGTGGATAGCTGTGGAGCTGTAAGAATTACGTAGTGTGCTATACATCAGTTCGGCTTTAGAGTTATATGTACGATTTCTATATAGGCTTCTAGTACTGTCTGATTACCTGGAATATACTGTATTTAATATGTAATGTGTCATAGAAACATAGAAAAATGTCAGCAGATAAGAACCTTTCGGCCCATCTAGTCTGCCCAATTACATGGATACTTTACCTGGATTTATCTTTTGTTTAGGATAGCCTTATGCCTATCCCATGCTTGTCAATAATTATGATGAATTTAGTAGTTAATAGACATAATGTTGTAACCAGGATTGCAATTAGACAATTGTTTTTATACCACAGCGTTTAACAAATGCAAATTTTCACTGATTGACAATCACATAATCAATTGGCAATTTATAACACTATTTAAATGAAGTTTTGTACAATTGTTATTTAGACTTGACAAAGACCAGTTCTGGTCGAAACATCGTCCTTGTTGGTGCTGGAATAACTCCATTTTTTTGATTTAATACGTGGGTTTTTGGAGTTTCTTTATGCGGTCTTGAAATTGGAGTCGCTGAGCAAGGATTCCCACCCTTTTGCCCACTGTGAGTAGTGCCTGGGTTCTATCGTCTGTGACATCTGTGTTCAACTGAAACAGCGATGCCCCTTAGGTATTGTTCCTTGGACACCTGCTGCCCCTGCAGCCCCCCTGTGGTGTAGTTTTGCTGGCTGCAAATGGGGGGGGGAGTTGGGTGTTTCTTTTGGCAGTTGACAGTTGGTGGCTGACTAGAGACTAGAGCGTTGCAGTTCTAGAGAACCCGTATGCCTAGTTGTTATTAAACCTATTAATGAAAACACAAGACGTCTTGTATTATCCAGAACACTTAGTTTTATAAGAAGTTTTATAAAAGACATCAGGAGCCTGGAAAAAGCATCTCCTCCTTTTCCCGCAGCTCTCAGAAAGTTAGCGAGGACCTGTCAGTTTGGGGAGTATTTAGTCACAGCCCTCAGAGACCAGTTTGTGATGGGGTTACAGTGTGAAGCTATGATTAAGAGACTTCTTACCGAGAAAGAGCTGACCTTACACAAAGCTATGGATATCGCTACCATTATGGAACAAGTTACCAAAGAAGCTGATGCTTTGCATAGGAAGCAAAAGACTGAACAAGAGGCGGAAATATTCCATGCAGATTCCAGGGAGCAGTACAAGCAGGATAAACTGTACAATTTCTTACGTCAAAGGATGGTGCATGGAGAGCCCCGAAATGGATGTTATCGATGTGGGGTGACTTCACATGAATCTCGCTCATGTCGTTTCCACAATACAGTTTGTTATTCCTGTGGAAATAAAGGGCATATTCAAAGGGTCTGTAAGAAAGGGAAGATGCATGAAGGAAAGCCGCATAAATTGCTTCAGAAGAGAGCATATCAAATCCAGCTCCAAAACTCATCGGATGACTCAGACGGCCACGTTCCCATTCAAACCGTAAAACTTTATAAAATGGATTCAGCCATTCCTGTTCCAGTGAAGATTAAAGGGAAATATTTGACCATGGACCTGGAGACAGGAGCGGCGGTTTCTGTGATTACAGAGCAAGACTGGCGGAGATTAAAAGTAAATGTTCCAGTGATAAAGACAGCTGTTCGTCTACAGACTTATTCAAAGGAAGTATTAATCCCTCTGGGCAGTGTACATGTGAGAGTGCAGTTAAATGGAAGCTCGGAAAAGCTGACATTATATATTATGAAGTCTGGGGGTCCTCCACTATTTGGAAGAGAATGGATTCATAGATTGGGAATGCCAGACAAAGTACAGTATAATGCTTGCAACGCCTTACAGACATTACCTGCGGTTTCAGCTTGGATACAGGACTTGCAGAGGAAGTTTGCCTCAGTTTTTGATGATACTTTGTAGACTGTTAAGGGACGGCAAATGTCCCTAAATACGAGGGAAAATGCTATTCCAAAATGTTTTAAGGCACAAACTATACCTTTTGCACTTAAAGCTCGCATTGAGGCGGAATTGACGCACCTGGAGAGCCTTGGGATCATTTTCAGAATGCGCTGCAGTGAATGGGCCTCCCAGATTGTGCCTGTGCGTAAAAAGAATGGAGACATTCGGATATGTGGGGATTTCCATATGGCAGTTAATTCTCAACTTGCTGTAGATAAGTATCCACTTCCAAAGATTGAGGAAATTTTTGCGACTTTGGCAGGGGGACAGCAGTTCACCAAGCTGGATCTCAAACATGCATACCTGCAGTTACCAGTGCATCCAGAATCCAGGCCTTACCTCACCATCAATACTCACAAAGGGCTGTTCCAGTATAACAGAATGGTATTTGGGATAGCACCAGCACTTTGGCAGCATACAAAGGATGAATTGCTTGCTGGAGTTCCTGGGACACAATGTCTGCTGGATGACATGCTGATCAATGGCCGAAAGGAGAGGGAGCACCGGCAGAATGTACAAGACGTGCTCCAGATACTATTGGATAATGGACTCAAAGATAATATAAACAAATGTGAGTTCTTGAAAGATCACCTGGAATTTTGTGGTCACATCATTGATAAAACTGGACTTCACACCACTGATGAGAAAGTGAAGGCAATGGTAGAGGCACCCACACCAAAGAATGTAACTCAGCTGCGCTCTTATTTAGGGCTGTTGAATTACTACAATAAATTTTTTCCATTTTAGCCCATACCTTGTTTCCGCTGCATTGGCTTTTGGAAAAAACAACAAAAGAGGAAATGGACAGAGCCCTGCTCGGCTGCTTTTAAAGCTTCAAAAGGAACGAATACACAGCTCCAGAGTCTTGGTTCACTATGATTTGTCTAAACCACTGAGTATCGCCTGTGATGCTTTTTCTTATGGGCTGGGCGGTCCCATTCCATGCCTGATGGTACAGATCGACTTGTAGCTTTTGCTTCTCGCTCTCTCACCCCAGCTGAGCGCAATTATTCACAAATGGACAAGGAGGCTTTAGCGATAATCTAGGCACTGAAGAAGTTTCACATTTACATTTACGGACAATTTTTTTACACTATTGACCGACCATAAACCGCTATTGGCAATATTCAATCCTGCAAAGAGTATTTCTCAGACCACCGCTGCTAGTCTTCAAAAGGTATGCCTTACTGCTGGGGGCTTATCAGTATAAAATCCGATACAGGCCCCATGATAAACATACAAATGCAGATGTGTTTTCACGACTTCCTCTTCCACTCTCCACCAAATATATTCGGGATTCACCAACTTCCATTTACTTTAGCAAAACACTTACTGCTGTTGAAATAGCCAAAGAGACTAGTAAGGATGCGGATCTTCAAGAAGTCTTGTCTTATGTACAACATGGTTGGCCATTTCAAATCTCTCCACGTCTCCAACCTTTTCACTCCAGGAATCTTGAAGCTGTCAGAGAGGGATGCCTGCTATGGGGAGAGCGGGTAGTTGTTCCTCCAGCCTTGCAGAAACCCACGTTACAAATTTTGCATGAAGGGCATCCAGGAATAGTCCGGATGAAACAAAAAGTCAGGGGTCATGTATGGTGGCCAGGTTTGGATGAGGATATCTGCAGCTATGTTGCTGCCTGTTCGGGATGTGCCCAGGCTCAGAGATGCTATCCTAGGGGTGCAGTACAGCCCTGGTTTTGGCCTCTTAACCCATGGGAGAGGATTCATATGGACTTTGCAGGACCAGTGAATGGACTGATGTTCTTAGTAGTGGTGGATGCACATTCCAAGTGGCCTGAAGTGATATTACTGCCTCAGACTAGAACTGATGCCACCATTGATGCCCTGGAAAAGCTGTTTGCGACATTCGGATTGCCTAAGATACTAGTATCTGATAATGGGCCACAGTATTTAGCGCAGAAATTTCAACCCAGGACATACTTGAAAACAAGAGAAATCTTAATGTATCCTTCCTGGTAAAATACTTTACAAAGTTTCATTAAGGATCATGGTATCCAAAATCTCCGTACAGCTCCTCATTAGGGATGAGCTGTTCGGTGCGATCAGTTCGGATTTCGATTCGAACATCGGCAGTTCGAAAGTTCGCGAACTTCTTGGCGTGTTCGGTTCGAGTTCGAAAAAAAATATAAAATTTGAAAAGTATAAAAAATTCTTAAAAAAATACTAAAAAATCTAGAAATAAAGAGACTCTTTACTGCAGAATATTATAAGCAACGGTTTATTAGATATTGAATTAAAAACTAATGTCTAGGTGCAAAGATTCTCACCTCTAAATGACCTGTGCTCTCAAACGGCATAAACAACAGCTGTTTAATTAGTGTTTGGAAATAACATGTGCTTCTAATTAGTCCGGTCTCATGAATTTGATACATTGTATGCAGACTGGGAGTGCTAGGTGTCGTGTGTGGGTCTGTGATGGCGATGTTTCCATACATCCTACAAATCCGCCACTTCACGGGCAGGTTATGGGGACCTCCTAGGCACGATATTTTAAGGAATTTTCATTTTTATTTTTAACCCTTATTTTATGGAAAACTCACTGTTCCTTGAGGCATTTCACCGCTGTGTGCTGAGCTAATTTTTACCGCTTTCGCTCATCATGTTTAAACGCTATTTGAAGCCACATTTTATTATACGACCCAGACATATTATATATCGTTCTTTCCGGCAGACTCGGCAGATTCATAATATATCATTTTTATATCTATACGTCATGTTCTGCCTGTATATTATAACAAAAAATGCAATAAAACTTGAATTTTTAATCATCTGCAGCGTGTAAAGTGATTTTTTTCACCTTTTATCACATGAACATTTGCGGTTGTATTTTCTATGGGGTGCGGTTGTACAAAAATTAGAAATGGGGACTTATTAAATTTTTTGGGGGGAATGTGATTTTTAGCAAACGCACACGATAGAAAAAAAATCATTAGTGCAGCATTATTGTTCACATTATAATTGAAATGTGAACAATATTCCTGCATTAATAAAAACACAAAAAAATATTTTTTTTTTCCTTTACTTTATACCTGGTCATGTTGGATCATTTGAAAGGCCATGCTCAGGCCTTTCGATTGACACCCTCCATGACCCCCTAGCTGCCACGGTTCTGGAGATATCTGGGTTCAAATAAACCCCCTATCTCCACCAGGGGATTCCAGGCAGCTAAGGGGTTTCCCGGCTATCTGACGTCATCACGCTATGCATGAGGACGTCAGGCAGTGAGGGGGGACCCGGGGGTGGAGCCGCCATCCAAGATGGTGGCCCCCACCGGAGCTTGGCCGCACTTCGGCGCTGAATTGCGACCTGGTGCCTAAGGGGTTAAAGCCAGGCACCGCTTAAAAGGGGAGACTCTCCCCTTTTAAGCGGTGCCTGGCTTTTTTTTGTGGGACCTCCCGATCGGATCCCCTCCTCCCTTCCAGGCGATTTCCCGGCATTGCTGGGGGTTGCTGGCGTCTGAGGACGCTGAAATCAGAACACCGGACAGAGAGGTGAGTATCTCCGCCGGGGGTCCCGCAAAGCTGATGACGTGTGGGACACGTCCTCCTCAGCATACAGCGGGAGTAACTGAGGACGTGTCCCACATGTCAGCAGTGAAGGGGTTAAAAAGTATTTTTTTAAAAACTTATTGTCCTTGTTTCCTGTCCCCCAGGGCACTACCCGGACCCGGACATTGTTTTTAAATGTTTCTATACATCCTACAAATCCGCCACTTCACGGGAAGGTTATGGGGACCTCCTAGGCACGATATTTGAAGGAATTTTTTGTTTTTATTTTTAACCCTCATTTCATGGAAAACTCCCTGTCCCTTTAAAAACAGGTTTTTTTTTTAAACTTTTTGTCCTTGTTTCCTGTCCCCCAGGGCACTACCCGGACCCCCATACACCTTTTATGACAAATATCTAGCATATATGCCCTGTTGGAGGGCACTCTAAAAAATAAAAAAAATAAAAAAAATCGAACTTTGAGTCCCATTGACTCGTAATGAGTTTGTGTTCTAGTTCGAATTTGAACTTTTGAAAAGTTTAGTTCAAATGCGAACCGAACTCGGGGGGAGTTCAGCTCATCCCTACTCTTCATCCGGCTACCAATGGTCTAGATGAAAGATTTGTCCAGATTCAAAGGATTTTTAAGGAGTACTGTGACAGACCGCAAAAGCTTACCTCAACAACTCCAACAATTCTTGTTGCAGTACAGGACCACACACAAAGTACGGCCGCAAGGAAGTGCGGTCGCACAACGCAAGCGGCAAATGGACGCAGGTTAGCAAGAACGTTGAACCGCTAGTACTGACGCACAGAGTGCGCTGCGTCCGCATAGTGGCCTGTGTGCATGATTAGGAGACATCAGACGCTGCACATGTCTGGCCTACATCACGTCCAGACACCCAAAGTTGCGATCCGTAAAAAATCAAGGACATTATTGCGTACCGTGTGACCACTACCGCGTATTCCGTCAAAAAAAGTGCGTCCAGACGCATAGTACGTGGAAAATGCGTTCGTCTGTGTCATGGAGCTGATGTAACGCTCCATGCTTCAAACCCCAAGAGACTTTATGTTCATTTATATCGTGTGATTTTAGATATATTTTACATCGTTTGGTTTTAGTTTAATTTAGTTTAGTGTAAAATGGCATAGCTTTAGTTTTAAAAATACTTATATTCCTGTAGGTAAATGTGTTTTTGTGTATACAGTAAACAAGCTTTACTGCTGTGTAATTTCTGCACCAGGGTTTTTCCCATTATCTAGCTGCATGTTTAATTCAAGGGATCTCTGATAGTGTGTGTTTAATCTGATGTGTTAGAACAATGGATATACAAATGTTGTGTGAGCTGAAGGCTAGAGAATGTAAAGAATGTTTATTGTAAATAACTGACATAATGTAATTAGTATGGGTATGCAAATTATGACTAGTAATTAGTATGGGTATTCAAATTATGACTAGTAATTAGTATGGGTATGCAAATTATGACTGTTGGACTTCAGCATAAATGGTGGCGTTTTGTTCATTAAAGAGTCAGAGAACTCTCGGAGCTGAGAGAGAGAGGATCCTGTTTTAAAGCATACAGCCGCGCCTGGTGTCTTTATAACAAACGACACTACACTCCACACTCACCCTCAGAAGGCAGAGAGCGGCCTTCTGGAGATTCCTAACGGCTCCAGGGCAGAGGAACAGAAGCAGGCAGGTCAAGCCGCTCGAGGCGCTGAGGACAGCGCTCCCAGTAGCCGGGCTGACTGCAACGAAGGGGTGTCTGGAGAGCCAGGACAGACGGAAGGGAACGGTTCCTTCACACTGGTGGCAAGCGGTGAGGATAAGCTCTCCAACCCCAGAAGAAACGCAGAATGGCCAGCTATGCCAACTACAAGAGGGACACGCTGAGATACATATTAGAGTGCCGTGGAGGAATCGCCGGCACCAAAAACAAGAAAGCCCTGGTCAAGGAGCTTACAAGGATGGACCAGCGAATGGTAAGAACCCCAACCCTGACTCCGGCCACTGAAGATCACCTCCGAAAGAAAGCTCGAGCAATATTTGAGATATGCGGCACCACCCCCTCCGAAGCCGCAGTTGTACAACTGATGATGGACCTCCAAGAAGATGAGGAGCGAGATAAGGAGCGCCAACACCAGCTGCGGTTGGCCGAGCTCCAAGCGACATGGACAGAATACCCCACCCCTGAAACCTACCCCGTAGAGCCCTGGGTGGAGGTTGACAGCCCGCCTGGAGCTTCGTCCAGGGAATCTACACCCCCCAACGATCCTTTTATGGGGACTTACAGCTTGTCTGGAGCTTCATGGGAGGAACCCGCACTCCCCAGCGATACTTAGGAGGAAATTTACAGCTTGCCTGGAATTTCCGTCAAGG
The DNA here is from genome assembly GCA_009667805.1 of Leptobrachium leishanense. NCBI lineage: Eukaryota > Metazoa > Chordata > Amphibia > Anura > Megophryidae > Leptobrachium > Leptobrachium leishanense. Next base: position 73,847,006 of record CM019073.1, on the reverse strand, counting down.
AAGCTACACCCCCCACAGTCTGCCACGAGGAGCAGACAGATGTTCCCCCCGGGCTGGTTTGCCCGCAACCTTTGATCCCCCTGGAGATGGAAGAAGCCATCCTCCCGCAAAGTGACCCTTACCCAGCAGAAGCGCTGGCAACGGGGCAGAGCGCCGCTGGCCTCTGCCCACCCACCCCATCCTGCCCCGAGGTGCAGATGGATGATCTACCCAGGCTGCTTTGCCCGCAGCCCTTGCTTGTTTCCCCGGATCCCCCGAGGATCCCCCGGGGCTGGTTTCCACACAGCCCCTGACCTCCTTCATTATGGAGGATGCCCTCATCCCACAAGGAGACCCCCACCCAGCAGAAGAGCTGGCCATGGGGCAGAGCGCCGCTGGCCTCTGCCCACTCTCCACAGTCTGCCACGAGGAGCAGACAGATGTTCCCCCCGGGCTGGTTTGCCCGCAACCTTTGATCCCCCTGGAGATGGAAGAAGCCATCCTCCCGCAAACCGACCCTTACCCAGCAGAAGCGCTGGCAACGGGGCAGAGCGCCGCTGGCCTTTGCCCACCCACCCCATCCTCCCCGAGGAGCAGAAAGAGGATTCCCCCGGGCTGCTTATCCCGCAGCCGCTGACCCCTTCCACCCCGCTGGATTTTGATCTCGCACCCGCTTTCCCAGCAGAAGAGCTGGCCCCAGGGCAGAGCACCGCTAGCCTCTGCCCACCCTCTACAGCCTGCCCCGATGCGCAGATGGATGATCTACCCGGGCTGCTTTGCCCGCAGCCCTTGCTTGTTTCCCCAGATCCCCCCGAGGATCCCCCTGGGCTTGTTTCCACACCCCCCTGGCCCCCTTCATTATGGAAGATGCCCTCCGCCCACAAGGAGACCCCTACCCAGCAGAAGAGCTGGCCACGGGGCAGAGCGCCGCTGGCCTTTGCCCACTCTCCACCGCCTACCCCGAGGAGCCAATGGCTGATACCCCCGGGTTGACTTGCCCGCAGCACTTGGTTTCCCCGGAGAGGGAGGAAGCAATCCTCCCGCCCAGAGACCCTTCTCCAGCAGAAGCGCTGGCTACGGGGCAGAGCCATTGTCAACTCTGCCCACTTTTCCAACCCTTTGGCCCGGAGGCCCCCTACAGCCACTACTTTTTCCAGCAGATGACCAGAGCGCTCGGGACGCGTACAAGTGGCCCGCATTTTTCCCGGGTGCGTGATACCCCCGGAGGTGGTACAGGCGGTACCCCTCCCCGACGACAGAACCCTTCCCAAGGAGGGGACACTTGCCACCAACTGCACCAACGGGGCGCCCGGCGCTGGGGCCTGGAGCACCCCTCGGACAGCGGGCTAGTTTACGAGGACAAGTGGAGAAGCCTGGTGGCTCGCCTCCTCCCGACAGACTATGGACCCACACCCAGGCATACCCTGGGCGACCGTCGGACCCCACTGGTGATGCTTGTGCGCCAGCACCCTGGAACTTTGAGGATGGCGCAGAGAAAAAGGACAAGGTGAGAAGTCTCGTCAGTGGCAAGAGATCCATTTGGGATCTAAGCTTGCCCTGCCGTTCTGGAAGGGGGGACATATGTCATGGAGCTGATGTAACGCTCCATGCTTCAAACCCCAAGAGACTTTATGTTAATTTAGATCGTGTGATTTTAGATATATTTTACATCGTTTGGTTTTAGTTTAATTTAGTTTAGTGTAAAATGGCATAGCTTTAGTTTTAAAAATACTTATATTCCTGTAGGTAAATGTGTTTTTGTGTATACAGTAAACAAGCTTTACTGCTGTGTAATTTCTGCACCAGGGTTTTCCCCATTATCTAGCTGCATGTTTAATTCAAGGGATCTCTGATAGTGTGTGTTTAATCTGATGTGTTAGAACAATGGATATACAAATGTTGTGTGAGCTGAAGGCTAGAGAATGTAAAGAATGTTTATTGTAAATAACTGACATAATGTAATTAGTATGGGTATGCAAATTATGACTAGTAATTAGTATGGGTATGCAAATTATGACTGTTGGACTTCAGCATAAATGGTGGCGTTTTGTTCATTAAAGAGTCAGAGAACGCTCAGAGCTGAGAGAGAGAGGATCCTGTTTTAAAGCATACAGCCGCGCCTGGTGTCTTTATTACAAACTACGCTACTCTCCACACTCACCCTCAGAAGGCAGAGAGCGGCCTTCTGGAGATTCCTACCGGCTCCAGGGCAGAGGAACAGAAGCAGGCAGGTCAAGCCGCTCGAGGCGCTGAGGACAGCGCTCCCAGTAGCTGGGCTGACCGCAACGAAGGGGTGTCTGGAGAGCCAGGACAGACAGAAGGGAACGGTTCCTTCACAGTCTGACCCTAGCCTTAACAGAAAGAAACAGAAATTGTATAAATGCATTGCACATAAAGTTTGTTAATCATTAACTTCTGTGTCAGCTTCATATTTTCACTAGCTGACCCTAAATGGAGCTGAATTGCATGCAGGGACTAGTAGTTCTCAGACTTTTGCAGATTTCAATTACCTAAGCTGAATTACAGTCATTTTATTATCCCACTTGTGAAGTGGAAATAGGCTGGAAGATGGCCGCCATCATAAGCCAGGCGGCCATCTTGTTCAGAATATTGGTTCACTCGAAAATAACTAGGCAGGTTTTAGCTGAAACTAGAATGAAGCATACGTAGAAATTTAGGAATGTGTTAGATTAGCAGAAAAGAATAATTAGAATCTGAGAAAAGTCCAGACTGTGTCTGGCACGGAAGGGAGAAAGAGGAGTAGATACACCAAGGTCGTTGAGGCCCGCAGAGAGACAAAGGGAGTATAGAGATCAGACTAGGTGTTAGCTGCAACAAATAATTGCAGGCGAGAGGGAGGAGGGCGCAGCCCGGAATAGAAGCGACTAATCATGATTTACTGAAATTAATATAAAGTTTGCCAATTTACAGCCAAGTAATGGAATGTCTTTGTATTAGGTTAAGGGAGGTATTAACCCACGTGGGGTGGGAGAGTGTCATCGGGAGGTGGACTAATTGGGATGTACCTAATTATGTATTTGGGGTATAAGATTGGAGGTCACGAGGGACTCGGGGCTCATTCTTTGCGATTGAATCCTGTTTGAGCATCTGTTGTGATATCACAATAAAGTTTGCCTTTCCTGAAGAGACTCGTGTTCAGACAATCCTTGCTCATGTCCGGTCCGGCCTCGTCCCGAGTGAACCTAGCAGATTCCGGTTACATTTCTTGGGGGCTCGATAGCCGGGATACGGGCCCTTGCCGGGCATAGCAACGACTGCTGAACACTGTAGCGGTTGACTGCAGGTGCGAGTGATCCCGCTGGTTGGGCGTCCGTTGAAGGTGAGCTGACATCTGCAGGCGCCAAGCAGGATTTCCTGTTCAGTGGACCTCATCTCATCTCAAACGGACCCCCAGCCCGGGAACACTGGGACACCCCTGAGTCCGAGGAAACAGCGAACAGCGCGGCGATAGGTAAAGTGTCTATGTTTGTATGTCTAATGGAAATACCGGTATAAAGGGAAACGTCCAACCGTAGTTGGATAAGGAAACCCGCGGCCACGGTTTCGTTGGCATACCGAACCCGCCGCCAAAAGCACGGGAGCCAGAAAGTGGCTAGCGCATGTCTGGACCCGGGGGATCGGATGTTAACTAAAGGGTAGAGTCTGTATGTGAGGGAGAAGGGAGCCGCGTGGAGTTGCGTAGTCGTAGTCAGTGTTTGTAAATAGAGCTTCACCACGTGGACAAAAGGAAAGGAGGAGAGATTTCTGTGACCGGACTTAGAGCCCTGAGTCAGTGCTAGTGTGTACGTCGTGTAGTGAAGAGGGCTCATTGGAGCCAGCGGTAGCTGCAGAGATAGTGGTGCCGGGTGGGTAGATTACTCATAGGCAAATTGGAATTGCAGACGGAAGTGTAGTTATAGAACGGGGTGCACATAGTCACAAGCAGTCAAGAGTTAGAGTTCAATTAACGGGGTATAAGGAGCCAAAAGGAGGGACGGTGTGCCCTCGGCTAGTAGAAAGAGTTGAATTGTTTATGTATTGTTTTGTGCTGAAAGTATCTGGTACAGTATGGGTTGTGAATGGTTGCTGAGAGTGCTGTGAGTGATTGTGTGCCTACTCGCCTAGCGAGAAAGCAAACTTGAAAGTGGACTCCCAAGGTACGTTTCCGGCTCAGGCGACTGCAGTCCGGCTACTGACGGAGGAAGCGACTCCGACACACATGAATGGTTGACAGAATTTACTGTCTGGTACTTCAAAGTGTTCTTGCTAAAAAGTAATATCTGTATCGTAAAAAAAGGTTACTGCTCTTAAGAGTAACAATGGGTAACGGGTCATCCAAGCCCAACAAGGAAGGAGGGTGAGACGCCCTTAGGTTATATAGTGCGAAATTTTGAAACACTATATACAACATGATTATGGTGTAGAGTTAACTAAAGGGAAATTAACAGGAATGTGTACAATTGTATGGCTATTGCTAGTTCCAGACTGGCCAGAGCAGGGATCAATGGACCCGGAGCTAATACAGAAAGTGCATTCCCAAGTAACTGGGAAATGCGGATATTCTGAGCAGTACCCATATATAGATATATGGAAGTATTGTGTAAAAGATAAAAGTCATTTTATAATGATGGCGGGACATAACAAGAAGCAGGTACCCCCCCAATAAAGAAAAGAATAAAAAGAAAAGACCGGTGTTGGTAGAACAACCTGAGATTGATTCCCTGCCCCCGCCCTATCCATCATATTATGGGGCAGCTAGAGAAGCTTTGTGTGCCGCGGTTGCGCAGGCGGAGGGGGGGGGGAGGCGGGCGGCTGCTACTGCTCCGCCGGCTTCCTCCGCTCTGGCGAGCGGAATTGCGGAGGAAGATGAGGGGGCAGTGGGTGAAAGAGACAGAGAGGTCCCACCAGGAAAGATTGAAATGCCCGATGGGAGCATATATAAATTGGTAGACCAAGAGGACAGTGATGATAATGATGAGTGTGAAAATAAGTCTATATATTTAGTGTTTTAATATACCAGTAAAATAAATAAAGATAATTTACAAGTTCTGTGTGTGGATTATGTAATGATCTTCAGGAGTCTCTGAGCCCCCACTTCCCCCTGGGCCAGAAGAAAATGAGATGATCAATAGATCAGATGGTAATCTAGAAGGTTTATTTTAAAAAAAAATAATTACAGTGCTGTATAATTTGTGTATGTAATTCAGACTGATTATTCGGATGTGATATCTGTACTGTTCTGCGTGAGTATGAAGTCAGAGAATGTTATTAATAAATAGTATGTGCTGTATGATCGAATGATATATGGTAGGATGTTTTTGTCTGATTGTGTTTATAATTGATCTATCAAACTGTTCAATTAAGAGTAAAGTGTGATAAGTAATTAATTTAGAGTGCGTAATGGCTGAGAGGTAGTGAGATTCTCCGTACTCGCCTCCCCCCTCCTTTCTGACACACTGTTTGCACGGAGAGGGGGAAGGGGGGGGGGGGGAGTCGGCTTTTTGCTCTCTGATAGACAGAGAAAGTAACCCTTTGTGTGTCTGTGCAGCGAATTTAAATTAGAGAGGAATGAAGAAGAAAAATTACTATGTTTAGCTAATTTTTAATGTGTGCTACAATTATTATTATTATTATTCTTTATTTATAAAGCGCCAGCATATTCCGCAGCGCTGTACAATAAGCACAGTATAGACAGGGTTACAATACATTGAACAACATTTGACAAACAGTACAGGAGGAGATGAGGGCCCTATTCCCGTAGGAACTCACATAGAATGTATGAAGTCTGTCGAGTGCAAGATATATGTTTATATTTTGTGTTGATATTATTCCAAAAACTCTAGTTTTGTTCACAGAGCTAGAATTAAATAAAAAAAGGGAGTCCTGGTTTTTATATTGTTACAGATTAGAACAATAATAAGTATATAATAATATACAATATTGTCTACCAAAATATAATACAATTTATTAACAAATTAAATGGAAATATATGAAACGGTTAGAAAATTAATATTAAAAGAGCAGTTTGAGAAATAATTAAAATAGTTTTATACTGTTTTATGTTCTATATAGTTAAGATATAGTAAAATTATGATTAATAATTCAATTAAAAATATATTTTTATTTGTTTTTTGATGGGATAGTTATTTTATTGTTATGGGATTATTTTAGATGATTACTGATGAGATGTTTGGAGTGGTTTTATAACAATGGAATAGCTGATTACTGATTTTATTTTATTTTCTTTTTTTCTGATGTGGTATTAAGAGTCCGTTTTGGCTACGGGAGAGAGATTTCTGTAAATATTGTTTATACAATGTGTATATGTATATGCCCGAATGTCCCATCCAGCTCCTGGGGCGGGATATCCTTTGCAAATTGCAAGCCCAAATTATATTTTTCCCCGGGGGTCACGCTAGATTAGATCTGTCAGAGTGGCAGCTTTCCACGGCAGTACAGCCAGCCAGCACACCCAATCTGTAAAAAAATTGCAGTAATTATGCCAAGAGAAGAAGAATGGTACAGCATCAACTCTGCCGGCTGCCCCCAGACCCGCACACACTACTCCTTGGAATTCCTGAGGTGTGGGCGGAGGAAAACCCGCCCAGACTGGCTGTAAATATTCCCCCAGCGTACGTTGATTTAAGACCTGGTGCAACGCCTGTGGCTTTAAGACAATATCACATCCCACAAAAAGCCAAGCAGAATATCCAGACATATTTGCAGAGATTTAAAGACCACGGCATATTGAAATTCTGCGTGTCACCGTGGAACACACCCCTATTGCCAGTACTGAAAGAGGGCACACAAGAGTACCGCCCAGTCCAAGATTTACGAGCCGTCAACGAAGCCACCGTAACTCTACACCCTGTGGTTCCTAATCCATACAATTTGTTGGCATTAATTTCCGGAGATACCAAAATATTACACGGTGCTTGGTTTAAAAGAAGTTTTTTTTTTTTTTTGCATCCGTCTGGTTCTGGCAAGCCAGCCCCTTTTTATTTTTCAGTGGGAGGAATCTACAATGGATGCGCGCTCAGCCAGGACCTTTTGTCCTTCAACGCTCAGCCACACAAAGTTGTTCTATTACAGTATGTTGATGATTTATTACTGGCTTCTCCCATAGAAAAAGACTGTTTCTCTGCCACAAAAGCCCTGCTACATCTGCTGTGCCATGCAGGTTACAGAGTGTCCAAAAAGAAAGTACACATATGTAAAACAGACTGAAATATTTAGGGTTTCAATTAACAGGTACCAAGCGTGTACTGGGGGCAGAGAGAAAAGAAACAGTATGTCGAATACCCCAACCAAAGACAAGAAGACAAGTCTGTGAATTCCTGGGAGCTGCAGGCTTCTGCTCCCTGTGGATCCCCAACTTCGCAGACATTGCTAAACCCCTCCATCAAGCCACAAAGGGGAGAGAGAATGACCTTTCTCTGAGAAGAAGAGCAAAACGGCAGCTTTTCTGAAATTGAAGACTCTGCTAATGGAAGCTCCAGCTCTGGGATTGCCAGATCACAGCAAGTCCTTCCAGCTGTACGTACATGAACACAATCAAACAGCTACTGGAGTGCTGATTCAGAATTTGGGCTCCTGGCCAAGGCCTGTGGCCTATCTCTCCAAGCAACTTGATCCTGTGGCCTGCGGCCTACCCCCATGCCTGAAAGCTGTGGCAGCCACAGCAATGCTGATAGCAGAAGCAGACAAGCTGACCCTTGGACAAGTGCTTCATGTCAAGGTGCCCCATGCTGTCAAAGCCCTGCTGGATGTAAAAGGAAGTTACTGGTTCAGCAACAGCCAGATGACGGATGTACCAAGCAATGATGTGTGAAAATCCACGGGTTCATTTGGACCTCATCGCTACCTTGAACCCTGCTACTTTACTGCCTGACTGTGAAGAGGATCCAGATCATGAATGCCTCCAAGTCATGGAAGAAGTGTTCAGTAGCAGGCCAGATTTGAAAGACGTACCCCTAGACAAATACGATCTACAGTTGTTCACTGATGATAGCAGCTACATGGATGATGGGAAGAAAGTCTCCGGCTATGCAGTAGTCTCAGCAGAAGAGATTATTGAAGCAAATTCTCTACCAGGCCATACATCTGCACAACTGGCTGAAATAACAGCCCTAACCAGGGCTCTAGAAATCTCCGAAGGCAAAAGGGTAAATATCTACACTGACTCCAAGTACGCCTTCATGACTATCCATGCACATGGTGCACTCTACAAAGAAAGAGGCCTACTTATTTCCTCAGGACAACAAATCAAGTATGCAGCTGAAATCACAGCCCTTCTAGAAGCTGTATGGAAACCAAGTGCTGTCAGTATCATCGTGGCCACCAGAAAGGTCATGATGAAATCCCAAGAAGCAATAGGCGTGCAGACCAGGCCGCAAAAGCGGCTGAAAAACCATTGCTAACAACTGATCAAGCCAAAGTCCTGCTCTGCAAGCAAGAGGACCAACCTGCTACGAATTCTATATGAATTGGAGAAAATTTGAATCTAGAGGCGAATTTATTGAAATTATTTTGCACAAATGGCACAATGACTATGAACTATTAGAACTCAATTATGATTATATCCAATGGCTTTTCCCAATCTGGTCCCAAGGCCGAAATTTCTACTCCACTCCTCTGAACCCTCAAGAGACACGTTGTCACGGATCCCTCTGATAACCAAGAGTGTGGTCCCTTTACGCAGACCGCTCTCTACCCTTCCGATCCTTGAATGGTCGGTAAAACTAGGAAGACAATTAACCAGACAATAGATAAACAAGGGGTAACACCAGACAGAGGTATGGAATAGAGTATTGTCACGAATCCTTCTGACTACCAAGATATTGATCTCTTTATGTAGCTCCCTTTCTACTCTTCCGATCCTTGAATGGTCGGCAAAGCTATATAGACAATGAAGCAGGTAACAGATAAAGAAAGGAAACACCAGACAGGGGTACAGAACAGATCACAAGTCCTCCCTAGGACTTTAGTAATAGCAGAGGTAATCTGATGCGTGCTTAGGGTGCCACATAGACTGACCTCGGTACCAACGTTAAGGGCAGAACCTAGAGCAGAGTAAATGCCAATACCAGGGGTTATACACAGGAGGGTTCGTTTGCCAATGCCAAGAGTCATACACAGGAGGTACGTTTGCCAATGCCAAGGGTCATACACAGGAGGGTTCGTTTGCCAATGCCAAGGGTTATACACAGGAGGGTTCGTTTGCCAATGCCAAGGGTTATACACAGGAGGGTTCGTTTGCCAATGCAAGGGTCATACACAGGAGGGTTCGTTTGCCAATGCAAGGGTCATACACAGGAGGGTTCGTTTGCCAATGCCAAGGGTCATACACAGGAGGATTCGTTTGCCAATGCCAAGGGTCATACACAGGAGGATTCGTTTGCCAATGCCAAGGGTTATACACAGGAGATAGCCAAATACACAAGAGCTCTGCGGGAGGTGAATACCACGTCAGGGCATCGGTGTAATGGTGATACTGGGTTTTAAACCCGGCGGGTCCGCGCCACAACGCCAGGCCCCGCCCTCGGCGTCCCACGTGAGCGCACCCGGAAGCGTTTACATTCGGCGCCTGGCCAGCGAGCAGCGAGGAAGCTGCTGCCAGGCGCCCCATCCCCTGACCCACCGTGACACACGTTTTATGATTAACACCTCAGAAGTTCAGCAAAGACTCCGCAGAGTATACAAAATGATGCTGAAATTCTTCGGCGTAAAATTAATGGGGGAGTATGGAGAAGATAAAAATACAGCAGTAACCGAGGTTGAACGAGCAGAAAATTTGCTATTAGGCTGGTTGGATGTGCTGCCGATAGTTCTATTGCACATTAGGTGCAGGCCAACCCCCCAATTGAAGATAAGCCCGTACGAACTCATGTTTGGACGGCCTACCCCTTTCTTTGATTAATGGACTAAGGGAGGACCTTCGGGCATTGGGGAAAACTAAACTAAATGATCAGGTTGTACTGTTAGGTAAATCAATGCAGAAATTGCCGGAAATGTTTTTTTGTTTTTAAATTCCGGTGGGGAGGGATTGGGTTTATGTGACTGTGAAAAGAATTGCCCAAGAGATTTTGATATTTGGGGCATTTGTGGTACTGATTTTATATTTTGCGAATTTGATTTATGGACTTTCACATGGAGTACGCCCCAGGTGCCCGAGCACCACTGAGAAAGTGGATATCTCCCTCATCTGGAATGGTACGCACCCGGTGATGGAGAACTGTACCATGTGGAGACAAAAACGAGAGGCGCTATCTGGAACCCAGCTAAAAGGATATTTACTTGTGCAATTTAAATATGACTATGCTAAAAAGTCTGGGCAAACCACATGTTGGGTGTGTAGTAGACTGCACCCAGAGACAATTTATATACCATTCGCATCTGTCCCAATGAACTTGAGTATGTTTGCATCAGAAAATGTTACAGTACAGGCAGTTGATATGTCAAGGGAGAAACCAGAACCATTCAGTCCCGGGCACCCCATAATAGGACCAGTGTACCCACCAGAATGGTGTTTTCAATTAGGACCAGATAGGGAGACGAATAACGAGGGTGGGTTATGTAACTCAAGTCAGTTCAACTGGATATCATATATTTACACATTTAATACAAAGGAGCAGTCAAATTTTCTATACATACGATGTAGAAAGCTCACAAGCGAACAGGAGGAGGTGATTGCGAATGTGACGAATGGGAGGCAGAGTGCACTGGATATGATGAAACGACTGAGACAACTGATGATAGAAATATCAAAGGGAACACTACATTTGTCACCATTTATAGTGAAAGGAGGGTACCAGGTGTGCTGTGAAGGAGTGGTTACACATGGGTACCACCTACAGTAACGGGAATGTTATTTGGCTAAATTGATCCCAATCCAGAGGGTGAGGGGAGAAGACACTAATTCAGACACAACACTTAACCCTAGGTACCCACTGGTGTTTGAAAGACAGGAGAGCGAGCTATTCAAGAAAGCGGATCGAATATGGGCATGGCTTCCAGCATGGACTGGATGGGGAAGAGAGTTGATGGCAAGAATGAACAGTTATGCCAGTCTGATGGACGAGATTTTGAATAAGACTAGTATGGATATTCTGTTACTGAATCTGGAAGTACAGGAGATACGAAAGGTACAAATGATACATGATATGGCACTGGAACAGATCAGTGCGGCCCTGAATGGATTGTGTGAGATGACGATGTATTATGAATGTTGCTACTATGCAAGAGAGCACTGACACCCACACAGACACAAAAGATACCACTGATTATCCCACAAGGTATGTTCCCGACGAAAATAGGCCCCCCAAAGTATGAGAAACTCGAGAATAAAACTAGTGAGGTGTAATGGCTACAAGTCTCAGGAGAAGAGTCTGAGGCTTGAGCCAAGGGGGGAATGAAGTGGAAATAGGCTGGAAGATGGCCGCCATCATAAGCCAGGCAGCCATCTTGTTCAGAATATTGATTCACTCGAAAATAACTAGGCAGGTTTTAGCTGAAACTAGAATGAAGCATACGTAGAAATTTAGGAATGTGTTAGATTAGCAGAAAAGAATAATTAGAATCTGAGAAAAGTCCAGACTGTGCCTGGCACGGAAGTGAGAAAGAGGAGTAGATACACCAAGGTCGTTGAGGCCCGCAGAGAGACAAAGGGAGTATAGAGATCAGACCAGGTGTTAGCTGCAACAAATAATTGCAGGCGAGAGGGAGGAGGGCGCAGCTCGGAATAGGAGAAGCGACTAATCGTGATTTACTGAAATTAATATAAAGTTTGCCAATTTACGGCCAAGTAATGGAATGTCTTTGTATTAGGTTAAGGGAGGTATTAACCCACGTGGGGTGGGAGAGTGTCATCGGGAGGTGGGCTAATTGGGATGTACCTAATTATGTATTTGGGGTATAAAATTGGATGTCACGAGGGACTCGGGGCTCATTCTTTGCGATTGAATCCTGTTTGAGCATCTGTTGTTATATCACAATAAAGTTTGCCTTTCCTGAAGAGACTAGTGTTCAGACAATCCTTGCTCGTGTCCGGTCTCGTCCCGAGTGAACCTAGCAGATTCCGGTTACACTTGCTTGTACATTAGCTGACCATTCTGTACCTCTGCAGTTTGACTTGACAGTTTCCGACAATCTGCGCATGCGCTGCCGTGATGTCACGCCAGTTGATCTGTCAATCAGCAGGAGTGACGTATGTGCATATCGGAGGAGGCGCTTTAAAATACGGATTGTCACATAATGCCTCCTCCGATCTGCGTATGCTTCGTCATGACGTCACTCCAGCCCTTCACCAAGAGCGCAAAAGCGCTGAGACAGCATCTAACCCATCAGATACATGATTTTGGAAAAAAAAATGATTTTCCACCTCTGTTCCATCAGGCGCATGTGCAGAAAGTGCGATGCAGTATCTGACGGGTCAGATGCTGCCTCATTGCTTTGTGTCCTCGTGACGATGGACTTTAGTGACATCACGATGATGCAAGTGCAGATCGGAGGAGGCATTATGTGACAATCTGTATTTTGAAGCGCCTCCTCCGATTTGTGCATATGTCACTACGGCTGATCGCCTGCTGATTGATCTGCATTATCTGATAGAAACATAGAATGTGCCAGTGTTCCATCAGGGTTATTCAAAGAGAATCAAAAAGTCATCGCACATTCGGTGGCTTTTCGTTCTCTTCAATTCGGTGCGATTTGGCGATCCCATTCTGGCGACCTTGCTGTGTATTCAGCAAGCACCACAGGGCCGTTGACGTGCAGGGAAAAGCCGCCGCAAACCCGACGAACACTGACCGAAAAACCCAGCGTACGCGCACCAAAACCCACAAAAACATCTGGATTAACCCCTCCGAACACAGAGAAACCCGAGCAGTCACCGATCACAGCGCAGAGCAGCCACCGGAAAAACCCAACACCGCAGACGAATGGAGTGAAAAGAAAAAAAACAGTACGCTTGAATGTTTGAAAAGTGAAACGCTGTTTGCAAAGAAACTACAGAATGAAAATGTCTGAAATTTACATATAAGGTCCAATAAATGATAATAAAAAGGGATGTTACAGAAAAAACGATAAAAAAAAAAATAAAAAAAAAATGGCTAAAAGATCCTAAAAAAAAATCTAAAAATTACTTTATTCTGCAGTAAAAAGTCTCTAACAGTTTATTAGATATTGAATTAAGGGGGGCGTGGCCAGCCGTGGAAGGGAGAAGTCGCATCTTGCTTGAGCTCCACAGTGTTTCTTTCTCCCTGGGACCAATTTCTGTCTTTTTTCGCTGAGTTTTCACCTTGAGGTTACTGAACGGCTGGCCATGGGGACTGTGCCGACTGGAGCCCGTTTCCCCCGCCCTCCAGTCCATAGACTCACCTGTGGGTCGCTATCTCTGGCTGGAGTGTGCGGTCGTGGCCATTTTGCGGCCTTCCTCTAGGCCCGTCACTGCCTAGTTTAGCTGTAGAGTGCCCTGATCCTACCAGGGATCATGCTGAGGGCCGTGGGGAAGCAGGTCTCCCGGCCATCCTAGATTCTATAATACAGCTGCTGGAGGGTGAGGCGTGAATGCTGACACGGGGCGATATACGCCTCATCATGGCCATGATGCGATCTGGCCGAGCAGCTGAAGCTCCGAGCGATGATGCCCCTGGGTGTGTCCGGCCTGATACGGTTTGCGTGATTCTCAAAACGGCAGAGGCTGCTGCGTTATGGGATGAGGAGCCGAGTCACCTGAAACCGCCGACCGTCCCGCAGATACAGAAGCTGACTCCTCGGCGTGATTCAGCATCTCCTTGCCGAGGGTTCTACGCCCAGACGGATCTGCCAGGTGCGCAGGAGGCATCTGCAGGCTCAGGCCCGTGTCTGGAGGGAGAAGAGATTTCCCTTGCGCCCAAGAAGAGGATATCGTCTAGACCCCTTCTGCTGTCCCGCTTTCCAAAGCCACCTGTTGTGGATGAAGAGGGGACCGCTGATATGGCTACTGCACGCACCCCCAAGATGTCTGAACCGCCGGGACAGTTCATCTCTGTGTTCTGGCGCCGGGGCATACCAGGTGCCTTCTGCAAAAGGTTTGAGGCTGACGGAGAACTTGGAAATGTTTTGTGGAGGAATACGGGCTGAGAGGGTCTAATCTTTTTGACTTTTTCTGCCTGCCTGGCCCAGTCCTTGACCCCACTGGACTGTCCTTCACCCCTGATTCTCACTGTCGCCTTTTACACTGAGCACATGTGATATTTTTTATTTTATTGAGAGTTTATCCCCGCTGTGCCCTTATTAACCCACCAAACACACCCCAGCCTGCTCCCTAAGATCAAACAGTGACCTGCGCCTAGCTTCCCCCCGCATCACCTCTTCCCATGACAGACTGCAGGACTTCTCACGCGCAGCCCCCATTCTCTGGAACACTCTCCCTCGTACGGTCAGACTTTCCCCTAATTTCTCTTCCTTCAAACGCTCCCTTAAAACATTCCTATTTAGGGAAGCCTACCACCCAACTCACTGATGCAACCACCTACAATCTCTTTGATTGTACACAGACCTATTTACCAAATAAAAAAATTTGAATTTAAAAAAAGATATTGAATTAAAAACGGGAATATTTTTAACATAGAAGCCTATGGAATTCTCCTGACTAAACCTGTCGAATGAAACCACCGAATGGCAGGGCATTTCGGCAACCTTTCTCTGTTTTGTGTTCTCTGAATAGACTAAGCATTGCTTCTCTATAGGGATTTCACTGCCCTCGAACAGGCACAGCATGTGCAGGCAATGCGCCAACATTTGGGTAACTGCCTGCTCTCTGGATAGATGAATGGCCAGTAAAGGTAACCATACGCTGAATTTCAGCGTTCGGTTACCTTTCGTCCCCAATTCGGAGCTCTTTGTGATAGAGCCATACAGGGTTATTCAAAGATCACTTTAATGGTATCAGTTGAAATTTGAAATTGAATGTACTTGTGTTTTCCTTGGTTATTTTATCTTTAGGTTTTGCAGGGTTAAAGTATGCCAACACTTCTTTAATCTGCACCTAGAAAAATAATATATGCCAATAAGGCATTATTAACCATTTCACTGCGGAGGACGCGCTGAGCGCGTCCACCCGCAGTATCGTTCCTTGCGGAGGACGCGCTGAGCGCATCCTCCCTTTGGGGCAAGCGTTCGGCCGGGTTCCGGCCGATCGCTGGCCCCCCTGGTGCGGCCTGACATCCTCGATGTCAGCCCAGCATCCGGAACTGCCGCCGAGTAATTAGGTGTCATCGCGGGGGCACGATGACACCTAATTCAGGCGCCCCCCGCATGTGCGGAGGAGGCGCCTGAAAGGGGGGGGGTCCTTCGGACCTCTCTCCCTCCCGATCGGCGGCGTGCAGGGGGTTAACCCAGGCACCGTTTGAAAGGGCACAGCCTGCCCTTCCAAATGGTACCTGGCATTAACCCCATGGGGGCCGGATCACGAATCGACACCGAAAAGCACCGGTTCGTGATCCTTTCCCGGAGCTGGCCGACATCTTGGATGTCGGCCAAGCTTCCGGGAATGCCCCCTGAGGACTGGCGTCATCGTGCATAGCACGATGACGCCAGTCCTGGAGTTAACCCCTAACTGCCACCAATGGTGGAGATAGGGGGTTCATTGGAACCCCCTATCTCCCGATCCGGGGCAGTTAGGGGTTAATGTTTGGTATTGTTGGATCGGCCAGAGCATGGCCGTTCCAACAATACCAAACATGAGTATGAAAAAAGTTTAAAAAAAAAAGTTTTTTTTTTATAATTTTTTTTAAATAAGTTTTTTCTCTTTTTTTGGTTTGTTAATGCAGCAATATTGTTCCCATTTCAATTATAATGTGAACAATAATGCTGCACTAACGATTTTTGTATGCGGTGCGTTTGTTAAAAATCGCGTAATTCTCCCCAAAAAAAGATATAACGAGACCCCATCTCTAATTTTTTTAACAAGCGCACCCCATACAAAATATAACCGCAATTGCTCGCATTTAAAATGTGAAAAAAACCCACTTTACACGTTGTAAATTATTGAAAATTCATATTTTATTGCATTTTTTGTTATAATATACAGACAGGTCATGACGTATACTTATAATAATGACATATTATGAATCTGCCGAGTCTGACGGAAAGAACGATATATAATATGTCTGGGTCATATACTAAAATAAGCCTTCAAAACATGCTTAAACATGATGAGCAAAACCGGTAAAAATGACCTCAGCACAGAGGCGGGAAAAGCCTCAGCAGCGAAAGGGTTAAATAATTTTTTTATATACGTGTACTACAGGTCTTTGGTTAACCCCTTCACTGCTGAGCCATTTCACCCGTGTGCTGAGCTCATTTTTACCAGTTTCGCTCATCATGATTAAACGCGATTTGAAGTCACGTTTTATTATACGACCCAGACATATTATAGATCGTTCTTTCCGGCAGACACGGCAGATTTGTAATATATCATTATTATATGTAGACCTCATGTCCTGCCTGAATATTATAACAAAAAATGCCAAAAATTTAAATTTATTATCATCTACAGCGTGTGAAGTGATTTTTTTCACATTTTATCATTAGAGCCTTTGCGGTTATTGATTCTAGTGATAAAAATTTGAAATGGGAACCCCGGAGATATGCAGGTTCAAAGGAAACCCCCATCTCCACGATGGAATTTCCTTAGGAAATCCCCGGGCAGCTAGGGGTTCCCTGGCTAACTGACATCATCGCACCATCGCGTACTGACATGTCAGGAGTTAATGTCAGGCATCGCTTGATAGGGGAGACTCTCCCCTTTCCAGCGGTGCCTGGCATTACCCCGTTCCACCTCCCGATCAGGAGAGGGATCCAAAAGGACCGCCCCCTCCCTTCAGGCGATCTCTCGTCCTCGTGTCTGACGTCATTATGCTGGGAGGCATCTCCAATGCAGCATCTGACTTCGAAGAAGTCTGATTGCCGCGAGACTCCAGAGGAGAGAGGCGAGAATGGACAGAACTCCCA
The DNA here is from genome assembly GCA_009667805.1 of Leptobrachium leishanense. Lineage (NCBI taxonomy): Eukaryota > Metazoa > Chordata > Amphibia > Anura > Megophryidae > Leptobrachium > Leptobrachium leishanense. The sequence continues at coordinate 73,830,032 of CM019073.1, read as the reverse complement.
GCTGAAATGAAGACGTGTGGGGAACGTCCTCAGCATACAGCGGGAGACTATGAGGACTTTCCCCCACACGTCTTCAGCAGTAAAGGGGTTAAAATAAACCTAGCTGTACATTAAGCTTTTATTAATAGGACTTGCAACAACATGGTTAATTGTCATTGAAATGGACAATTATTTAAGGTTTACACAATGAATGTATGTTAAAATATGACATGGTCTGGTTTTTCTTTGAAATTTACCTGGTCATCTACTAAGTGATGATCTACTTACACAGGGATAGTGCATTATTTTTAAGGTGCTGTAAAGTTGTTTCTAAGTTTTTATACAACAATGCTACCAGATAAATCCAATCCTTTTGTAATACTTACACATCCTGAAGCTGTCTTTTTCCATTTTATCGTTGTATGTTGATTATTAGTACTATTTTTTTTTTGAGGTTGCCATAGGTTTTTCTCAAATTGTTTTAGGCGTTGTGTGAATAACAGTCAACATATGCACATCATAAAATTCTAAAAGAATTCGAATAGAAATGCATTGCACTTAGAGTATGTTCTGATATATACATATTTCGATTTTACCATAGTTTCTGTTAGAAATAAATATTTTTGTTAACAAGTTCTAACATGGTGAGCTCATTATCATTTATTGACTATACTGCTTATTCAGGTGTGCTACCTATTCACAATATATTATATTTGAATACTTACTGATGCCTGACACAGCTGGTTGTCCTGCTTGCTCCTCTAACAGCATGCACTGCATCTCAGACTTGTCCCCAGCCAGCGCTCTTCCCTAGTTTGTCTGGTGCAGTCGAAAACAGGACCATTTTTGGGCCACTGGTACAGCTACTAATGCCACTTTTTCTTCGGGTGTAAACCATGGCGCCTTGTTTTTTCTAGACGCTGCAGCACAACTGACTGGCTGGAAGAACTACCAGCGCACCTCCTCCCAACTACACTCCCAGCAGCACACACAGACCCACTCGCACAACTCACAGATACACTCTCACCAGCACTCTCCCCTCCCTACCACAACAGATACAATCTCTCTCACACCAGACATTCTCCGTTACACAGTCACTCAGAAATCAAACAGCAAATCACACAGCACCAACACAACCTCTGCTCTCTCTCCTACTCTGCAAAAACCCACTCAGATGGAGTCTCAGGTGTTAGATTATATAGCTGGTCGCACTGACAAGTTTATGAGCACTTTCACCTTCCAGTGCATTGTGCAGCAATATTGTTCCTAAATCCCCAGTCTAAATAACAATACATATGATTAATAAAACTGTTTTGTAAACTTTAAGGTGCATTCAGGGGGTGGGATTAGATGGTTTGCAACAGTGTGATGCATTGTGGGGCAAGCTCTATGATTGGCTGAACTGACAGCAAAGTTTGTGTACACTTCGGTTCCACTTCCCAGTGCATTGTGCAGCAATATAAATGCGTTTCTAAATCCCCACTCTAAAGAACCCAATACATACAATTAAATAAAAACAGTTTTGTAAACTTTAATTTGCATTGTGCAATACCAGTCCAACTAAAAACGTATGACCGCGAAATAAAGGAAAAAATTATACAATGAATCAAAACGCAATAATGAATCAAATTAGAAAAACAAAGCAAAACGAAATAATGAATCCGAAGGAACGAATTGCGCTGAAAATGTTAGTTGTCCGAACCAATGAATGGATCCGAATGTTTTGTTGTCCAAAGCAATGAATGGATCCGAAATACGAATCATGCAAACATAACAAACGCACTGAAACAAATATTACGAGTTGATCCGAAATGAAATTTTCCATTATGCATGTGTCTACTATCCACCATTATTATTTAAGTGAATTTAATTGCCCATGGTGTCCTTAGTGCCCATCCTGCTGTCCAAACGCTCCTCAAAGTAACTCCAACCCCTATCAGCAAGATACATATTCAGGTCAATCAAGCTCATCTACTCACACTAAATGCAACCCCTATCTTGCGATCTGGTCAGTCTCATCCATTCCTTTTGGAAACTGCAACTCCTAGCAGTCAGAATCCATATTTAGGGACATCATGGCTACAATGGAAATAATATTACTCCACAATCACAACTCTGCATTGTTTGCACTATAATATTGCATGCTGTTAAAATTCCTGTTTTTTTTTTATTTTTGGGTCTTAGTATTTATTTCTGCCAAACCTTTCTATCAACACAGGACCCTGATATCCCACTTCCTTTCCAGCCATTCCATTTGTAAATTCGCTTTACATACCTTTTATTTTTGTTTCCAATTTGACCAATCTCATCAACTACTCACAGTTACTCTTGGAATCAAATAGTGTACCCTGCCTTGTTTCAGGCTGCTACTGGATTTCTCATGGACTGGTAAAAAAGATTCCCTCAGTCACATAATTTTACATACATCATTACATTTAAATTTATAACCTAAAAATGACTTGGCTCTTGTCCTCTTTTACCACCCAGCAATGTGTTCTGTTTAGATTTAGCTTTATATTTGATGAAATCTCATTTTTAATTTAAAATAATTTCAAATAAATAAAAAGGTAAAGAATATTTCCCGCTATTCTATTCACTATATAAACCAACATTTCACATTTGAAGTTTATATATATAATAATTCAACATATGAAACAATTTATATCTGTTTTGTAAAATAAATTTTCACTATCGTTGCTCCAAGTTGATTTTATTAGGATTTGTAAGGCAAGGATTATTTAGAAATTCTTTCCAAATGGGAAAATGATGTACATTATACAAAACAAAGTTATCCATAAATGCAATGGCTATCAAATAAAATTACTTTCACATCTGAGATCTAATATGGATGGACAATTGCATGTGTGAGTATCTCCCCATTCCAATCTTACAAATTAATTACAATGATTAAATAAAAGAAATAGTGAACTTCAACAAAGGATCTTCCACAAAAGTACAGGAGCTTTATACTTAGTGTTTTATTTATGTTAAATTCAAATTATTTGACTATTTCAGTAATAAGATCCAAGATGGTATTTAGAGTATCTTTGTACTCACTAATGCTCAGTGATTAAGATTTTTAATTGTAATCAATAATTATACACAGCTGATATCAGTTCAAATAAGACAATTCTAAAGCAGATTCCTGGATATACAATAAATTTATAAACATAAAATCTGCTAATTTTTATGGAAATGATTGCAGTTGGAAGAGTTTTAAAAGTTACGGTTTGAATATTCATAGACTCGAGGGCAAGTGAACAAAGGTAATCACAACAAATGAGAATCACCTGTAATGTCCAATGGATAAAAGGGAGACATAATGCAGACCTCATGCATTATTAGTACTACTGAATGTCAACTAATGTGCAAAATGAAATATATATACTCTCTCATATACAGAGGAAGAGAGAGACACAGAGAGAGAGGCCAGTTATCTCTGCTTTTATCTGTAATATTCAGACATACTACTTCTTTGTGTTTAGAGGCACAGTGAAACAGAATCATACACAAGAAGTGTGGCTGCTTAAATAAAATGTTAATAACAGACACAATAATCTTTTTGTTGAATGAGAACAAAAATCTTGAACAAAAAAATACGGGTAACCATCATACATTTTCACTTTCCCTCTATAATAAGAAAGGATTTGTAGATGTAGTTGCAGCCTGTGTTGTCATGTTTGGGATGAGTGGCTGTGTTGCCAACTGTTGTGGTGGCATTAGTGTAGGCAAACCCATTGTTGGTACTCCAGGAGCCACTGGAGCAACTGGCAATCCACCAAGAGGTTGCACGGTAACAACTGGTGTTGTGCTGCCTAGAGCAATTCCAGGAACTAAAGTGGGAATAGAAGAAAATGGAACAATTGCAGGCGTTTGGGCAGCTGGTGTAACAGGCTGTCCCAATGGCATCACTGGACTGCTTCGAAGCTGGTTCAGAGTAAGTGATGATTGTTGATTAGACTGGAATGGATTTGTTGTTGTACTGGTTGATCCTAGAAAACACAGGAAAAAAATAGAAGATAATGAATTGCTGTGCATAATCACTTGCAGTGGTATAATCTTTACATGACGTGAACTTGCAATAAAGGTCTCTGTAGGTTGATCAATCTACACAAAAAAAAAAAAAAAATAGACAAAACTATGGAAATTGGCACACTATATAATTTATTGTTGAAATAATTACACTTGCTGCCCTCTAAAGAAGCTATGGCTACACCCTTAATGGGACACTATACCACGTACATAAACAGTAACTAAAATACATGTACATTACAAACAAAACCATCTTATAAAGCACACGCTGCTGTTGTTTTTAAGTAATTGCATGTAAAAAGTAAAAAATAAACTATAGTTTTGATATCGCTTCCATTTTGTGCATTTTTCCCATGATTCAACATTTACCAAAAGCTTTGCGGCTCATTTATTTAATCCACAATATTTAACTGTTAATGAGGTGGAGAGAACTGTTTAGATAAGGCAGTAGGAGGTCTAGTGTTTTGGCGAATGGAGATAACTAAATTCAGTAATTTCCTAATTTACATTGTGTGCTTTCAGTCACTTTGAACTGGAGGTACCTGGACATGGAGTTACTTTTTTGTGGCTGTGGGTTCTAGTTTGTGTGAGACATCTGACATTGTTCCACAGCTATCTCTAAGTCACCCTGTGCCCTTTATAGGTACAATGTACCTGTGTTTTTGTGTTACAATGGCTTCCTATTATTGTTAATATTATGTGTGTCACCATCCGAAGACCCATAAAATACCATAGCAGCCCTTCCACACCCAAAAACAGAAGCTCTTTTTTTGATATACAATTTAAAATGTTATTTTACAACTAGATTATTTGATTGATTTGATCCTTGGATGCTCATGTGGAGGTTGTCATTTAGTGAGCAAACATTTACCCCCCTCTGTATCAGCCTTTTATGTGTTATTATTCTTTATATAGCGCCAGCATATTCCACAGCGCTGAACAATGGGCACAATATAGACAAGGTTACAATACATGGAGACTGAACAACATTTTAATAAACCAGTACAGCAGGAAACGAGGGCCTTAATCCTGTGGGAATTTACAATCTAGAAGCAGGGCCGGATTAACATAGGGGCAGATGGAGCAGCAGCTCCAGGCCCATGCTCCAGAATAGTCCCACAGAAAGGCTAAATTTGTCTCCATTGATGGGCATTTGGACCCCTATATCTCCACCTACATAGCAGCTACAGGGTCATGTGAGATATCACCAGATATCGCCAGAGCATGACCTTTCTAATGATACCAAACATGACCAGGTTTTATCTGACAATAAAATAAATATTTTGTTATTTTTCTTTCTAACCGCAATATTTTTCACTTTTCAATTATAAAGGGAACAACGATGCTGCAGTAACTCACCATCTCATTTTTCATGTCACTAACACATGTGGAGGTGATGGTACAATTATTACGAATTGTTATATCCAAGAACCTAAACCGCCACACTGCAGCGAAGTGTACTGGTGGGGGCTTTGGAACCCTACGCCACTAATCTTTACACCTCACAAGGTCAAATGAGGTGTCAGACAGGACAGAGTCTGTCCTTTGCATTGATACCAAACATGACAATGTAAAATCTAAAAAACAAAAACAACTTTTTTTTATTTATTTTTTGTTCCAAAGCGATGGTATTGTCCATTTGTCACGTATAAAATGAGCAATACCACTTCCATTGCTCACCTTCTCCTTTCCCACGCTGGGAGCAAGGTCAGTGTTTTATACATAGTCATATTATTCATAAAAAAAAATTATCCAAAGCAAATGGGAAATATCTAATCATTTGGTTAAAATTTTATATTGTCTCAGAAAAATGCAGTAACAGGTTCCCATTTAATTTTTTTTAACAAGAATTCCCTATAGAATATATCACCACAGAGGTTTGGATAATAAACTATGAAAAAATTATTTTACACGCTGTGATGATTGAAATCTGAATGGAAATTTACTCACAGTATCTGCCTGGTTAGATATACCTACCTGTATATATGCAATATTAAATAGCCTAAAATATGTTGTCATTTCACTAAATTCCAAAAAAAGCCCAACAAAATATTCAGCTCCAGGCCCATAGAGATCTTAACCCGGCCCTGTCTAGAAGAGCTGGGGGTGGAAACAGGAGGAAAGGTGAGAGTGATGGACTGGTTGGGGGTGAGGTGTATTAGGGAGTCAGGTGGTAGGCTTGCCTGAATAGGAATGTCTTAAGGGAGCATTTGAAGGAAGGGAAACTAGGGGAAGTCTGACAGTTTGAGGGTTCCACAGGATGGGGGCAGCGGGTGAGAAATCCTGCAGTCTATCATATGAACAGGTGATGGGGAGGAGAAACTAAGGCGTAGGTCACTGACCTTAGGGATTGGGCTGGGGTGTATTTGGTGATTAGTGAGGACAGGTAGTGGGGAGCTGAGATAGTGAGAGCTTTGTAGGTCAGGGTAAGGATTTTGAATTTAATTCTACAATGGATGGGGAGCCAATGAAGGGACTCGCAGAGAGGAGCGGCAGAGACAGAGCAGCGGGTAAGGTTGATGACCCTGGCAGAGGCATTCAGAAAGAATTGTAGGAGGAAGAGGTGGGAGAGTTGGAGACCAGCTAGGATATTATTACAACAGTTAAATCTGGAGATTACAAGGGCATGGATGAGATGCTCTGTGGGGTCAGCGGAAAGAAATGACCGAATTCTAGAAATAGTATGTAATTGTCAGCAGCAGGAGGAGGAAAGAGACTGAATGGTGGGGGGGGGGGTGACAGAAAAAGCAGAGTCAAGTGTAACTCCGAGACAGCGAACCTGGCATGATGAGGAGATTGTGATACCATTGGCCGTGAAAGAGAAGCCAGGAGGTGGGGAGGCATTAGAGGGAGGAATTAGTAGGAGCTCAGTCTTTGACATGTTACCCTTTAGGTGATGAGAGACCATCCAGGAGGATATGCCAGATAAACAGTCACAGACTTTGAGGAAAGGAAAGAGATCAGGGGTGGAGAGGTAGATCTGAGTATCATCAGCATAGAAATGGTTATTAAAGCCAAAGCTATAGATTTTGCCCAGGGTGGGGGTGTAGACAGAGAAAAGCAGAGGACCTAGGACAGAGCCTCGAGGTAGAACAACTGATAGAGGCATTGAAGAAGAGTTCCCAGCAAATGACACAGAGAAGGACTTGTTAGACAAGAGTCAATCCAATAGAGGGCAGTGTCACAGAGAACGAGAAAGCCGAGAGTCTGTAGAAGGAGGGGGTGATCGACAGTGTCAAAAGCAGCTGAGAGATCAAGCAAGATTAGAATAGATTAGTGGCCATGGTTTTTAGTAGTTAGGGAATCATTGGTAACTTTGGTGAGGGCAGTTTCCGTTGAGTGTAGGGGACGGAAACCTGATTGCAGGGGGTCAAGTATGGAATTAGAGGACAGGAAGAGGGAGAGGCGGTTGAAAACTATTTTTTCCAAGAGCTTAGCGGTAAACAGAAGCAGAAGTATAGGACGGTAGCTGGATGGAGAGATTGGTTCGAGGGAGGTTTTTTTAGTATAGGGGTAACCTGTGCGTCTTTGAAGGCGGATGGGAAGGAGCCGGTGGAGAGAGATAGGTTGAAGAGGTGTGTGAGAGCAGGGGTGAGGGAGGGGGTATTAGATGTGAGGGAATGGGGTCAAGCGAGCACGTAGTGAGATGTGAGCAGGACAGTAAGGAATTAACTTCCACCTCAGTGGCTGGGAGAAAGCGGCAGAGGGCTTCTGGGAGTGGAGGTGGTGGATTACTGGTTTGTTACAGGATGCTGCTTCTGATAGTTTTATTTAAGAAGTAATCTGCCAGGTCCTGAGCACTAAAGGCAGATGAGGGGAGAGGTGCGAGTGGGTAGAGGAGGGAGTTGAAAGTGCACCAGAGTTGTTTAGGGTTGCAGGACAGCGTAGATAGGAGAGATGAGAAGAAGGCTTGTTTGGCCAAGTGAAAGGCAGAGTTGTATGATTGCAGAATAAACTTCCATGTTATTTTTTATTTTGTATTTCAAAGTTTTATTGAAAATGAAGTGTCACAATCTGACCAACGAAAATCAAGGCCTCACAGGGCCTGACGCATAAGACATTTCAATGTTAAACAAAGGGTACCGCGAAGAGTCCGGTGCAAGGCGGCAGACCGTTCGGGGGCAGTGAAGAGCCAGTGAGCTGCATCTCTCCATGCAGATCCGATGGAGAAGGAAGGCGGTCTCAGGGTGTGAAGGTGTCCCTCAGCCTCCTCCAGCATGATAGCCATCAGAGCACGTCCATCCTGCGGGGCAATTATAAGGGAACCAGAGGTGCCCCATTTATATCCAATGTCGTGCGTACGGAGAGTGACCGTAACTGGTCTAAACTGTCGTCGTGCAGCCAACACCATAAAGGGGACATCTCGGTATACCGCTATATTGGCTCCATCGAAAGGGACCGACGTCAGATTCCGGACAACCCGGAACAGTAAGGAATGCTGGTTGCTGTCTCGCAAAGTGATGATGGCATCGTGTGGCGCTTTCGCAGGGGCCAGGGCAGCCTTCCTTACCCAAAGAGCCATTAGAACAGGGTCCCTGACATGTGTCGCGGAACCGAGCACAGTGTCCAAGAAACGCACGGGACCGACTCTGGTATGCCGCGGAGCTTCACATTCCGTCGCCTGTGTCTTGACTCCAGCGCCACCACGGCCGACTGCAAAGTGCTAACGTGTACCTACAGGACTCGAATAGATGTGGAAGTTGCAGCCTGTGTGTCCTCCACTTCTCATGTGCGGGTCTGTAGGTCGTCCACCTTAGCCTGTGTCTCCGTTACTGTCGTACCCAGTGACTCAAAGTCAGCTTGCCATGACTTCCTGGCATCCTCCAGCAAGGTGCGAATATCCCCTTTAGTGGCGGGGAGCGTATCTTCCACTACACCAGATGGCTCCACGTGTGAGACCGAAGTGACGGCCGCCTCTTCTGCCACCGACTGATCCCCATGGTCGAGCACCGAGCGGAGCGCTAAACTTTTCCCCAAGCCCCCGCCAAGGGAGACTCCGATATCGGGGGTGTGAGAATCGTCTCCCGTTCCACCAGTTTTAGTTTTCTTCCCCATCGGGGGAGACAGCGGTTCCGCGTGATGCAGGGGAAGCATGCCAATTCCAGGTTCCAAGATGGCCACCAATAGTCCGGGCAGAGCGAAATGCTGCGGCCCGCACACCAAACGCAGGTCCGGAGGGGGGAACCCAGCAGGCTCCGCCTGATGGCCGTCGACTAGGTACCAATGAAAAGCAGATAGCTCATTCCTAAAACGCCTGAAAATCCGTTAATATGAGAAGGGGGTTCAGAGCTCCACAAGCACATGTCTGTCTGGATCCGTCGCTGGCCACGCCACCCAACTTCCATGTTATCAAGCTTAATGCAGACAGCCAGTTGCCAAAGGTGTATGTTATGGTTTGCTCTCCCTTTTGAGTTTGGCGTCCATATCGGGAAAGTCGGACGGTGATAAAATACTTGTGCTTTGTTCTGCTGATTTATTACTGCCTGTTAAGCAGTGTTTCGTTATAGCAATGTATATGTTACGGTTAAAGCCTGAAGTGCGGTTAATCTTAAAATTACCCGGGTAATCCTGACATTAACCAAAAATTGCCGGCTAAAGGTGCAAAAAAAATGAAAAATTCGGACTTTACCTGGGTAATCCTAGGACTAACCAACACCCTTGGGTAACAGTCTGGAAGAGCTGAAAAATCCGCACTTTACCCAGATGATCTGCAGACTATCCAATCCGGTGTGGTTAAAACCAGATTTTTTTTATGTTTCAAATAAAAGTCTGAAGCTTTACCCGGGTAATCTGAGGACTATCCACAGCTTCACTTGGGTAATCTGCAGAGCATCCAACCCCGCTTGGGTAAAAGTGAAGTTTGAATTATCTAAAGCAGTGTTTCCCAAACCTGTCCTCGTGACCCTCAACCAGGCCAGATTTTGCAGATCACCTTGGAGAAATGCAGACTGAATCCTGCAATCACTGAGCAGCAAATCATATCACCTGTGCAGTGATTTAGATCTGTCAAACCTGGCGTGTCAGCGGGTCCTGGGGACAGGTTTGGGAAATACTGATCTAAAAGGATATTATCAACGAAAATGGCAAAAGAGAAACATTAAAATGTATTAAGGATATAATGAATATACAGAGCAACAGGATATGTTTCTTATATGAATGTTAAAGAGTTACATGATCTTTATTATGTCTCATGTGTGCTTCTATATCATTTATAAAACCTAATAACCATTAGGTTACTCTTTAAATTTTCAGACAATTAACAGAGTAACCTGACGGTTATTTAGTGTGGTATGTGACTGTGGATACAATTTGGTTAAACACAACAAAAAACACAATTTTGTTGTCAGAACAGTTTGCAGCTTTACCAGGGCAATCCTCGGAATTCAGCCAACTGTAACCTGCTGAAAACCCAAGAAAAGCGGAGTACCCTGAGGCATTTGGATAATTATGTCAGGCTCGCGCCATGAAGGAGCCATGGCACAGCCTCTGTATGGTGATATATAATCCCAAGCGCTGGGGGTCAGCAGGCAGACAGACACTGGAGGCAGTATATGCAGGGCCGGATTATCATAGGGGCGGATGGAGCGGCCGCTCCAGGCCCCATTTCGAAAATAGGCCCACAGCAGCAGCCACAGGCCGGCCTGCCACACACTGAAGCTGAGGCCGGAAAAAGCGGCCTGGCCGTTGAGTGCTGTGTGGCGGCCACAGATTATCAAACAGGCCGTTCGTGGAGCGGAGGTCGGGAGAACTCGGAGAACACTTGAGCGCCGTCCTTGAGCGGGGCAGCCACAGGACAGCGCAGACTGAGCAGATTCATCTGCACGCTTGCGCACTGTCTGCTTGTGAGTGTGTGTCCGTCCAGGCAGGTCACGTGACGTGTCATGTCACGTGCCCCGCCTGCCCTGCACATGCCATTATGGGGGAAGGCACTCACAAGCAGACAGTGCGCAAGCGTACAGATGAATCTGCTCAGTCTGCGCTGTCCTGTGGCTGCCTCGCTCAAGGAAAAGAAAGTGTTCTCCGAGTCCTCCCGACCTCCGCTCCACGAACGGCCTGTTTGATAAACTGCAGCCGCCACACAGCAATCAACGGCTGGGCCGCTTTGTCCAGCCTCAGCTTCAGTGTGTGGCAGGCCAGGTGTGCAGATGAAACTGCTCAGTCTGTATTGTCCTGCGGCTGCCTCGCTCTCGTCCAAGGAAAAAAAAAAAAACAGCATGCACAAATCGCCTGCCCAGACCACCAGCAGCAGCACAGCTAGTCCAGACCAGGTCAATTAATTTGAAAAAAGGAGCCAGTAGGAACAAGGCACTATTGCCTAGCCTGTCACTGTGTGCCAGTCCAGATCTGTCTCACCTCGCCTGCTATCAGTATCACTAGCGACAGCCAAACAATGTGCCAGCCCAGCACAAGCCGGAAAGAAGGTTTGGACAAGGATTTGGAGGTGGTCAGCACCCAGTCAGCAAGCAGTGTTAGAGTCAGCCACGCCCATGGTGTCAGCCCAGGCCAGCCTGTCACCAGTGTGCCCCCCAGCAATCAAGATCAGTGTCACACACAGCTGCTGAGACTACCTCAATTAAGGTTAGTTTGGAGCCAACTCTTTGTCTTGGGGTCCTCTTGGACTCCAATCTATCCTTTACTCCTCACATTCAATCACTAACCAAATCCTGCTACTTCCACCTAAAAAACATTGCACACATCCATCCCATTCTGATTCTAGACTCTGCTAAAATGCTCTTCCAAGCTCTTATTTCAATAGGTTTCTGTTATGGCACTTTGATGGTAGTTAAAATATTTAATGTATGTTAACGAAAAATGCTTTGCGTTTTTCATTTTATTTCTATAAAAAGGCCCACCAAAATCCTCAGCACCAGGCCCATAATACATAATGTATTGTGGAATGGTTCACAGCAAACAGTCTTAGCACAGAACAGATTGTAACACAGACAACACAGGCAATGGCTGGTGGGCCACGTAGTCTTTCTCTATATCCTCTTGAGAAGAAGCAGGAGCCTTTGGTAACAGTACCTTGATAGAACGTCTACATCTAGGAGAGAGCTTGAGAGCTGGAAGCCATTTGAGAGTCTCTGGACCCACTGGATAGTGGGCCACGCAGTGGATCGTCCAGCAGGCAGGAACCAGGTAATGCAAACACAGCAAGGAACGAATAACTGGTTTACACGGTACAGCAGGTAAATCAAGGGACATGAAACAACAAGAGGGGGCTCTCAGGACCTCTGACAACATGAAGGGAAAACACAAAATAGAAGAGCGAAGATGGGAGGGCGTGATCAGGTATTTATGCAAATCTCAGGTTCAGACACAGGAGCTAACCCTTAAGTGGAAATCAGGTATGGAGAGCTAGTGACCCATGCTGGCCACAACAGGCTCTCAGGACTGGGGCATGACAGGATGCTGATTTTTGGTGGGGGGGGGGGCAAGGAATAACCTGGGGGGCAATTGCCCCCCTGCCCCCCCAAGAGATACCTATGGATATTGGAATGTTACATTGGTATCTATTTGGAGGATTAATTTACTCATGATGAAGTGATCATTTCAGGCATGTCAAAAGCATCCTACAGTGATTAAGAGAACATAAACTATAAGACAAAAAGGAGAAATGCATATTTGAGGTTCAACAGATAGAATTCCTCACTTTGTGATCACACCTGGAGAAATAAAAAATGGATACCTTTAAAACTGATGCTATTGGTACATGGCCTGTTCCAGTTAATAAAAGGAAGGACAATGCTTCTTGGGATTCTGCAACTTTTAGAGCAAATTTATAAGAAATTTCTCACCGATTTTGAGACCTCTAATCGAATTAACAAAAAAATTATCCTCTTTTTACTGACGGAAAGAGCTCAATGTGCTTTTGAGAAGATGAAAAGTGTATTCATTACTGCTCCAGTCTTATCCGTACATAAACCACTACAGGCCATATTACAGTCTTAACGCTAACACTCAGATATGTGAGTGTTAACGCTAGGTTAAGTGAGTTTAGCACATGCACCCCCATATTGCAACACTAACACTAAACCCGTTTAATCCGTCAGCGCATCGGTGATTGCGCTAGGTTGCGTGAGGTTAATGCACTTTGCGCTACCTGTGTTAAGTATAGGGTGCGCAATCAGCAATTATCGTTAGGATAAGTAAGGTATTACAAAGTCCTAACGTGAATAACGCCACCAATGGGTTAATGAAAAAGCTACCCACAGCAAGAAGCTGGTGCTAACGGATTCTCCTTCTGCAGAATCATTTAGCACCAGCTAAAATCCCACCAATAAATCAGATACTCCTCATCCTGTGGTGGAAACCGAGGCCCGATCCACTGCTTCCGGCTGCAAAGGAGCAGAGCGAGACTGGGGAAAAATAGTGAGATTGAGTAGTTAATGAATCATAAATACAGAACCAGGCGTGGCCTAGTGGACAATGGAAAGTTCCTACATATTAATCTCACCTTTCTATAGTATTCCCTTTCCACGTTCATTATACTTGTAATTTTTTATGTGAATTATCTTCACAACTACTAAACAGGAGAAAGTCTTCTTTACGCTTTCATATGTGATATGCTCTGTAGAATCTAAAGGTTCTGATTTTAGATGCACGCATGTATATGATAGTGCCTATGATTTTTTTGAAGCACATCAATTTGATCGTGAGTAGATTTATATATACAGTAGCATTCATCTTTGCGAGTATTAAAATGTACTACCGAATAACTGCACATAGATTGTACGGAACAACGAAAAATAAGAAGAAACGCATAATAGCCGGGAATCTCCACACGTCATCAAATCACCAGGGATCCTGATAAGTCATTGAACCGCGACTGCTGAAACAGAAACTCGTGGAACGCAAGCCGGGTCCAACAACAGGGGGGAACCAAAACCGAAATTAGCACAACTTTAAAAAGGGAAATCGAAAATCTATACATTTACTGACTGATGATCCAGATTACCTAGCGAAACGCGTCTCAGAATCTTTTTAGCAAATTTAATTGTTATTTTTAATTATTGAATGGCCGTTTTTATATCGTAATAAATTGTGATATTTTATAAGTACCTGGTCCAGTATTTTCTCTGATTTCCCTTTGCTATCTACACTGGAACCCGGGGACTACACGCGGTCAAAAGGGGTTAGAGGCCACCTCAAGGACCTCACAAGTGATTCACACTCCGACGAGTGAAGAGGCTCTGAGTATTGTAAGTACCCCATAAGGGACAGGCAGGGGCCAGTAACGCCGAGTACTGCACCATTGTGCTTTTTTCTGGTTTATATCTCCTCTCCAGAAATCTTCAGCATTGTGGCATACGCGCTGCATGAATGAAGTTCAATGTGTTATATTGCTTTCAGCCACCCATTGTATTAGAAAGATATATGTACAACATATTTTGTTAACCCTGCGATATGTATGAAGTGACTTCCTTGAAATAACAGCACTCATCGTGAATCTTCAATCCTTCTATTTATAAACAATTGGCTATGCATTTTTTATATATTACTATCAAGATACACATAAGGATAAGGGATTAATATATTTACAGCTGCGCCTAAGGGATTTTTTTATATTGTTCTATTCCCTGTACCTGCTTGGGTGTCAGATACTACCCCTAGAGGCATTGCAGCAGATATAGACTGTCTTTCATATTTAACCACCTGCTTTTTAGTATTTCATACTATCAGCGCCCCTATCATCCTCACCATCACTTTTTTACAATGGGAAATTCCTCCCTGGCATTTTGCTGTGACAGCTCAGGAAACACTGCTTGGTGTCTTGCCGTCTGTGACATAATTAGACCGGGACAGATAATCGGATTAACTCTGGTCAGCAAGACGTTATGCACACGATCCCAACAAAGCAGATCAATAAAACAATAGCAGATTGTGAGGATAAACAGGGATTCAGATTATACAGTATCAGATAATGGGGCAAAGCTTGCCAGACAAGACAACCGAAGACCACTCCAACCTTTAACAGATGTACACATATTCTAGATAGGGGGAGTTTGAAATGGCTACAGTGAGCCACATAGTAATTCTATTTGCAGATCGTAACAGATAATAGTATCTATGCGAAACAGAGATGACACCAACACCCTGCACCTAGAATTGTAGGTACAGGGTGACTTCAACATATGAGAAGGCAGGAAATCAATATAAAACATCAGGCCTGTACCTCTCAAATGCATCTCTAGGTCCATGTACTCAAGTTCAAAGTGACTCACATCCCAAGCATTTCATTTCTTGATGCTGAGGGGCAGCAAATGAAAGACCTACTCTGTAGTATGTAAAATTCTCATGATATCACTGTAGAGGACAGTATAGACAAAGCATGGAATGAAACCTAGAATCTTATTTTTAGGCTCAAGCCATGATTACCCTTGAGAATCTAATCCCAGTAGCTCACGCTGTTCTCTTTTTACTTTATTCCCTACACACATTTTCTCTTCTCAATACTCCTGTTGACGTTGCAGGTTTAGGCTAATGTCAGACAAACGCAGTTATCACTTCCATGTTGCTGCACAGTTTAGCGTCCGCCGTAGCATAGAATCATGTTCAATAGAGACCCACACATGAAGTACGTGCGCACCGAACTGCGCACGCTCAACGCACGTGGCAAACGGATGCAGGTTAGGCAAGAACATAAAATCGCTACCACGGATGCGCAGAGTGCGCCACGTCCGCGTAGCGTTCTGTGTGAGATGTCAGACGCAGTGCATTTGCGACGTCCAGCACCTTGACGCACAAAATGGCTTTTCATATCCTTTTCAAATTTTTATCATTTTTCATATTAATTTTGTTTCCCATAATCCCTCTTGTTTTCTACATCCGTCAACAAAAATGGACCGTGTGGTGTCTACAGTATCTTCCGGCAGTACGTCCGTCCGTTATGCATGCACAGTGCGCTCAGACTGCATTAGTCTGACATTAGCCTTAGGCAGCGAAACGTGTTGAGAATTTTGAGAAACTATATGATGTAGGCCCTCTGCATTTTAACAATTTTTTGTTCCTGGATATGCACCCCCCCTTCCGTATTCCTTCTGTGGTCTGGAGCTCTCACAGACCTGTGGATGACTCTATTCAGCTTATTTGAGAAACAATAGGTTCCACACTGCATTTTGAGGTTGCGTATACAATATCAGCTAAAAAAAGAATCCAGAGTTTAGTCCGCCACTTTTCCTATACCTGTGGACCCCGTAACGCCTGCTGACTTTTCGGAATTACCTATCTGTATACATAGGCTCGAAGCATAGTTCATTCAGGATTCTTTACCTTCTCAGCACCAACACAGTTACTATACCCTTTGTGCAGGGGTCAAGTCCTGGGGGAAAAAAGTGAGGGAACTCACCCAAGAATTTCACAACCCCCAGTACCCGAAGAGGAAAAAAAAATGAAAATATATATATATATATATACACACACACACACATATTAGGGGTCGACCGATTACCGGTACCACCAATAATCGGGGCCGATATTCAGCATTTTTCATGTTATCGGTATCAGGCTGTTTCATTGCCGATGTACCGATAACTCCGAGAAGCTGAGATCCCTCTGAGCATGCGTCAGATCCCGGCACTGAGTAAGCGTCTCCTTATGCAACCGACTCTGGCCGGCAGTGATGAGGTTACTCTGAGGTCTCCCCCTCCCATCTGCTTGTCACAGTAAGAACACAGAGGGGGAGGAAGCTCATTTAATTGTAAAACACAAACAAACAGGATGGTTTATGAGGGTCCGTTCCGTTGTGCTTCTCTCCTCTGATCTCACTCTCACTATCTGCTCATCCTTCATGCTATACAACCGGCCAGTCTGTAAAACTCCTTCCTTCTTCAGAGTTCAGACTGGCTGCATAGTAGCATAGAATTATGTATAACCAGGCACAGACCCCCAGAATTGAATATACCACGGCACAGACCCCCCTGCCCAAGTTGTGTTACCTGCCATCACAGGACAGTGGGTGACTCTTTTGCCCATCCACATAATGGCAAGAGGCTCCCCATTCGTCACCGTATTTCCTATACGACAACAAACGTAATTTATCTCATCATCTGCCCATGTGGCTTGGCCTATGTAGGCAAGACTGATCTCACTTTACAGGACCAGATTAGGGGACACCATTCAGCTATTACAACTGCTTTCAGGGATGGCCATACAGAGAAACCTGTGGCCAAACATTTCTTGGTGCTCATCACCGCCTCCCGACACTCCGTTTCATCGCCATTGACCACAGTACCTCCTCCACCCAGAGGTGGAAATCGCCCCCAAATGTTGTTACAAAGAGAAACCTATTGGACCTGTACTTTGGACACAGTGGCCCCTAGGGTTCTCAATGAATACATTTCTTTTACTCCTTTCTTGTCGGCACGATAAGTTGCGCCCCCCTTTTATAGTCCTTTTAGGTCTCCACACATCACTTTTTCACTGCCATCACCTTTTTCCATATTTTTTATTTGCTTTATTTCATTTTTTTCATTCACTTTTTTTAGGTTTCCATTCATGGCTCTCACGTCACCACATTTTTTACACATTTTATCACTCCTACACCTAACATCACCCTTTTCCGCACTCTACCATTTCACCACTCATTACATCCTAACACACTTACTCACGTCACTCTTTCTAGGTTGACATCTCTTATCACTCCATCACTTTTAGTCGTCAATTGACAGTCTTGCACTCATCACCTTTGGGATATCTTACATGGACATCCTTTTTCTGTTTTACCACTTTGTGCAACTCACACCCCCTTTAGTTTAGATACACATAGTGCCACTTGTTCTAGTGATCTGTTTCACAGGCCATTTATATACTTTCAGCCTTAAATATGCTTTAGGCCACTTGTAACATTCTATCATCCACCCACTGGATCCTCCTTAGATCGTGCGCACCCCCTTTGGGAATTTTGCCGCCGCAATTGTTTTTACTGTCACCAGGGGAACTGCTTATCCCTCCCCACCCGGCTCCGGTTGCTAGGGGCAATGCGGCTACACGCCGCAGCCCGATGATGCCAGTACGCTACCTAATTGTTACTTCCGGCCGACTGGGGTGTTCACCCGGCCCAACGCCAAGGAGGGGATGGGTAAGTAATCCTCGCTTTACTGTCTATAAAATGCCGGTATTTTTATATTGTCATTACCTTGAAAAAAGGCCCTAATCAGGCCGAAACGTCGTTTTTTTATGTGAACTTAAATAAAATTTGTTATTTTATTAAGACTTAGAGTGCCTCCCACTACCTCTTTTTTATTATATATATATATATATATATATACACACATACCCCCCAGAGAATCATGTATAACCAGGCACAAACCCCCAGAATTGAATATACCAAGGCACAGACCCCCCCAGAATTGAATATAGCCAGGCAGACCCCAGAATTGAATATACCAAGGCACGGACCCCCCAGAATTGAATATAGCCAGGCACATGCCCCCAGAATTAATTATAGCCAGGCACATGCCCCCAGAATTAATAATTATAGCCAGACACATGCCCCCAGAATTAATTATAGCAGGCACAAGCACCCAGAATTAATTATAGCCGGCACAGACCCCCAGAATTATACTTACCCAGCCTCAGGACTGGGTGTTCCTTTGAGCAGCTCAGGCATGCTCCTGCACGCGGTCACCTCTTCAGCCCTCTGTAGGCTGTGACACGCTCACGCGAGATCTCAGCTGTAGGCTGCGTCACAGCCTTCAGAGGCGGCCACACGAGGGATCACGCAGCGCTCGGGGGAACGCGGCCAGTCGAGCGGCTGCTAGCGGAATGCTGTTAATGCATTTCGCTAGCAGCCCTGGCTGTCCACAGCGTGAACCTGCTTTCCCGCTGGAGAAGTGTGGGAACGCCGATCCCGCAGGACTCAAGCCCTGCCTTTGTGGAAGGGTCCCAGGAATGATTTTTGGAGTGCATGTAATAGGTGTGATTGTGGTTAGCATTCAGCACCAGTAGCTACCACTCTATATTCTCTTGTTTTTGGCACCAGAATTCTGTTCCGAAACGCCAAAGTGAAGATCTTGAGTACCTTGTTGTCACAGCCACTCTGTTTCTAGGCCATTTTTAAAGTTTTGTTAGCAATTAAAGTTAAGTTTTATCCACTGCTTTCCCGGTTTCCTGACAACCCTTGTACCTGTTAATCTTTTAATTATGTATTCATGTTATCACTTGAAAGGACAGTGATGACAAAGCATGGAATTAAACACAGAAGCTCATCAAATTTAGGAATAATAAATTACTTCAGTATATCTTGGTTTGTGAATATAAACAAGAATTTATGACCACCCAATATACAAAAGTATATGGATAGTCACATGTGATAGTGGTGTAACCCTGTCTATACTGTGCTTATTGTACAGCGCTGCGGAATATGCTGGCGCTTTATAAATAAAGAATAATAAAATAATAATAAAGGGATGTTTTTACCCCTGAAGAAGACAGCATGAAGGCTGTCGATACGCGTTGGGCTCTTTGTCTTATAATGTTGTTGTGCTAAGCATATTCTGGCTTTTTTATCTGCTGGAGCGCAATTGTCAAATCCCCTTATCTGAAATAGTTTTTTGGTGCTATGTGGATTTATAATTCTGATTGCTGTGGTCCGGTGCAGTACTAAACATTTTTGATTTGGTCAGGGTTCTATTCTGTATTTATAGTTTATACTTTCACTCCACTAAATAGTGGTTATGACATGAATTGTTCCTAGGTACTTCCTTTATTTACCACTAAGCACCTATGTGTTTCCATATTCAATCTGTTTTGCTTTTAAATTTTATGTTGTTGATCTATTTGTCCTAATAAATTTTGTTTACGGGGACCCAATCCCTTTAGTGACTATCCATATACTTTTGTATATTGGGTGGTCGTAAGTTCTTGTTTATATTCACTATTGGTGGGTTAGGCCCAGTGCTTTTGGGTGTCTGGCACCGTGTATAGGTATTCCCTTCTGGGAATTACCTACTGTAGTTAGTTTATGTTGGTTTGTGTAGGTTTTAACATCATGTAGTTTAAGATATAAATGTAGCATTATCAAAAAGAAAATCGAGTATAGCAGTACGTTGTGATACATTTAAAAAACAAGCTTTCGAGAGTATAACCTCTCTTCCTCAGGTCTGGATGCTCACTGATTAAGGCCCCGTTCACACTGTGCAATTTGAAAATTGCACGTTTTTCCGTATGATTTTCATATTCGTGACATTGAGCGTTGATGTCGCGGTTTTGCATGATTTTGCAAAACATCAATGCAAATCTCAAAAAAGGGTCATGTTCTGCCCTCTTTACACTGAGGTATAATTAGATTGATAAACTCTCCTCCCTCAGCAACACATTGAGGCAGATGCAGGGTCCTTTTCAATTTTTATTGTGAGGAAGTAAGGTAAAACTGGAAATAAGAGAATAACACTCAATAAGTATATACAATATGCACAATGTTCAGTCCTAACATGCTGGCCTAACTGAGAAAAGGGAATATGTGCGTACCGGTGATGCTACTGTTAGGCTGATGACAAGATGGCAGCTAGGTAATTCTGTTCTCCTCCTGGAACTAACGTGTTGATGCAAGCTGGATGGCTTCTGACACTGCATGTGAAGCCAACCTCCCAGCACACTAGGATGATGGGAATCTACAGAGGCTCACACAATTGTCTATTCTCAAACTGCAGTGGTGAGCCATACACTAGATGGCGCTATTACAATGCAATTCCATAGAGAATGAATACATTAAACAACTGAAAGAACTTTAACAACAAAACACTTGCAAAAAGGCATGACAGGTCATGTACCAGCGGCCCTACTCACATTGTGCAATTTTCATATTTGCGACATTGAGTGAGAATGTCGCGGTTTTGCTAAACACCACCAATGCAAATTCGCAAAAAAAGGGTCATGCTCCAGCGATGCGCGACCAGATGTGAACAGCTCCATTGAAATGCATTGGAGAAGCCACATAAAGCGATATCGTGGCAAAATCCACGCGATAAATCGCAGTGTGAACGGGGCCTAAGGGTCACATGGATGGGGGGGGGGGGGGTTTAGATGTCATAAAAAGTGAGCGTCAAATGGTATGTTCAAAAATGGGAAAATTTCCACATAAGCGATCTAGGACCCATAATAAAACCACAGTGGTAAGATCATACAACCAAGAAGAAACAAAACATCAGCCAGCATATAGAATGTTATGTGACGTTATGAGAATGGGTTAAAAATCCAGAGTCCACATTGAGTCCTTCTTTTATAGTGTTAAAATATGTGATCAAATTCCTAAAAATGAACCATGTAATTTAAAATCTTACCTGCAACAAGGAACGGATTAGAAAGCTTTGAGTTTTGTGATGTTGGTTTGGAAATCAAAGATTCCAAATCTACCAGTGCTGCGTTGGGTCCAAGAAAGGACTCTGGTGTTTTACATACTGGCTTTGTGGAATCGGACAATGTGTCATGCATTGTTCTCATGTCAAAGGAATCCGGGCTTTTGGATCCAAAAGAATGAGAGATTGGCACCTCTCCAGCTAGAAGCTCCGTATCACCTGGGGGTAAATAGATACAAGTTGTTTATATACTGTTGTAGATTTTTCTATTGTCGATTATGAAGAAAAAAAACAAAGAAATTATAGCCATGTTGTATATACAAACCTAATTTATTTATTTATTTATAAAGGATTTTACCAGGAAGGGTACTTTGAGATTTCTCTCGTTTTCAAGTATGTCCTGGGTTCAGCAACATTAAATTGTTACAGTGTTACAGAAATACAAAGTAATAAAATGCAAAATATTAAAAAAATTACACAAATATACAGATTAACCCTTTCGCTGCAGAGGACGCGCTCAGAGCGTCCACCCGCAGGTAACGATCCTTGCGGTGGACGCACTGAGCGCGTCCTCCCTTTGGGGCCAGCGTTCGGCCGGTTTCCGGCCAATCGCTGGCCCCCCCCCGGTGCGGGCTGACATCCTCGATGTCAGCCCAGCACCCGGAACTGCCGCCGGGCTAATTAGGTGTCATCGCGGCGGCGCGATGACACCTAATTCAGGCGCCCCCCGCATGTGCGGAGGAGGCGCCTGAAAGGGAGGGGGGGGGTCCTTCGGACCTCTCTCCCTCCCGATCGGCGGCGTGCAGGGGGTTAACCCAGGCACCGTTTGGAAGGGCACAGCCTGCCCTTCCTAACGGTACCTGGAATTAACCCCATGGGGGCTGGATCACGAATCGGCGCCGAAAAGCGCCGGTTCGTGATCCTTTCCCGGAGCTGGCCAACATCTTGGATGTCGGCCAAGCTTCCGGGAATGCCCCCTGAGGACTGGCGTCATCGTGCATAGCACGATGACGCCAGTCCTGGAGTTAACCCATTCAAACAGTAATTGAATTTAAGCAGGCATGGGATAGGCATAAGGCTATCCTAAACAAAAGATAAATCCAGGTAAAGTATCCATGTAATTGGGCAGACTAGATGGGCCGAAAGGTTCTTATCTGCCGACATTTTTCTATGTTTCTATGTTTCTAACCCCTAACTGCCACCAATGGTGGAGATAGGGGGTTCCAATGAACCCCCTATCTCCCGATCCGTGGCAGTTAGGGGTTAATGTTTGATATTGTTGGATCGGCCAGAGCATGGCGTTCCAACAATACCAAACATGACTATGAAAAAAGTTTGTAAAAAAAATAAATAAAAAAAAAAATATTTAAAAAAAAAAATTATAAAAAAAAAATAAACAAGTTTTTTTTTCTTATTTTTGGTTCGTTAATGCAGCAATATTGTTCCCATTTCAATTATAATGTGAACAATGATGCTGCACTAACGATTTTTGTATGCAATGCGTTTGTTAAAAATCGCGTAATTTCCCCAAAAAAAAATGTAACGAGACCCCATCTCTAATTTTTTTTAACAAGCGCACCCCATACAAAATATAACCGCTATTGCTCGCATGTTAAAATGTGAAAAAAAACACTTTACACTTTGTAAATTATTGAAAATTCATATTTTATTGCATTTTTTGTTATAATATACAGACATGTCATGACGTATACATATAATAATGACATATTATGAATCTGCCGAGTCTGACGGAAAGAACGATATATAATATGTCTGGGTCATATACTAAAATAAGCCTTTCAAAACACGTTTAAACATGATGAGCAAAATCGGTAAAAATGACCTCAGCACAGAGGCGGGAAAAGACTCAGCAGCGAAAGGGTTAACAGAAAATAAATATATACACTATGTTAAAGGTTTACAGGTGCATTCTGTCTGTGTCTCGCCTCTCCCCCTACAATCCATCCTGAACGCCTCCGCCAGGCTAATTCACCTCACCCGCCGCTCTGTCTCTGCCGCTCCCCTCTGCGAGTCCCTTCACTGGCTCCCCATCCACTGCAGAATTAAGTTCAAAATCCTTATCCTTACCTACAAAACCCTCACTAACTCAGCTCCCCACTACCTGTCCTCACTAATCACCAAATACACTCCAGCCCGCTCCCTAAGGTCAAACAGTGACCTGCGCCTAGCTTCTCCCCGCATCACCTCTTCCCATGATAGACTGCAGGATTTCTCACGCGCAGCCCCCACTCTCTGGAACGCTCTCCCTCGTACTGTCAGACTTTCCCCTAACTTCTCTTCCTTCAAACGTTCCCTTAAAACGTTCCTATTTAGGGAAGCCTACCACCCAACTCACTGACGCAACCATCAATCACTCTCACCTTACAGTCCTCTCCTCCTGTTTCCAACCCCAACCCTCCCAGATTGTGAGTTCCTACGGGAATAGGGCCCTCATCTCCTCCTGTACGGCTTGTCAAATGTTGTTCAATGTATTGTAACCCTGTCTATACTGTGCCTATTGTACAGCGCTGCGGAATATGCTGGCGCTTTATAAATAAAGAATAATAATAATAATGTCAATAGGGAGCTCTTAAGTGACTTTAGACTGGAAGAAGATTTGATGGTGTCTGGGAGGTTATTCCATAATTGTGGTGCTCGGTAGGAAAATGAGGATCGAGTCACTGTCTTTTTGTATTGTGGTATTGCAAGTAAGGTGCTGGTCCTGTATGCCAATACTCGTTATAAAATTCATAGCTACATAGTTATTGGTCATCTGTTATGGAATATGAATTTTGCATAAGTGATCTAGTGGTCAAACCATTCTGCCTGTACCAAGGAGTTAGTACAGTGCTAGGTCTATAGGAATACACACTGGCATCCTTTAACAACAGCCTGCAATCCCGTAATAAACTCTGTATGCCAAGACTCGTTCTAAAAGTCATAGCTACATACTTACTATCTTTATTGAAGAGCACATATTTGTACCCCACCCCACTAACAGTTCTTGTTTGAAGCTCAAGCATAGTTAAAGAGCCTGAAATCTAAGAAGTTTTGGTTTGAGAAAAGCACACTCATTTGTGATTGCCAGCCCATTTTGGAGGTGGTGACCACAGTTTCTGTCATTTGATCACTGGACATCACTGAAACCCAAATATGTAAATTTAACAAATATTTCATAGCAGAATATTATGTTTGGGGTAAGGCTCTCCTTATGAATTGCTTAAATACACAGGGTTATTCAAAGAGTCGATCTGGCCCCAAAATGTAACCGGACACTGAAATTCAGCGAACAGTGATATTTCGGAGCCATTTGGCTATTCAGAGAGCAGGCAATTCGTCAAATTGTGATAAATTTCCTGCACGTATGGTGCCTGTTCGAGGGCAGTGAAATCCCCCATAGAGAAGCAATGGTTCGCCTATTCAGAAAACACAAAACAGCTGAGAAAAGTTGCCGAAATGCCCTGCCATTCGGTGGTTTCATGCGACAGGTTTATTCAGGAGAATCCTATAGGCTTCAATGTTAAAAATATTCCAGTTTTATACCAATATCTAATAAACTGTTTATTATTTTATTCTGCAGAAAAGTCTCTATTTTCAGGCATTTTTTGTCATTTATTTTGCAAACTTTTTTCAGTTTTTTCTTTGTTTTTTATTTTTCTGTAACAGACCTTCTTATTATCATTCATTGGATTTTATGTGTAAATTCCAGACATTTTCGTTCAGTAGTTGTTTTTGCAAACCGCGTTTCAATTTTCAAACTTTCAAGCGTAGTTTTTTTTTCCACCTCGTTCGTCTGCATGTCGGGGTTTTCCGGCGGCTGCCCTGCGCTGTGATCGGCGGCTAGTCTGTTTTTTCCGGCGGGGTTAATCCAGCTGTTTTCTGCGGGTTTTGGTGAGTGTTCGGCGGGATTGAGGAGAGTGTTCGGCGGGGTTTCACTGCACTACGGGGACCCTGCGGTGCTTGCTGAATACACCGCAGGGTCAGCGAAATAGGATCGCAGAATTGCCCCGAAGTGCAGGGAACGAAAAGTCAACGAATGTACGGTGACTTTTAGATTCTCTTTGAATAACTGACAGTCTTTTTTGGGGCCAGTGATGATGAACACACTTAATTACAGGACGTATGTGAAAATTACTTATCCATAACAGAAAAAAGCTATACTGTAGAGGAGGATAAAAAATTAATGGAACTAATAATTACTGAACTAGGTTGCTTTTTAATTAGAAATGCATGCTTGAATCCCTTCTAAGGCCAGGTGCACACTAGGCGTTTTTCTGCGCACTAGCGCACATTATGACGCTCTTTATGATGTGTGTTGTAGCATATAATTATGCGGATAGAGAAGAACACACGTAGTACGCGCGCAATGCATAACGCGCGCTGAAGACGTGCACACTAAGGCCGGGTGCACACTAGGCGTTTTCCTGCACACTAGCGCACATTATGACGCTCTTTATGACGTGCGTTGTAGCATATAATTATGCAGATAGAGAAGAACACATGTAGTACGCGCGCAATGCATAACGCGCACTGAAGACGTCCGTCATGGAATCACAAAGGCTGTTGCGCTAGGATTGACGCGACATTGGCCACGTGCTGAACGTCAAAAGCCCAGCTTTTTTTTCTCTCATTCAACTCAAATTCAGTTTTTATGACGTGCGTCAAAATTAACGCATCGTCTGGTGTCTACCATCTCTTCCGTCATAAAGTGCGTCCTTTTTAACGCACGCTAGTGCGCAGAAGAAACCGCCTAGTGTGCACCCGGTCTAAGTGGTTACAAAGCAGATTCACTGGTTCACTGTAATATGATGATCTTGGAGGAAGGATCTAGCACTGGTACTAGCTATATACAGTACGTACAAATACTTTGTCTAGGAAAACATTTATAAATGTTTGGTACGGAGCGGTTTATCCAGGAATACATATTTACATTCTCCTAGAATGGCTACAAAAGAGATCCCAGGTGTTTAGACAATTAAGACACTGGTATTTACTCAATATGTAAATGCGGATAGATGAAGAATGACATTGTGTTCCCCTTCTTCCCAATATACACCGCCCAATGGTCATAACTTTGCAAGCCGTCATGCTGAAAAAGCTGGGTACTGTCCGCATCCTTTTAGGCTGTATGTCTTTAGCAGCATATTTAGGAAGAGAATATGTACCATAGATACTCGAGTATAGCGCCACTCGAGTAGAACGCAATGGATAGAAATTATTGATATGTGAGAAACTCTAGCCTCGAATAGAACGCAAGGAGCAAAAGTGGATTGAGCTTTGTAACACTGAGCGCACTGACGGCCAGGACCGGATTAGGAACTCTATGGGCCTGGAGCTGAAGATTTGGGTGGGCTTTTTTGGAATTTAGTGAAATGAAAACATATTTTAGGTTACTTAATAGTGCAGATGCGGGTACTGTATATCTAACCAGGCAGTTACTGTGTGAGGAAATTTCCAGATTTCAATGTGTAAAATAATTTTTTTCAAATCTTATCATCCAAACCTTTGTGGTTATATACAAGAATAGCAATTATTACATATTCTAGAGAGAATTCTTGTTAAAAAAAAAAATTGAAAGGAGAACCTGTTACTGCATTTTTCTGAAAAAATATACAATTTTAACCAAAATTTAAAAAAAAAAAAATATTTCTGTTGGGTTTCGGAGGATGGTGTTTTATGAATAATATAACTATGCATAAAATACAGAACTTGCTCCCAGCGTGGGAAATTAAAAGGTGAGTAATGGCAGTGGTATTGCTCATCTTATAAATGACAAAGGGACAAAGCCAGCGCTTTGGAACTAAAAATATATAAAATAAAAAACGTTTTCCGTTTTCCATTTTACATGGTCACGTGTAGACTCTCACCTGTCCAATGACACCTCACTTGACCTTGTGAGGTGTAAAGATTAGAAACACAGGGTTCCAAAGTTCACCCCACCCAGAGCTCTATGCTGCAGTGCAGCATTTAAACCTGGTACACACCTGGGCGTTTTACAAAGCGTTCCTACGCGCTGTAAAATGCTCAAACACTGAAATACCATTATTTCCTATGGGCATGGCTCACACCTGGGCGTTTTACAGCGCGTAGGAACGCGCTGTAAAACGCCCTACGCCCAAATAAGTACAGGAGCTTCTTTGAGGCATATTACAGTGCGTTTGCAGCCATAGACTTAAAAAAACGCACAGTTCTAATTGTCAAAAACGCTCAAAAAACGCGCATATGAGATAAGCTCAGGTGTGAACCCAGCCTTAGGTTTTTGATGTAACAATTTGTAAAAATGGATTGTGCCATCACCTCCACACTTGTTGGTGACATGAAAAATGAGATGGTGAGTTCATTCAGTGGCGGACCTAAAGAACAAAGGGCCCTTGGTGCAAGATTCCCCCCCAAAACCTAATGGCGCTGCCATCCCCATCTGTAACGTACACCCTACACGCCATCCCTGTCTGCAACGTACACTCTACACCAGGGCTGTCATACTGTCAGTCCCCCAAATATCAATTCTTTCAATGTAAGAGATGGGCAGGGAATCGTGGTAGTTCAGAAACATCTGCGGATCTGTAATCTGACAGCCCTGCCCACTATCCCCCCAGTCTGTAACACAGACCCTCCTCGCTATCCCACATGCTAATAACATACAGCCGGTTATCTCACACATACAATAAACACACACGGTATCCCCAGATAAAGTATACTCTATACCCCACATATATGATGTGTACTTGATTCGCTATATCCAGCATAGAATACATAACACCAGGTGGTAACACATGTATAAGGTATGCAGGGTCCCGGGGAGGGGAGTGGTACTTGGAGGCCATCGGGTTGCCGATGGCTGGACACTCCCCTGGCCCTCAGGCAGCCGCTGTGGGCAGGAAGCCCCTATGGGACGCTCTGGGCCCCTCTTCCCTAAAACATAAAAACATAAGCCTGAATAAAACCCCAGCAATGTGCGGTGTGTGTCAGCATATCAGAATCCACAGCAATAAAACCCACAGTAATGTGAAGCTCACACATGGATATATATTGCCTCCCAGTAGCTCAAACACGGATATATATTGACCCCAGTAGCTCAAACATGAATATATTTGCCCTGTCAGGTATATTACACAGAAAAGGAGAATTTTAAAATGGATGCGTGTAGCCATTTTGTTTTGAAAGACAGTTTTTCTTTCTATTCTCTCTAGGTTTAGAAATGAACGAGATTTTTTTTTACAGAGTTCATTCCTGGGTGAAGTCTTTTATATTTTTTTAAGAAGTGCCAGACACGAAGGAATCTAGAATGTTTGTATGTGATAAGGCTAGGTTTAAGTGCTAAGACGTGTCATAATTAAAATTTATTGGTCTGTCTTAAGTTTCTAAAACAAAAGATATTTTGTCTCTTGGGTATAGGAATAAGAGTTAATATTCTCTAATATAGATTTATATTCACAAAATATATGTTTATAATCAAGGTATATTTTATTATATTCACAGTAGGAAATATATATTCCAATAAATATTGTAGAAAGTATATAATTGGTATATAATAAAATTACTAAAGAATAGATTCTGTTGAGTTAACCAGAAAATAATTCAGCTGAAAGGAGTAACTAAAAGGGAGTAGGGATATAAATCAAAGATGACAGATGGAGACCGTGTCTAGCTGGGAGAAGAGAAGGTCTTTGTTGAGTCAGATTGATCTTTTGACCCGAGATAAGAAAATTAAAAAGAAATGGGTGAAATTTTTAAGAAGTGCAGTACTGCCCTCTAGAGGATAGTAAATATTATAATTCATATTACCAAAAATATTGCGTGACGTCAAATTGGCTAGAATAAGCGGCAATGTTGGTTACCAGTCAGTCGGAGATTCCAGCATTCACAGACTCACACTGAAATGCATTAGACATGACACTCTGAGGGTCGGAGATTCCAGCAGACAGACTCACATCGCAATGCATTCAGACGTCCAATACACATGACACTCCCGAGTCGGAGATTCCAGCAGTCAGACTCACACCGCAATGCATTCAGACGTCCAATACACATGACACTCCCGAGTCGGAGATTCCAGCAGTCAGACTCACACTGCAATGCATTCACACTGCAATGCATTACACATGACCCTCTGAAGTCGGAGATTCCAGCATTCACAGACTCACACTGCAATGCATTAGACATGACACTCTGAGAGTCCAAGATTCCAACACTCAGACTCACACCACGATGCAGGCAGATCCCAAGACATGAGGCAATCAAGATTCTCACTAAATTTCTGACTCTCACCAAATCTCTAACTCACATGCATTGATTATCTGATAGATAATTTTCACATATTCCAAAACAAAGCATTACATCAGGAATTCCAAGGCAGACTTATCAACATCCAAATTGGACAGGTAATGTATGAAAGAAATTAAGGAATTAATGTAAATATATATTTGTAGATATTCTTGCAACGTAGACTGAGACTTCTCAGAGATTTGGGTTAGATCCAAATTCTAAGTATTTTCTATTCTGCAGATAGAAATATGAAGAAGTGGATATAAGGATTTATTCCTAAAAGAAATGTTGTAAGATTGATACCAATATATATGGTGAATTTGGAAATTACTGTGATTAAAATTAATAAGCAGGGAATTATAGAACTACAAAATAAAAAGATTAGAAATTTAATTCTCGAGATTAGGGGAGGATTCACTAAATAAGTTTTTATTACTTATTAAATTAGCTCATCTTTTGTTGATCCATGTAGCATAGATATATATATATATATATAAGAGCTGGCTGGTTAAACATTGTTTGCTGGGAAACGCATGTTGTATTAAGCAGAAATGTTTATTAACCATTTGTGTATGAGTTACTAACTGATAAGGTAAATTATATTAATCATATATGCAGTTACTAACCGGAGATACATATATTGTTAAGCTAGTTTTTATATGCTGATGGATTGTGGTTTATAAATTTTTGTTTATGATATGAGATTTGAAACTTTTTTGTATACGTAATAAATATATATATATTTTTATCCGATTATTGATTATTATATTTTTCAAAGGAAAACACAGACAATTAAAAGAATTCAGGATAATTTCTAAGAAATATAAACGATTGATATTTGTGTCTCGTATAAATTTCTTATGAAATAATAATCCCTGATATATTGGAGGCAACTGCCGAGGTAGGTCCAGTAAGTCCAATATAGACGTATTGGAGGCTTGGCTAATAAGTCCAATATATAACGTGTTGTATTCCCGTGCAGAGATTATATCCGACAAATTGGAGGCACTGTACCGAGATTGTAGTTTTTGTTTGGAATATAATTGTCAGTATTGTCTGATTAGACAGAGATAAAATATATATATATATATATATTTTGACTCCTTGTTGTATTTTGACTTGTGGTTTTTACGGTTATCTACTAAACAGTGTAAAAATGTCAGAGTCAGAATCTGAGACTCAGGAAGGTGTAGAGATACATGCAGATCAAATAGTATTGATAGATGTTATGCCTTATCTAAAGGACAAGCTACACGTCACAGACGATTTATTTGATTGGATAAAAGACTTGAAATCAAATGTATCCAATTATGTTGATTCAATCTCAAATTTTCTTGAGTGTTTGTGAAAGATAAGTGCAGCCACAAATAAAAAAAGACAAAGAGACTTTTGTTTTAAAAATTGTGCCTGAATGCATATACTTGATCGCGGAAATGAACAAGAGATTGAATGATGACAAAGAAACCAGAGACAGATTAGAAAATAAAAATTGTGACTTGCATGATACCGTAAATAAATTAAAAGATGAGTCAGAACGAATGATAACGGAGTTGAAGGTGTGTGCAAGAGAAAAAGATCAATTGCAAGATGAGATTGCTCAATTATCCAAATTAAATAAGGAGCTAAACAAAAAGTTGGCGAGAATGAAACGCGAACATGAGAAATTCGCTGATGAGTTACGTCAGGTTGAAACTGATGTTCGAAGGGTTAAAAATCCTTCGTTAGAGAAGTTCCCTTTGAAAGCTTTGGGCTATAACTCATCGCTGATTAGACCTGGTGACAGCTCCGTTCTCGAGAGCGAGCAGAGCGAATATGAAAGTGAAACTAAATCTCATGATGAAAAAAGAGCAAAGCCTCTTACACAGGAGTATTTCAAATCACATCACTCTAGCCAGCCACAGCCTATTAAGAAATCTCATAAAGTTCAGGATTTAACGAAAATCATTAATTTCTTATCCAAATCAGTAGGTATTTTTGACCTTAAAGGATCCTCAAGAATAAATCATTTATCGATGTTTGAAGAAGTATTGTCCATATTAGGAATTAATTCAGATGCTCAGAAAATTGAGTTGATCCCATGGGTCTTTGAAAGCAAACATAGGTATTTTTTTCAGTCTTTGAAAGAATCTGGTATACGGAACTGGAGTAAAATAGTCTCCGAGGTCAAATCTGAATTTGGGCCTCACCGTACCAATCTAGCTGCGAAAAGAGCAATTTTAACTCTAAAATGCAGACCTAATCAAAGCCCCCGTGAATTTCTTTCAGTCCTTAAAAATGCGTACAGCTTGGCTGAAAGAAACCCAGATTTTGAAAACCCTGAATTTATCCAATTATTTTATGACGCATTGCCAAATAAAATAAAGGTTATTTTGGCAAGAGATTATGACCCGAGAAATGGTTTGGATTGGGTACTAAAAGAAAGTATGACCCTATTTACTGTACTTGGATATAGTGAAGAAACTCAGGGGAAAAGAGTGAAAAACTCACCTGAGGAAATAGCGGAAGCTCACGTTAAAAGGGGTGATATTAAATTTGAGTCCCACAAAAAGAGTTATGCAGAAATATTGCGTGACTCCATACCTCAAAGGGAAAAATGCAAGCCAGATCAGGAAAGAGGGTTTGCCAGAGAAAATTCAGGAAGTAAATTTCAATCTAGGAAGCAATGGGTACCTAGAAGTCAGTGGGTTAAATCAAGGGAAAATGTACCTAGACAGGAAGCAACCAGAAGTAAGACTGAATCTGATGTGTCTGATAATGCGCAAGCTTCGTCCCCAAGGACGAATAGAAAGCGGAGATATAATGTACGCCAGCATATTGGTCAAATGCAGGAAAATTTCCGTGTGCTGACAGAAAAACTGGATCAGATGACTCAGTTAATGACTGGAAATAACCCTGGTCAGGTTGTAAGCGATGCAACACCTGCAGCCCCACCCAACCAGTGACTAGATGATGTTTCTGATGAAGTAACCAGTATCCATGACAATTTACCAGAAAGTGATGATGAAATGATTAATACAAAGGTTTGTATGGTTGATGAGATTTTAAACCCTTCCCTGCAAAGAGAAGGAAAATGTATTTTATCTCCCCAGACTAAGTGCGAGCAAGCTGAGAAGACTGGATCCGAAATGGAAAGCACAGCTGCCAAAAGCACGTTTGAGAGAACAAAATCAGTCGAAATTGAGAAAAGTGGTTAATCCGAACTGCGACGCTTAATCCGCAAAGATGAATCGGACCACCAAGGAGACTGCGACTATCTGGAAATTCTACGGTTTTCTGCACAATTCCAAGGAGAATGCTCAAGTCCCATGCGAATCAAGCTCATGCAAGTCTGAAAGACATGCTGGATAAAGCCAGGATACCGTTGATTGCTATGTACAAGAACCACCGAAAGAAAAGATTTGCCGCATATTTTATTGCAACCGCTGTTTGATACAGAGAGAGAAGCAAATTTTTACCGGAAGAATCTGGTACAAAACAGAGAGTGTTCATACCCACACCAGTGATTCTCGTGAAAGTTCCTAAAGAATCAAGAGTTGTTATCGGAGATGTTACTCTTTATCCGGTTGGGAATGAAGTCTGGTATGACGAGATAAAAATTGTTGACGCATTCCAAGGACGAGAGATACCTATGAATTCGGATTTGAAATTTCTACTAAAGAATAAGCCCGATCATACCATTGAACTTCTAATAAAAAAAGATAATCTAATAATTTATGCTCCAAGGTATTCAGATTGATCATCAATTGCTATCTGCTTATAACGGGCCAAAGATTACAGAGATTGTGATTTGTATAGTAATTATGTTTCTAACTGTCTGGATGATTGTACTAACAAAGAAAGTACGTACATTGAAGTTAAAAAACACTGCATCTTCAATTATTAAATGGATGAAAGAAGAAAAACGTGTTGCGAAAGGTGGAAACCTAGCCTAATTGGTAAAGGGGGGAGATATTGTATGTTTTCCTAAAATTTATTTAATCAATAAATATCCATGAAACCAAAGGGGGGTTATGTCAGGTATATTACACAGAAAAGGAGAATTTTAAAATGGATGCGTGTAGCCATTTTGTTTTGAAAGACAGTTTTTCTTTCTATTCTCTCTAGGTTTAGAAATGAACGAGATTTTTTTTTTACAGAGTTCATTCCTGGGTGAAGTCTTTTATATTTTTTTAAGAAGTGCCAGACACGAAGGAATCTAGAATGTTTGTATGTGATAAGGCTAGGTTTAAGTGCTAAGACGTGTCATAATTAAAATTTATTGGTCTGTCTTAAGTTTCTAAAACAAAAGATATTTTGTCTCTTGGGTATAGGAATAAGAGTTAATATTCTCTAATATAGATTTATATTCACAAAATATATGTTTATAATCAAGGTATATTTTATTATATTCACAGTAGGAAATATATATTCCAATAAATATTGTAGAAAGTATATAATTGGTATATAATAAAATTACTAAAGAATAGATTCTGTTGAGTTAACCAGAAAATAATTCAGCTGAAAGGAGTAACTAAAAGGGAGTAGGGATATAAATCAAAGATGACAGATGGAGACCGTGTCTAGCTGGGAGAAGAGAAGGTCTTTGTTGAGTCAGATTGATCTTTTGACCCGAGATAAGAAAATTAAAAAGAAATGGGTGAAATTTTTAAGAAGTGCAGTACTGCCCTCTAGAGGATAGTAAATATTATAATTCATATTACCAAAAATATTGCGTGACGTCAAATTGGCTAGAATAAGCGGCAATGTTGGTTACAAGTCAGTCGGAGATTCCAGCATTCACAGACTCACACTGAAATGCATTAGACATGACACTCTGAGGGTCGGAGATTCCAGCAGACAGACTCACATCGCAATGCATTCAGACGTCCAATACACATGACACTCCCGAGTCGGAGATTCCAGCAGTCAGACTCACACCGCAATGCATTCAGACGTCCAATACACATGACACTCCCGAGTCGGAGATTCCAGCAGTCAGACTCACACTGCAATGCATTCACACTGCAATGCATTACACATGACCCTCTGAAGTCGGAGATTCCAGCAGTCATATTCACACCGCAAGGCATTCAGACTCACCCTGCTATACATTACACATGACCCTCTGAAGTCGGAGATTCCAGCATTCACAGACTCACACTGCAATGCATTAGACATGACACTCTGAGAGTCCAAGATTCCAACACTCAGACTCACACCACGATGCAGGCAGATCCCAAGACATGAGGCAATCAAGATTCTCACTAAATTTCTGACTCACCAAATCTCTAACTCACATGCATTGATTATCTGATAGATAATTTTCACATATTCCAAAACAAAGCATTACATCAGGAATTCCAAGGCAGACTTATCAACATCCAAATTGGACAGGTAATGTATGAAAGAAATTAAGGAATTAATGTAAATATATATTTGTAGATATTCTTGCAACGTAGACTGAGACTTCTCAGATATTTGGGTTAGATCCAAATTCTAAGTATTTTCTATTCTGCAGATAGAAATATGAAGAAGTGGATATAAGGATTTATTCCTAAAAGAAATGTTGTAAGATTGATACCAATATATATGGTGAATTTGGAAATTACTGTGATTAAAATTAATAAGCAGGGAATTATATAACTACAAAATAAAAAGCAAAAGATTAGAAGTTTAATTCTCGAGATTAGGGGAGGATTCACTAAATAAGTTTTTATTACTTATTAAATTAGCTCATCTTTTGTTGATCCATGTAGCATAGATATATATATATATATATATATATATATAAGAGCTGGCTGGTTAAACATGGTTTGCTGGGAAACGCATGTTGTATTAAGCAGAAATGTTTATTAACCATTTGTGTATGAGTTACTAACTGATAAGGTAAATTATATTAATCATATATGCAGTTACTAACCGGAGATACATATATTGTGAAGCTAGTTTTTATATGCTGATGGATTGTGGTTTATAAATTTTTGTTTATGATATGAGATTTGAAACTTTTTTGTATACGTAATAAATATATATATATTTTTATCCGATTATTGATTATTGTATTTTTCAAAGGAAAACACAGACAATTAAAAGAATTCAGGATAATTTCTAAGAAATATAAACGATTGATATTTGTGTCTCGTATAAGTTTCTTATGAAATAATAATCCCTGATATATTGGAGGCAACTGCCGAGGTAGGTCCAGTAAATCCAATATAGACGTATTGGAGGCTTGGCTAATAAGTCCAAAATATAACGTGTTGTATTCACGTGCAGAGATTATATCCGACAGCCCCGTAGCTCAAAGAATATATTTGCCCCAGTAGCTCAAACATGGATATATATTGCCCCAGTAGCTCAAACATGGATATATATTGCCCCAGTAGCTCACACATTGATATATACTTCCCCCAGACAAGTAGTTCACACATTGATATATACTGACCCGAGACCAGTAGCTCACACATTGATATATACTGACCCCAGACCAGTAGCTCACACATTGATATATACTGACCCCAGACCAGTAGCTCACATTTATATATATTGCCCCCAGACCAGTAGCTCACACATTGATATATACTGACCCCAGACCAGTAGCTCACACATTGATATATACTGACCCCAGACCAGTAGCTCACATTTATATATACTGACCCCAGACCAGTAGCTCACATTTATATATATTGCCCCCAGACCAGTAGCTCACACATTGATATATACTGACCCCAGACCAGTAGCTCACACATTGATATATATTGCCCCAGACCAGTAGCTCACCCATTTATATATATTTTGCCCCTCAGACCAGTAGCGCACACATTGAAACATATATCCCCAGACCAGTAGCTCACACATTGATATATACCGACCCCAGACCAGTAGCTCACACATTGATATATACCGACCCCAGACCAGTAGCTCACACATTGATATATATTGCCCCAGACCAGTAGCTCACACATTTATATATATTTTGCCCCTCAGACCAGTAGCGCACACATTGATACATATTTCCCCAGACCAGTAGCTCACACATTGATAGATACTGCCCCCAGACCAGTAGCTCACACATTGATATATACTGCCCCCAGACCAGTAGCTCACACATTGATATATACTGACCCCAGACCAGTAGCTCACACATGGATATATACTGACCCCAGCAACTCGGTTTTGTAAGGGACCACGGCGGCACACTAACAAACCGCCTCATCGGCGGCGCTCCAGCGTGCCTTCCTGGGCCCCACGTGCACCCTGCATTGACACTGCCCCCCACGTGATGCGCGCGTTTCATGTGAGGGGGCGGCGTCAATGCAGGGTGCACGTGGGGACCAGGAAGGCACACTGGAGCGCCGCCGACGAGGCGGTTTGTTAGTGCGCCGCCGTGGTTCCTTACAAAACCAGGCCCCCACTGACCTGTGGGCCCTCGGGCAGGGCCCGATGGGTCAGTCCGCCCCTGGGCCTGCTCATCTTCACTGGGCCCCACTTGGCTACGGGCCCCAGTGCGCCTGCACCGGTGGTAGTTCCGCCACTGGGTGAGTTAGTGCAGCATCATTGGTCACTTTGCATTATAAAGTAAAAACAATTGCTGCTAGAAAGAAACAAATAAATAACTTATTTTATCTTTATTGTTACAAACAATGTGGTCATGTTTGCTACCATTGGAAAGGCCATGCTCTGACCTTTCCAGGGATATCTCGCATGACCCTGTAGCTGCTATAGAGATGGAGATACAGCGGTCCAAATGCCAATCAATGCAGACATAGTTTATCCTTTCTCTGGGCCTATTCTGGGGCATGGGCCTGGAGCTGCTGCTCCATCAGCCCCTATGTTAATCCGGCCCTGCTGACGGCGCTCAGCGAGGTGGCCACACGGGTGTCAGAGTGGAAGAAACATCCACTCTCACGGACGTTCCGCAATGCATTCAGACTCACCCTGCCATACATTACACATGACCCTCTGAGAGTCGGAGATTCCAGCGGTCAGACTCGCATCGCAATGCATTCAGACGTCCATTACTTATGACACTCTGAAGTCGGAGATTCCAGCAGTCAGACTCACACCGCAATGCATTCACACTGCAATGCATTACACATGACCCTCTGAAGTCGGAGATTCCAGCATTCACAGACTCACACTGCAATGCATTAGACATGACACTCTGAGAGTCCAAGTTTCCAACACTCAGACTCACACCACGATGCAGGCAGATCCCAAGACCCGATGCCTGGTCCCACCCCCTGGCATCGTGTGACTCGCAGGGAGCATTACCAGGAAGCAAGTCGCCGCGATCACACTGCGGGGGACAGTGAGGGAGCACAGGATGAGGTGAGTATGCAGCCCGAGTGTGGCTCAGGGTTACCGTTCACGGTAGCGAAATTTAACCCCGAGTCACACTCTGGAATACCGCCAGGGAAGTTAATTTATATCCAGCTTTTTTTAAGTTGACGTGTATGGTTTTCCTGCTCTCTTGAAGGAGCAGATATACTTACATACTGCAGGTCTCTGGATGGGACTTGTCAGGGTTGTGCTGCGCCTTAGTAGGAGTGGAATATATGATTATTACCAGCAAACTGCAATTATTAACCATTTTGAGATGAGACTTTACTGGCAGGGTTAACAATTTGTTACAGAATACCTTTTGATAGGCTACTTACGTCTGGCTGAAATTCTTTCTTATTTTCTACATCTACATGTAGTTTGATGTTTTTAGGTGACTTTTTCTCAGTATTTAGATTTTGCTGATCAACAAATACCTAAGTATCAATAGGAGTTCACACTTACAATTTCCCATACTAGGGTATCACTACTTTTTATTTTTCCATTCCACAATTTATTTTCCTTTTAAAGACTGTGTGCAATTGCCCTTTATATATATTAGTATGTAATGACTTACACTTTGAATTTATATCACTAAAACCATGGAGCTCTCAGACGAAAATATTGTTTGTGAACTCTTCATTGACATCTCAGAGAAATAGAATTCTATTGAAATCCACCAGTTCTATTACTGCAAATTATAAATTTAAATACAGCCTTTCCATCCACATGCTTGGAAGGGAGGATATGGCATGGTGTATTCCCCCATAACAGGACCCCCTCAGTAGTCCACAGTCCAGCAAATGAACAGTTTCTCCCAGGACAGCACATCAAGTCATGGTCACAGAGCCAGGCATCCAGCCTACCAACTCCAAGGACTTCAGTCACCCCACCCCGAAGACAACAAAAACACTCAGATAAAGAAGGGATTTCAATGAAACCAGATATTAAACCTTTTCACACCTAACTGGAAGACAAATTGTCCTCCGCTCTGGACAACACCAGGGAGCCAGCAAACTAAGGAAAGGTCCATACAGAAAGATCACATTCTCATAGTGATCACTCTACTTTACATGCATCTTTCATAAAGAATTCAGTGCCCCACAAAGAGCATTTTATTAGACAAGGGGCTAGAGACCATAAAGACTGTCGAAATACCAATTGGTTTCTTAGGAGGTCCAAGACTGTAGACCAGCACTAGGCTGGGACAAAAAATTGGCCCTGGACTTCATCCATATGAGTGGCCAACTCAGATTATGCAAACACGCAGGGTCGCATTAAGATCTCTAAGTTACTGTAGCTAAAGATTTTGTTTGGATTTTTTGGCATTTAATGAAATGAAAACCTATTATATATTATTTAAAATTTTGTGCAATTTCGGTGCTTTGCGTTTCCCTGCATTTCGTCACTCTTCAGTGATTCCATTTTGCCGAAAATACAGTGAATTCACTAGTGAAAATTCACTGTGTTTTGCCGAAAATCGAGTCTCCGAAGAAGTTATAGGACAGAGAAAACCGCCAAATTGTTATTCAAAATTTGCATCCAAAGCGTTCAATGACCCTGCTGCAGCAAACTGAATTGCTGCGCTGCAGCAATTCAGCAGCTGCGCTGCAGCAATTCAGCAGCTGCGCTGCAGCAATTCAGCAGCTGCGCTGCAGCAATTCAGCAGCTGCTGAGGTATTGAACGGGCCTGTGATGTTACAGGCGTGAGGATCCAGTCCCAACCATGCAAGGCGTGGGCCAGCGCTGCGTGTCACGTGAGACGTCAGTGCCGTCAAGGAGGAGTTAGAAACTGAAATTTCCTGCTCCGCTGTTCCAGACTCATCGCGGAAGCTGGCGGTGGACTGTGCAAGGGCAGCTCACGGACACCAGTGTCCAGGTGTGGAAACCTTGCCTACCTCTGCTCTCCGGCTCCAGCCACAGCAGCTCATGTGGGAAGGCCAGCCGCTTGACTAGGCCTGCAGCATCAGGCTTGCCTAGGTCAGCCACCCAATCTAGGCGAGCCCCAGTCAGCCGGCTGGCCCACTAAGCTATCGGCTCTCCGGGATTCTCCCGGTAGCACCGATGGCCAGTACATGCCTGGACCAGCTAAATGGGTTTTAACCCAGTCAAAAGAATCCCAAAGGAAGAAAAAAAAAAAAAAAGTAAGGATATGGCCTTGCCTCCTCAAGAGTCTGCTATATTTGTAGAAAGGAGGAGGGGAGACATTTTTTATTTATCTTGAGTCTCCTTGAAAGGTGTGTAAATACATATTTTAACAAAGGTCTTAAATTCTGTCCCAGCAAAACAATGAATAATTTTGATTTATCAGTGCTAAAAAGGTTCTTTTGAAACACACACAAAAAAAAAACACTAATAAAAATTTAACCTATGCCCAGAGATGAATTTGAAATTTGTATGAGTAAACCATTTAAAGCTAAATCTTCTTTTTAACCAAATGCCACTAAAAATACAGAAAAGAGCAGCAGCAAAAATAACCTGGCTGGGGATACAACAAAATATACATATATGCAGAAAAAAAACTGTTTTGCGCCTATTCCCAACCAGGGTGGCTGCGTCAACCAGAAGTATCCAGACCACTTCATGTATAAAACATAATAAGAAAAAGGGTTTTCAATCACACTCACTAGAAGAGCTATCAGAGAGATGGCCAGAGCGAAGTCTTCACCTGCATCGCCTCATGTTATTTGCTGAAGATCTGCCAATGACCTTTTGCCATCCCTCCTCGACCTCTTACACTTTTCAAGCACCTTCAAGTTTAAAAAGTCAACTGGCACAAATCAACCACTCCCTATTTGCAACCCACGTGCCAACATATGTACCATGTGCTACACCATTAACTTGGGCCCCTAACTCACTTAAATACTTGGGAATCTATATCCCTAGAGATCTTCACACATTGTAGAACACAACTATTCCCTGCATTTTATGCACAGTAACCGATGAGCTCACAAAGTGGCATAATCGTCCATTATCGCTTCTTGGTAGAATCCATCTGTATAAAACGGCTAGCTACCCAAAACTGCTAGATCCTACCAGTTCTCTTAACTTATAGCAGTGTTTCTGAAAACCTGTCCTCGGGACCCTCAACCAGGCCAGATTTGCAGATCACCTTGGGGAAAAGCAGACTGAATCCTGCAATCACTGAGCAGCAAATCATACCACCTATCTGTCAAACCTGGCGAGGCAGAGGGTCCTGAGGACAGGTTTGAGAAACACTGACTTATAGAGAGGAAATAGCTCTGAACTTGGTTCTTAGGCTCAGAAACTCACCTCACAAAACTTAATCAAAAATTAATGGCCAGGCCAATCCACCACATATCAAAGATCACAATTTGGCAGCACAGTGCAGACTCGCCATTGACAGGATCAAAAACCACTCACAAATTTCTCACGTACTACTAGAACACATATGAATAACCAAGGACACTTGTGGTAAAAAACACAAGAACACTGCATAATGATTTTTTTCCATGAAATTTTCCTGCAATAGGACAATTAAATCTGCACACCAGAGGAATAAGAAAAACAGGCTTATCTGATAACTCTGGAATCGTACTAGTAGAACCCTCCTTAATCCCACACCTATCCCTTCTCTTTCTGCTAGACCATCCCTGTCGGGACAAACCCTCATCCCTCTCGGGACAAACCCTCATCTCTCCAAGAAATACGGATTCTTGCCACAACTAATAAAAAATGGATACTATTCTGACTAAAGGTATCTGCAAACCCCACTTTATCCCTTTTTCTCCCAATAGTTGCAAACCAAAATTTTGGTAACCAAAATGTAGCTACACCTTTAGCCAACTTGGGTGGAAGGGGGGGGGACTAAGTCTATTATACCATTTCCTAGACCCTCACACAAGGGCTATTTTGGTTTTAGCAACCCTGAAAGTTAAATGTCCACAATTGCCTTTCACACGGCTTGCATACTTCCAAATCTGTTCATATTTGCACAAAATAACCTCCTTCACGGAGCATGATTAGACCAACCAACTTGACAATCGTTTCAGGAATAGACCAGAAAACGATTATTCTATTTCTTCACTGGTCCAAGGTATTTTCTGGCCCCTCTCAGTGGCTCCAACACTTCCCACAACAAACCACAGACTATTTCCTATTTGCACATGCTTACTTAATCCAATTGTTACCTACTGCAGTGGTTCCCAACCGCGGTCCTCAAGTACCCATAACAGGCCAGATTTTAAGGATTGCCTTGGGGAAATGCAGACTGAATCCTGGAATCACTGAGCAGCAAATCATATCAC
Organism: Leptobrachium leishanense; assembly: GCA_009667805.1. Lineage (NCBI taxonomy): Eukaryota > Metazoa > Chordata > Amphibia > Anura > Megophryidae > Leptobrachium > Leptobrachium leishanense. The sequence continues at coordinate 73,787,890 of CM019073.1, read as the reverse complement.
ATGTGCTGTGCTTGAGCTATTTGGAAAACCTGACCTGTTTGGGGTACTTGCGGAATGCGGTTGGGAACCACTGACCTACTGTATTGTATCACAAAACGTTTTTGAAAATACTTCACCACGCTTATTACTTGCCTCGGCAATTGTTTCAATGGGATAGTTTTCAATTCATAATGCAGGTTTGTGGAGCTGTCCAGTGACACAAACTTTTTGGTCCACAGTACATTCTTCGAGCCTCTCTACCACCAAAATCTCCATGCCCATAGCACCAAAGTTTGCCATTTTTTGGCCCAGTTTCCCAAGAAGTTTTTTGCATAACAAATTCTCAATATCTCTCTTCCAGACTAAATTCAATGATCTTTCCATTTGTTGGAGTTTGGTGCAAAACCAAGAAATTCTTATTCAAAAATGCATTGGCACATGACCGTGCCCGACATTCTGTATGCAAGCTACTATTCAGTAGTCTCTGCAGTACACCGCCTGATAGTCTGTGAAAATGGTAGTGGGTCGCAATCCATTGTTATTACTCACCTAAGGCACTCCTGGTGTAAAGACGATGTTATGGGCCTTAATCATGTCATATGGCACGATTAACACCTTAAGGGCCGAAACATCGCCTTTATCCATAACTCCTATAAAAGACCCTTGTACACTACACCAGGAGTGCCTTTGTATTTTCCTAGAAATCGTGTCTAGGGCATAGCAGTGCCCTGTGGGAGAACACCTGTGTGTAGTTGATGTGCAAGGAAGGGGCTCTTACAGCATGACCCTAATCACTTGTTCTCTGAATATCACACACCCATAAGGGAAATTAACTTTACGGTGCAGGTCTTGTTTTTATTTGTTGTTCTTTGAACCTCTCTTTCTAAAATGTTCAATATCTTCTCATTTAAATTTTCTGTATCTCAATGTTTTATGCAATGTTACTGCTCTCATAGAATAATGACTTGACATCTAACATACATTTGATGAGAGGACATGCAATTGGAAAGGAACCCCTATGAACTCCTACAGACTATGCGGTTTCTTGGATTGTTGCAATTTTTATGCTATGTTTTACAGATCTTAGGTTTTAATATTCTTGATTTTTGAAATCCGTCATATGCATCGGGACATCTATAAAAAAAAAAACAAAAAAAAACTGTCAAATAGAACAGCAAATGTCACATAGCAATAACTGACCAATGTATGTGATGAATGCAAAAAAGAAAAAGCATCTACCCTTCAGAAGGAGGCACATGCAAGAACCAGGGATTGGAGAAAAAAAAAAATAGATGGGGGGGTCACAGAGAGGAGGGTGGCCAGACCACCAATGTAGTGGCATTCTTAGCTCACACCTGGAGAACAGATGGCCATGGAAGAGGCCCTGTGGTTGGAATTCCCTGGGGCTAAGTGAGGCAGACAGAGCATTGGTAGCTGCCAGCATGGCACACCCATATATCTAGGGGAGAAGGAAAAAAAAGAAAAAGTTAACCCTAAACCTCATGTCCACACAAGCCATCGTCACCACAGATGATAGTAGTCAAGTGTCTTCTAGTCACAGAAAAGAAAAGGAGAAAAAATAATATGAAATGTTTTCAAATACTGCAATACACTCTGGAGTGGTTTCGTCAATAAACAGTCCACAATTTAACAAATAATAAACCAAATAGGTAGAATAGTGTCCACAAAGTGTAGATCTGCAACAATTTAGAATGTCAACATAATGGGGGGAAAAGGGGGGGGAGAATTCAACAGCAGTATGGATGGAGGAGATAATGCTGAGGCCAGGGGCAGACTGACCTGTCTGGCCCTTGGGCGCGGTCTGAGGGCCCGCAGGTGGAGGGGGGGCCCGGATTCCAGTAAACATGCTGGGTTTTTGCACTGCAATATGATCCCATTTGGATTGCAGGCGGTCCAGCGGGTGACGGCAGCAGCGAAATTGTTACGAATCCCCACCAGGAGGAAAGTATGATCCTTGTATGCAGCACCTATCCTTTCCCTCCGATCCTTATAATGGTCGGTCTATATATATATATCCCTAGACTGACACTGAAGAAGCCAAACCAGAAATGCCAGAGAATATCGTAAGCCGTTGCCAGGGGTCAGTACGCCAGAGAATATCGTAAGCCGTTGCCAGGGGTCAGTACGCCAGAGAATATCGTAAGCCGTTGCCAGGGGTCAGTACGCCAGAGAATATCGTAAGCCATTGCCAGGGGTCAGTATACCAAGAAATACCAATATAAGCAGGAGCAGCTCTAAGGGATGTTAAACCACGGTAGGGCAATGTGTGAATGCATTGCCTGTGGCTTTAAACCCGGCGGGTCCGCGTCATCACGCCTGGCTCTGCCCCCCCGGCGTCTCACGTGGCCACCTGGACTCCTTTCATTACGCGGCGCCCGGCCAGCGAGGACGACGCTGCTGGGCGCCTGCGGACCGTAGCACGGTACGTAACAGAAATGCACCCCCCCCGGCTTCAGCTCGGATGCAAATGTTTCTGATCTGCTGCCAAGTGCTGCAGGGCTGCAACGGACTGCCAGATGCCTTCTCGCGACTCCCGGACACATCAATTTACGTACCCATGCGGTTCTCAGTTTAGGCCATGCCTGTGTGCATGTGGCAGAGCCACAGCCCGCCCCTGCCAGAGCTGGAGCGCGACACAAACTGTCCAGGACAGGCCCCAAACGTCTTCTTAGAGGATGGTACATATTAAAAAAAAAAAAGAAATTCTTTGGATTCTGAGCCTGCTCATACACCCCAGCCATTGCTGTGCGTTATATTGCTGTGGATTCAGTGCCTGCTCAAACACCCCAGCCATTACTGTGCATTATATTGCAGTGGATTCTGTGCCTGCTCATACACCTCAGCCATTACTGTGCATTATATTGCAGTGGATTCTGTGCCTGCTCATACACCCCAGCCATTACTGTGCGTTATATTGCTGTGGATTCTGTGCCTGCTCATACACCCCAGCCATTACTGGGAGTTATATTGCTGTGAATTCTGTGCCCGCTCATACACACCAGCCATTACTGTGCGTTACATTGCTGTGGATTCTGTGCCTGCTCATACAGCCCAGCCATTAGTGTGTGGGATTATTGCTGTGGATTCTGTGTATACTCCTAGGCACTGCCTATTACTGTAAGCGTTTACTGCTGTGGATCCTGTGTATGCTTATACACATGCACTGCTAATTACCTTCAGAGTTTTATTGCTTTGGTGCTGTAGGATACGCTCATACACACTGCACATTACTGTGAGTTATTGCTGTGGAGCTCTGTGATACAGTAATGTGTGGTGTGTAGGAGTTTATTAGCAGAGCAGTCTAAGTCTGGAGGGGGCACTATGGATTCCCTCAATTTGCTGATAGGCCCAAGTGGATTTTCTTTTCTTAATAAAATTATTAATTTTGAAAATTGTGTGAAGAAATAAATTCTTTAACAACAATGTGCATTTGGGTTGTGCGTCATATGGGTGGGGTTTTGTAAGAGTGTGGCCTACTGTTGGGGTGGCACAATGTGCACCTTGTTCAGCTATTGCCTGTGGGGCCCCATTAGTTGTCAGTTTGCCCCTGGCTGAGGCTTAATAAAACAGACTCACAGAACAGAAACGTTTTATCGTTAAAGATTAATATGTAAGAACTTTTGGAACAGAAAAAAACAGAAGGAGGTAACGTCACATCAGTCAGAGGTTTTATACTGCATCTCGGGTCTCTCCTCCAGCTCCCTCAGTGCCAGTTCCAAATGGGATCAAAATTCCAAATGTCCCAGGATGCACTAAACTTCAATAGAATTGATTGTAGGACAATGCCCTTTCTGGTAACCAGCAGGGAGTAGACATGTGCACAGCACAAAATTTCGTTTTGAACTAATGGATTAGTCCTAAAATGCAATTTAGTTACTAAAGAAATTCGTTTTCAGTTCTTCAGTATGAAAACTAATTTCATTCATCCGAAAACCAGTGGATACAATTACTATTGTAGGGGCTCCTCAGAGGGCTGAGATTGCTGCTGGTTACAGTATCTCTCAGCACAATGTGGGCCATATTACATAGTTGGTGCTAACTTAACCAGACCTGTTGTAAACTTCCCAGAGCCATTATAGCCTATGGAGGTTTTCAGTTTACAACAGCTCCGGTTAAGTTAACACCAACATTGTAATACTGCCCCGTGTCAGGCAAAGCTGTTACAGTAACTGACTGCTGCTCATCACAGCGCTCAGAGTTTCAGTAAAACTAGTAAATAATATTTTTATATATAGGAGGTTAGAACAATATTATTTCCTTGTTTTACTGAAACTGAGCGCTGTTACAGTCAGTTACTGTAACAGCTGAGCCTGATACATTGTACTGAGAGATAATATAACAAGCAGCAGCGCTCACAGCCACTGGATTTAAAGGGCTGAAAAAAAAGGATCCTCTCTGTATAATGTTTAGAACATCCTCCTGCATTAATTAATACCCCTCTCTGTATAATATATAGAACATCCTCCTGAATTAATTAATGTCCCTCTCTGTATAGAACATCCTCCTCAATTTATACCTTTCTCTGTATAATGTATATAACATCCTCCTGCATTAATACCCCTCTCTGTATAATGTATAGAACATCCTCCTGCATTAATTAATGCCCCTCTCTGTATAGAACATCCTACTGCATTGGCATGTGGAGGGTGCAGATCTTCGGATGTTGCGCTCTTCATTGCTTGTCTCCTTCACTCATCAATGTAATATCACAAAAAGGACTGAAACTAAAATGTAGTGCATTTTATTTTAGTTTCTTTCGTTTTTTGTACTGAGCAGTTTCGTTTCTCTTGAGTCATACGAAAACGAAATTATCCCAAAATTCTGACTAAATCGTTTTAGTACTAAAACGAATGCACATGTCTAGCAGGGAGCCTGCAACTCCCCATCAACATTCAAGGCCATGCTCTTCGTAATGTATTTATCACTCAGAGCTTGCGCTGAGCCATCAGGGATACAAAATAAATATTGTGGAACAGCACAAGGGAAGATCTTTCAAATGGAATAGTCTTATTTAGTGAAACCGAAGACATCGCCTTCACTTTTGCCGAGACATTCCTTGCAATGGCTAGCACATCTCGCGATGCAGACTCATTTGCTGTGGCCACCTTGCGGATTCGCATAGCAATGATGAACGTGTCAGGAGTATCCATAGAGGTGTAGAAGGAGGGCAACCAACTCTACAACATGCGCAAGGAGGGAAACCGGAGGCACCATCTCTGGCACACATACATTCCGACACCTATGGTGTGCCTCCAGTGTTTACACCGTGCACCTCAGGGTATTCACCGAGGGTCATAGTGCCTGAAATTGTCTTTCTCGTGGAATGGAGTTGCCTCAAACAAGGACAGTCTGACGGTAGCTGTTGTCACCTGGGTCTTCAGAGTCAACAATTCTGCCTGTACTCCCCGCAGATCCATCTAGCGCCCACATCTCTACTAATAAATATTTAATGTCAGCTTTAGTGACAGGCTGGTTATCCACTAGGCTGTTGCACAGGCTGTGAGGCTTCCGGGACTGAGCAGTCTGTGACAAGTAGGGACTCCGATGAGTGTCCCCATGTGACCTGGACTGGGCTGCCGTCCAAGTCAACAGGACTCGGGCCAGGGAGTCCATGTCATGTCCCCATACTATGCCACCTAGAGAGACACGGATATCCTGCTGTCGCGGGCTGTTCGACAGCTGGTACCTCCTGTCAGATCTCCTCCCCATCTGCTTCAGCAGAATGAATCCGCTGCCGGCTCAGGATGGGTGGAAGCAGCACACACCACTTAAGGTCACAAAATGGCCGTGGATCTTCGTTTAACATAAAAACATGCCTGTCTTTGTCGTCTCAACTTTTACATGTCTAGTTAATTCCGGCATCCACTTGCTCTTCAGTTGTAAACGGTTATTCGCTGTCTAATGCCACTTCAATGTACTCAATGAATTCACAATAATTGTCAAACTAAAAAAAATAATTATGTAAATTTGTTGAGTTTTAATTTTTTGTGTATTTGTTAAGCCTTAAAAAGAAATATTGTTGGAATGAAAGATTCAGGATTCTAGATGGTGTCCTCTATTGTACACAAATTCAAACTGGGTCTGCAGTAGTAGCAAACAGATATGGCCTTTGTATCCGATACAGTAAATGAGATAGAGATAGAAGATACAAATGGGCAGATACAGTGCTTATGAGGATTTGTAGTGATCATAATGGGATCATATTCTCCCTGTGGAAGATCGTTGCTGATCTGAAGAATCAAGATTACGAGCCAAGCGTGTCCTCCAGACAGGACAAAGCCTGAGGATGTGCTCAGTGCATCGCCCGCAGCCAAGAGATTAAAGGAATACTAGGAGGTTAAAATGGAATGGAGAAGGAAATGGAGGAATTAAACAACCACTCCTAACCCCCTCCATGCTCGAACATCCTATTTTAACACTAATTGTCTCTAAAACATACCTGAATTCAGCACTTGTCTTCCTCTGAGGTCTGCAGCACGTGATAGGCTGCCAGCAGCAGCGTGTCATTTGACTGAAGGGGGCGAGAACACACCAGCCTAAATAGGAGTTCTCAATGCTCAGAAGAGATGTTCCCAAATGTCCCAAAGTCCTGGAACCTGAGCTCCATTCTTGGCTGGACTAATCTCCCCAGAGGAGGGAGCTCAGAGTAGCGTGACAGCTTCAATAACACTTTGTGGCACTCTAACAGGCCAGATTTTAAGGATTACCTTGGGGAAATGCAGACTGAATCCTTCAATCACTGAGCAGCAAATTATATCACCTGTGCTGTGCTTCAGATATCCTGCAAACCTGGCCTGTCAGCGGATCCTGAGGAAAGGTTTGGGAAACACTGGCATAGAGTGTTCCTTTTATGACACTGAAGGTACCAGTGTGCTGCGGGTTAAGTCATAGTAATGGTACTTTATGTATTAGTATGTTCTAATAGCGATCAGGTGCCAGGAGCCACCTTTTCTCAGTCAATAAAAAAAAAGTTTTGAGCAGTGTAAAAGTCTTGTAATGCAGTGTGGCGCTGTGCCACAATAAACAAACATCTCCGTATAATTCAAAAAAACAAACATAACTTATGAAATCGGTCCACAAACCTTCATAAAGTAAATGAAGTCTGGCAATAGGAAAAAAAAAATATATATATATATATATAAAATTATATATAGTCACCAAAGTTTCCCTTTTCAGTTGTTGTCCCTCTGACATGCTGTATTGATGAGTAAAGCATGGTTTCCTTTTTCAAGAGTTATCCCTCTGACTCTATGAATGGGGAACAGCTGATCTCCTTCTTTGCTGTGAGGGGTGACAGGACTGAAATGTAAACTTCTGGTGCAAAATAACTTAAATTTTAAGTGAACACTTTATTGAAATGCTTATATGGCCGATTGATACAGGGTTTAGGATATTCTGCGGCACACACAGTTCACAAAGCTGTGTAGCCGTCAATCCTCTACCTCCCGTCATCCTACAGATGTGCTAAAAAGTTTGCAAACCCTTGGAGAATTGGTAATATATGTACCATTTTTAAAGAAAACACACATTTAATTCTTATGGGTTTCATTTTTAACTGTAGGTCAGACCAGAATGACACAATTATACAAGGCAAATCATAAAAAAATGAAATGACCTCTGTTCAAAAGTCTGCATACCTTTACTTCATAATACTGCTTATTGCCCCCTTTAGCATTAGTTAGAGTGTGCAGTCTTTTGTCTCGAGGTTCATAGTGGTCTGAGTCTTTGGTCATCTTACATGAACTGCACATTAGAGAACTTCCCAGAGTGGCTCAATGAAATTAAGGTCAGCAGACTGATGGCCACTTCAGAGCAATCACCTTTTTCTACTGTAACCACTGGAGGGTCACCTTGGTCTTGTGCTTCCCATGTGCAGCTTTCGTGCAGAAGAATGCAAATTGTCTGCCAGTATTTTCTGATAACATGCTGCATTCATCTTGCCAACAATTTTCAGAAGATTCCCCGTGCCTTTGGAGCTCACCCCCCCCAAACAGTCCCCATCATGCTTCAAAGAGGAGTATTCTTGTCGCTATAGGCCTTTTTGACCCCTCTCCAAACATAGCGCTTATGGTTGTGACCATAAAGCTCCATGTTGGTCTCATCACTCCAAATTACAGCTTGCCAGAAGCTGTGAGGCATGTCAAGGTGTTGGGCATATTGTAACTGGGATTTTTGTGGCATTGGTGCAGTAAAGGTTTCTTTCTGACAACTCAACCATGCAGATCATTTTTGTTCAGGTATTGTCGTACTGTGCACCTTGAAACAGCCACACTGTCTTTTTCCGAAACAGCCTGTATTTCTCCTGAGGTTACCTGGGGTTTTTCTTTGTATCCGGATCAATTCTTCAGGCAGTTGTGGCTGCAATCTTTCTTGGTCTACCTAACCTTCGCTTGGCATCAAGAGATCTCCAAATTGTCCACTTCTTATGTTTCAAAGTTTTTATTTTGAAAAAGAGTCCGCTTAACAACATACAAAGCATGGAATGGCCTCGCAGGGCCATGAAATGTCAGAGAAACACATCAGTATAAAACAAAGAAGTCATCTGAGGAAAATCACATTTTAGCAAACATCCCCTAAGAGGGGGGGTCTCAGAGGGTAAACAACAAAAATAAGAAAAGGCGGCCAAAGACATCTAGTACACTAAAAAAAAAAAAAAAAAAAAAAAAAAAAAGGGGGGGGGAAGGGGACAAAATATTGGCAGAGGCCAGGACTGTGCCGCCCCTAGTGTATTCCTGAAGGTCCATAGGACCGCGGGAAGCACGGGGGAGAGATTAGCACTTGGCCCGGGGTCTCGAGAGCCAATACGGGCACCAGGCCATGTCGGCGCACCCCAATGAAACCCGTGAACGCCGAAACAACTACAAAAAAAAAAAGTAAAAAAAAAACAAAAAATAAGAAAAATGAAATAAAATCGAAATTCTCAGCGAGGGGGGGGGACAGCAAATAGAGTCCACGGGGGGGGGGGGGGGGTTTCACAAAAGGCACAGGTCTGCCACAATCACATAAAAACAACCCCAATTGGGGCTTCTCCCCGGGAAAAAATTAAAAATAAATATATATATATATAAAAAAAGAGAGTCTCAGCATGGGAAATGAGAGATAAAATACAGCGGCCGAAAGCAAAAATTACGCCATGAGGTGGTGTAATACAATACGCGGGGTGAGATACTTCAGCCCGTATCCAGAATCGGAATCGGGACCATAGCAAGCAGTGTCCCGAATGGCAATCCAAGCTTTTCGGTCTCACCAGACTCAGGAGCCTCAGCCAGCAGTGGTGTAAGGGACAAGACAGTCAGTGCAGACCACGGTTTCCTCTCAAACATCACAGGGGGATATTCCATCATCCTCGGTGCTCGGTCGATGCCTGCAGACTCCACTTCCGCACCATCCAGCTCTGTGCAACCCAGCAAGCCATGGGTAACAGACCCACCAGGATCACGCAGCGGCAGCAGCCCTGCAGGGGTCAGCGCTCTCTCCCCACACGGAGCAGTAGCCACCTCCGTGGGCAGAGGGACCGCCGACGGCACAGCCTCCAGACTCCCACTGACACTGCAGCCTACGCAGGAACCCCGCGGCTCACCAGCGTCCACCTCTGGACGGACCACCACGTGGGCAGTCTGCGATTCATCCACCTCCGCTCCTCCAGCAAGGTCCACCGACCTCGAGTCTCCCCGCAGTCCGGCCATCATCCGGCGCCACATGCCCTGCGTGAGTGGGCTCTCGTCGTCTCTGGGCATCTGCTCCAGGAACGCCTCAAAATAAGCCAGCACAGCCCCCAGTGTCCTGACAGGAGGCGAGAGAACCAGCTGCCCCTGGTCCGCTCCACCTCCCTCCTCTGCTGTGGGAACAGCCGCAACCATCGGAGAATGGGGGCCCTCCATCTCCCCCGATTGCAGCCGCCGTAAATCTAGGTAAAGGGGGCCAGGCTGGGCTCAAGTCGATGTGCCGGGGTATAGGCCTCAAGATGGCCGACCGCAGGGTGCGCTTGGAGGCTGCAAATCTCTGCAAACTCCTCTAGACTCCGGAGGGGGGGCCCAAGACGAGTTCCGGAGGTTTCCACTCGATGGCCAGCTCGGCGGGGTATCACTGGGGTGTAAATTACAGGGAAAATCCGGGTAGAAATCTCCTGAATCAGCGGGTTCCAGCGGAGCACCTAACGATCACGTCTCCTTCCCCATGCGGCTGGCCACGCCCCCTATCTAAATTGTCCACTTCTTGATAAGTGAACAGTACTGACTGGCATTTTCAAAGCTTTGGATATCTTTTTATATCCTGTTCCATCATTATAAAAAGTTCCATTACCTTGTTACGCAGGTCTTTTGACAGTTCTTTTCTGCTTTCTCAGTGCATCCACGTGTGAGCTAACAAACATATTGACCATTTATACACAGAAACTGATTGCAATTTAAAAAACCACCAATGTGGGATATTAGCTTTTAATTGGCATTTTAACCTGTGTATATCACCTTGTGTGTCTGTAACAAAGCAAAACATTTCAGGGAATGTAAAACGAAATTTTTTTTTTGTTTGGCATGATCAGACAAATTTTCAATATCAATGCCAAAATTTCACGATGTCTTCCAGGGTATGCAAAGTTTAGAGTTGGGTTGCAACCAATTGGACATTATTAGAAATATATGTCATTTCATTCCATATTTATGGTGAACATGTTATTCTGTCTATATATATATGTTGAATATGATGTATATGATACAAACTGTTGATTAATAGGTGTACTAATATGGTGACCATGTATATGATACAAATTGTTGGTCAATATGCTTATTAACACGGTGACCATATCGATAAATACTAACTAGTATATCGAACACTACACAGACCTAGAAATCTTGTTCTACGCGCCTAAAAAACAATTTAATTCTTCTAAAGTTTAGAGCTCGACTGTATGTTTTCTGTACAGCAACCATGGAATCGCAGACAAGTTTCACCTATCAGGGCTTTTTTCAGCATGCTACCCACGCCTGGTCCCATTCTTTTTTTAGCCGTACTTGATGGCATCTCTAATAAAACCTTTATACATTAAAATATTAGGGCTGTGGAAATTAACGATTAATCGATTAATCGTTAATTTCTTTGGTTGATTACATTTATTTTGATCGCCCGCCGGCCACCGCGCGCTTTGCTCCCTACGAGCGAGCATGAAGCTTGGCAGCTCGCCTGGGATCCACCAGCCGCGATCTCGGAGTTCATGTGAACTCCGGGATCTTACGAGAAAGCGGCAGGTCAGGTGGTTCCCAGGCGAGTGGCCAAGCTTCAAGCCGGCGGCCGCTCGTAGGGAGCATAGCATACAGCGGCCGGCAGGTCGGTAATATATTTACTCGGTGGGGCTTGCCAGACGCAGAGGAGGTGAGAGCTGGGGGAAATATATCCATGTGTGAGCTGGGGGATATATTGCCCCCAGCTCACACATGGATATATTGACCCCTGCTCACACCTGGATATATTGTCCCCAGCTCACACCTGGATATATTGTCCCCAGCTCACACATGGATATATTGCCTCCAGCTCACACATGGATATATTGCCTCCAGCTCACACATGGATATATTGCCCCCTGCTCACACATGGATATATTGCCATGTGTGAGCTGGGGGCAATATATCCATGTGTGAGCTGGGGGCAATATATCCATGTGTGAGCTTGGGCAATATATCCATGTGTGAGCTGGGGCAATATATCCATGTGTGAGCTGGGGGCAATATATCCATGTGTGAGCTGGGGGCAATATAATAACTTACGTCAGGGCTACAGTTTGAATTTAAAACGTATTTGTGTGAACTGTGAAGTAAAGTCATGAATTGTTGAAACTAGTGTCAGGTGATTGACTAATGCAGAGTTGCAATGCATGCAGATCAGCTAAAAGTAGTTGGATCTGTATGCGTGTTATAATTAAACGAAATAAAATAAAAAAGAATAAAAAAAAAAAATCGATTAATCGAACACGAAAATTTTAATCATTACCAGCTCTATAAAATATATATTAGAATGTTTACAGTACCTGATTATTTTCACTCCTACTTCCCTTAACCTCCCTGGTGGTCCAATTCTGACATATTTTATATGTCAGAATCGGTGCAGTTTTTTTTCATCCCCCTGGTGGTAATCCCGAGTGTGGCTCGGGGTTAAATTACACTGGTGAAAGCAGTAACCCCGAGCCACACTCTGGCTGGATACATACCTGTCCCTGCGTTCCCTCGCTGTCCCCCGCAGTCACCTCCACCTCTCACGAGAAGGGAACCAGGAAGCAGGACACCGTGATCAGGCAGAGAATGCGATTGAGGGAGGTCAGCGAGGGACAGGGGCGGATCCAGAGACTAGTCTCGGGAGGGGCACTGACAGAAAATAAGGTGTTTTAGCAGAGAGTCCGACTCACGAGAATTTACAGAGGGCCCGGCTCACAGGAGCTTACAATCTAGAGGAGCAGAGGGCCCGGCTCATAGGAGCTTACAATCTAGAGGAGCAGAGGGCCCGGCTCACAGGAGTTTACAATCTAGAAAAGCAGAGGCACCCAGGAGCTTACAATCTAGAGGAGCAGAGGGCACCCAGGAGTTTACAATCTAGAGGAGCAGAGGGCACCCAGGAGTTTACAATCTAGAGGAGCAGAGAGCCCCCAGCTCACACATGGATTTGCCCCCAGCTCATGGATTTGCCCCAGCTCATGGATTTACCCCCAGCTCATGGATTTGCCCAGGTCATGGATTTGCCCCCAGGTCATGGATTGCCCAGCTCATGGATTTGCCCCCAGCTCATGGATTTGCCCAGCTCATGGATTTGCCCCCAGGTCATGGATTTGCCCCAGGTCATGGATTTGCCCAGGTCATGGATTTGCCCCCAGCTCATGGATTTGCCCCCAGCTCATGGATTTGCCCCCAGCTCATGGATTTGCCCCCTGCTCATGGATTTGCCCCAGCTCATGGATTTGCCCCCAGCTCATGGATTTGCCCCCAGCTCATGGATTTGCCCAGCTCATGGATTTACCCCCAGCTCATGGATTTGCCCAGCTCATGGATTTGCCCCCTGCTCATGGATTTGCCCAGCTCATGGATTTACCCCCAGCTCATGGATTTACCCCCAGCTCATGGATTTGCCCAGCTCATGGATTTACCCCCAGGTCATGGATTTGCCCAGCTCATGGATTTGCCCCCTGCTCATGGATTTGCCCAGCTCATGGATTTACCCCCAGCTCATGGATTTGCCCAGCTCATGGATTTACCCCCAGGTCATGGATTTGCCCAGCTCATGGATTTGCCCCCTGCTCATGGATTTGCCCAGCTCATGGATTTACCCCCAGCTCATGGATTTGCCCAGCTCATGGATTTGCCCCAGGTCATGGATTTGCCCAGCTCATGGATTTGCCCAGCTCATGGATTTACCCCCAGGTCATGGATTTGCCCAGCTCATGGATTTGCCCCCTGCTCATGGATTTGCCCAGCTCATGGATTTACCCCCAGCTCATGGATTTACCCCCAGGTCATGGATTTGCCCAGCTCATGGATTTGCCCCCTGCTCATGGATTTGCCCAGCTCATGGATTTACCCCCAGCTCATGGATTTGCCCCAGCTCTCACCTGGATATTGCTCCAGGCCTCCAGCTCTGGTGTTCAGGGGACCCAGATGCCGCCGGGCAGCGCAGGAGCGCCTGCCGGTCCTGAAGAGTGCGTCCTTGTAAAGGGGAGGCGGCTGCATGCGTGCGCAGGTCACGCGGTCCGGCCAGTCAGGTGGTACAGAGACTCCGTACCACCTGATTAGCCGGACCACGTGTGACCGGCTGCGCCTGCACGCAGCCGCATCCCCTTTACAAGGACGCACTCTTCAGGACCGGGCAGGCGCTCCTGCGCTGCCCGGCGGCATCTGGGTCCCCGGCTCAAATCTCGGGGGGGGGGGGGGCAATTGCCCCGTTGCCCCCCCCCTGGATCCGCCCCTGGCGAGGGAGTGCAGGTACAAGTATGTATCCAGCCCTAGTGTGGCTCGGGGTTACCGCTTTCCGCAGTGAAATTTAACCCCTGAGCAACACTCGGAAAAACCGACATGGTAGTGAAGAAATTTTTCAGTTCAAAAGTAAGAATTTAAACCCAAATGGTACTTCTGTTTTAAATTAGTAAATGAACTTCATTTCTAACCCCCAAAGTAGATTAATATGGTTTCATCCTTGCCAATCTTTTTCATATGGGGCTATACCCACAAAACTCTAGGGCAAGATCGAAATTATGCATCTTTGTATAACTGGGCTTAAAACGTATGGTGGAGGACACCTCTCCTGATGTTGTTCACATGCTCCAGCACACGTACATTTAATTGTCATGGACTCTCCCAAATATATATATTTTATATTCGTGCTCTGGCAGGAGATACTTTACCTAATTTGTTCACTGCCTTTTCCATGCAGCGCACGGATGCTTCCTTGGAATTAGTTTCTGTATGTTTGACAAGCCTTACAATTTTTACTAGTTATAGAAACATTATTTCCTATACATCTTATTTCTTCTGACCAATAAGTATGTGCTGGTTTTTCCTTAAAAGGGATACTCTAGGCAACATGACCACCTAAGCTTTTTTAGGTGGTCATGATGACCTAAGTATGCCCTCTTCTTTGCTCCCCCCTCTGCTCAGCCGATCGGCTGAAACAGCTGAGAGACACGGAGGACTTTACTCCGCCCTCCCAGCTGTCAGTCAGCAGAGCGGGATTTGTATTTCCCACTTCTGCCGACTATTGCCGAGTAGGAGAGGTCATCGCGCTTTCAGCGCGAGAACGTCTCCAACTCACCGCAGTAGCTGGCGGCAGCAGCTGTGATTAGTGTTGCGCGTCACACTAATCAAAGAAGGTGGAGCTGTGAAGAAGCCTGCTGATTGGCTGGTATACGTGAGAGGCACGCATGCGCGCTTCTCATGTAAACCATTAGCCAAGTTGAAGAGTTACCACGACGGGAGCGGAAGAGGAGGGAGGGTAGTATATAAAAAAAAAAAACCCGTTGGAAACAAGTGGTTTTTAGGGTAAGTATTATATTAAAAAATAAAAAATACTGAATAACTAGGTAGGGCAATAGGTATAATGTAATGTAAAAAAAGGGGGGGGGTGATTTTTTAGCCTAGAGTGTTCCTTTGAAGTGAATCTGTTACGTTTTCCCCATTTGACAGGGTCCAATTCCCTTTATATACAGTGGCAAGAAAAAGTATTTGACCCCCTTTGGGATTAGGTGGAGTTTTGCATGAATTGGTCATAAAATGTGCTCTGATCTTCATCTAAGTCACAACAATTTGAAAAACACAGTCTGCTTAAAATAATACAACACAAACATTATATGTTTTCATGTTTTTATTGAACAGAACATGTAAACATTCACAGTGCAGGGTGGAAAAAGTATGTGAACCTTTGGACTTAATAACTGGTTGACCCTCCTTTGGCAGCAATAACCTCAACCAAACGTTTCCTGTAGTTGCAGATCAGACCTGCACAACGATCTGGAGTCATTTTGGACCACTCCTCTACACAAAACTGTTTCAGTGTAGCAATATTCTTGGGATGTCTGGTGTGAATCGCTCTCTTAAGGTCATGCCACAGCATTTCAATCGGGTTGAGGTCAGGACTCTGACTGGGCCACTCCAGAAGGCGTAGTTTGTTTTGTTGAAGCCATTCTTTTGTTGAATTACTTGTATGCTTTGGGTCATTGTCCTGTTGCATCACCCATCCTCTGCGGAGCTTCAGTTGGCGGACAGATGGCCTTACGTTTTCCTTCAAAATGTCTTGATAAACTCTGGAATTCATTTTTCCATCAATGACAACAATCTGTCCAGGCCCTGAGGCAGCAAAGCAGCCACAAACCATGATGCTCCCTCCGCCATGTTTTTCAGTGGGGATCAGGTTTTGATGTTGGTGTGCGGTGCCTTTTTTTCTCCACACATAGTGTTGTGTGTTTTTTCCAAACAACTCAATTTTGGTTTCATCTGTCCACAGAATATTTTGCCAGTAGTGCTGTGGAACATCCAGGTGCTCTTTTGCAAACTTCAAACGTGCTGCAATATTCTTTTTGGACAGCAATGGTTTCCTCCGTGGTGTCCTCCCATGTACTCCATTCTTGTGTAATGTTTTCCTTATTGTAGTGCAGGGATGTGTCAACAAAAATGTTAGCATGTGCCAGAGATTTCTGTAAGTCTTTAGCTGACACTCTAGGATTCTTTCTTTACCTCATTAAGCATTCTGCGCTCTGCTCTTGCAGTCATCTTTACAGGATGACCACGCCTAGGGAGAGCAGCAACAGTGCTGAACTTTCTCCATTTGTAGACAGTCTGTCTTACCGTGGACACATGAACATCAAGGCTTTTGGAGATACTTTTGTAACCCTTTCCAGCTTCATGCAAGTCAACAATTCTTGATCGTACGTCTTCTGAGAGCTCTTTTCTGCGAGGCATGGTTCACATCAGGCAGTGCTTCTTGAAACCAGTAAACCCAAAACTGGTGTGTGTTCTTAAAAGGCAGGACAGCTTTCGGCAACACATCCAATAATATCACACTGATTGGACTCAAGGTTGGCTCACTCCTGGCTCCAATTAGCTCTTGGAGAAGTCATTAGGCTAGGGGTTCACATACTTTTTCCACCCTGCACTGTGAATGTTTACATGTTATGTTCAATAAACACATGAAAACATATAATGTTTGTGTTGTATTATTTTAAGCAGACTGTGTTTTTCAAATAGTTGTGACTTGGATGAAGATCAGAGCACATTTTATGATCAATTCATGCAAAACTCCATGTAATCCCAAAGGGTTCACATACCTTTTCTTGCCACTGTACATCTGTGCTTTTTTTTTTGCGGTCTTCTATAATTGAAAGAAAAATAAGGAAAAAAACGCAGTTTATCAATCACGAGGCGTGAGCTGAGGGCCATCCTCTTATGGTTCTGTGCTCGATGCTTTCCCTCCTCCCTCTGTGGCATGCTGCGGTCATGTGGAGTATGATCAAACTTTCAAAAGGGACTATATAACCCTTTTTTCCAATAGGTCAGCAAAAAATGCTGAACTATATAAAGGGAAAGGTTCACTGTCAAATGGGAAAAACTTGTTTGCCCATAAGTTTCATATTAAGTTTGGTTGCATCCCCAAATCCAACACGAGGCATATTTTTTTATTTTTTTTTGAGAAAGGATTTTACCAGGAAGGATACATTGAGATTTCTCTCGTTTTCAAGTATGTCCTGGGTGGCGAGTATGTACCGTTAGGTGTCTTGCCCAAGGACACTTACAGGAGAGGTTGCTCGCTGGGATCAAACCCATGACTCCACAGGCTATCTCCATGCAGAGCAGTGATGTTACCTCTACTCCACCCAGCCGGTAATTACAACAATTCCTTCCAGTCCTTTATATATCTGAAGTAAATGCCATTGCTTCTTTCCAGTTTTGCGATACTCCAATGGTCTTTGCTGTAATCCATCACCATAGGAACTGCATTTTCTTTTGTTTGTGGTCCAGTTTCTCTATGCTTTTTCATTTCCATTGCAGAGTTCTATCCTTGTCCAGTATATCTGCTTGACATCCTTTTTAAAAGAAAAGTCTGTTTTGTGGCTTCAAAAATGAGTTAACATTAAAAAAAAGGAAAAAGACTCGACAGATGGGAAGAACAAGCTGAAGAGAATAAAAGCAGATTTGTCTAAATAGGATATCAAGCAGATATCCTGGACAAGTATATAGAAGAACTTGGCAATGAGAATAGAAATGAAAAGGCACAGGGAGATGTCGGACAGCAGACAAACGTAATTACACCACCAGAAGTATGTTTTTACATTTCAACCCCATCACCAATTCACTACCTAGCATTGAAGAAGAGATTCCCATACAGCAAGGATAAGGGACAACACCTGAAAAAGGGACACCTTGCAAGTCAGAGGGACAACCAGGGCCGGATATATAACTAGACAGGGTAGGCGTGTACCTACAGGGGAAAAAAGATGTCATCTGCGCTCGTTTCTATATATTTCCATGTACAAAACAAAACACTATCAGGAGGCCATTAAAACAAACTAAAACCTACCAATAGTGTTTTGTTGTACATGGAAATATATAAAAACGAGCGCAGATGACATCTTTTTTCTCTTGTTATGTTTTATACATGAACTGGGCTGTTACTCCTGGCTGTTGCAGCCACTCTGGTGGGTATAGGCGCGACGCCATTTTTTCTGTATGTATGTATAACATGCTGTAACACCAGTTCGTCATTTTTGCTGCTGTTCCTTTTTCCATGTTTTTGTTTTCAACCTCAAATGGGAACGGCTTGGTGCGTGTATAAATGAAACCCACCATTTTGTCTGCCTCTCCTTAGCTGAAAAGCAGGAGGGGCATGTAGTTGCTCAGTAGAGCAGCTTGTGGTACATTGGTTAGGACTCGCTCTACGGAGGGGTGCCTTGACGGGGCGAGTGAACTTACGTTTCAATGGCCATTAAAACAAACTAAAACCTCCTGATAGGGTTTTGTTGTACATTGAAATATTTAGAAACGAGCGCAGATGACATCTTTTATACATGAACTGGGCTGTTATTACTGACTGTTGCAGCCGCTCTGGTGAGTATAGGCCATTTCTTCTGTATGTGTGTACCTAGAGGCGCCTGCCACAAGGGGGCGCCTTGCTTTGTAAAAAAAAAAAAAGTTTTTTTTTCCAATCATTTAGGCCATGGTATCTCTGGAGCCCTAAAGGCTAGAGCAAAATATGAGGTATAATTGGAAAGGGCAAATTATGGCCTTTCCAGTGCTACCAAATAAAACAAGATTAGATTGGTGTAATAAAATAAAATATATTTTTCTCTTTTTTTGTAATGCAGCACTATTATTCAGTTTACAATTATAAAGTGAACAGAGATACTGTCGTAACTCACCTTTTCATTTCCCACACTGCCATCAAATGTGGAGCTGATGATGCAACACATTGTTTCATCTACAACCTAGACCATGGCACTGCAGTGAGGAGAGACAGGGGGACCCTGCATCTCTGAATTGTACACTGTACAAGGTTAAGTGAGGTGTCATTGGAAAGGTCAGAGTCTGGTCTTTACAATGAATTAAAAGTGCCCATGTATTGGGAATAAAAAAAAAGTAAATGCAAAATAATCGTTTTTCTCTGTTCTACAGCAGAGGCAATAGAAACATAGAAACATAGAAAAATGTCGGCAGATAAGAAACTTTCGGCCCATCTAGTCGGCCTAATTACATGGATACTTTACCTGGATTTATCTTTCGTGCAGGATAGCCTTATGCCTATCCCATGCCTGCTTAAATACAATTACTGTTTTGGCCTCTACCACTTCAACTGGAAGGCTGTTTCATGTATCCACCACCCTCTCAGTAAAATAATGCTTCCTGATGTTACTTTTAAACCTTTGCCCCTCTAATCTAAGACCATGTCCTCTAGTGGAAGACTATGTTTGCTACTTTGTTTCCTTTTAAATATACTCCCTTCCTCTACCTTTATACTACCTTCCTCCCTTTACGTATTTAAATGTTTCTATCATATCTCCTCTGTCTCGTCTTTTTTCCAAGCTGTACATGGTAAGATCATTAAGCCTTTCCTGGTAACTTTTCTCCTTCAAGCCGTACACCATTTTAGTAGCCCTTCTCTGAACTCTCTCTAAGATGTCTATATCCTTCTGGAGATACGGTCTCCAGTACTGCACACAGTACTCCAAGTGAGCTCTCACCAGTGCTCTGTACAGTGGCATGAGCACTTCCCTTTTCCTACTGCTAATACCTCTCCCTACACAACCAAGCATTCTGCCAGCATTTCCTGCTGCTCTATTACATTGACTACTTACCCTTAGATCCTCTGAAATAATAACCCCTAAATCCCTTTCCTCAGATGTTGAGGTTAGGACTGTATCAAATATTCTATATTCAGCCCTTGGGTTTTTACGTCCCAGGTACATTATCTTGCACTTATCCACATTAAAACTCAATTGCCACAGCTCCGACCATTTTTTTAGTTTACCTAAATCATTTGTCATTTGGCTGATCCCTCCAGGAACGTCAACCCTGTTGCAAATCTTTGTGTCATCAGCAAAAATACATACTTTTCCATTAATACCTTCTGCAAGATCACTAATAAAAATATTCAAGAGAATGGGTCCAAGTACTGACCCCTGAGGTACCCCACTGGTAACAAGACCTTGCGCCGAATAAACTCCATTTACCACAACCCTCTGTTGCCTGTCACTCAGCCACTGCCTAATCCATTCAACAATATTGGAATCCAAGCTCATATATGCTTTTACATATAAAACAAACAATGCAACTGCAATAACTCAACTAAGGCAACAGATTCTGCCCCTTCTTTTGATTTAAGCACAGAGAGAAATAGTTTACAATTTTTAAAATGTATTTATTTTTTTATTTATTAAAAAGTCATTTTGACACGTTTTTTTTATTGGAGGGGGGGGGGGGAGGGTCACTGCACATTTCTGTGCCTACAGGCTCCTGAGATGCAAATCCTGGCCTGGGGAAAACACTTGAAAAGTGAAACCTCGCTGTTCCTCATCCACACAGCAAGTCAGAGTGACAATGACCTGAACAGGGAAACCTTGTTGACTTTATCAATTTTTTAGAATGCACGACTTGATTTATTGTAATTGCGAGGATCTATTGCAGACGTTACTGTGGATTAGGAAATTACAGTAACAGTTTGAAGTACAGGGATTTTCGGCACGTATAACCTCCTGAAACCTATACCTGTACAATAGTGAGTGACGACAGAGCTCCCCCTGGAAGTTGTAATGCGGACGTAAATGGTGTTCAACTTTTTGTTATAGAGAAGGCGACGGTTGCGCCTTGGACCATTTTTACCGTAATGAAGTATTGACAAAGTTAGATCTCATGGAATTTTGTTTCTCCCCAGTGAGCACAGTATGCAAATGGGGTTTTATATGTCAACTTTTGCATAAAATTGTATCACGATGCATAACAGAATTGACAAGTTTTGGTACTAAAAGGGTTAAGGATTAACTCTAGTATTTACTCCAATACAAAAAACCAAATAGCACCAGGTGTAATGTAGTTAAATCATTAAAAATATAAAATCTTTACTAGAAATTTAAAATAGAGCAATATAGGGACTAAGTTGACATTAAATATATTCACATCAGTTTTTAACCTAATTAACCTCCCTGGCGGTATTCCCAAGTGTGACTTGGGGTTAAAGTTTGCTACCGCGAATGGTAACCCCGAGCCACACTCTGGCTGTATACTCACCTCATCCTGCGCTCCCTCGCAGTCCCCCGCATTGTGATCGCGGCGACTTGCTTCCTGGTAACGCTCCCTGCGAGTCACGAGATGCAGGGGGCGGGACCAGGCAGCAAACTGTAAAAAAAAAAAAAAAAAAAAGGAAATATTTCAACGTAAAATCCTCATGAACGGCCACTAGGTGGCACTAACAGATCAGAAACAGACCATACACATGAAGATCTCTTATATGAAAATATAATTATTGATAGACTGTATGTATTATGAATGTTGCTGTATAAATTAGAGTGTACATAATTTAAATAATATATCATACCAAGGATGTTTACACTGAGGCAATATGCGGAGACTAATATTGCACCCTTGTTTTCTGAAAGAATTCAGGGTTTTTGGTTTGATTATATTATTGAATATAATTTATTTGCATTATTTTTGGATAATTATTTTTGGGATAATAAATTATTAATTTCGTGTTTCAAACTTTATCTGACTCAGTGTATTTACTTGACGCTTGTTTGCACGGATTTCAGTGAGTTATTCCTACGGAATACAGGCTTACTATATAAAACAACACATTTCCTTTCCAAAAAATTGAAACGCTTTTAGACACAAAATTTTGAAAAAATTAGACCGCCAGGGAGGTTAATAATCGTAAGTAAAATATAGCCCAATCTGGCATAGCCTTCAAGTCAAAATAATAATAGGAGTACAGGGACTAGAAAGGATGAGAGTTTTATAGATATTATTTTCTGCTCCCTATACACCTATTATACTGAACTTCCTTTAGAGAAGGCTATAACTGATTCTGCTAGATATTACTTATGATCACGGTACTCATTAGAGACTGATGTGAATATATACTCATTTTATTAGGTACACCTGTTCAATTGCTTGTCGACACATGGCAGCTCTCACCTTGCAGTTCTCTCCTGTTTCCAACCCCAATCCTCCCAGATTGTGAGTTCCTACGGGAATAGGGCCCCCATCTCCTCCTGTACTGTTTGTCTAATGTTGTTCAATGTATTGTAACCCTGTCTATACTGTGCCTATTGTACAGCGCTGCGGAATATGCTGGCGCTTTATAAATAAAGAATAATAATGATAATGGCAGAAACTCAATGCATTTAAACATCTAGACGTGGTGAAGACGACTTGCTGAAGTTCAAACCGAGCATCAGAATGGAGAAAAGGGATTTAAGTGAATGTGGCATGATTGTTTGTGCCAGACGGGCTGGTCTGAGTATTTCAAAAACCTGCTGATCTACTGGGATTTTCACGCACAACCATCTCTAGGGTTAAGGCTAGGGTCAGACGAACGCATTTTTGAGTCGTCCGTGAAAAAGTGCGTTCGAACGAATGGACTTATTTTTTCAAAGGAATACGCGATAACGGTCTTACGATGCGCATTTTCGGCTGTGATTTTGTACGGATCATCAATAAAACACTTTTTACGTCTGGCCATTATATTGGCCAGACATTAGCAGCGTCTGACGTTTCCTAATCACGCACACACGCCGCAGTGCAATCTGTACGTCAGTACTAGCGGTTTCACATTCTCGAAAAAAGACGTTTGCCGCTTGCGTTGCGCGGCCGAACTTTGTGCGGCCGTACTTCGTTATTGCCCGTCATTTGCTGCTACTACGGCCGTGATTAAGTGCGGCTGCACGTGCGTTTGCACTGCGTTCATCTGACCCCAGCCTTAATGGTCTGAAAAGGATTAAATATCCAGTGAGCAGTAGTTGTGTAGACGAAAAATGCCTTGTTGATGTCACAGGTCCGACAAGACTGGGCAGATTAGTTCGAGATGATAGAAAGGCAACAGTAACTCAAATAATCACTTGTTACAACCAATGAATGCAGAATACCTCTCTGAACGCCCAACACGTCGAACCTTGAAGCAGATGGGCTACAGAAGCAGAAGACCACACCGGGTGCCACTCCGGTCAGCAAAGAACAGAAAACGGAGACTACAGTCCGTATAGGCTCACCAAAATTCGAAAAATCGAAGATTGGAAAAACGTTGCCTTGTATGAGGAGTTTCGATTTCAGCTGTGACATTCAGATTGTAGGGTCACAATTTGGTGTAAACAACATGAAAGCATGGATCCATCCTGCCTTGTATCAATGGTTCAGCCTGGTGGTGTAAGAGTGTAGGGGAAATTTTCTAGACACTTTGGACCCCTTAGGGCGGCCAATTAACGATTGTTTAACCCTTTCCTGACGCAGGACGTACTATGCCTTCTATGTGGCGGGTGGCCCTTGAAGCCGCAGTGCGCCATAAAATGCCCCGTTGACTTCAATGGGCCCTATATGGCCCCGCCCACACACTGAACCACATTCGCTGCTGTGAGACAGCCTGGAACAAGCTGTCCCCCAGCAGACAATGACACAGGTCTGCTGCATGGGCGGGCCGAAGGAGGGGCCCACGGTAGCAGCAGCCGGCTAGCGGGGTGTACTAGTATGCCCCGGCCGGCGTTAAAGCCCTTCGGCTGGCCACCACCTTCCCGGTGTGAAAGGGAAAACTGCCACAGCCTACCCGAGTATTGTTGCTGACCAAGTTCATCCCTTTATGACCACAGTGTACCCATGCTCTGATGGCTACTTCCAGCAGGATAATGCACCATGTCACAAGCTCAAATCATCTCAAACTGGTTTCTTGACCAAGACAATGAGTTCAATGTACTCCAATGGCCTCCACATTCATCAGATCTCAATCCAATAGAGCACCTTTCGAATGTGGTGGAACGGGAGATTCACATCATAGATGTGCCGCCAACAAATCTGCAGCAACCGCATGATACTATCATGTCAATGTGGACCAACATCTCTGAGGAATGTTTCCAACACCCTGTTGAATCTGTCACAAAGAATTAAGGCAGTTCTGAAGGCATAAGGGGGTCCAACCAGGAACTAGATCACCTTCGTTCCTAGATTTGCTCTTTTTTTATTGGTAACTTTGAATTTTTAAAGTTTTTATATTTAAACAATTTAATTTACTATATTGCACTTTGTATACCTCAAGAAAGCCCTGTTTATTCTATAAAAACAACAAAAAACACCTCCACCACACAATATAGCATGTGTGGGTACAACAAAAGAGAAAAATTGCAGTTAGAAGAGAGCACAGCAGAACAATAAATAAATTCTAGGGTCATTTGTTTGTCTCCAACAACAACCCCCCCCCAAAAAAAAAAAACCTGTCATTAAGGAGTTAATTAAGCCATTATAAGGAGCATCTCCGCATTGTAAAATATAGCCCTCAGGTGTTTGTTACAAAGGATTAAAAAAATACATATTGTATTCTTGCTATTGTTACTTTGTTGTAATAGAGTTATAATATTAAACATATCCTGTATCAACACTGCAGTACATAAAGCCGACATAACTTGGATTTCAGATTTGCATTGCATTGCATTCGAAATGGCTGAAGGCATGTGACAAATTGGTTACATACCAATGGTCCCATTTGTGCTTGGTTTTGAGGCTGTTCCACCCCATGGATCAGAAGTAGAAACAGGCGCCCAAAGATCTGCAGGTTGTTTAATTTGCTGTTCAACTGGAGAATTAAAAGACCAAGGATCACTGTTGGAAGCACCTTCATTTTTCGGGGTGCCTAAAAACAAAAAGATTAGCAAAAATATTATTCTTCATGGACTAAGGCATTACTGTGAAAATACTGCTTTGTTTTATATTGTCATACGTATACACACATATGTATATATTAGACTTCTGCATTCATTTTCAATTCAACCAAATCGTCATTCATCTGAATATGGTTGAAGTCACAAAGAAGAGAGATGCCACATCGATGAACAAAAAATTAACTGCATGACTGATAATTTTATGGCCATCGATTTATTTTTCTTTTACTGGAGCCAGGAGGTTAAGAAGTTGCACAATTGTTTTGCCAAAATAGCACCTCACTTTAAAATCAATTTTTATCCTGAAGCACATTCTGCAGTGAAATTAATTACTGACATATTTTAAGGTTTAAAAAGAGAAGTTTTATTTCAAGACTGGAAGTGCCCATCATACTGTGGTGGAGGATTTACTTAACGAGTGCCGAGCACGGTTATGAGCATGATGCACATGTTATCTGCAGTAAACTGAGCGCAGAGCTGCTTTAAGAAATAATATTAGCATGAGGAAGGGTCAGCACCAGGAAATGATACAAGGCAAGACGGTGCGTTCCAGCGCTGATACGCAAACAGAACGATATGTAGCCAAGTAAGTGTTTCGGTATCCTGCACAATTAACTCGCTTGCCAGCTGCAAGAGTTTATTTGGATAAAATATAGGACTTGAGGATGGGACAAATATTCTGAGAAAGCTGGCGATCACACAGTGTAACATATCTCCGCTGTTAAGTATTTTATGTAGGGCTGCAACTAACGATTATTCTCATAAATCGTTTAGTTGGCCGCAGATTATTTCGATTAATCGGATAAAAAAAAAAAATTATAAAAAAAAAAAATTGTTTACTTATGTAAAAGACAAATAAGCAATTTGCGTGGTGTACATAACTTTCGTACGTACACACTCAAATTGTGTATCTTACGTACTTTCACACAAGGTATGCGAGTGCCTGGTCAAAATGATGGGTGTCACATCTTCCGCCCCCGCAGCACTTCCAGGGGGGTCTGGGCGCCCGGCGGCATAGCCGGCTGGCCGGGTGCCAGGAGTTCAGGCTGGTCGATCGGCGTCTGGAGGGGCGGGGGTTGGCATGACGACGCGGAGCCGCCGGCCATCAATGCAGGGCATGAGATTCTGCTCATCGCCTTGACGTGGAGTCATTCCCGCATCGCCAGCTGATCTCAGTTATCTGTCTCAGTGTATTTTGCCTAGTTACCGATTCTGCCTGTATGAGGACTCCGCTTATGATGGACCCAGACTGCCTGGTTGACGATTCTTTTGCTTATCCCAAATATGTGTGTATGTTGAACTCTGTATACACAGAGTATGTGTGCAGATCATATTGTGCCATCTCTGATTGTGGGTCTGCCCTGCAGGTTGCTAAATCCATCAACTCCTCACGTTGCCTGGCTGGTGTTAAGTCTATAGACCCATCATACCAAACTGTCTCTGATTGTGGGTCTGTCCTGCAGGTTGTCGAATCTATCAGCCATCCATGTTGCTTCGCCGGTATTAAGTCGATACATTATACCGCATTTTCTCTAATTGTGGGTCTGCCCTGCATGACATTGTATCTATTATACATTCAATCTACGTTACTGAGAATAAGTATATTGGAGTCGTCTCTGTTGCCAATCCTGCCTGTACGACTACCCTCTATGGTGCCAACTCGGAACGTACTTGCGACCACGCTTTTGATACCCAAAGCTCTTTATATATCTTGCTACGTTAGCTCTGTGTTTAGTTAACTTGCCTTCACTCAGTAGATACTTGGTCACGAAATCATTTGCTACTGAGTGGTATCTAGTATTCGGTTTCACCTCCCTGGCTGGGAGTGCTAGGTGTGGCCTTTCTAACTGCTATATATTCGAGTATCACAGAAATCTGTCCAAAATTATCCAAACCACGCTGATCTAGGGTGAGCGCCAAAGCGAACGTGACAATGGGTTGATGCTGCATGCGCAGCTTAAGCCCATGTTTTCTTTCTCAAATGAACGCGGCTACAAGCACTTGGTCATAGATGATGTCATGAAATCGGGGTTAATACGCTAAAGTGGTCAGGGTGCGTAGAGTGTCCCGTTTTAAATAATTTTGTGGATCGTGCCTAGGAATAGGTGGCTAGCAGTGGATGTGAGAGGTCGCAAGCTGGGAGAACTCTGCTGAATTTTCAGCATTTTGGCCATTTTACAGCAACTTTTCTATCCTACCTTGTTTTCCCACGGACCTGCCACCCACGGAGCACCTGTGGGTCATCCGCACGAGGGCTTCCTGGACATATTTTGGCCTGGTGGATCTCGGGCCTGGTGCGGCAGCCATCTTCCTGAGCCTGGGGAGATTATTAGTTTTCACGTGGAACTGATTTCCGGCTGCCGCTTGCTGATCACTCCCGGACATGGGAAAGAAAACCCAGAAGCAGCTATTGAGCAGGTCAGAGGGCCCCAGACAGCGGGATATACGGGATTCCCTGCGTGGAGGTAGCCTTTCTGGAACAGTAGCTCCCTCTCCTGTCATGTCCCAGGGTTGTGGCACTTCAGAGGAGGACGATACCTCATGGCCTATGGGACGAGGCCCTGTTTTTGATTGGCTGGCCCCGACCTCGCAACTACGAGATGGAGCAGCGCTGAGCTCCACGGCACGCAAACGGGCCCAGAAGAAGCAGAAGAAAGCCCTGGAGGCGGCCTCTATTAGAGCAACAGCGCCTACCTCTGATCCCTCTTCTGGGGGCTCGGAAGAGGACATTTCCCACTCTGACGCAGGTGACCTGCCCACGCGGCTCACCCGCCCTTTCGCTACTGAGGACTCTAACCAACCGTCCCCGGGCATCTCTGGAAGTTCAGGGACTCCACCGGCAGCCGCTGGGACACCTTCTGCACACCTTGCCCTGGACCAGGTTGCTGCCTCCGATGGACGCCCCACCACGATGGGAGACTATCGACGCTTTATCGCTGAAATTAAAACCCTTTGGTCTACAGAAGTTTCCGGACTCCACTCTGAAGTGGAGGGGGTCCGCTCCCAGGTCGTGACGACGCAGGCCCAAAACGCGGACCTAGCTGGGGAACAAGCAGTCCTGTCTTCTCAGGTGTGCGTCCTTCAGTCGCAGGTGGATTTGCTTACCCGCACAGTGGAGGCTCTGGAATTCCTTTTTAAAGCTACGACAGACGTCAAACAGTACGGTCAGACGGATGCAAAATGTTTGCTAGTGTGCCGCCAGCCTTAAACTAAATCATACCTAGTAAAGCAGCGACGCGTCTTCCCCAATCAGCTCCGAAGCTGGGGTTTACGTTTAACTCAGTCTGACTCTAAACCGTGTGTGCTGTACACAGGATGATTAATCGACAATGGAAATAGTTGACAACTATTTTAATCATCATTAGTTGTTTCAGCCCTAATTTTGTGTTATAATTTATACAGTTGTGTTCAAAATTATTCAACCCCCACTGAAATTGAGTGTTTTGGCCAGTTTGACATTGATTTTGATCATTCAGTCATCTTGCTTACAATTAAATCAAAGAGGCACGTGTAGGCCAGACAAATATAACATTTATAATGAAATAACCACAAATGTCTTTTCTGTGCTCACATCATTATCAGTTTTATTCAACCCCCAAGTGACATTCAATCTTAGTACAACATCCTTTTACAGTTATAACAGCTTTTAAACGTGAAGCATAGCTTGACACAAGTGTCTTGCAGCGATCTACGGGTATCTCGCCCATTCGTCATGGGCAAAAGACTCCAGTTCAGTCACATTCTTAGGCTTGCGCACTGCAACTGCTTTCTTTAAGTCCCACCAGAGGTTCTCAATCGGATTTAAATCAGGTGACTGCGATGGCCACTCCAAAATGTTCCAGCCTTTAATCTGCAACCATGCTCTAGTGGACTTGGAGGTATGCTTGGGATCATTGTCCTGTTGAAAGGTCCAATATCTCCCAAGCCTCAGGTTTGTGACGGACTGCATCACATTGTCATCCAATATCTCCTGGTACTGAAGAGAATTCATGGTACCTTGCACACGCTGAAGCTTCCCTGTACCTGCAGAAGCAAAACAGCCCCAAAGCATGATTGACCCCCCGCCATGCTTCACAGTAGGCAAGGTGTTCTTTTCTTCATAGGCCTTGTTCTTCCTCCTCCAAACTTAGCGTTGATCCATGGGCCCAAACAGTTCTAATTTTGTTTCATCAGTCCACAGAACACTATCCCAAAGCTTCTGTGGTTTGTCCACATGACTTTTGGCATACTGCAGTTGACTCTTCTTCTTTGGAGACAGCAAGGGGGTGCGCCTGGGAGTTCTGGCATGGAGGCCTTCATTACGCAGTGTGCGCCGTATTGTCTGAGCTGAAACTTCAGTACCCACATCTGACAAATCTTTTCTCAGTTCCTCAGCAGTCACACGGGGACTTTTCTCCACTCTACGCTTCAGGTAGCGCACAGCAGTCGAAGTCAGCATCTTCTTTCTGCCACGACCAGGTAGCGTTTCAACAGTGCCCTTTGCCTTGAATTTGCGAATGATGCTTCCTATGGTCTCTCTTGGTATGTTTAACATCTTTGCAATCTTCTTATAGCCATTGCCCTTCCTGTGAAGAGTAATCACCTCTTCTCTTGTCTTCCTGGACCATTCTCTTGACTTCACCATGTTTGTAACCACACC
Source organism: Leptobrachium leishanense (assembly GCA_009667805.1). NCBI lineage: Eukaryota > Metazoa > Chordata > Amphibia > Anura > Megophryidae > Leptobrachium > Leptobrachium leishanense. The sequence continues at coordinate 73,758,377 of CM019073.1, read as the reverse complement.
AGTAAATGTCTAGAAGGAGCTGAGTATCACAGTCATTTTAAAGCTGCCTAATTGGTGCTTATTATGCTTTATTGCTGCTCCGTGACATCCACAGGTGTTTTCAATACCTGATTGAAAACACTTGAATGAACCTCTGTTCTTCAGAGTGGTAGTCTTTAAAGGGGTTGAATAATTGTGTCAATGAAGAATTCACAAAAGAAACATTTACTACAAAACCAATTGATGTCATTTTAGTTGCATATATTCTTTAAAAAGTCCTTGTAGGATTTCATTCTGAATACAATTACAAATGTACACTAAATTCCCTAAAACCCTTTACAGCATTGGGGGTTGAATAATTTTGAACACAACTGTAATAATTGAAATAAAAAAAGAGGAAAAAAATATTAAAAAAAAAAAAAAAAAAAATCACATAATTTAAAAATAATTTATATACAATTTATGTTTTTTTTTTTTTATATCCTGAAAAAGAATTATACTGCTTAGGTTTTCGTGTGTCTTTCGTACGAAAGGTCTTCAGATCTGTGGGTTTAGGCTTGCCATAAGAAAAACACTTCTAAAACAATCGAGGAGTATAAAAAATTACAGCAACAGCTGAGACAACGCACCTTGGCCACAGGCAGAATATGGACGTGACCCCAATGAGATCTCACAAGCTCCGTGAGATGGTCTGCCCTCCTTGCCTTGAAAACCTTGCATCTTAAATACTAAAAGCTCTCATTCTCATTCCTGCTAAAAGTCTTACACGGAGAAGCAGCTATTCGCTTCTCGAAAAACAGAATGCAGTGGTAAGCATTTACCCAGATACTCTTTTTGGTCATGGAGATTTCAACAGTCAACTTTTGGGAAAACATAGAATGAGCACAGTCTCTGTTCATCACATTCACTCCTATTGTGACTGCATTAAAATCTATGAGAGATTTAACATACACATTATTTCAAATTTGTTGTTTTATTGGTGATGATTTGTGCCGGAATATTCAGTTATAAGAGGTCACCACAATGATCGAGGTATGGAGGCTGTTTGCTCCCTTGAAAAGCACCATGCGTGCTTCTAATGAGCCTATATATTGATTGGCTCTTTCTTTAGATGAGTTTGGAGAACCTTTTACAATAATATTTGATACAATATTAGTGGTGTTTCTCTATATTTCTCATCATGAAATATCTCCTACAGAATCCAGCAGGTATCGTTTGCAGCAGATTTAAACCACAAGAAATGTTACTGGGCCAGGTTACACTCAGGCTCTGAACAGTGTGAGTATGCGTTTATCATGTTAAATACATGACGTACTTTTTGCAGAACTTGACTGTTTTGATATATTTCAATTATTTATACGGCTCAAACAAATCAGCAGCACTGTATAATGGCTATGACATTCAAAATAAATTTTAATAGTTTAATAAACAAAGTTTGACATACCGAACAAAAGGAAAAGAGGACCCTGCTCAAATTAGGTGACCGCCTAAGAGTCAGAGGTGTGGGGTTATCAAAAGAGGCAGAGGATGGAAGGAAAAGGTCACGCACATTCCAGAGAGAGGACATTGTCTAATGATACACAACAACACCAAAGGATCAAACTGCGACGGGGTATCCCACTCGTGTCCATTCAAAGTGGGTTCACACAAATATTTATTGCAGATATGATATTGCATCAATATTACAAAAATTGGGAATATCTAATCCCAGAAGACAACCTTTGTCTAAAACAAAACTTTATTTAAAAGGCAGGTCCATGTTAGAAAACCCTCAATTATCAGAGACCTTGGTATGGCATAAATATAGTCAATAATTCCCTTTAGTGGGCAACCATGTATGGAAAGTGATTTAATGGCACCAAAGTGTTTGATTAACTCAGGTCAGTTTATTGATATATTATATATCCTTCGATTACAATTTGTATCCACCAATCCTAACAGATACAAAACCTGGATACAAAATTTTGGATGGACACGAGTGGGATACCCCTCATAGTTTGATCCTTTGGTGTTGTTGTGAATTTTAAATTTTTGGGTTACCCCCCAAGGGCTCAACTAGAAATTTGTGATGGTCAAATAAATAACCAATACTGTATGTATGCTTTTTTGAATTCTCTCTCCATTGCCGAATGATACCCAAATAAAATATTTTTTGGAAAGAGCAGACCGTTTTCTTTACAAAAATGATTTTTGGGGTTCTAAAGCATAAAATACTGAAAAACTGGGATGTTAAGGTCACATCACGTAAATGGAAAGTAAAATGCACGATTTTTATTTGGATTACGTAGTGCTTATTTACGAGTCCAAATTTTGATGCTCTAAATTAGGCAGCAGCAGAATAAAATGACCCAGGCAAAAATGTAGAACCGTTTCCCAAAGTTAGGGTTAGAAATAAGAGGTAGGGTTAGGTTACAATTTGTACTAGGGATGCACCGAAATTTCGGCCACAGAAAATAAATCGGTTTTGGCGGAAATGGAAATTTCAGCCGTAAAAAGTAATAAATCGGCCGAAAATTTCTCTTTCAAAATAGGGCCTGGAGGCCCACCCGAGCCGGGGACTCGCCTGAGGCGAGGCTCAGGCGAGCCCCCGGCTTGGCCTGGAGGCCCCCGTCGAGCCAGGGGCTCACCTGAGTCTGGAGGCTGGCCGAGCTGCCTGCTCGGCCATCTTCCAAGCTCAGGCAGGCCCCCGGCTTGGCCTGGGTCTAGAGGCCCGGCCAAGCCTGGGACTCGCCTGAGCTTTGAGGCCGGCCGAGTTGCCTGCTCGGCCGTCCTCCAGGTTCAGGCGAGTTACCGGCTCGGCTGGAGGGCCAACCGAGCAGGGGGCTTGCCTGAGTCTGAAGGCTGGCCGAGCAGGTGATGGATTGTATTGGGGGGGGGGGGTGGAGAGCATTGCACATACACGCCTACATCGGCCTTCACCGGTGGCAGTCATCCTGCATCCAGTGTCCTCTCTCCGTTGGTCACCGGTATGATGTCACAGAAGCCTTTGACGCTTTTGTGACTTCAACTCGGTGACCGACACAGAGAGCAGGCACTGGATGCAGGAGGACTGCCACCGGTGAATGCCGTTGTAGGTGAGTATGTGCAACCGGTGGAGGACTCGGGGCCGATGTAGGGGAGTATGTGTAGGCAACATACTCACCTACATCCTCCTACTTAGGCCCTGAGCTCCAGCAGTGACAATCCTCCGGCTGTCGCAGGCTGCTCGGCCGGCCTCCAGGCTCAGGCGAGCCCCCAACTGTCACCGCTGGAGCTCAGGACCGAAATAGGAGGATGTAAGTGAGTATGTAAGGTGCAACCAATCAGCCATGCGAGCCTTGCTCGGCCGACTTTCGGGATCAGGCGAGTCACCGGCTCGGCCTGGCCTCCAGGCCCAGGTTCTCATGCCTGATTTTCGGCCGAACCGATCCCAAATTTTCGGTTTCGGACGGAAATTTCTGTTTCAGTGCATCCCTAATTTGTACTTTTTTTAGGATTAGGGTTAACCCTAACTTTCTACTCTATTTTAGAAACCAGTGAATGTCAAAAGAAAAAGCAGAATCTGTTGCCTAGAAATGAAGAAGATACGGAGCAGAATGTTAGGGTTACATTTAGGGTTAACCATAATCTTTAAAGACGTACAAATAGTAACCTAACTCTAGCCCTAAGCCTAACGTCTCACCCCAACCATACATTCTACCCCTAGCTTTGGAAAATGATGCTCCATTTCAACCTGGAGCATCCAATTTGATCGTGGCCCAATTAGTCCTGCTATTTTTAAAACACTATCACCGACATAAAAAATTATAAGTAGATTACTTGTGCATTATAAGAAGAAAAATAGACATGCTACTGTTTTTTCTCTTTGCCTGGAGTAATTGCATATAAAAATGAAAAATAAAGTTAGATTTTTATCCGGTTACTATTTTGTGAATTTTTCCATTATGCAACATTTACTAAAATCTGAGTACAGGTTTCACTTTACAGCAGTGAAGAAGCAAATGGGTGGGAGAGGGAATGTTTACACTTTGACTGAAAGGGGGTCTATTGTGCGGTCTACGTTACTTGAAGTAAGAGATTATAGCTGAATGAGAAAGGATAGCGGGTTTAAAAGACTTTTACTCCCAGTGAGTTTCTTTGCATACATTCCATATAATGCTGCCCAAAGCCACACAGTGAGAACTAAGTCATGCCCAAGCTCTTGGTCTATCGTCGTGCAGTGTCTGCTATACTGTCTCTGGCAATTATCTCCATACTCCCCCTGTTCCATTTTCTTTCACTTGCCTTAGTCGCTTAGATTGCAAGCTCATGGGATGTCTGGCTGAGCACTTGTTTCAAGTGTTGTTTTAGCAGGACAATTATCCCATGGGCAGGGCCATCTGTCCCTTTATGTATTATTTATTATGTCAGCTGTTTGTGCTTCCCCATTGTAAAGTGCTACAGAATCTGTTGGCGCTGTACAAGTACTTATAACTGTAACGAAGTGCTGTAAAAATACCGTCAGGGGGAGAGGGCAGTTTACAATACAACATATCACTATATGGATGCACAGAGTGACACATAGTAAAATATTTTCCAATGGAAACATACATGAGAGAAACAAAGTACATGTAAGATATCAACAACATGAAATAAACAAATTAAGGACATTTCATTTAATTTTTTGCTGATAGTATCCCTTTAAAGACAAAATTACACCAAAAGTATAGCGCCTGGTGGTTATGACTTATAACAAATTACCTGAATTACAGCAGAAAAGGAACATCGTAAACAAAAAAAAAAAAAAAAAAAGCATAGCGTAATACTGTCAAACTGGAAATCTAAAAATATATACAGACTATTCCCGCTCACAATAGTTGAGCCTTTGTGGCTATTTAGCACACATGAGGATTATTTGCTGGCTATCCTCAGCCCATTATGCAGGAATCTTCCAATAGCCTTTCCTCCAAAGGATTAAAATTATTGGAAGATGGATACTATTACATTGGCATTGATTGGAGGGTCCTGTGTGAAAACAGACCCAGGATACAAACAAATGAGAAATTGTGGACGTCATTTGCATGTCTTACCCAGAGTTCTGTGCTGCATATGGGGAATGTAGCACATAAGCTCTGTGATGCAGTTCTTTAAATGTGAACTCTTTGGGATTACGTGGAGTTTTGCATGACTTGGTCATAAAATGTGCTCTGATCTTCATCTAAATCACAACAATTTGATAAACACAGTCTGCTTAAAAAAAACAACACAAACATATGTTTTCATGTGTTTATTGAACATAACATGTAAACATTCACAGTGCAGGGTGGAAAAAGTATGTGAACCCCTAGCCTAATGACTTCTCCAAGAGCTTATTGGAGCCAGGAGTGAGCCAACCTTGAGTCCAATCAGTGTGATATTATTGGATGTGTTGCTGAAAGCTGTCCTGCCCTTTAAAAACACACACCAGTTTTGGGTTTACTGGTTTCAAGAAGCACTACCTGATGTGAACCATGCCTCGCAGAAAAGAGCTCTCAGAAGACCTACGATCAAGAATTGTTGACTTGCATGAAGCTGGAAAGGGTTACAAAAGTATCTCCAAAAGCCTTGATGTTCATGTGTCCACGGTAAGACAGACTGTCTACAAATGGAGAAAGTTCAGCACTGTTGCTACTCTCCCTAGGCGTGGTCATCCTGTAAAGATGACTGCAAGAGCACAGCGCAGAATGCTTAATGAGGTAAAGAAGAATCCTAGAGTGTCAGCTAAAGACTTACAGAAATCACTGGCACATGCTAACATTTTTGTTGACACATCTACAATAAGGAAAACATTAAACAAGAATGGAGTACATGGGAGGACCCCACAGAGGAAGCCATTGCTGTCCAAAATGGAGTGCTTTGGAAAAAACACACAACACTATGTGTGGAGAAAAAAAGGCACAACACACCAACATCAAAACCTCATCCCCACTGTAAAACATGACAGAGGGAGCATCATGGTTTGGGGCTGCTTTGCTGCCACAGGGCCTGGGCGGATTGTGGTCATTGAAGGAAAAATGAATTCCAGGAGCTTATCAAGACATTTTGCAGGAAAACGTAAGACCATCTGTCCGCCAACTGAAGCTCCGCAGAGGATGGGTGATGCAACAGGACAATGACCCAAAGCATACAATTCAACAAAAGAATGGCTTCAACAAAACAAACTACGCCTTCTGGAGTGGCCCAGTCAGAGTCCTGACCTCAACCCGATTGAAATGCTGTGGCATGACCTTAAGAGAGCGATTCACACCAGACATCCCAAGAATATTGCTACACTGAAACAGTTTTGTGAAGAGGAGTGGTCCAAAGTGACTCCAGATCGTTGTGCGGGTCTGATCTGCAACTACAGGAAACGTTTGGTTGAGGTTATTGCTGCCAAAGGAGGGTCAACCAGTTATTAAGTCCAAAGGTTCACATACTTTTTCCACCCTGCACTGTGAATGTTTACATGTTCTGTTCAATAAAAACATATGTTTGTGTTGTATTATTTTAAGCAGACTGTGTTTTTCAAATTGTTGTGACTTAGATGAAGATCAGAGCACATTTTATGACCAATTCATGCAAAACTGCACGTAATCCCAAAGGGAGATATATATATATATATATATATATACACACACACACACACACACACGCACACTGGTAAATCACTATAAAAGTATTTTTTTTCTTGTGTTTTCTTCGTATCCCTTTAAGGTCTGTGTCAGACGAACACAGTGATCACGTCCGTGTTGCCGCATAGTTTAGGCCGGGGGCACACCAGGCGTCTTCTTGTGCGCATTAGCGCGCGTTATGACGCACTTACCGCCGCCCGTCGCAGCGTTGTGATGCTGCGGACAGAGCCGGTCACATGCTTGCCGCGCGCACTTGCTGCGCGCACCTATTGATCATCACTGTCGATGCGCTAGGATGCGTGTCGACGGGGCTGCAAAGCGCGATCCTCCATAGGAGGATCGTGCTTTGCAGCCTTGTGGAGGGGGGCAGGCGGGCATCAATGGGGGGCCGGTGCGTTAGCGTTTTCTTTAACGCACGCTAGTGCGTTAAAGAAAATGCCTAGTGTGCCCCCGGCCTTAATGTCCGTCGTAGCATAGAATCATGAGTAATAGAGACCCACACACAAAGTGCATCCGCATCGAACTGCGCACGCACAACGCACGTGTCAAATGGACGCAAGTTAGGCAAGAACGTAAAACCGCTAGAACGGACGCGCAGCGTGCGCCACGTCAGCGTAGCGTTGTGTGTGTGATAGAACGAAGTCAGACAGACAGCATTTGCGACGTCCAACACCTTGATGCACAAAATGGCTTTTCATATCACGTATCAATTTTTATTATTTTTCATATTAATTTTACTTCCCATAGTTCCGTTTTTTTTCCCCAACGTCCGTAAAGAAAAACAGATCTTACGTTAGTACGTCCGTCTGTTGTGCACGGACGCACAGTGAGCTCAGAATCAGGGTGTGGCAATCATATCGCCCGACGCCCGGGACATGAAGATCCGGGCGCCAGACGAACAGTTTTTTCTGAGATGCGGGCTAATTCTAGGGATGCCCCCGATACCGGAAGCCAGCATTGAGCTGGCTTGCCGGCATCCGAGGGGCTGGGGCGTCTGTCCGAACGCTCTAACGGCATTCGGACAGGCTCCTGCAGCTGGCCGCGTTTCAACTACCTACCTTCCAACGAGCGTCGCCGGCACAGTCTCCCAGCGGCCACTCGTTGGGAAGCCCCCAGGCACAATCTCGCGAGATCTCGGAGTTCGCGTCTGGGGGCTTCCCAATGAGCGGCCACTGGGAGACTGTGTAGGCGGTGCTCGTGGAAGGTAACTGAATGCGGCCAGCTGCAGGGGCCTGTCCGAATGCCGTTAGAGCGTTCAGACAGCCGCCCTATGTCTGGTCTGAAACATGTTAGACACACACACTCTTTGAAGACCCCCTCCCTCCCCTCTGGAAAGCCCTCGTGGGATTTTAGGAGAGGCCCAGCGGGTGTTAAAGCATGGAATGGCAGGTAATGGTTGCATGTTCGGTGACCCATGTCTGGGAGCAGAGCTAATGCTGCATTACTGATCCTGCATTCAGATGCACAGCAGCTTTTAGTAAGTGGCAGACAGGGCACCCATTCTCTTACTGCTGAGAGACAGTCGTAGAGCCGCCGGTACCGGTGCACACACACATACACACATCTTTCCCCTTCCCAGATACCTTGTCTCAGAGGCCTCCTTGCCGACACAGGGCTGCAATGTGTACGTATGTAAATACACACAGGGCTGATATATATATATATATATATATACACACATACATATACAACAAAATAGTGTTTAAATAGAGGTCTTTATTCATAACAGCCTAGAGAGGCAGCATCAGATACATGTGATTAAAGACCTCTATTTAAACACTATTTTGTTGAAATTATTTTTCTGATCAGGACAAGCAGATCGTCCTGAGGGACAAGTAGATTGGACTACCACTTAGTCCGTTGGACAAGTAGATTTTTTTTTTTAAATTTCCACACCCCTGAGAATGCGCTCGTCTGACATTAGCCTAAAGACGCAACTTTTCATGTGGCATTCTTTCTGAGGGTTTTCCATAGTAAACCACCAAAATGTGTAGATGAAAAGGCTCAGAAGACACCCCCCTTCACTCTCAATTCCCTGTAGCTTGTCAAGAGGTTGGTGTACTCTGGGGATTCCCATGGCCTTGCAGCCAATTAAAAGATAGAGGGATCACTCACTCTCCCAGTCACTCTTCTGTTTAAAACACACTTAAAATGATTGGAAGCATTAGGAATCACATACACTTACCTCCTGGATTCCATGGGTCAGAAAAAGATTTGGCATCTGTGGAGGTTGAAGGCAGCATTCTACCCCAGGAATGAGTGCTATCAGTGTTTATCTGCACACCTGTACCCCATGGATCAGTACTAGCACCAGTTTCAACAGGTGGTCCTCCCCATGGGTCTGATGTGGCTTGTATGGTGGAAGTAACATTTGTGGTAGACCAAGGATCTGCTGCAGGAGTACTTAACTGTCCCCATGGGTCTGTAGTAGTTGCAACAGGAGCAGGAGCAGTGAAAACATCTGCTAAATCCATTAGAGAAGACTGCAACAAACATAAATGAACAATAAAAACTATAGGAAAGAATAAGAAAGACGCAATCAACAGTTAACCTGAGAGATAGTACAACACTAAAATTGTGATTAATGGGTGATGCACTTTATAAGCCATAGCAGTCATTTATTATATTGGATTAATAAAATTATTCTAAGTTTACTGGAGCAATACTGTCTGATAGGGGAAGCATTGTGGATTTATTTTACAATGCAAACACATGTAATTGCTTTAATTTCTTTAGTTGATGCACTGAAGTAATTGGAGGTTTTCATTCAGGTCCTAGTTTAAGGCTCCATTTAATTTGGCCCCATCACCAGTTACAGTTACTTATAAAGCGCTAACAAGTTCCGTAGCGCTGTACAATGGGTGGGACAGAATAACAAATATACAGTATCTCACAGGAGTATACCCCTCGCATTTTTGTAAATATTTTATTATATCTTTTCATGAATTAGTCAAATTTTTATATTTACATTTATATTTTAATAATATATGTTTTAATATTGTAATTTTTTTTTGTATTCTAAATATTTTATTTTGAAATAATGTCATCGGTACAATCGGCCACGAAAAATAAATGAAAGTGATCACACAGGATCATCATACAGTTATACAGCAAATAGTAAAATAATAAGCAAATAAGAAGGCGGGGGGGAGAGCGAGACATACCAGATAGTGCCCCAGAACCGAGGAAAAAAATAAATAAAAAAAAAATGGGTGGCAAAGGCCAAATATGTGACTGTCCTGGCTCACTCCTAAAGGTCCAAGGACCGTAGGTGGCCATGGAAATGTGCAGGTCACAAGGCCGGGATACTCGAGGGCCAGGTATGGCGGGCAGAGCCATGGTGGCCACCACAATGCAACACCCCAAATGAACCCCAAACGCCAAAAGAAAAGGAAAAGTAGAGAAAAAAAAAAGGGGGGGGGAGGAATAAAGGATATGAAGCATCAACAGCATAAAAAGCATGCAAAATGTAAAGGCCGCGCAGGGCCAGTAAAGTCAGCATTGTACGCATAAAGTAAACAATAAAAGCAGGTAGACATAAAACACATCGGCCTGAATACGTGAAAAAAATCACAGAAAAGTCATCAAAGAGTGTCTCTAGGAAACAAAATCTCGTCTCCATCCGGAGAGCATCAGCCAAAAAGCCAGCCGAATCTGCTGAAAAAGGCAGGTAGTCTAGAATATAAGCAGGCGAAAAACAGTGTGAAGAGTTCACATAAATGTCACAGCAAAAATCAGGGGGGAGCAGAAACTTCCATAAATGGATGGGGGTCTCTTCAAAACAGGAAAGCACTGCATAAGGGGGGGATGAGAAATCGCGGCAGGAATAAATCAAATAAAAATAATAAGGGGGAGGGAGAGGTAACGGAAAATCAAAATTCTCAGCAGGTATGTGAAAACAAAACAACATCTTTTTAAATAATAAAAAAAAGAGCGAAAGAAAGACAAAGTGAACCAGTGTCTAGCAGGGGAAGCCGAGCTTTCTCAGGCAGGGCTAAGTACGGTCGTCCAGGTCCCTCTGATCTCTTGGGTGAGCCGGTGTGGTAGAGAATCTGCAGGAGAGCCAAAGCCGGGATAGAGTCCGCTCTCGCCCCGACCAGGCTCCGAAGGACATCAGGCAGTACCGCACGTGCGACTCCCCCTCGAAGGATTCAAGCGTGGTCGGAATCGCGTCGCAGAACGCGGCTACTCCAACTCCAGGCACATCAGACGGCGAGTCCCCTCCACCGCTTGGTCTCAGGTCCGCTTCTGGACATGGAGGGTCAAACAGGGAGACGGGGGCCCTCTGCCTAAACCATCCCCAGCCCGGACACAGCCGAGAACAAGATCCTCAAAGAATCCCCACGAAGAGATACTTACACAAAATGGCTGTTAGCAGCTTCCCTGCGCAGGAAAGCGGCCTGCAAATACGTGTCTCTGGTCCGGTGGGGGGACAGAGCAGGCACCGGACAGCTCTCACCTGATGGCCGGCCACCTGGGGACCCCTGGGGTAGAAATTCAGCGAAATAGGACCACAAAAAAGCTCAATGTTAGGCAGCTTAAAGCGGAGCTTCAGTGAGATGTGTCTTTCCCCATCAGCAGCCGGCCACGCCCCCCTTAATATTGTAATTTTAATAGATTTTATTTTAACTTATTAAACTTGTATTTATGTACATTATATTTTTTTAACAATCTATTTTGGTATTTAACTTTTAGTACATTTTAAAATTCATTCTACTATATTTTAATAATTCACTATTTTACCATCTATTTTAATAATTAATTTAAAAGGGACACTACGCACCCTAACCACTTTAGCTCATTTAAGTGGTCAGGCAGTGGAGGCACAAAGGGGCTGATTTATGCATTTAAGGCCTACACCGCGGCTGGTAATGCTCAATGGGCTTTGAATGCCGTGGTTGTTCTCGGCGGAGATGTACACACGGGGTCTCTGGCTAGATACAGGCTGAGGAGGCTTACATGTTGCTTTATTGCCTTTTCCGAAGCCAAGCCTGCTTGACTTTCAAGTGCTCTCCACTCTCCCATGTTGTCTAATCTCTGACACCCCCCCTCTGTTCCTCTTCCAACCCCTCGTCAACTGAGACTTTTTGTTTCTTCTTTGGACTAGCCCCCATGTTTTTTGCCACCTTTTTGAGGACTTTGCTAGTCTTTGATTTTTTTTTCGATAACTTTGGCTTTTGCCGAGAATCCCCACCCCCATTTTTGTGCATCTCGATGCTCTTTTGACACCCCCCTCCCGTTCTATATGTCTCTTATGTGAGTATACTTTATGGCCCTGCAAGGTCTGTTGGTCGGTCTGGGACCTTTTGCACAAAATATTTTAAATGCAAAAGATATACACAAGTTTACAAACAATTAGGCTAGGGACAGATGAGCGCATTTTCTGCGGCCACCGTCAAAATGTACGTCGATGCGTGCGCACGCATTTTTTCACGGAATACGCTTAAGTGGTCAGACGATGCGCAATTCTGGACGTATTTCATGACGATGGGGTGAAAAGAAGTCTAGGGAAATCCGGCTGTTTGAACGTTATGTTGGCCGCACACTAGCAGCGTCTGACATCTCCTAATCACGCACACACGCTGCTATGCGGCCGCAGCGCACTCTGTACGTCAGTACCAGCGGTTTAACGTTCTCGAAAAAATGCGTTCATTTTCCACTTGCGTTGCGCGGCCGGACTTTTGTGCGACCGTACTTCGTATATTGGCTGTCATTGCCCGTCATCTGCTGCTAGTGCGGCCGTGATTATGTGCGCCAGAACGCGCGTTCGCACTGCCTCAGTCTGACCCTAGCCTTAAGCGGTTATTCACGAACTGCCGAAATTGCAACGACTTGCACCAAATTGTGAATTTCACCGTATTGGTGCAATTTCGGGGCAATTGGTCTATTCACCACACTGTGGGTGGGGCACAATTCTTGCCTTGCCCCGGGTGGTGTCAACCCAAGCTACACCACTGGCTGGTTTGAACTGATTCCCGCTTCTACGGAATGAGTTATCACCAGCTACAAATCCCCCCAAAAATCTGATAATCCCCTCTCATCCCGTGGCGAGTCCTGTGGACTCCACTCCAGGAGGGGATGCGTGGGGTGGCGCATTAGCGCTGCCTCGAGTATCCTGAGGCTTAGCGCTGCATTATGGGGTAGACTGCTGAAATAGCGCCTGCCCCATAATATGGAGCTAAAACGGGGACGCTAAGGCTAGGGTCAGACGAACGCATTTTTCACGTCATCTGTGAAAAAGTGCGTTCGAACGAATGGACGTATTTTTTCACGGAATATGCGATAGCGGTCATACGATGCGCATTTCCGTCCGTGATTTTGTACGGATCATCAATAAAACACTTTTTGCGTCTGGACGTTATGTTGGCAGACATTAGCAGCGTCTGACGTCTCCTAATCACGCACACGCGCCGCTAGCGGACGCAGTGCACTCTGTACGTCAGTACTAGCGGTATCACGTTCTCAAAAAAATGTGTTTGTTTGCCGCTTGCGTTGCATGGCCGCACTTTCGTGCGGCTGTACTACATATATTGCCCGTCATTGGCCGTCATTTGCTGCTACTACGGCCGTGATAAAGTGCGGCTGCACTGCGTTCGTCTGACCCTAGCCTAAGGAGAAACCTGTAGGTGCAGGTTTTCCTCCTTGGCGTCCCCGTTTTAGCGGCAGTATTGTAAAACTACCCATAATGTGTATACTCTACATAAAATAAATTTGCTGCACTCTATGAGAGTCTTCGGGTTCGGCTTGTAGAAAAGGCAGTAACCCTAATGACGCCTCAGTGCGCCCTATGCTTAAAACGTACAGTCCATGAAATTCTTCACCAAGTAAATTCCTATCTTAGAAGGTAAATGGTTAAATACGCCAATCATGAGAAAATTCACTGGAAAAAATCCTCCCCATCAATATTGAATGGAAGCCAATTATTCTTCTAAAGTTGGGGGAGGCATCCTGGTCCACTTTTCCTTAAACTCTGTCATACATTTTAGCTCCATTGACCAAGAGGGTCGCCACTTGATACTGGAAGTTACTTTAACCTTCAAAAGCTCCGTGTGGTGAATGTCTCAGTGCCAAATCAACCACCAGCCTCATATTTAATAGGCCTGTTGCCTGCACTGAGATACGGAGGAGATGGGAGGCTAAGTTAGCTGGAACTTTGCTTATTGTTTAATAAACTTGATAATAGTGGGCACCTTTATTGACGGAGATATAGTTAACTTTTTACTGTCTACTAAATCAGGGACATTTGTATTTTTAATCAAATAGTTACTAGTAGGCCCAGAATTTAACCAAGGTATTACTGATAATATGTTCATAAGAACATATACTGATTCCAATTGAGGCTTTAGGAGGCTACCATAAATTAGCCACATTTTTGTAAATGGTTTAGTAAATTGGGAATTAGTAGACAATATTTAGGTTATCTGGTGTAACTGAATAAATTGGGTGTAGCGCCACACTGTATGAACCACCACCAAAACTTCAAAAGCCAGTACCAGAAACAATGGTTTCCCCTGACCCAAAAGCACGTAGAGCAGGGCTCAAAATTTCAGGTCATGAGCTACTAGCCAGATCTTCTAAGTTACTCGCCATCAGTTAACCTACCTATCCCAGTCCCATACTAACCATTTTCCTTGCAGTGAGAGCGATGACCCTATGTAAAGATGGCACTGAAGGGGTGTTTGTTTCAGTAAATCCCGTCATCCACTGAATGCATTCAGTGGATGCCAGAATTTACACGGAGTGGGGTCTGTATTAGAGACCCCATCTGATTCCGAATTAACCCCTCACCCAACCGGAATGGATTGTGAGGGTTTAATCATTACAGATAGCCCTGCAGGTCTACAGGTCACCTCCATTCGGGTTAGTTAGTGCTAGGGCTGCGCATCTTATCTGGTCTCACGATTCAATGATGCATCACGATTACTGCCCAATGTCCCCATGGTTTTAGACTTGGGTTCACATACTTACTGATACAGACACAGATTCAAACATATGCACTCACAGATACACACAACATACGCTCAGATTTAGTCAATGATTATTAACCCCTAAGGACGCGTGGCGGGCGCCCCTAAAGTAGTGGCTTTCGCTGGTGAGGAGTACAGGTACGCCTCGCCGACAGATGCAATGCGGCCCGCTGATTCCTGCCCGCCTTGGCAGCCTACGCACAGCACGCATCATTGGTTGCAGAGGGACGGTTTGAGTTCACTGCGGCCAATGACGCGCTCCATGCCCCCCTTCTGTGCACCTTATTTCCCTCTTTTTCCATTATCTTCCTCTAGTCTCTACTCCTTTCATCCTCTTCCTCCCTTCTCATGTCCATTTTCTCCTTCCCTTCTTTCCATGTAAATTCTCTCCCTTCCAAGGCCATCCTCCCTCCATCCTTTTCATTCTCAGTCTATTTCTCTCCTCATTTTATGTTCATTTCATTTCCCCCCCTCTTTTTATGTTCATTTAATTTCTCCCCCTCGTTTTATGTTCATTTCATCCCCTCGTTTTATGTTCATTCCCCCTCCTTTTCCATCTTCATTAATGTTACGGTCACCTTAATTTGACACTGGGAACCAGCATCAGGTCTACATTCCTCCGCGAGTCTGCAGCTGCACATGAAGATGCATGGAGCGCTGGGAGGAAGTGACATCATACGATCACTTCCTCCCAGCAACCCACAGAGTAATGTGACAGGCTACGGCTGGAAGGAAGCAGGGTCCTGCGGCTGTGCCTCCGAGAACGACGGAGTTCGGAGGTGCGGCCACTGAATCGATGCAATGCATTGATTCAGCATTGCGAATCGCAGCATTGTGCTGCCGATCCACTTTGACATCCCAGTTATTGCTAGTGTCAGCATGGAGCCGAAGCTAGCACCAGAAAGGGAATGCCAGTGTCGGCTCCATGCCGACACTAGCTTTGTAATCACAGCTCAATTTTCACTCGCAAATTGCAAGGGGACGAGTGGAAATTTTGACCCCTGAGAGTAATACGTATCTGGTACAGCGCCGAACTGTTTATGAGGCTTTGGCGTCTCTCACAGTCAACAGCCCATGGAATGGATGGACATCTGTAACAAAAATGTGAGATATCATAGTACAATGTTGTATTAACACGGGAAATGTTCTACAGTTGTGGAAGTTCACTCACAAATAAAGAGCCCCAAGCACTTTATATTTTGTTTCCTCCAACATTCCATATATTTATCGGGGATGGTGAATGGCCTAACTTGGATAATCCAAATGTTCACCTGTGCCCGCTTTTTCTCTCCCCCTATGTATATTGAGTGGGAGATACAATGTGCAAAACTGTTTTAGTTAATACCCAGGCGAATGCAAAGGCAGAAATCAGGAGTGTGTCATCTATATTGGTGGATAACGTTGAAGTCTGTATAACGCATGCGCAAGATGGCGCCCGTCGCTACAAGGTCTGGTTTACCTGAGAAGGAGAAAAAAAAAAACACATGGGGTCTCTCCACTCAGAGTCAGTGCTGGGGCTCTTTATTTGGGAGTGAACTTCCACAACTATAGAATATTTCCCGTGTTACTACAATACTGTACTATGAGATTTCACATTTTTGATACATATGTCCATCCATTCCATGGGCTGTTGACTGTGAGAGACACCAAAGCCTCATAAGCAGTTCTGCGCTGTACCAGATATGTATTACTCTACCTGGTGTAACTGTTCAGCCCATATTGTTTGATAAAGAAAAACAATATATATACTACTAGTGAGGAGAAGGGGGGTTTGTGAGGGTCCTGAGAACAAGCAACAGCACTAGTGGCTTGCTCTACGGTGGGGCCCCGCTTAGGTCTCACAAGGTTTTAGCTTGTATGTGCCATTACAAGGATGAATGCTCCATATGCAAATCAGCCTGCTCTCGCCCAAAAAGGGTGGCCAGTGCTGATTGCCAAGAACGTCGTCCCTGCACGAGAGGTGCAGCAACCCCCGACGATCGTTTCAGCCTTGTTCGGCCTCGTCAGGAGGGTATAGCTGACACCCCTCTAGGCACACCAAGCAAGGGGTCCATGTCTGGATGACCCTGTAGACTAATAGCGAGGAGAAGGGGGGTTTGTGAGGGTCCTGAGAACGAGCAACAGCACTAGTGGCTTGCTCTACGGTGGGGGCCCGCTCAGGTCTCACAAGGTTTTAGCTTGTATATGCCATTACAAGGATGAATGCTCCATATGCAAATCAGCCTGCTCTCGCCCAAAAAGGCTGGCCAGTGCCGATTGCCAAGAACGTCATCCCTTGCTAGAGGGGTATAGCACTTAGACAGGTATTGCACTTACAGCGGACAGACGCCCCTTCCATAACAGAGATGCTGGAACAGTCCCTTGGACTGTTGAGGCATAGCATGACACCCTCTGTGTCCCGGTGGCCGGTTCATTGGAACAGAGTAAAAACGCGGTACTTGTAGCCTGGTTCATGGTACCCTTTTCAGCTAACTGGATTTATTAGCCTGGCTGGGCTAAAATGGATTTAGTACTTTTAAAAAGAAGACTATTTCCCTCAAGAACCTACATGCTCTAAAACGGCATTTGAAAAGTAATTATGTCCACATATGAGTTTCATCCCTTCTCCCCATCCTCCCCCTCTTGGTGTTAATCAGATAGGCAAAAAGGTGTGGAGATGCATCCCGGCGGGGGATGTGTAAGGCATGTCATAATCCCTTTATGTGTTTCAACAGCAGTTTATGTTTGAATGTACAAGTGTCGAGTTTCTATTGTTTCTCCCTTGTCACCTAAACCCCCCTCTAGGACAAAGCTAAAGGGCATGTCCCTAAATGTGATTGGTCCGTTCGCATTCATTATCTAGGTTTGTCAAAGGGGGATGAGCCCCTGCCAGTGCCTGTAAAGTGTATGTCCTTTGTATCAATAAACAGTTGATCCTTGTGTTTAAACCCTCAACAATTGCATTGTCCGGTGATTGGGGTTAAGGGCAGGTTGCTGCGAATCTGCCTGCTGGGAGTGAGTTTGGAGGGCAGGAGATACTGGTTTGGCAGAAATACTCGGTCGGGGTATCCGGGGTCTGTCACACTAATGATTGATTATATTAACTGACATCAGCACTTGTGTGACTTACCTCTTTTTATTGCTACAGTGGTTAACAGAAGGGGGAAACCCTATAGCACCAGGATATTGTAAATCCCACATTGATACATTGTTTGACCTCTTCCTGTGTTTAGAAGTCGTTAACTTTGCAATATGTAATAAACTCAAGGAAATGAAAATGTAAATTTTATGTTTGGAGACAAATAATATTGATGCATAGAATTTGCCATAAATGGAGCAAAACAAAAATGCTTATGATGAGGACACAAATATTACCTCTTCTTGTTTGGAAGGTGCTTCTTTCCTACTTTCTTCAATGGCCATTTGGAGTCTGAGGTCATCTCCTCGCCTGATACGTTCTTCCTAATTAAAAACACATCATATTTAAGATATGAAACAAATTTATTACATAATATATAGTGACCGAGCGGTTATAAAGGTTCGTCCGGAAGTGCCCGCTCCTGTTTTTACATTTCTGCGCTGTTTGTGTTTAGGTCAAATTTTCCTCTTACTGGTTTATGCAACCCACACATATTATATGCCGTTTTTCCCGCCATTAAATGGACTTCCTAAAGATACCATTATTTCCATCATATCATATAATATAATTTACTATAAAAAAAAATATATATAAATCAAATATTATGAAGAAAAAGAAAAAAATGGGGGAAAAAACCCCCACACGGTTTCAAAATTGAATCCCCAAAATCTACAACCGCCAAAAAAGACCGCGGCTATATAGTTTAAAAATTTTGTCCTGATATTAGAAGTACCCAATTTTTACTTGTTTTTGCTTTTTAACCCCTTCACTGCTGAGCCATTTCACCTCTGTGCCGGAGCTCATTTTGACCGTTTTATGCTCATAATTTTTAGATGCCAGCTTAAGTTCTATTTTATTAAACCCCCCAGACAAATTGTTTTTTTTTTAAAAAAAAATTTTTTTTTTTATTTTTTTACAACAAATATGGTCATGTTTGGTATCATTGAAAAGGTCATGATCAGGTCTCTCCAATGATATAAAACATGACCCTTTAGCTGCCACAGAATCAGGAGATAAGGGGATCCTTTGGATCCCCCTATCTCCACTTGGCAGCTAGGGGGTTAACTGGCCCACTGACGTCCTCACACATATGGGGAGGATGTCAGTGGGTGGGGGCTGACTCGGAGGCTCGGCTAACACCCAAAATATCAGCCACTTCCG
The DNA here is from genome assembly GCA_009667805.1 of Leptobrachium leishanense. NCBI lineage: Eukaryota > Metazoa > Chordata > Amphibia > Anura > Megophryidae > Leptobrachium > Leptobrachium leishanense. Next base: position 73,739,544 of record CM019073.1, on the reverse strand, counting down.
GGTTTGAATTATGATCTGGCAACGAGACGGTTAATGTAAACCACCGCTGAATAGGGGAGACTTGCCCCCTTCCAGCAGTACCATTTGTTTTTTTGTGGCTTTAACCTTTGGGGAGATAGAGGCCTCCAAAGCAGCACCCTCCCCTTCATTTTGTACTGCAGGTGCCGGGGGCGCCTGGCAATGACATCATCACGCACTGTGACGTCATCGCTCCTGCTAGGCCCCCTGAAAAGGCAGGCCAGGCTTCCAGCCTGCAAGACCGCCATGGGGAGGGGAGTATCGTGAGGGAGGGTAGGAGACCCTGACATACCATGTACGTCCGCGGGTCTAAAGGAGACTTCATGATCAGACGTACATGGTGTGTCAGTGGTCGGGAAGGGGTTAAAGCTTATCAGATTTAGAAATATGAGCTAGGCTATCATCCGAGTGGATAAATCTATTTGTTAATTTCTTTGTGAGGCCAATCTAAAAATAGCAAATCTTGTGATTAGATAGAAGTCCAAGACTTCTCAGGGGAAGCAACTGTCCTGTGGAATGACTTGCCTCTCCCTATCAAACTCTCCCCTAGTCTTCAGGCCTTCAAGAAATCCCTCAAAACCCATCTCTTCAGATTAGCGTACCACATCACTGATGCAACTCATCCCTCTGCTAATTGACTCACACATGATTGAGGCTGCTTCTATGGCCCCACCATTCCCGAACAAATGGCACTAATGATCCTGCTATGTAGTAAAATTCCTCTTATTTTCCACAACCCTAATCCCTCTGGATTGTAAACTCCTATGAGCAGAGCCCTCTACACCTCTTGTTTCCATCATATGTCCGTTTATCTCATTCCCTTTGGTTATTGTAAAGCGCTGTGTAAACTGTTGGCGCTACATAAATGATGACAATAATAATAGTAAGTTGTGAATAAAACATGTCATAACAGAATAATGAAGTTTATTAAATATCAAGTGGAGACAAATTCGAGTGATCATCAAAATAAAAGGCCCGGTGACGAGAGTCACTTTGAACTTGCATGGACCTGGAGATGCATTTGGAAGGTGCGAGGCCTGATGTTCTATATGGTTTCCCTGCCCTTTCTTATGTTGAAGTCAAAAACTAAAAAAGACCACAACAAATCAGGTGGACAGGGAAAAGACCCTATTCCACCTCAAAATAGGGCAGGGGGTAATGGTGCAAAAAATTCGCAATAATAATATATATTACTGCCAAACGCAATCAAAGGCCCCATATAAGCACAACTGACACAAAAATTGGAATGTATAATAAAGAGTAAAGGATAGTAGCAATCAATTTGACAGACTGAAATAATGCATAGGCCGTTGTTTTTATGTTGAAGTCACCCTGTACAATTCTAGGTGCAGGGTGTTGGTTCATCTGTGCTACACATGAATAATGCTATGGTTACTGTCACAGATCCCCTGCTGAGAGACTGGACTGTACTAAAACCTTGCTTCTCATATACCCCCCCCCCATTTAAGCTATTGGTCTGTTTAAACTTTCATGTTAAAGGTGGTGTTTTTGTTAATTTTCCCCCCAGCAGAACATAATCTAAATGCCCCTAAGCCTGGTTTTGAAAATTCAGCCAATCACCATCCAGGAGTCTGGTTTGAAACCCCAGCCAATCACCATCCAGGAATCTGGTTTGAAACCCCAGCCAATCCCCATCCAGGAGCCAGACGTGCCAACCAATCCCATTCAAGGACCACACGGCTTTCACTTCAATGGAACTATCTGCAGAAACTTTAAACCCCGGCACCTTGAAAACACTTTCACACAGCAGGGTGCTCCTTTGGGGTTAGGGTCCCCCTTATGGGAGCTGCAGTTAGGGTGCTTCTCAGGTGGAAGCTCCATCGAGAACCCGAGTTTCTGAGCCTCTCTTGTCCCCAGGCAGCATCACCTGGGGTAACTTCCCCACGCTGCCGTTCTGGCTCCTGCATGCGGATCTGGGGGCTTTTTGGACTGTGAAACCATAGGGGCCCAAGCTATCAAACGGTACCCCCGGATTGCCGCTGATCCCTTGAAATCCCCCCCAAACAAGGACCCTTGCTCTATACGACTGCAGTTAGAGTTATTTATAAGGTGTCACCAAGTTCTGTAGGGCTGTACAATGGGAGAGACCGGGAAAAGCTTTGACCTTGGCTCACGTAACAGTTATTATTCTACTATGGTTGTCACCATGGTTTATAGGATTACTGTGTGGTTCACTGTAGTCTTAACCAACTCCCCCTTTCTGGAGTGTGTTTGCATTAGTGAAAGGCTTGCGTGATCTTTGATTGGCAAATATTGCCCCATTATCTGATACTGTATAATCTGAATACCGTTTATCCCCACAATCTGCTATTGTGCTATTGATGTCTTTTGTTGATATGTTGCACAATGCATCTTGGTGTCCAGAGTTAATTCAATTATTTGTCCCTGGTCTAATTATGTCCGACTCCAAGATGCAGGGGAGGAATTTCTGACATGTCACAGCAATATGCCAGGGGAGGGATTCCTAATGTATTGCAGTAAAATGCCAGGGCATAATTTTCAATTGGCCTCTAGGCCCCTACTAGCACTATATATTATTCATAAAAGGCTCAATTCCAGTCTGACTGTTCTCATCTCAAGATCTGCATGCTGACTCATTTAGGGATGCTATAGCCGCACTTTCGGTGTACCTGGCCTTAAGCTTTGGCTAGGGCTGGAGAAAGGTACGAAAGATTTCTGGTGGGAGAACAGTGGTCCCACAAGGAAACAGCAATGACAGATTTGACCCAGTCAGGGTACAAAGATCTGTTACAGCCACAATCTAGCCAGTGGCCTCTGTCCTCATAGTATGATTAAGAAGTGTAGTATACCGCTATTACTTGTGTTTCTCGGATATTATTTTTTTTTTATACGTACCAGGTACACCTCGACTTTTGGCTTTCTTATTGACTTACTGATTTTCTTATTGAGAAAACTCTAGTTTTATCCCTTCTTACTCCTTAGTCCAGCCATTACAAAGACTAGTATAGGACTCCATTTAGGGATTAGGCTTTGAGTGCTGAGTGTCTGCTATTCTTTGACAATAGTGTACCGCCGCATCATGATATTTACTGATTTGTCTTGCAGAGTAGTGCATTCTGTAACTCTAAGAGCCGTCCCACTTCGAGCAAATAGTATTCCTCCACAGATTCTCCAAGATCAGATTCCCGTACTCTCACATATAAAATATTCAAGTACAATATAGCCATCAGTATGGAAATAAGGGGCCATATTACATAGTTGGTGCTAACTTAACCAGAGCTGTTGTAAACTTACCAGAGCCATTATAGCCTATGGAGGTTTTAAGTTTACAACTGTTCTGGTTAAGTTAGCACCAACATTGTAATATAGCCCAAGATCTTTTGAGCATTTCCAGGAAAGACAGACAATGGGCCCTATTAAATTCTTGACACTAACATGGAGACTGTAAGCAGGAAAATCTGCACTTGCATATTTCCCTTACCATCTTCAGATTCATGTCGTATTCTGGGGTAGGTGCCATTTCAGCACCTTGCACCGGAATGCAGTGCTAACCTTGACAAACGCAGTAGTGCATCCGAGCAACTGCGAGTATCAGCTCCTGGAGTCCATAACACTCCATGGAGGCTTGTGCTTCCGGGCCGCGAGATGCACTGCGCCGTGGAGTGATCGCAGAAGGAGACTTGGGACAGAAACCAAAAATGACTTTTTACTAGGGATGCACCGATACTAGTATCGGTACCGATACTGCCGTTTGCACGAGTACTTTGTACTCGTGCAAATGGCCTGATACACCCCCCCGATACTGGAAGCCAACGCTGGGCCGGCTTGCCGGTATCCGCGAGGCTGGGGAAGCTGGCCGCATGCATGAAAAGCACTCGGCCAGCGTTCCCCTCCGGCGGGCCGCGATACTCAACCATCGGTAGGTCCGGTCGCACGGCTGTGATGCATTCACGTGGCCGCCGGGCGCCTCTGTGACGCTGCCTCTCGGCTGGAGGCAGCGTCACAGAGGTGCCCACGTGATCGCGTCACAGCCGTGCGGCCGGACCTTCCGATGGGTGAGAATCGCGACCCGCCAGAGGGGAACGCTGGCCGAGTGCTTTTCATGCACGCAGCCAGCTTCCCCAGCATTCAGTATGTCAGAGATCAAGATATATATATCTATATCTCTGATATAGGTCTGTGAGAGCTGGGGGCAAGCTACATATCCATGTGAGCTGGGTCATTCTGTGTGTATAATATATATATATATATATATATATATTATATATATATATATATATATATCTATCTATCTGGGGGGGATTTATACATGTGAGCTGGGGCATTTTTATAGGAGGTCTGTTCTTATTGAAAAGCATTCATATGACATAAAATAAAAGTATCGGTACTCGGTATCGGTGAGTACTTGAAAAAAGTATCGGTACTCGTACTCTGTCTTAAAATTGTGGTATTGGTGCATCCCTAGATAAAAATAACTAATTGTCCCTCAAACCTCCCTCTGAAATTCATATTCAGAATCATCACAAGATTTAAGAGTGGCTTGATCGCACTTTAGGAGTTTGGCAGAGTTGTTTTTGCAATTCTAACATCTTTGGCTCTATACACCACCACAATGTGTTTGTTTCATTCCAACTCCAATGTGCTTTAACTGCAGACTGTCAGCTTTAATTTGAGGGTATGTACATCCAACTCAGGTGAACGGTGTAGGATTTACAGAAGTGTGCAGATGTGCCTCCCACTTGTTAAGGGACCAAAGGTAATGGGACAATTGGCTTCTCAGCTGTTCCATGGCCAGGTGTGTGATATTCCCTCATTACCCCAATTACAATGTGCAGATAAAAGGCCCAGAGTGCATTTCAAGTTTGCCATTTGCATTTGGAATCTGTTGCTGTCAACTCTCAAGATGAGATCCAAAGAGCTGTCACTATCAGTGAAGCAAGCCATCATTAGGCTGAAGAAACAAAACAAACCCATCAGAGAGATAGCAAGAACATTAGGTGTGGCCAAAACAACTGTTTGGAACATTCTCAAAAAGAAGGAACGCACCTGTGAGCTCAACACCACCAAAAGACCACGGAAAACAACTGTGGTGGATGACCGAAGAATTCTTTCCCTGGTGAAGAAAACACCCTTCACAACAGTTGGCCAGATCAAGAACACTCTCCAGGAGGTAGGTGTATGTGTGTCAAAGTCAATAATCAAGAGAAGACTTCACCAGAGTGAATACAGAGGGTTCACCACAAGATGTAAACCATTGGTGAGCCTCAAAAACAGGAAGGCCAGATTAGAGTTTGCCAAACAACACCTAACAAAGCCTTCACAGTACTGGAACAAGATCCTATGGACAGAGGAGACCAAGATCAATTTATACCAGAGTGAAGAGAAGAGTATGGAGAAGAAAATGAACTGCTCATGATCCTAAGCATACCACCTCCTCAGTGAAGCATGGTGGTGGTAGTGTCATGGCGTTGGTATGTATGGCTGCCAATGGAACTGGTTCTCTTGTATTTATTGACGATGTGACTGCTGACAAAAGCAGCAGGATGAATTCGGAAGTGTTTCGGGCAATATTATCTGCTCACATTCAGCCAAATGCTGCACAACTCATCGGACGGCGCTTCACAGTGCAGATGGACAATGACCCAAAGCATACTGCAAAAGCAACCAAAGAGTTTTTGAAGGGGCAGAAGTGGAATGTTATGCAATGGCCAAGTCAATCACATGACCTGAATCCCATTGAGCATGCATTTCACTTGCTGAAGACAAAACTGAAGGGTAAAATGACCCAAGAACAAGCAGGAACTGAAGTTGCAGTTGCAGTAGAGGCCTGGCAGAGCATCACCAGGGATGAAACTCAGAGTCTGGTGATGTCTGGTGATGCGTTCCAGACTTCAGGCTTTGATTGACTGCAAAGGATTTGCAACCAAGTATTAAGAAGGGAAAGTTTGATTTATGATTATTATTGTGTCCCATTACATTTGGGCCCTTAACAAGTGGGAGGCACATCTGCAAACTGCTGTAAGTCCTACACCGTTCACCCGAGTTGGATGTACATACCCTCAAATTAAAGCTGACAGTCTGCAGTTAAAGCACGTTGTGTTTGTTTCATTCCAACTCCATTGTGGTGGTGTATAGAGCCAAAGATGTTAGAATTGTGTTGATGTCCCAATATTTCTGGACCTGACTGTATATCACAATGCAGGTGCATGTAAGACACAGCATGCTCCACTTCAAGATTGGAGGCCTTGTGGAGTAATAAACATTTCCACACCTGGAGCCTGAACGTGGCACTACCTACTCGGGAAGATTTGCAAGCGCTCATTATTACAGTAAAACTCTCCTATCCACGATTGATCACAGTCCTAAGAAAAGTAAAACAATAGGGTCCCAAGTCGAGCGCACTCCACCGCGCAATCAGATATGGTCCGATTATTCAAGTTTAGATGTGTACATGCAGGACAGCTCCCGCATTTCATAAAAATCCATCTGGTACATTAAACATATTGCCCTCCCTCTGCTTTGTGTGGACTTTTTTTTTAATGTTCAAGTAGTTTATTGGTTGAAGTACAATCAGATACATATAAACTTGTAAAGAATGGCAATACAGGTAACCCGAATATTCATGAAAATCGCACATGCTAAGAAATAGGCGTTATCGTCAGTTAAATGTGAAGACTGCAAACAGATACAGAAAAAGACAGCGCATTTCAATAATCAAGGTCGCGTCAACTGGAGTTACCTTGGTCCTCCCTCCTAAGTGGTCAGGTTGGAAAAATACACCTGTGAGGTTTGCATGCATTAATTTCAGGAAAGGAGAGGTATGGACTACCACCGTTGCTGAGGAAAAAAAAAGGGGGATGGGGGTAGAACTGAGAAAAAGGGAGATGTAATTGGTAGAAGCAGAGAGGAAAAGACAGAAAGGTAAAGAGGTGTGTCCGATGGGGTGTGACCAGAGAGAAACTCAGGGCGAGAATTTGCTTGTGGTACGCGTTTAGTGGTCAATGCAGATATGTAGTGAGAGCTCCGGCGCAGGGAGGCGTGGATCAGTTCCCCTCCCTCAGGGCGGGTGTGGAATTTCAAGTCAGCGTTTAAAGGTTGATGAAGCGATAAAAGTAGTCCAGTGAAACCACGTAGTAGTGTGGACCTCCGCCCTTTGCTCAGGTGGCAATGAGGTCTCCTCAATGGATCGAATAGATTCAACTTTGGTGACCAGGTCCCACGTGGAGGGTACAGTGTGCGTATTCCAATGGAGAGGTATAAGAGAGCGTGCAGCCATCAGAATCCGGAGTAGGATCGACTTTTTCAGCGATTTCAAGGACATGTTTAGATGGCCGAGGAGGAATATCTCGGTTAGAAAATCCAGGTCGACGTCCGTAGTGTGATGAATCAAAGTCCGAGTGGCGTGCCAGAATGGGGCGAGAAGGGAGCAGTTCCACCAAATGTGGAGATACGACCCGCGCAACGTATGACATCTCCAGCACTCATCCGAGTGCGAGGGCCAAAAACGGGTTATCCACATCGGGGTAGTGTACCACAGAGACACAATTTTGAAAGAGGTCTCTTTCAGCTTCGAAATAGCAGTTCCATGGTGAATTAGGTCGAAGGTCTTAAACCAGTGAGTGTCAGCAATGGCAGTGGCTATCATGGTGTCCCACTGGCCTACGTAGTCCGGTAACGTTGTGTCTGAGGTCTGGAGAAGATGATAAAGCGTAGAAAGGCTATGTGACAGAGCTAGGCCCATAGCACAGAATTTCTCAAAAGCAGTGAGGGATCGAGTCAAGCTCGTACCATTATGTAAACCTCTGTTCTTAATCTTTCAAGATTCTTTTCTTTCAGGAATCGTACCTCCCTCCTGAACGCCTCCGCCAGGCTAATTCACCTCACCCACCGCTCTGTCTGCCGCTCCCCTCTGCGAGTCCCTTCACTGGCTCCCCATCCACTGCAGAATTAAGTTCAAAATCCTTATCCTTACCTACAAAACCCTCACTAACTCAGCTCCCCACTACCTGTCCTCACTAATCACCAAATACACCCCAGCCCGCTCCCTAAGGTCAAACAGTGACCTGCGCCTAGCTTCTCCCCGCATCACCTCTTCCCATGATAGACTGCAGGATTTCGCACGCGCAGCCCCCACTCTCTGGACCGCTCTCCCTCATACTGTCAGACTTTCCCCTAACTTCTTTTCCTTCAAACGCTCCCTTAAAACGTTCCTATTTAGGGAAGCCTACCACCCAACTCACTGACGCAACCATCAATCACTCTCACCTTACAGTCCTCTCCTGTTTCCAACCCCAACCCTCCTAGATTGTGAGTTCCTACGGGAATAGGGTCCTCATCTCCTGTACTGTTTGTCAAATGTTGTTCAATGTATTGTAACCCTGTCTATACTGTGCCTATTGTACAGCGCTGCGGAATATGCTGGCGCTATATAAATAAAGAATAATAATAAATAATTAGGCAGTGCTAACAAGAAGCGGCGGATTTGCGAAAAGTTGAATTCCTCCAAAAAAGTTGGGGATGGGCAACCCTCGGGGGAGGGGAGTTTTTGTAAATTGGCCGTTCAACACATGCATGGCCAGCAGACCTGGGTGCGTGGTAAATCGTTTCTTTAAAGAAGCTCGAACTCCTCCAGGGAACGCCGGATTATGCGTTATCGGAAGCAACGGTGATGGGAAGGAAGACCAGGAGTGCAGTATCCTAAGTTTATGCCAGAGGCGAATGGTGCAGACCAGGGTGGGCATCGGTCGACATGGAGGAGGAACATGGTCTGGTAATAGCCATGGTATAGCCCAGAATGGGCTAGTTGCCAGGTGAGCTTCTAGGTCCAGCCATTTTTGAGTTGGGGCCGGGCCCATCCAGTCCAAAATCCTGGTTAAGTGAGAGGCATGGTAATAGAGGCGTATATCCGGGAGTGAGAGGCCTCCTCCCGAGGTGGGCCGACACATCACGGCGAAGCTCAGACGCGATCTGGCGCCATTCCAGACAAAATCAAGAAAAGCATCGGCGGAGTGCTCGAAGTGTATTGGAGGGTAGGGTGAGCGGGATTGTATAAGGTAGAGTATCCGTGGGAGGATATTAATTTTTAGTACTCCGACTGGACCCAACCATGAGATGTGTTTAGTGGTCCAAGTCTCCACATCCCTCCGAATGGCTTTCAGTAAGGGTCAAAGTTTAGGGCGGGAATGCGACATACATCAGCAGACAGCCAGACCCCGAGATATTTAATTTTGTCTGTGCACCAACTAAAGCGGAATTGTGCTTTGAGAGTGTGTATCGCCGCTCGGGTCAGGGAGATATTCAATATTTCCCACTTGTCCTCATTAATGGCGAGCCCTGCAAATCCTGAACTACGGCCGGCAACGAAGTCGTCGGTGTTGTTAATAGAAACATGAGATCATCATAAAATCTTAGCATATGCTGATGAGGTCTCCTGCCCGGAAGACCTGCAATTGCCTGGTTCGATCGTATGGCCACCAGTAGGGGTTCCAACGCGAGGGCGAACAGTAAAGCGGACAGCCCTGTCTCGTGCCATTTAAGATGGGAAAGCTCGTAGTTAGTGCTCCATTCACTCGCACCCTGGCCAAAGGTGAGGAGTAGAGAGCTAAAATCCACTTCAAAAACCCCATCGCCCAATCCCAGTCGGTGAGGACACGCATAAGATAGGGCTACAATACCCTATCAAATGCTTTTTCAGCGTCCGTGGATAGTAGTATGAATGGCATTTCTTCTCGTTTAGCAAAGAGGATGGCATTATCACCCTAGTGGTGGCGTCTTTCGCCTCCCTTCCGGGATGAACCCAACTTGATCAGAATCGATCAAGGATGGGAGATGTTGCAATCTGATTGCCAGGACACAAGCGAGCAATTTGAGGTCTGCGTTGAGGAGGGAAATGGGACGGTAGCTTGAAGGGAGGGGAGGATCCTTCCCCGGCTTTGGGATGAGAGTAATGACAGCCGCCAGTGACGAGGTGTGAAAGGTCCCATCAGAAAGCAACGAGTTGTATGTAGCTAGTAAGTGTGTAATCAGTTCCGATTGAAGTATTTTGTAGTATTCCCCCGGTAATCCATCGGGAGCAGGACATTTGTGCGGTTTGATGTGTTTGAGGGCCTCCTTAATTTCTTCCGCCGTGACTGAGGCGCCCAAGGTTTCAGCTGCTGTTGGTGATAAGGACTTAAGGGGTGTTTTGTCCAAATAGGCATCAATGTCCTTGACATCAAGCTCGGGATAATGAGATTGTTGCAGTGAATAAAGTGCCTTAAAGTAGTTGCAAAACCCCTCAGCGATAAGATCAGGTTTGGGAGTAATTTCCTCAGTAGGTAGGCGTAGTCGGAAATGTACGCTTTCGTCTTCCATGTTTTGAGGATTTGGGCCAGTAAACTCCCCGGTTTATTTTCATTAAGCGGGAAAAAGGATTTTGCCTTAATGGCTAGAAACTGTAGGTCCGTTGTCAGGTGGGATGTGAGGGCTGCCCTGGCCTGTACTAGTCGTTGATAAATTTCCGGGTCCCCCGTTTCGACGTGCTGGGTTTCTAGTCTTTGCACTTCAATGAAAAGGTCCATCTTCTGGGCCTGACGGAATTTCTTAGCTGCAGTACCTTTACCAATGATGAAGCCCCGGAGGACTGGTTTGTGTGCTTCCCAAACCGATGACAGCGGTACATCGGGGGTGAGGTTATCTCAGAAATAATCTGAAAGCAATGTGCGTGTCTCTGCAAGTATCACCGGATCAGCAAGAAGAGAAAGGTTTAGCCTCCATGTACGCTCCCGAGGAGCATACATCGGGGACGTCAGGCATGTTGAAACCGGGGAGTGGTCAGACCAGGACCTTAGATGTATATCCGAAGATCGCACCAGATCAGTCTCGCGCTGGTGCATAAAGATATAGTCAATCCTGGAATAAACCAAGTGCACTGAAAAGTAGTAGGCGTACCCTCGTTCCCCACCATGAAATGCCCGCCAGACATCCACTAGACAGCGGGTATCAAGTAGGCGTCGAGTGTGGCGAAGGACGTTCTTTGGAATAGAGGACAGACCAGAGGAAGAGTCCACCCTCAGGTCCATTGCAATGTTGAAGTCCCCTGCTAAGACCATTGTACCCTCCTGGAAATCGGCCAGAGTGCGAAGAGTGGAGGACAAGGAACGGTGCTGTGCCTTATTCGGCAAGTAAACCGATGCAAAGGTAAAGAATGTACCCACCAGCCTACCCTTAACAAATCGAAAGCGACCTTCAGGGTCAAAACACACCCCGGTCTCCTCAAACACTACCTCCCTGGCAAGGAGAATCGCCACGCCACGGGATTTACTCTCCGAGAAGTTGCTAAAGTATCCAGAGGGAAAATTCCGATCTCTGAGAGCTGGAGCCCCCCCCACCCTGAAAGTGAGCTTCTTGAAGGAAAGCCACAGACGCCCTCTGCGTCCAGAGCTCCCGTAAAATTTTGGTGTGTTTTTTCAGGGAATTTAGGCCACGGACATTGTATGAAAGCACACGAAACTTCCCCTTTGTAAATAAGGACTCCATGACCACCCCACCATCAGCACGACCCTAGGACAGAAGAAAGAGAAAGACTGAAACAGAAAAGAAAGGAAGAGAAGAAGAGAGGGGAAAAAAAAAAAAGAGGGGGGTGAACAAAACCTGCAGATATAGCGACTAGTATGATATTAATTAGGCAATGAGGTAAAATGGTGTAACCAGGGATCCGATGTCAGAGGGAGATACCAAGGTCTCCTCCGAAATGTCCCCTGGGGGAATTACACTAGGCCTCTCAGGGGTAAACGGCTTGGCACTCCGTACTGCGAGTACAGTATGGTATCCTCTAGTTAGATAGGACACCAGAGTAAGAGTAATTGTGTAGAATATAGATACAAAATCAATGAAGGATTGAGCAATTCCAACAAGAAATAACGATGCATATAAAATTCCTGCAGGTGAGGGTCACGGAACCCGAACTTTTGGCAGGCGACAGTCATATTGATGACACAGAAACAATTAACGTCCAAAGGTAAGCAAAACGGTCAGAAATGTCGAGGCTGACTCACATCATATAAGCAGCATAAACTGTCTGCACTAACGTCAATGAGTATCAAGACTCTCCTCGATCGGCACGTTAAGGGTTAATGACACATCCCTCCTCCCTCCTTTATGTTACCCCTTATTATATATTCTTATTTTTCCTTTTTTTTAAATTATATATATTTTTTTGCCCTCCCCCCCTTTCCCCCCATTCTCCCCCCTTTGTAAAGCGTACTTTCATATTTCTTGGGTACCATTTTCCCCCTTCTTTTTTTTCTTATATTATTTTAGTTTTTTCATTCCCCCCGTCATAAAGCATTCCTTCAGCTACCTTCTTGAGTAACATTTTCCCTTGTGTTTTTTTTTTGTTAATCCTCTTTCGGTTTATTAATTCTTATACCCCCCTGCCACTCAGCCCTACACCCAGCCCCCTAATAGGTCCCCTCCCTCCCCCCCTAAGTGCAAAGTAAAACCAGTCTACCCCCTTCTACGTTACCAACTGAAAACACGCCGCCAACTAAGTACTTATATCTATCTAGAAACACGTTATGTAGATCGCCTAGATCATGGTCTGCATACCGAACGAAACCCAAAGTGTGCAGCCCTTCTTCCCAATCACATAAGAACCTTACATAGAATAGTTCAACCCAACCCCCTCCTGCCTCTCCCCACCCACCGGTCCCAATCTCTGTAAGCTACCTCGATACGAGAGTGTGAGAAAAGCAAAAAAGGTGGAAAAAGCGACATAACATTCCCCATGTCTGTTAAGTGTTCCTCGCGTCCATGGGCTTTGGCTGCGGGCCCAGGCTGCTAAAGCAGTCCACGTGGCTTTGACCGCCATCTCTTAGGGGAAGCGATATCCAGCTCAAATCAAAATGACCGACCGCAGTTTGTTCCACCCATACGCATAATGTATGGCATTGGGGCAGTTCGCAAGTGGGAGTCCCGGCAGACCCCACAAGGTCCTCTTGGTCCCGTGTGGTGAACTAGTGGTCACTCACCATCCGCAGTGGTCTCCTCTGTTGATGGCGTTGGCAGGCGGCGTCTTAGGCGTTGTCAGCGTTGTGGCATGGCTCCGGCCGCGGGGACGTGCTGGAAGTCAAACAGCTCCCAAGTGGGTATAGTCATCTCAGGAAGGCCCAGGCGGTGTAAAAAATCCAGGATGTCTCCCGGAGAATGCACGCTGAGCCATGTATTGTCGAAGTGAATGGACAGGGAGAGAGGAAAGCCCCAACGATATGGAATCTCCGCTTCCTGTAGAGCTCGGGTTACGGGGCGCAGGATGCGTCGTGCCTGAAGGGTAGTAGGGGAGAGATCATTAAAAATTTGGATCTGCGCCCCGCCGTGATCCCACATGGGTTGTGTTCGGGCCCTGAGGTAAATGCGGTCTTTAAGCGCAAAATCCGTAAAATAGCACATGAAGTCCCGTGGGGGTGCAGTTGGCGAGTCAGGTTGGGGACGTAGGGCGCGATGCGTGTGGGCCATGTCTCCCTGAACGACCACCTTGGCTCCCAGTAGTTGATTGAAGAAGCCCGCCAGTTAGCATCGGAGCGCCGTCTCTTGCAGTAACCCCTCTAATCCGCAGGTTTTGGCGCCTAGAGTGGTTATCCAAATCGTTGAGGCGCCGCCATATAGCCGACACCTCCAGGGCGCCAGCGGCATGTGGAGTCCCCGCACCCTCGCGTCCATCTCCGCCGCTTGTTCAAGGCCGCGGACCCTAGCCTCCACCTGCTCCACATCCGTCCAGAGGCTAGTGATCTCTTTTTGCATGGAGTCTCTTACCTCCGCCACTATCTCACGGATGTCCGCCCGGGTAGGCATCTCTGCTAGAATCTGCTCTAAATGTTATATTGTACACTCTCCAATCAACTACACCGTGGCTGAGTGGCTGCTCCTAGTTCAGGGATATGATGTAACAGTCTGTTATGTACACAAAAATGAAAATACACAAAAGGGTGCTACCATATATCAGGACCTCTCCTTAATGAGTCCCAAGGAGATCAATACAAAAACATGAACATGGAAGCACACCATAAAATAAAATGTATATCTTTAATGAAAAACAACACGGCCACAATACAAAAACACCAAATCTAAACATAATCATTGCACTTCAGTTTATCACAGAAAAATAAATATATGAAACCATATGATGGGTGCACAAAACACCAAAATTGCATATATGTGCACTAGCCCATAGGAAAAAAAACTCTAACTGAGCCACCTAATTTAAATGGACCACCAATGAACCACAACATAACACTATAGATGGAATAAGCAGTTAGTGAAGCATAAAAAGAGCAATATAGTCATACAACCATACAATGATGTGGCAACACAAAACAAAATAACCTCAAAGAAGAAAAAATGCAATATAGATACCAGGGGAAACCTGCAGAGCAACAAGACAGGACAGAACAGTCACCCAACTTTTTCAAGCTTTTTCAGCTGAACTGCTGAGCGGAGGGAGGGGGGACAGAGGGCGGCATACTCCAGGCATCATGACCACCTAAAAAAGCTTAGGTGGTCAGGTTGCCTAGAATATCTCTTTAAGTATGTCCTGGGACATACTTTTGCCTATGAACCACTTATTTGAGCAGTTATTCAAGTGCTGTGAGCTGTACTGGTTGATCCAAGGAATCAAGATTTTAGTGGTGTATAGCCAACCACTCTGAAGGTCTCTGTAAACCACTGTTTGAGAGCTTGTACATACTCTTGTTATTTTTCATTCTCTCATCCTTCCCATTTCAAATTTTAAAAAAATCTGCCATTTAATTATTCGGTCCAATCCCTTTTCTCTCCATTTTAAATCCTTCTGTTCCACTTTTTTTTATTGTAATAAGATTTTATTAAGCTTTTCAAGAAAAGAATATGCAATAGACAGCATTGTAGCATCGTATACAAACAATATCAAATGTACAATGGAGAGAATGACAATCAGGAGCAATAATACACACGTTTGAAAAATAAGGCGTGGAGTAGATGCATTTCCAACAGGGTGAAAGGGGGACTACAGGAGGGGGATGGAGGAAAGAAAGGGAGGCCATCGGCCAATTCCATGTTGTAGTGGTCAACGTGGGGTGGAATACGGATGTCTAGGTAACATCCAGGGCGACATGGGGCAGAAGGACAGGGTTCAGTAACAGGTAAAAATGCAACATGCTGAGCCTCAATATAATGTATATGGCATACTATACCATTATATGTTGCATTTTTGTCTTGCTTCTTGTATGTATCCATATGGATGATGTCATTTACGGAAGCCATCCGAGCGATTTTATTCGCGCTGACCAGATACGTATATATATTTATGCTTTTTGGTGTAGGGGAAACCACTAACCATCTGGCCTAGCTTTGGGATTTCAATAGCATATATCGTGGGCGCTTTCCCATCTTCCCTTTTGTGTAATATACAAATATGTCATGCCACAAACCATTATGGTTTCCTGGAATTAGATATAAACAAAACTTGGGGGTATTTATGGGTAAAAATTCACTATTAAAAAAATGGGTTTTACATTCCCCAGTATTTGAGAATCACTATGAGGAATTATCACTATGAGGATTGTAGAGTTTATCTGTTTTGTTTTTTTAAATTATTTTAAAAGACAGCGATAACAGAAATAACCAACAGCAACATTTGTGGCCTCACAGGGCCGACGTAGGTCATCAGACCATCAAGAGGGGAGTACAAAGCAAAGAGAACAATAAAATTAATAATAGTAAGAACAACAATAAGAATTAAGATAAGGCAAGCAGACATCTGCGAGTACGAGTTAGGGGATTCAAACAGGAAATGCAAGAGTCTTCCAAAGAAGTATAGCTCAGCCAAGGAAAGAAAAACAAAATCTCTATAAGTCAGCAACCAACATTTGGGGGAACAACAAAAAGTCTCGTCGTGTGGTAAGTGAGAGAGGGGAGGGGGGGGGAGAGAGAAAAAAAGGGGGGAATTTATGCAGAGAAAAGGCAAGGCCAAAATCGTGCGTCCCCACCAGCGCTATCCCGCCACCCTAGGTGGTTCCGAGAGGTCAAGGGAGTGAAATGGCACTAGGCACGGGCTCTGAGTCCACACGTGACCGTAATGGCGACCAAGGGATCCCGGTAATGGGGGGTGGGGGGAGAGGAGAAAAAAAATTAGGGGGAGAAAAAAAATGGGGAAAAAGCATTCGTTCAGCCTGGACTGTCTTCTGCCACCTTCCGGGAAAGGCCCACCCCAGACAACAGAGACCAAGCTTTCACTGGATCATTGATGGAGCACGGCACATTCCCGTGAATTACTCCTAAGGAGCCTGCCAGTCCCCACCGATACCGGATCCCCTTGGAACGGAGACAGACCATCACCTCCCGAAATCTGCGGCGTGCCAGCAGCGTCACGAAGATCACGGAACAACAACAGCTTCTGCCCCTCAAACTGCACAGCCTTCTGTGCTCCCGGGGCCGACATGAGCTTCTCCTGCGCTGAAGTATCCACAGCCACCGCAGTGACATCCCTTGAAGCCTCCAGGGGGGCTGTCTCGGCTTTTCTTATGCAAGACACCGAGGTAAACAATGCCGGCGACCCTGGGGGTCAGGCCCAGAACCTGGCTCCCCAGGCGGTTCACATAAGGCAGGAGCTCGGTGGAAGGGAGGGACTCAGGGACGCCCCGAATTCAGATATTCCGTTCGTGGTCTCTAGCCTCAAGCGCCTCCACAGATCGAGATAGGAGGGAACTTGAGAACGGAGCTACACCACTTGCGCCGAAAGGTCAGTCTGCATCTTCGCCTCCCCATCCAACACCTTGGCGTGTACCACCGCCACTTTGACCCGCATACCCAACACCTCCGCTCGCCACACAGATCTCCTCTCATCCATAAATCGACGGAGGTCGCCCTTTGTAGATGGGAGCGTGTCGTCGCCCTCAATGGCGTGAGGATCGGGGGTGCAGACCTGCAAAGGGGGTGCAATAGAGTCCCGCGAAAGACCAGGAACAGCATACTGTGCAGGGGTCGTATCCCTCGCAGACAGGGAACCATGGGCAGACAGCGAAGAGAGATCCACTACTTGAGGCGAATGATCCTCCTCAGAACTCCCACGTGGCTCCCTGAGCTGGCACCGCACCTGGGTGGGCTCCCACAAGTGTCTCTGCCAAGGACCGGCGCTTCGCCTGCGCTCGCTTCTTCGCAGTTGTGCCGGTCGGCTTCAGGCGTTGCGGTGTAAGCGGCTGCAAGTTATCCATACCACCGAGGGGCCAGTAGCAGTAGCCTTCATCCGAGGACCCATAACCAGATAGAAGGGTGAGGGAAGGGGCCGCGACCCGGGGAGCGGACCTCCCACCCATGGAGTCCCGTATGTCCCACTGGCTTGAGCTGTCCGCCTTCCGGAGGGTCTTCTTACCAATCGTAGTTGCCAGTAAGCAAAAACAGAGGCCAGAAAATCACCCGCAGGTAGACTGAGGAAACTCCGCGGCTCCAAGATGGCCGACAAGAGTAGGCCGCAATCCGTGCTCGAGATTGGCTGGGTTCCGAAAAATTGCCGTTTCGGGGTTTCACCGCCAATCCTTAGACAGGTTTGGGGCCACTCGGGGGGGGGGGGGGGGCGATGCCAGCCAGGGATACAAGCGAAAGCGAAAAATCCTCAGCGGAGCCCGGCTGCATGCGACCTCTCTCCTCGGTTGTTAGCTCCGCCCCCCGAGTTTATCGGTTAATGTTGCTAATCATGAGTTTTATTCGCATTCAAAAGAAAATATTTGAAAAGATGTCAGCGGTACAATAGGCCAGTTAAAATAAATGAAAGTGATCACGCAGGATCATCATATAGTTACTCAGCATGTAATAAAATAAACAGAACCATATAGAAACATCTGCAGCATGTGTCTCAAAACCAGAGGGGGTGGGATAAAGCAAAAAGACAAATGTCCGCAGCCGGTGTCAGGAGCAGAAAGGGAGAGAAAAAAAGATGGGGGGAGTGTAAAAAGGGATTCAAAGCCCAGATATGTGACCTTCCTGGCTCACTCCTGCCAGTCCTAGGAACAGCAGAAGGCCATGGAAGTATGTAAGCCACAAGGCCGGGGCGCCTGAGGGCCAGACATGGCAGGCAGACCCATGGTAACTGCCACAATGAATCACCCCATAGCAGCCCCAACATGCCAAAGAAAGAAAAAAAAAGGAGGGGTGGAAAGAAGGGATACTCCACAGCAGCATTCGGCATGCAGAAGACAAAACATAAAAAGGGGGGTGAGGAAAATAAAAAAAATAAAAAATAAGTGTAAATAAGAGACTGCAGTATCATACATCGGGGGGGGGGGGTAAATCAAAAAGTGACCAAGGAATGTCTCAAAAGTGTATCAAAACCAAATCGTCTAAACAGGTTGCAAAAGAAAAAGACGGGTAAGTCATACAATGTAAGCTGACCATAATACTTAGCCAGGGACACCAGTCACTCCACCAACAGGCATTGCCCCTGCAGCTAGTGGCACCGGGATTCCAAACGACTCCAGGAGAGGCCGTGCCGCTTCAACAGTGGCGATCGAGTGGACAACATTTCCCTTAGTGATCAGCAACGAGCCCCCCACCCCCCCCCAGCGGTATCTCAAGCCATGCTTCCTGAGGAGAGCAGAGACAGCTCGGAACTGGCGGCCGGACAAGAAGGTCACAAAAGGCACATTGTGAAATAACAGGAGAGAGGTCCCCTCAAAAGGAATAGCCGTGTTAAGCGGAACCGACGCCATCATTCTGGCCTTCCACTGCTCATCTGCAGCTATGGCAATAATGTTACGAGGAGCAGTCTCAGGAGCAGCTTTGTGAATCCGCATAGCGGCAACAAAGACATCCCCGACATCCAGGGGAAGATTCAGCAAACGTATCACCAGCCGATTAACAAAGGGAAGCAGTGAGGCATCTCCTCCAGTATCCCTCGGTACGTTTCTGCGGCGGTGGCGCACTTCCAGCGCCTCCACCGCACGAGAAAGCGTGTCTGTGACCGTAGGGCCACTACATCAGCCTTCTGAAGGGAGTGGGACTACGCAAGCCCAGCCATCTGTGCCCCAGTAGCAGTCATCTGAGTCTTCAAGACCACGACATCCTCCTGTACTCCTCTGAAATCTGCTTGCCATTGTGCGCGTAGATCCGCGAAAAAGGGCTTCAGTTCACCTTTAGTGGCCAGCTGGTCATCTCCTTGAGGTGGTGAGTGGTGTAAGGAGGGCGAGGTACAAATCAGACTCACGCAGGGACGTAGGAGAAGACATACCTGCAGACTCGTCAGAGCCCCCTTCCAATACCTCTGGAAACTCGGCAGGTAAGTACAGCGGAGTGACATCGTCCACTCGGGTCCCACCACCTAGGGACGTCCGAATATCTGGCTGACTGGTGCCCCCTGCAGAGGTGCTCACTTGATAGACATCTTCTCCATCACCGCAAGGTCCCAGGAGAGGCCAGAAATAAGCAGCCCGTCACAGGGTGCAGGCCGCGGGAGGTGTGAGGATTGTGAAGCGGCCGTGGATGCAAGGAAGCCCAGGGCCGAACATCTTACAGGCGAATCCAAGACCGTGGCCTCAAGTTCGGATCCAGGAAGTCCGGGGCAACTCCGCAGGTCTCAAAAAATGGCCACCAAAGGTAGGCCGCAAACAGTGGGTCTTGAATTCGGTTTGGTCACGAATCAAAGCCAGAAGTCACGTTGCGGCATCTGCTTCTCACCACTGGGGCATGAGAGTGCACGTGGGGGTCTCAGAAATAACAGGGGAACGCCAAAAAGCAGGCGATCTAGAGAGGTCAGCATAAGAGCTCTTCAAGCAGTGTGCAATCCCATCTGCAGTTGGCTCCTCCCCCGAATATATGTTTTATTACATACGGACGTAAATACCTATTCGAAAGCACAAGAGGAGGAACTGCTATCCCTCGTAGAGGTAGAATGAGAAAGAAAATTCCTCTACTAAAGGTGGACAATCTAAAATCTATTTGTACTCCGAGAAAACCATCCGATGCAACCACTGAACATAGTGAACAATGCTTTGAGCTCCAAGTTCGAACACAAAAGGGGCGCATGCGCTCACTACACAGAACACATTCTGCATTCCAGTCAAGATCCAATTGGAGGACGGATATGTCGTATGAGAGACTTGGATTTCAATTACGTGTTTTTAATTTGTTATAATTGGTTAGATATATAAACGGCAAGGGGGATTTAGCTTGTCACATTTGTTTTTACCAACTGATGAAGCCGGTTTGCCGGCGAAATGCATCCTGAATACATCATTTTAAAATAAAAAGTGCTTTATTTTACCCTGCTGATCCGGTTTTCGTATGGGAGACGTTACGTGGATTTTTCCCGGAAAAAGTCCACTCGCTGATATTCCTAGAGCCTGGTAAGCTCCATCCATAGCAAGTGGAAACTTGGCTATCCTTTTATATACAAAGTATCTAAACAGAATTAAACTAGGGACGTTTTCGGTTTGCTTTTACATTTCATTTACAAGATCCATTTACAAGAATGTGAGGGTTGATGGGTACCCGTGAATAAGAAGTAAAGTACCCATAAGGCGGATAATACGAGAGCCAGTATAGGCTCTCTGTATTGCAAGTGTGATATCACTGAATTACTAGCAATTTATGTGTTCTAAGAAACGTATTGAGCAATTATTTTCTCACGGTTTTATTTCCTTACACTATGAGCGGACACTGAGAAGATTGACTGCCACTACACAAAGTGTATGTTATTTATAATTACATTGAGTGCGCTGTACCATCACTTTGTTTTTTGGATTTGACCCTATATTGATTTTGGGGAAGTCATCGACACTGGTAAATAGCGAATGTTTACTTTCATTGCGTGGGGATTGTTTTTGGTGAGACGCTCCACTTTAGCCTTCACAAAAGGTTTTCTAAAATAGTTTATTAGATCCATCTCAAGGTATACATTTATTTTACGACACTATCAGGCCCCAGACATTCAAGTTGAGACCTGTTTAGGTAATAGGAAAGGATGAAAATATTGATAGACGAATATGAATGTTTGAATATAAGATATCCAAAGACACCATCCTTCTATAGGTTAACTAAAATTCAAAAACCGCCTAAAGAGCCACCCAGTAGACTTACAGGGCTCTATTACATTCTCCGCGCAAACGTGCACACGCAGCGCAACGCTTGCAGCGTTAAATGTTAACACGCGTAAATTAACCCTGGTATTACGATCCGAGCGCATCTTTTCATCCGTCTGAAAATATCGCGCGCAAATTAACGCTGCGTGCAGAAATCGGTGGGCAGACTGTTTTTTCACGCGATTCAGCCAATCAGAATTAAGAACCACAATTGTCTCCCGTTCAGTTTTTGCGCCTGTCAAAATCAATCTGAGTGTATATGCTGCAGCAATAATAAAAACACGCACAACCTCTCAATTTTATTATTTGGGTATGTGTCGAATGTATAACTATACTGTGCTGTATTTATTTATTTTTTTCGTGCTGGTGTATTTGGTTTCGGCCAGAACGTTAAGATTCGCAGTTACCACCAGCTTTTAAAAGTTAAAATTATGCGCGCAAAACGTCGTTCGTAAAAATTTGCGCATCGATTGTAATACCATCCGCGTACCAGCGTATGAACGTATTTGCGCTCACAATGTTAAGTATGGGATGCGCGCACGAACTTTCGCTCACACAGGTTTCGTGCAGGGTGAATCGTGTTAGACGTTAATGCGCATTTTGTGTGCGAACGTCGTAATACGATGTTCAGCGCAAAGGGTTTTCCCCCTCGCGTTAATGCGTTTTTGCTCACGCGCAAAATTGTGCGCGAGGAGTAATAGGGCCCATAGTCTCCGGTATTGATTCAACTGATAACAAGTCACCTCTCTGAATATGTAGACCTTTTATTACAAGCAATAGTGCAGAGAACAACTTAATTGGAAGATACTTTAAATATGTTACAAATTTAGAAGGGAATGGTTTAGAAAAAAAATATTTTTTGGTGACATGCAACATTAATGCCCTTTGTAGTAGTATAACGCATGAATTAAAGCGAGTGACAAAGGGAATATAAAGATCTAATGATTTGGAAATTAAACAGGTTGACTTTATCTTGGAAAGCATACAATATATTTTGAACAACAAGTATTTAAAATATGAGAAAGAATGTTATAAATCAACAGAAAGGAACAATAATGGGGAATAAATTTACACCCAGCTATGTGCACCAGTTTTAGACAACATGGGAATCCAGGTTTGACTACGGTTCACATAGCTTGGCGCAAAAGATTTTGGTTTACAATTGTTTTATATAGATGACATTTTTTTGTGTGGACAGGATAAGCGAAAGTTCATTTTTGAAGGCTCTGAATACACCAGAATGGGGGATAAAGCTTGATTAAAAAGTGGAGTTGAGAGAATTTTTGAATTTAGAAATTTAGAGAGAATAATGCACATTAAAATTCAAGACATTCTTTAAAGAGGTAGACATGAATACATATAGAGCTAAAACAAGCAACTTTAGCATAAAGGGATTCCTAAGGGTCAATTTACAAGATTGAGAAGAACTGCTCACAAGTTGAAGTTTATGAGGAACAAGCAGAGTTGAGGAAAAAGGATTTTATAGAAAAAGTTTAAAATGAAGATCGACTAAATAAGATTATAGAGGATTTAAAAAAAAAAAAAAGAGCAGATCTATTAGGATATAAACAAAAAAGGAAAATATATTGAGTAAGGATCCTTTTATTGGAGATTACAACTAAAATTTGATGGAAATAAGGAAGTGCATTAATATGTATTGGCATATTTTAAGAAAAGATGTAATGGAAAAATTTTAATATAAAAGATTTTATAATTGTGGTCAATACTTGCCATGTAGATCTACGGCAACAGAATATCATACAGAAAGAAGCATGTGAATAAGAAAAACAAATTATTCAGACAGAAGACACGCTGACATGTGTTTCGAAAATTTTATTTATTTGGCGTGTCCATGTGGACTCTACTATACATAGGTCGTACAAGTAGCACATTGAATATTAAGGTTGCAATGTTAGAAATATATATAAAAAAAAAGGTTTACAAATAACTCAGTTTCATTACATTTTAAATTGGCACATAATAACTCCTCTATAGGTTTGTAATTATAGCAATAAAAAAGTAAATAGAAATTATTAGGGTTGCACCGATACCGATACTAGTATCGGTATCGGGGCCGATACTGGGTACTGCAGGAGTACTTGGTACTCGTGCAGTACCCCCCGATATTTTATCCGATACCGGAAGCCGGCATTGAGCCGGCTTCCGGCATCCGAGGGGCTGCGGCGGCTGTCCGAATGCTCTATCGGCATTCGGACAGCCGGCCCCGCACTCTCCGCAATACTTACCTTCCTGGGCGCCGCCGGGGAATGTCTCCGCGCGCCCGCTCGTTGGAAGGACCCCAGCCGCGACCACGTGATCCCGGCTGGGGGCCTTCCAACGAGCGCGCGCGGGGAAACTTTCCCGGCGGCGCCCAGGAAGGTAAGTATTAAACACACTGAGCAGCTGCAGGGCCTGTCTGAATGCAGATAGAGCATTCAGACAGGCCCTGCAGCTGCTCTCCGCGACGATACTTACCTTCCTGGGCGCCGCCGGGAAAGTTTCCCCGCGCGCGCTCGTTGGAAGGCCCCCAGCCGGGATCACGTGGTCGCGGCTGGGGTCCTTCCAACGAGCGCGCGCGCGGAGACATTCCCCGGCGGCGCCCAGGAAGGTAAGTATCGTCGGGGGGGGGGGCGGTCCATGAGCTGGAGGCAATAGCAATATCCATGATGGGGCATATCCATGAGCTGGAGGCAATATCCATGAGGGGGCATATCCATGAGCTGGAGGCAATATCCATGAGGGGGCATATCCATGAGGGGCATATCCATGAGGGGGCATATCCATGAGCTGGAGGCAATATCCATGAGGGGCATATCCATGAGGGGGCATATCCATGAGCTGGAGGCAATATCCATGAGGGGGCATATCCATGAGCTGGAGGCAATATCCATGAGGGGGCATATCCATGAGGGGCATATCCATGAGGGGGCATATCCATGAGGGGGCATATCCATGAGCTGGAGGCAATATCCATGAGGGGGCATATCCATGAGCTGGAGGCAATATCCATGAGGGGGCATATCCATGAGCTGGAGGCAATATCCATGAGGGGGCATATCCATGAGGGGCATATCCATGAGCTGGAGGCAATATCCATGTCGGGGCATATCCATGTGGGGGCATATCCATGTGGGGGCATATCCATGAGCTGGAGGCAATATCCATGAGGGGGCATATCCATGAGCTGGAGGCAATATCCATGAGGGGGCATATCCATGAGCTGGAGGCAATATCCATGAGGGGCATATCCATGAGGGGGCATATCCATGAGCTGGAGGCAATATCCATGAGCTGGAGGCAATATCCATGAGCTGTGGGGGCATATCCATGAGCTGTGGGGGCATAATAACCCATGTGTGTGCTGGGGCATTATCCATGTGCTGGGGCAAATCCATGAGTGAGCTGGGGCAAATCCATGAGTGAGCTGGGGCAAATCCATGAGCTGGGGCAGTATGAATATATATATCGGGGGGATATACATGTGAGCGGGGGGCATTTTTATATGGTCTCTTCTTATTGGAAAGCGGTCACATGACATTAAATAAAAGTATCGGTACTTGGTATCGGTGAGTACTTTTAAAAAGTATCGGTACTCGTACTCGGTCTTAAAAAAGTGGTATCGGTGCATCCCTAGAAATTATTTGGGTGAAGACATGACTTAAATATGGGATATATTTTTGAGAGCTTGGCACCGGGTGAGTCGGTCCATTTTTGTAAAGTCTTTTGTCTATTGCTCTGCTGCTGCTATGTTGAATTGTAATTTGGATAAAATAGGGATATAAATATGAAGAATATGGGGTGTGTGGCCTGGCCGTATTTTAAGATGGCCACATGGAGCCAAAGCTCCGAGAGACCATAGCCAATTTTAGCACTCGACATGCTCCAACAGAGAGAGATGGAACAGGAACTCCCAGAGTGGTGCCCTGCACCCGGAGACCCTGTGCCCGCTTCCGCGGGCCTGCTTGATCCATTTCTGTGGAACTCCGCTCGGTAAGGTGCCTGTACCCATCTTCCACCACGGCATCCTCCTCTCTGCAGGCAGAATCCCTGCACTCACCTACCGTTTTGGCTGTGCAGGGCGACGACTGACTGCTCTCCCTAACAAGGATTTTATCCAGTCTGTCAACGTGACAGTTCGGGAGGCGTTAAGTCAGGATAAGGTGGAAGTCGGGAAGGACCTAGCAGTGCTGACACAAGGGTGTTAAATAGCTCCCTTTTAATGAGAAATAACTTCTTCATAATAACGGATATAAATAATATAATTGAAATTAAACATATATTGTATTTACACAAACAATATAGCTAAATTGGGACACATGCATAAGAGGCGGGGAAACAAATTTTTGGATATTAGCAATTTATAAAATAGGAAGGAATTTTTAGACATTTAATCATTAATATGAGCACTAAAATAATATAATATTAAGTTATAGAAGTTTAAGTTATAATATAACTTAATGATAATGGACCATAAGGCAGTTGTTATTCACACATATTTAATAATATAGTTGATTATAAAAGATATTCACGAGGGTTCAATGTTTGGAGTTTTTATATTAACACTATTTTAAATTCTTATATTTGTATTTTCTATATTTATTCATAAGATTACTCATCAAAAAGGCATGAACTTCAGGAGTCTTTCAACTAGGTTTTTTTATTGTGGTAGTACAAAATAAATAAATAAATATCGATGTTTCAGTCCCACAGAGGACTTTTTTCCCATCTTGAAAAAAGTCCTCTGAGGGACTGAAACGTTGATTTTTGTACTACCACAATAAAAAAAATAATTATTAAAAGACTCCAGGAGTGCATGCCTTTTTGAAGAGTTGTATGCCCTCTGCGACGGTCAGCACTGGAACAATTAAAAGTGGATATCCTGGCTGCAGGTCTGCTTTGAATCTTGGAAAATTCATATGAAATACAATGCCAATATGAGCACTTAATGAGTTTATAAAATATAACGTAAATGATAGCACACTGGTGTATAACCATTATAAATAATTTTTGCAACAGTTTCATTGGTATTTTTTGTAGTTTGTACATGAATTTAAGCGGATATACAATATTTCAAAATAATCAATATTTATTCACAAAATTAGAGAAAATATTCACATAAATTATCTAGAATAATTGTTAGGCCAAGAATTTAATCACAACGGCAATACAACACACGTGAATGTATTTAAGCGCAACATATTTATACAGAGATTAATTAAGGATAAAATGTAGAAAAGGTGGAGATTCGGCGGCAATATATATACTTCTGCAATAATAAAAATTATATATAATATATATATATATATATATACACACACACACACACACACACACACTACTCCTTAGCGCTGGCGGGTTGTTGCTGGCAGGTTGGTCTGAAAGTAGCTGGGTCCGTAATAGTATACCTCGGAGCTCTCTGGCCACTCCTCTGGCCCGCCTACTTAGACGACACGCAATGGGACAGCCTGAGTTCAGGCCAATGATGCAAGCCGCTCACTGGCTGGGAGGCTGGTTGTGAGGCGAGCAATAGTAGCAAGCGGGCTGTGGTATGCCGTCCTGCGGCATTAATGGGTTAATATTTGCCATTAGTTTAGGCTTAGATACATGTATATGTTATATTGTATATAAACAGCATTGTGGTCAGAAAATGACTTAAGAATGTTGATATCTGGGGGGCGTGGCCGGACGCTGTAGGGAGAAGACGTGTTTTGGCAGTGCTCTGATATCTATCCCTGAAACTGGGATATTTTCGGTGATTTTACCAGTTGCATTTTCCCTTTTGTGGTCCCGACGGGTCTGGCTGCCGGGTGTTTGCATTCCGCAGCAGAGACTCATTTCTAGGCTGTTTAACGACCCCAGAGTGTGCTAGCAGCCATCTTGGGGCCTTCTTCCCGATGGCTTACTTCCCTCAGTTTTCCTGGAGAGCTCCGATCACGGCTGGAGGTCCGGCGCAGGCTACTGAGGCGGAGGGCCCACACCTTGTGGCTGCATTAGAGACCCATCGGGAGGAGGTCATAGATTGCTATACGGATTGGAGACATGAAAGCCAGGGCCGCGAGTGCCATGCTGTCCTACCTGGATGACTGCTTAGCGCTCCTTTCGGGTCCCGATGAGAAGTTGCTCACGAGAGGAGACTGGCATCGGTTAATGGCTGCGGTACACATCAGCCAGGGAGTCGAGGCCCCGCGAGAGTCAGGTATCTACAGCTGCCTTTACGCTGGACGTTGTGGATGATCCTTTGTCTGCTGTCGATGCTGGGGCCTGCGAAGCCGAAACAGAAGACCCGGGAGTATACCTGGTTCTGGAACTGGACCCTTCCCCCCTGGGATCGATCCTCTGTTCTGGTGCTGGGCTGGATGCCTGCGGATTGCACGCCAGTGGAGCAGCCACCGAGCTGGCTGACGTGGTCCCCCTTACATCGGCAGTAGAGGTGGTGCAGTCTGGAACGGTCAGTGGCACGCTTAATTTTTCCCGGGCCTATGGCACTGTTAAGAGGACCGTTGGAGCTGCCTGGGGGCGGTCTGTTCGGGGTGCCCCTCACAATTTTGTCGACGCTGCTGGAGATGATACTGGGGCACTTGAGGGGCAGATTGCCCTACAGGCACACCGTGCTGTTGCTGTGTCCGAGGATGGACTCGGTCCAATCTTGTGGCTAGACACCAGCTAAAGACCTCAGTTTGCCTCGATGTGCTTACCCTCACCGCTGCCGTAACGCTACCTCCACACTGATTTTGAGGTCTATCCTTGCTGTTATATTTTATCATTTACGAGACATTTTATGAGGACACTTGTTTTGCTGCTGGACACTTTACCCTGCCCATGTTGAAAGTCCGACTTTTCTCTTTGATGCCCATTTTTTATTTTTCTATTTCTTTTTCTCCCCTCCCCCCCCACTCAAGCTGAGATGTAATATTATGGAATGCTCCTGCAGTCTCTCCATTGCTGTTTCCCGGCTGGGGACATCTGAATATTAGCGACACCCTTTTTGGGGATTTTCTGTTATTTTTTCTGAGCTTCTCTGTTTGCTGGGGATATTGCCCACCCTTTGACCCCTTGTTGAGAGATATATTTTTAGTCTGGATTGCGAAGCTCTTTTGTATTTGATCTCCACCCCATGTTGTTTCAGCGTTCCCCTTAAGATGTGACTCATGTTTTTCGGTTTATCCCTCCCACTTTTTTTTTTTGGCATATGCAGGTTTTCTTGGAGTACCGCCGTGGCTTGGTGCTCGGTACGGCCTTCAAGTACCCAGACCTGGTGGCATTTGTCTCCCACGATATCCCACTGTCCTTTGGACTACTGGGAATGCACCAGGGACGGCACATTTTTGGTCTTTTGCCTTTACCTCTTTGTTTTTTTCCCCCTCTTCTCCTCCCCATGCCTTCGTTGTATTAGATGTATTTAGCTGTCTGTTTTGCAGTTTGTTATTTTTCGTTAGCTGCGTGTTATGGATGACTTTGTGCGGCCCTGCGTGGCCTTCATGCTGTTTGATGGTAAGATGACTTTTTTCAAAATAAAAATTGTCGATACAAAAAAAGAATGTTGATATCTGGTTATATTTTTGCAACTCATGATTTTAGACTTTCCTTCACCCGCGGCTTGGTTTTTGATTAGTTCTCTTGTGTCTCTGTGGTCGTTAGTTCCTTCAGATTTTAATTTTATTTTCCCCATTCTATTGTTGTTGAAATGATACGAATTGCTTTTTATTTTATAGGAGCTTAGTGTACCCAAGAGGACTGCTCCAAGTTGTTTAGAATTGTATTAAGTTTCTCATGTGGTTTTATTGTGGGAAATCGATTAGGTGTTTTTGGGAAGGTTTGCCGTCACTTCCATAGCTGATTGCCCAAAACCTAGGTGGCGAATATGAATCACGATGTTACTTCCGGCGATGGACGCTGGAAGACGTTCGGGTGGCATTTTATCACTTCCGGTGCGCCGCCAAGGACTCCGGTGTTCCTGTTTACTTCCTTTAATGGGTTTTTTGGGGACTATTTAAAGAGGACTTATTGTCTGGACTCCCAAGCTCTTGAGAAAGTCAAGGTACGAAACGCGTCAAGCTGGTGTTCCGCTTCATTCTCGTTGGGAGTTGATCTGTCCACAGGAGCTGCTGGTCCGGTGATGCCCTAATCTGAAGGTGGAATCCATCATAAGACAAAGGCTGTTCTACCGGACTCTGGCGTGTGGTGACTACCAATGTGTTTATATGCGGTTTCTGCACACATATTCGTTTATGCTGTGCCACTTTTTTTGTGAGTGATTCCAAACAAACTTTTACTTACCTGTCCATTAAACGTGTATGGTTTCACGCTATGTGGAACTTTTAATGTTCTTCACTCCAGTAGTTAGCCAGGATACTGGAGTTGCCATCTTATGGTATAGGTTAGTGCCATTGAATTGGTCAAATCATTGTAAGCTCATTTTCTTGCTTTAGGTTATTGTTCCTTTGTTAGCACTGTGTGAGTGGGGGGGGGGTGTTTGAGCTTCTGTGATTAAGGTGGGCTATATTCACAACACTATCTGCTATATACAGTCATGGCTGAAATTGTTGGCACCCCAGACATTTTTCCAGAAAATCAAGTATTTCTCACAGAAAAGTATTGCGGTAACACATGTTTTGCTATACACATGTTTATTCCCTTTGTGTGTATTGGAACAAAACAAAAAAAGGGAGGAAAAAAAGCAAATTGGACATAATGTCACACAAAACTCCGAAAATGGGCAGAACAAAGTTCTTGGCACCCTTTCAAAATTGTGGATAAATAAGATTGTTTCAAGCATGTGATGCTCCTGTAAACTCACCTGGGTCAAGTAACAGGTGTGGGCAATATAAAAAAATCACACCTGAATGCAGATAAAAAGGAGAGAAGTTCACTTAGTCTTTGCATTGTGTGTCTGTGTGTGCCACACTAAGCATGGACAACAGAAAGAGGAGAAGAGAACTGTCTGAGGACTTGAGAACCAAAATTGTGGAAAAATATCAACAATCTCAAGGTTACAAGTCCATTTCCAGAGATCTAGATTTGCCTTTGTCCACAGTGCGCAACATTATCAAGAGGTTTGCAACCCACGGCACTGTAGCTAATCTCTCTGGATGTGGACGGAAGAGAAAAATTTATGAAAGGTTGCAACGCAGGATAGTCCGGATGGTGGATAAGCAGCCCCAAACAAGTTCCAAAGAAATTCAAGCTGTCCTGCAGGCTCAGGGAGCATCAGTGTCAGCACGAACTATCCGTCGACATTTAAAAGAAATGAAACGCTATGGCAGAAGACCCAGGAGGACCCCACTGCTGACACAGAGACATAAAAAAAAAAGACTACAGTTTGCCAAAATGTACTTGAGTAAGCCAAAATCCTGGGAAAACCTCTTGTGGTCAGAGGAGACCAAGATACAGCTTTTTGGTAAAGCACATCATTCTACTGTTTACTGAAAATGGAATGAGGCCTACAAAGAAAAGAACACCGTACCTACAGTGAACTATGGTGGAGGTTCTATGATGTTTTGAGGTTATTTTGCTGCCTCTGGCACTGGGTGCCTTGAATGTGTGCAAGGCATCATGAAATTTTAGGATTACCAAAGGATTTTGGGTCGCACTGTAGAGCCCAGTGTCAGAAAGCTGGGTTTGCGTCCGAGATCTTGGGTCTTCCAGCAGGACAATGACCACAAACATATGTCAAAAAGCACCCAGAAATGGATGGCAACAAAGTGCTGGAGAGTTCTGAAGTGGCCAGCAAGGAGTCAGGATCTAAATGGAGAGATCTTAAAATTGCTGTTGGGAAAAGGCGCCCTTCCAATAAGAGACCTGGAGCAGTTTGCAAAGGAAGAGTGGTCCAAAATTTCGGGTGAGAGGTGTAAGACGCTTATTGATGGTTATAGGAAGCGACTGATTTCAGTTATTTTTTCCAAAGGTGGTGCAACCAAATATTAAGTTAAGGGTGCCAAGAATTTTGTCCAGCCCATTTTTTGGAGTTTTGTGTGACATTATGTCCAATTTGCTTTTTTTCCCCTCCCTTTTTTTGTTTTGTTCCAATACACACAAAGGGAATAAACATGTGTACAGCAAAACATGTGCTACTGCAATACTTTTCCGTGAGAAATACTTGATTTTCTGGAAAAATGTCTGGGGTACCAACAATTTCGGCCATGACTGTATATTTTTATAGATATACTGCTATAATAGATAATGGATATGGAGATTAGTTTGTTATAGGTTTGAAGTAATTTGGTGGCGTTCTGGACTGGTAGTATATTAACATTGACAAAAGTAATGGACTTACGTGTTTCGTAATGAAACGCAAGGGTATCTGCACATGCCCACAAAGGGAGAATGACAGGAAAATCTGTTTTTGCACATGCTTAAGATGGCGGATGGGCGATCTCTGCATTTATTATGAGAATGAGGTTTGGAACAGGCCTAGTGTGGCGGCCACAAGGAGGAGGCTGGGATCACATGCCAATCCCACAGTTGGTTGGGATTAATTAAGGATACTAGAAAAATGGGACAGGGTTTAGAGCACTTTTATAACTGGTGGGACAGAGCACAAGGGGGACATGGCGGTGTCTGGTTTCTGGTGAAGCTGCAGTATCTGGGGACTGAAGTTGTGGAGAAGGGGTAGGGGCCGCTGTTGTAGGAGGCTGAGATTTGCTTGTTGAGCTACATATTATATTTATCTTGTGAGCAAGTTTACATCAGGGGTGAATTTATCATACTGTGCTGCCCAATGATTCTTTATGAATTTTGTTTTGCATGTGTTGTGGCGATCATTATTTCTTTCATTTTCCTGTACAAAAAAAATTCTTGTCTGGCCCCCAGAGCTACATGTTCTTGCACGTCAGGCAATACAAATTCCACATTGCTGCTGACAGAGTGTGAGTAGCCTACAATGAATGGGTGGAAACACACACCTATCTCCTGGACTTCATGTACCTTAGAATTATGTGGATAGCCTTGATTTGTGTTATCACTTTCTATTGTAGCCTTTGGATAGCTTGTATACTACTGCAGGTCCTACTTGTACTAGTGATTTTTCCTTCTTTTAGCGGTTTATTGTAGGAGCAGGCGACATACTTTAAAGACGTTTTAAAAGAAAAATTAAAAAGCCCATAGTAATCAAAGGACTAAATGTGGCACCGTGATCGGATGCTTTTGCCACAAATCAGTTGGTAATAGGTGTACTTGACTGTTACAGTCAACTGTAAGTATCTACTTATCTGCACTCACTACAGACTTCCACACTGCCATAGAAACATCAAAACAAGAACCTTGTATCATGAAATGGAGTGGGTTGCTATGGCTCAAGAGCAACACAAACATTTCACCTCTATATATGAAATGGCAATCATTAGCAGGAAAAACACAACCAGCTAAAGGATTCTGAAGAACTGATATTTCACTCTCGGGAGTAATAAAATGATCTTCCATTATCTACTAGTCAGATGGAAGAATCGAGGATCGTGAATGTGAAGAGAAGACTACCTAATGAAATGTATAGTTACTGTAAAGTTTGATGGGAAAGAGATGGTGGTCAAAGGCTGTATTTTAGCATATGGACTAGACTCCTTAATATCCCGGAGGGACTATTTTAATGCACAGGATGCAATACAACTGTGTGCGGCCAAATTTGTTGCAATAGTTTGAGGGAAGGTCATCCCTTCTTGCATCACAATGCCTCTGCAAGGTCAATTAAGACATGACCTTTGTGTGAAAAAACATGATGACTTGCAGAGGGCCCTATACTGAACCTCATTGAAAACCCTTACATTTTTTGGTTTAGGTGAAAATACTTTTTCTCCCATGGCACTCCGCTACAGTTTTCCGAAATGTAGACGTTCCTGCAGCTTCTTACGCAATTTGTGTAGCATAGGTAAATTGTACACTGTATGCTATGCAAATTTCATATGTACGCAGAACGGTGGGTTGAACGATACAAAACACAGAACAATGGACACCAGTTCTTGTCTGGTGTTTCCCAGAATGCTCACTACTGCAAGCATTCACAAACAGTATGTCGTCCGCACACTATACTAAATTGTTCGTCAGCAGGTGGCATTTTCAAATCCTGTCTGCCGAGTGACAACTGTGAGAGCAGAGGAAATTCCACTTCACACACGCTTCTTGGGCAAATGGGGCTGTGGGGGCCTCAACGCAGCCATACCACTTTAAATAGCTAAACTGACCACGGTGCCCATAGCATCCTCTTTAATATTAACAATCACAATACTCGTGAACCTGATCGTCTCAAACAATATAATTTACGGACTTCTCAATCCTTCTTTGGGCTAAACACATACATGATCACTGTTATAGGTGCTTAGCGGAAGCCAAATTTATATTAACCCCTTCACTGCTGAGCCATTTCACCTTTGTGTGCTGAGCTAATTTTTACCGTTTTTGCTCATCATGGTTAAACGCGATTTGAAGTCCTATTTTATGGTAGGACCCAGACAAATTAAATATTCTTTTTTTCGAAAGACTTGGCACATTCAGAATATATCATTATATGTATACGTTATGCCCTGCCTGAATGTTCTAAAAAAAAAAAAATTAATAAGATTTGAATCTACAATCATCTACAGCATGTAAAATGATTTTTTTTCCCCCACAATTTATCATCCGAGCCTCTGCGGTTATATATTCTACGGGGTACCCTTGTTAAAAAATTTGAACTGTGAAACCAATGCTTTTTTTTCTGAGAAATTACGTGATTTTTAGCTAAAACCCCAAAAATTTAAAATCGTTAGTGCAGCATCATTGTTCACATAATTGAAATGGGAACAATATTGCTAAATAAAAAATAAAAACAAAAAAAACAATTTTTTTTATTAATATTTTGTTTTACTTTTAACATGGTCATTTTTGGTATCAAAGGAAAGGCCATGATCTGGCCTTTCCAATGATACCAATCATTAACCTCTAGCTGCCACAGATCAGGAGATATGGGAGTCCAAAGAAACCCCCTATCTCCACTATAGAGTTTCCATAGGGAAACCCCTTGGCAGCTAGGGTTTAATTCTAACATGGACGTCATCTCACCATGCGAGATGACGTCAGTTTGCGGGGAGAGGCCCCGGAGGCTTGACCGACATCCAAAATGTCAGTCACCTCCGGGAGAGGTCCGCGATCCGGCGTCGAATCGCGGACCGGCACCTCAGGGGTTAAAGACATGGCTTGAAAGGGCAGTCTCTGCCTTTTCCAGCGGTGCCCATCTTTGACTTTAATCTCCTCCCGATTGGGAGGGAGAGGGGTCTGAAGACCCCCTCCGTTTAGGTGCTCTTCCGGCTTTGCCGAGGGGGCCGCCTGAAAATTATGTCATTGCGCCGGGAGGGGTTATAAAAGCAGCGTCTGACTTCCATGAAGTCAGATCGCTGCAGGACCCCGGAGGAGAGAGGCGAATAAGGGGAAGAATGCCTGCTTAGCAGAAGACGTGTCGGGAACTTCCTCCGTAAATAGCGGTAGACTCCCATTACATTCCCCACACGTCTTCCCAAGTGAAGGGGGTTAATGACCATGAACTTGGAACTGGATACTCACATGGGTGATGGTCAGGTGTGCACACTTTTGTAAATACAGTTTTGTATAAATGTAAGAAAAAAAATTGTTGATTTACTTTTTGTCTTACTTGCTCGGCTTCTTCTTTGCTCATTGCCAGAGCCAGCTGGAGCTGAAGTTCTTCTTCTCCACTGCTCTGAGGCCAGGCTTGCTCAGCTTCTGTTGCTGGGTTTACAGTTGTGGATCCAGAAGTTGCTAGAAAGGAAAATAAATTTTAATGTATGGCTCCACATCATATAGGTTAATTTAAAGGGGCAAGAAAAAGATTGCACAATAACTATATATGGAGCGCTGGGTGAAGTGGTAAGGGTACTTTTTTGATGCTGCTCTGTGGTGAGTGAGTTGACAGTCAATCCCCAAAACACTCTGTCTATGGATACAATATAGAAAGGAAAAAAAAACAAAACACTCCAGAGCGCAAACCAGTACTTGACAAATGGGAATGCGAGGAGAGAGATCTTTCTCTCTATGTAGCGTATTCCGCGATGGTGTAGGTCTATGCGCACCTATAATCACACAATATATAGTATACAGTGATGTGGGCATACATGCAGTTAGGCAAAATATAGACAGTGTTGCATAAATAGTCTGATCAGTAATAAATAATCCTTCTGTATCGTGGTGGTGTATCGCCACCTAGTGTCCGTTTTTAAAAAAAAAAAAAGTTAAAAAAGGAAAGTCCTTCAGTAAAAAAATTTGGCCCAATATATCCATTGTCTATCCCCTAAGTTATACAACATCAAAAACAACAACCATTTAGAATACATTAGCCGTTTATATATGAGCACTGGTGAGACCTCACTTGGAGTACTGTGTGCAGTACTGGAGACCGTATCTCCAGAAGGATATAGACATCTTAGAGAGAGTTCAGAGAAGGGCTACTAAAATGGTGTACGGCTTGAAGGAGAAAAGTTACCAGGAAAGGCTTAATGATCTTAACATGTACAGCTTGGAAATAAGACGAGACAGAGGAGATATGATAGAAACATTTAAATACGTAAAGGGAATCCACAAGGTAGAGGAAGGGAGTATATTTAAAAGGAAACAAAGTAGCAAAACAAGAGGACATAGTCTTAGATTAGAGGGGTAAAGGTTTAAAAGTAACGTCAGGAAGCATTATTTTACTGCGAGGGTGGTGGATACATGGAACAGTCTTCCAGTAGAAGTGGTAGAGGCCAAAACAGTAATTGAATTTAAGCAAGCATGGGATAGGCATAAGGCTATCCTAAACAAAAGATAAATCCAGGTAAAGTATCCATGTAATTGGGCAGACTAGATGGGCCGAAAGGTTCTTATCTGCCGACATTTTTCTATATATATATATATATATATATATATATATATATATATACACACCCCAACTCTACGAGATAAATCCTGGGAAATAGCCTATATATTATTAACATTTCTATATATGATCATCATATATGTCATCAAGTCTTTATGAAATGACTTTTGCGCCGATCTCTATTGACAAAATGAACATTGTATCAGTATCTTGTGTATATATTTTTCAGGTATGAAATGACCATCGTGCCAATATGTGTTTATAATATGAACGTTGTATATACACTATATTGCCGAAAGTATTCGCTCACCCATCCAAATAATCAGAATCATGTGTTCCAATCTACTACCATGGCCACAGTTATATATAAAATCAAGCACCTAGGCATGCAGACTGTTTTTACAAACATTTGTGAAAGAATGGGTCGCTCTCAGGAGCTCAGTGAATTCCAGCATGGAACTGTGATAGGATGCTACCTGTGCAACAAATCCAGTCGTGAAATTCCCTCGCTCCTAAATATTCCACAGTCAACTGTCAGCTGTATTAAGAATGTGGAAGTGTTTGGGAACGACAGCAACTCAGCCACGAAGTGGTAGGCCACGTAAACTCAAAGAGCGGGGTCAGCGGATGCTGAGGCGCATAGTGCGAAGAGGTCGCCAACTTTCTGCAGTCAATCGCTACAGACCTCCAAACTTCATGTGGCCTTCAGATTAGCTCAAGAACAGTGCGCAAAGAGCTTCATGGGATGGGTTTCCATGGCCGAGCAGCTGCATCCAAGCCATACATCACCAAGTGCAATGCAAAGCGTCAGATGTAGTGGTGTAAAGCACGCCGCCACTGGACTGTAGAGCAGTGGAGACGCGTTCTCTGGAGTGACAAATTGCACTTTTCCGTGTGGCAACTTTATGGACGGGTCTGGGGTTGACGGTTGCCAGGAGAACGGTACTTGACTGACTGCATTGTGGCAAGTGTACAGCTTGGTGGAGGGGGGGATTATTGGGCGGGGTTGTTTTTCAGGAGCTGGGTTTGGCCCCTTAGTTCCAGTGAAAGGAACTCTGAATGCTTCAGCATACCAAGACATTTTGGACAATTCCATGCTCCCAACTTTGTGGGAACAGTTTGGAGCTGGCCCCTTCCTCTTCCAACATGACTGTGCACCAGTGCACAAAGCAAGGTCAATAAAGACATGGATGACAGAGTCTGGAGTGGATGAACTTTACTGGCCTGCACAGAGTCCTGACCTCAACCCGATAGAACACCTTTGGGATGAATTAGAGCGGAGACTGAGAGCCAGGCCTTCTCGTCCAACATCAGTGTGTGACCTCACAAATGCGCTTCTGGAAAATGGTCAAAAATTCCCATGAACACACTCCTAAACCTTGTGGACAGCCTTCCCAGAAGAGTTGAAGCTGTTATAGCTGCAAAGGGTGGACCGACGTCATATTGAACCCTATAGATTAGGAATGGGATGTCACTTAAGTTCATATGCGAGTATAGGCAGGTGAGCGAATACTTTTGGCAAAATAGTGTATATGCATTCCCATTTGCGTGTATGTGACCCCAGTGATCTGCGTGTGTGACCCCCCAGTGATCTGCGTGTGTGACCCCCCAGTGATCTGCGTGTATGTGCCCCCCCCAGTGATCTGCGTGTATGTGACCCCCCAGTGATCTGCGTGTATGTGACCCCCAGTGATCTGCGTGTATGTGACCCCCAGTGATCTGCGTCTGTGTGACCCCCCAGTGATCTGCGTGTGTGTGACCCCCCAGTGATCTGCGTGTGTGTGACCCCCCAGTGATCTGCGTGTGTGTGACCCCAGTGATCTGCGTGTGTGTGACCCCCCAGTGATCTGCGTGTGTGTGACCCCCCAGTGATCTGCGTGTGTGTGACCCCCAGTGATCTGCGTGTGTGTGACCCCCCAGTGATCTGCGTGTGTGTGACCCCCAGTGATCTGCGTGTGTGTGACCCCCCGTGATCTGCGTGTGTGTGACCCCCCAGTGATCTGCGTCTGTGTGACCCCCAGTGATCTGCGAGTATGTGACCCCCAGTGATCTGCGTCTGTGACCCCCCCAGTGATCTGCGTCTGTGACCCCCAGTGATCTGCGTCTGTGACCCCCCAGTGATCTGCGTGTGTGTGACCCCCCCAGTGATCTGCGTGTGTGTGACCCCCCAGTGATCTGCGTGTGTGTGACCCCCAGTGATCTGCGTGTGTGTGACCCCGTGATCTGCGTGTGTGTGACCCCCCGTGATCTGCGTGTGTGTGACCCCCCGTGATCTGCGTGTGTGTGACCCCCCAGTGATCTGCGTGTGTGTGACCCCCAGTGATCTGCGTGTGTGTGACCCCCAGTGATCTGCGTGTGTGTGACCCCCCGTGATCTGCGTGTGTGTGACCCCGGTGATCTGCGTGTATGTGACCCCCCGTGATCTGCGTGTATGTGACCCCCCAGTGATCTGCGTGTATGTGACCCCCCCAGTGATCTGCGTGTGTGTGACTGACCCGTGATCTGCGTGTGTGTGACCCCCGTGATCTGCGTGTATGTGACCCCCCCGTGATCTGCGTGTATGTGACCCCCCAGTGATCTGCGTATGTGACCAAGTCATCTGTGTGTGTGATCCCCCAGTCATCTGGTGTGTGTGACCCCCCCAGTGATCTGCGTGTGTGTGACCCCCCAGTGATCTGCGTGTATGTGACCCCCCAGTGATCTGCGTGTATGTGACCCCCCCAGTGATCTGCGTGTGTGTGACCCCCCCAGTGATCTGCGTGTATGTGACCCCCAGTGATCTGCGTGTGTGTGACCCCCCGTGATCTGCGTGTGTGTCACCCCCGTGATCTGCGTGTGTGTGACCCCCCCAGTGTCTCCCCGTGATCTGCGTGTGTGTGACCCCCAGTGATCTGCGTGTGTGACCCCCAGTGATCTGCGTGTGTGTGACCCCCCAGTGATCTGCGTGTGTGTGACCCCCCGTGATCTGCGTGTGTGTGACCCCCCGTGATCTGCGTGTGTGTGACCCCCCGTGATCTGCGTGTATGTGACCCCCGTGATCTGCGTATGTGACCCCAAGTGATCTGCGTGTGTGATCCCCCAGTGATCTGTGTGTTGTGACCCCCAGTGATC
Source organism: Leptobrachium leishanense (assembly GCA_009667805.1). NCBI lineage: Eukaryota > Metazoa > Chordata > Amphibia > Anura > Megophryidae > Leptobrachium > Leptobrachium leishanense. The sequence goes on along the minus strand of CM019073.1, from coordinate 73,700,517 downwards.
TGCGTGTGTGTGACCCCCCAGTGATCTGCGTGTATGTGACCCCCAGTGATCTGCGTGTATGTGACCCCCAGTGATCTGCGTGTATGTGACCCCCCCAGTGATCTGCGTGTATGTGACCCCCCAGTGATCTGCGTGTATGTGACCCCCAGTGATCTGCGTGTATGTGACCCCCCAGTGATCTGCGTGTATGTGACCCCCCAGTGATCTGCGTGTATGTGACCCCCCCAGTGATCTGCGTCTGTGTGACCCCCCCAGTGATCTGCGTCTGTGTGACCCCCCCAGTGATCTGCGTGTGTGTGACCCCCGTGATCTGCGTGTGTGTGACCCCCAGTGATCTGCGTGTGTGTGACCCCCAGTGATCTGCATGTATGTGACCCCCCAGTGATCTGCGTCTGTGTGACCCCCCAGTGATCTGCGTGTATGTGACCCCCCAGTGATCTGCGAGTATGTGACCCCCCAGTGATCTGCGTGTGTGTGACCCCCCAGTGATCTGCGTGTGTGTGACCCCCCCAGTGATCTGCGTGTGTGACCCCCCAGTGATCTGCGTGTGTGTGACCCCCGTGATCTGCGTGTGTGTCACCCCCCGTGATCTGCGTGTGTGTGACCCCCGTGATCTGCGTGTGTGTGACCCCCCAGTGATCTGCGTGTGTGTGACCCCCCCAGTGATCTGCGTGTGTGTGACCCCCGTGATCTGCGTGTGTGTGACCCCCCCGTGATCTGCGTGTATGTGACCCCCCGTGATCTGCGTGTATGTGACCCCCCCGTGATCTGCGTGTATGTGACCCCCGTGATCTGCGTGTATGTGACCCCCCGTGATCTGCGTGTATGTGATCCCCCGTGATCTGCGTCTATGTGACCGTGATCTGTGTCTATGTGACCCCCCAGTGATCTGCATGTATGTGACCCCAAGTCATCTGTGTGTGTGATCCCCCAGTCATCTGCGTGTATGTGACCTCCCCAGTGATCTGCGTGTATGTGACCCCCCAGTGATCTGCGTGTATGTGACCCCCAGTGATCTGCGTGTATGTGACCCCCAGTGATGTGTGACCTCCCTATTGATATTCGTGTGTGACCCCCAGTGATCTGTGTGACCCCCGTGATCTGCGTGTATGTGACCCCCCGTGATCTGCGTGTATGTGACCCCCCGTGATCTGCGTGTATGTGATCCCCCGTGATCTGCGTGTATGTGACCCCCCGTGATCTGCGTGTATGTGATCCCCCGTGATCTGCGTCTATGTGACCCCCGTGATCTGTGTCTATGTGACCCCCAGTGATCTGCATGTATGTGACCCCAAGTCATCTGTGTGTGTGATCCCCCAGTCATCTGCGTGTATGTGACCTCCCCAGTGATCTGCGTGTATGTGACCCCCAGTGATCTGCGTGTATGTGACCCCCCAGTGATCTGCGTGTATGTGACCCCCAGTGATCTGCGTGTATGTGACCCCCCAGTGATCTGCGTGTATGTGACCCCCAGTGATGTGTGACCTCCCTATTGATATTCGTGTGTGACCCCCAGTGATCTGTGTGACCCCCCGTGATCTGTGTGTGTGTGACCCCCAGTGATCTGTGTGACCCCCCAGTGATCTGTGTGTGTGACCCCCCAGTGATCTGTGTGTGTGACCCCCCAGTGATGTGTGTGTGACCCCCCCAGTGATGAGTGTGTGTGACCCCCCCAGTGATCTGAGTGTGTGACCCCCCAGTGATCTGTGTGTATGTGGTCCCCCCAGTAATCTGTGTGTATGTGCCCCCCCGTGATCTGTGTGTATGTGCCCCCCGTGATCTGTGTGTATGTGCCCCCCCCGTGATCTGTGTGTATGTGCCCCCCCAGTGATCTGTGTGTGTGTGACCGCGTCCTGTCAGAATGCTAGCAAAAATAAAAATATGTACATTTCTATTCAGATAGTCATTTTCAGTGTGCAAAATAATTTTTCCACATTTTGTCATCCAGAACTTGTGATTTTTATATTGCACAGGAGAACCTGGTCCATATTGGTACCAATGACAAAGTAAGAGGAAGATGGAAGGACCTGAAGAATGAGTTCAGGAAATTAAGAAGTAAACTGAAGAGGTCCTCCAAGGTAGTATTTTCTGAAATACTACCTGTGCCACGCGCAACAGTGGAAAGGCAGCGGGAGATCAGGGAGGTCAATGTGTGGCTTAAATCTTGGTGCAGGAAGGAGGGTTTTGGGTTTTTAGAGCACTGGTCTCATTTTGCACTGGGGTACAATCTGTATACTCGTGATGGATTGCACCTGAATGGAAGATGGTCTTCTGTGCTGGGGGACAGGATGGTTAAAAGGTTGGAGGAGACTTTAAACTAGTGGAATGGGGAGAGGGATACAGAAGCCTACAAAATGGAGACAGAACAGATAGCGGAAGGGTATCAGCTCAGACTGAGGGAGTGGAGCCGGGGGGGGGGGGTATTGGTAATGTCAGAACAGCGAAGGCATGCAATGTAAAGTCGCATTCAGCATGTGTAGCTAGAGACAACATTAAATGTATGCTTGCTAATGCAAGGAGCCTCAATAACAAGATGGGGGAACTAGAGGTAATAGCACACACTAAGCAATACGACATAATAGGAATAACAGAAACGTGATGGGATGAAACGCATGACTGGGCTGTAAACTTAAATGGTTATGCATGGTTTAGAAGGGATAGGAAACATAAGAAAGGGGGTGGAGTATGTTTGTATGTAAATCAGGATTTAAAGCCAAATATTACATACCTGGAAAGTGATGAGGGAAATGTGGAATCATTATAACATCACCGCTCTGCGTGGAGAGAGCCTGTGGAGTCATGGGTTCGATCCCGACGAGCACCTCTCCAGTAAGTGTCCTTGGGCAAGACCCCTAACGGTACATACTCGCCACCCAGGACATACTTGAAAACGAGGGAAATCTCAATGTATCCTTCCTGGTAAAATCCTTTCTCAAAATTATAGGTAAATATTTCTTAGGGGAATAAACAGTGAAGTCAACTATTGGTTGGCATATGCTATAAACCTCCTAATATAGATAATGACGAGGAAGAACAACTGTTAGAGCAAATTAGGAAGGCTGCACATTGTGGTAGCACTTTAATTATTGGAGATTTTAATTACCCGGACATTAATTGGGATAGTGGGACTAGTAATTCAGCAAAGGGAATCCGGTTTCTGAACCTTTTAACCCCTTAATGACCCCTGACGTACCCTGTACGTCCTGTCCTCGGGTCTCCCTTAGACCCGCGGACGTAGAGGGTACGTCAGCGGCGCCAAATCCCCCTCCCGCCCGATACTCACCTCCCTCGTCGGATCCCACGGCGATCTGGCAGGGAGGAAGCCTGCCCATGTGATTTACATGGGCAGGCGAGGCTGATGACGTCGCCACGCTGCGTGGTGACGTCATCAGAAGGTGCCCCCATGTGTTTCAATGGAGGGGAGGGGGGGGGCTCCTTCGGAGCCCTCTATCTCCCCAACCATTGAAGCTAGGGAGATGCCGTTTGCACCGCTGGAGAGGGGAGAGCCTCCCCTTTCCAGCGGTGTATGGCATTAACAGTTTCGCTGCCGGAGCGCTTTTCGGCGCCAATTGGCGCCAAAACGCGATTCAAACCTGGAGGGGGGCTGACATCTTGGATGTCAGCCAAGCCTCCAGGTCCCCCCCCACCCACTGACAACCTCACCATATGTGTGAGGATGCCAGTGGGCCAGTTAACCCTCTAGCTGCCATGTAGAGATAAGGGGATCCTAAGGATCCCTTTATCTCCTGATCCATGGCAGCTGGATGGTCATATTTGCCATCATTTAAAAGGCCTGATTATGGCCTTTCAAATGATACCAAACATGACCAGGTTTGGTTTTTAAAAAAAAAATAAAAAAATAAAAATTTAAAAATAATAAAAAAAATTAAATAAAATAAAAAAAATGTTTTTTTTTTAAAAGTTTTTTTTGTCTGGGGGGAGTTTAATTAAATAGGACCTAGGCTGTCATCTAAAAATAATTAGCACAAAATGGTCAGAATGAGCGCAGCGCACATAGGTGAACTGTCTCAGCAGTGAAGGGGTTAAAAAGCAAACGCATGTTAAAATTGGGTATTTCTAGTCTCGGGACAAAATTTTGAACCTATTTAGCCGGGGTCTTTTTGGGTGGTTGTAGATTTTGGGGATTAAATTACGAAAAAGTGTGTTTTTACCATTTTTTTCCTCATATTTCATATTTTTTTTTATAGGAAATGAAGGAAAAGGAATCCTCAGACCACCATCTGCTAACCTATAAGAAGGACCCTATAAGTAGTTAAATAACACCCCAGGAATTATAATATTAATAGATAAATTAAGGTTTAAAATATAAGAAATAGTTTTAAGATAAATTGATAATCAGCAGTATTATAGGACTAAGGTTCACTTCTCAAGATGTTTGCAAATGTCTTTAGAATGACAAGGATACTGATGTTTGCAAATGTTTCTCTCAAGTGATAAAAAAGTGCTGATGTCTTAAAAAAGTGCTGATGTCTTAAAAAAGTACTGATGTCTTAAGAAATGCTGATATCTCAAGAAATCACATGCCGAGGCCACGGGACTGTCTAGAAATGTGTCACCAGACCTGTATTGAAACTGGCCAATGAACTATGTTATGTTTTGAAATGCTAACCAATGAAATAAAGAGACAACGTTTTTGTTAGAAGCATAAATATGCGTCAAAAAACGTTGGAAGGCAGAGAGAAATTGCCAGACAAAATTACATGCCTTGTGTGTTTTTTTTAACGGATTTCTCTCTCCCTGCGCAGAAGGAGAGTTAACTCAAGGTGTGCCTAAAACAGGGTCTTAGGGGTTAAGGACGGACAATTGGAGACCATTATTCTCTTCAGTAAATTATTCGATATGATGGAAATAATGGTATTTCTAGAAAGTCCATTTAATGGCGGGAAAAAGGGTGTATAATATGTGTGGGTCGAATAAACGAGTAAGAGGAAAAATTGTCCTAAACACTAACAGCGCAGAAACGAAAAAACAGCAGCGGTCACTAAAAGACGGATTTGTGTAAAACCGCCCGGTCACTAAGGGGTTAAATGATACCTTATTTATTATTATTATTATTATTTATTAAGCGAACAAACAAAAGAGAAAGCCAAGCTTCCTCCAACAGACATCAGGATGCTGAATTAAAACATAACTTTTATTGGTTATAATAGTAGGAACAGACAGACATATAAAACATACACAAAAGAGCACTGAGATGGGACGTAATGTACTTGACGGCTATGGCAGCAGGATACCATATAGGTTTGCACATTAGGCAGATAATAACTTCAACCCATCGATGGATATTGGCAACATATATTTCTGTTCAGTAGCGGGCTGCTAAATAGCCCTAATCAGCATTAGTTGTCAACTAACTCAGGCTCCCAGACATGTTAAAAACCAAACTCGACACAGACATGTGTTTCGCCGATCACCACATCGGCTTCATCGGGAGTAAAATTGAATCTAATTGCGCCAATTCACGTCCCTGAATAAATAGTGAGAGACCCTAATCACATGGCTGTAATTGACCAATCGATAACCGTCAGAGGACAAACCGAATCATCAGGCATAACACTGAAAGGAGGCTCAAAACTGACCAATCGGCTGAATGATGAGTCATCTGACTATAGATTGCTGCCTATTGATTGCTGTTCTCTTCCTCTTGACTGCTGCGGGCTATATTCAGTCCAACTTTCCACTGGTGAAGCATTTTTATATATATATATATATAGATATAGCTCTATGTGGCTGCCGTTGCCAATATCCATCGATGGGTTGAAGTTATTATCTGCCTAATGTGCAAACCTATATGGTATCCTGCTGCCATAGCCGTCAAGTACATTACGTCCCATCTCAGTGCTCTTTTGTGTATATGTTTTTATATGTCTGTCTGTTCCTACTATTATAACCAATAAAAGTTATGTTTTAATTCAGCATCCTGATGTCTGTTGGAGGAAGCTTGGCTTTCGCTTTTGTTTGTTGGTATATAGTTTATCAGGTTTAATCCTATATCAGGGTGTTCACCTTGATTCCGATTGGGTCTACAAGGTAGGAGTGACTGTTGTCTACATCCACTAGCTTGTGGGTGTTGTTCTCCCCCCCTCTTTCTTTGGTATACTAATTATCGAGTTTCAGTACTCCTACAACAGTCACCTGATCCAGTATACTGATCTATTTGTCGCTATGGCTGGCTTCTTAAATCTAGCAGGAACTGGTAATCATTGGTGTCATGGCGCTGATTACGTGTTCTCAGATGACCCTAATGTAAATAAATTGGCAAATACTGACTCCTCGACCACGAGTCAAAAGATCTCTAAATTACTTGAGACAGATTAGATCTAATTGGGAGATTTCGTCCCTGGGTAATTATCTCAAAAAGAATATGATCCCTCGAGGTCTTCGTGTATATGTCAATCCAGCTTCACATATAACTACCGAGGGTTTTCGGCAAGAGGCCGCTGAGGCATGCTCCCGAAAATTTATGGAAATTGTATGTAAATATGAAAAAATTGAGTTGGAAAAAGTTGACTCCGAATTAAGGGAAAATGCTGACATGTTGAAGAACGATACTGATGATATTACTTATGTGGGCATTGAGACTAAACTACAAGGTCAAATGGTAAAATATGATAGGGAAATTAGTGACAGAAAACAGTGAAAGTTTTTAAGAGATTCGGAGGATTATAAAACTGGTCGTGTATAGAAGATCGGGAGAGGAAGAAGTAGGTCCAACCAGTATACGTCATCAGCTGAAGGAGAATCATCGGATACTGATGCAGAGAGTAACATTAGTGTTGGAAATACACCAAGAGGTATCCTTAAAAAGGGAGTGTCTTTTTTAGACAAAGATGTTCTCCCCACCAAGTTGCGAGATCGAGGGAAATGGGGATATCAGGGATACAAGGGCAGAAGGGACTGTTAAAATCTTCTTTGAATAATGACTGTGTTGCCATTAAACCTTCTGGCTTATCTGACTATATGAGTGTATCTGAATCGTGTCCAAATCCTTCTGATTTACCCCCGCCATCTCCCTGTGAACTCATTGGCGATATTAACTGATGAACGGGGAATCTCTGCTGATGAAACCATTGTTGATGTAACAACCAACCTGTCTCTTGATCTAACCTCTACTCCTGTTCAGCAGGGATTTATCAATTTGCAAGTACCTGCTTTTATTGTCCCGCCTGAGATGTGTTCAGTCTTGCCCTCTAACAATCAGTCATTAAGGATAATTAACCTCTGAGGTCTTCAGCTGAACACCTTCCACATAAGTGTATTGACTAAAGGTCTATCTTTCGTCCCACGACCAAGGTTTAACAAGTTTGAGTGGGTTAAAGATGTCCATTTGTTTAGCCGTAAATTGGCACTACATAAATTGTACAGGACTAAAGACGAGATGAAAGCTAAGAGAATGGGGCTTGAATATTCGGATCTATCATGTTTACAAGATCTAATAGACCTATTGGACGAATCGGTTGGTACCAGGGTTGGTCTAACAGATCTACGACCAAGAAGTAGATTCACTCCAAATTTGAGGGACTTTGGTAATGTTGACCTCTTTTGTAAGCTTGTGTGTTCCGATATCGATAAGATTGATACTCCCAAAGTAACTAAAATACATCCTGACAATTTAACGTTCAATGAAAGGAATGCTTTGACTGATTTGGAGAAAGATAGTAATTTAGTTATTAACCTCCCTGGCGGTATTCCCGAGTGTGACTCGGGGTTAAATTTCGCTACTGCGAACGGTAACCCCGAGCCACACTCGGGCTGGATGGATGCATACTAGACATGTGCATTCGTTTTAGTACTAAAACGATTTAGTCCGAATTTTGGGATAATTTAGTTTTTGTATGACTCAAGAGAAACGAAACTGCTCAGTACAAAAAACGAAAGAAACTAAAATAAAATGCACTACATTTTAGTTTCAGTCCTTTTTGTGATATTACATTGAGTGAAGGAGACCAGCAATGAAGAGCGCAACATCCGAAGTTCTGCACACTCCACATGCCAATGCAGTAGGATGTTCTATACAGAGAGGGGCATTAATTAATGCAGGAGGATGTTCTATACATTATACAGAGAAAGGTATAAATTGAGGAGGATGTTCTATACAGAGAGGGACATTAATCAATTCAGGAGGATGTTCTATATATTATACAGAGAGGGGTATTAATTAATGCAGGTAAATGTTGTATACATTATACAGAGAGGGGTATTAATTAATGCAGGAGGATGTTCTAAACATTATACAGAGAGGAGCCTTTTTTTTAGCCCTTTAAATCCAGTGGCTGTGAGCGCTGAGATCGGCTGCTTGTTACATTATCTCTCAATACAATGTATCAGGCTCAGTACTGTAACAGCGCTCACTTTCAGTAAAACAAGGAAATAATATTGTTCTAACCTCTTATATATAAAAATAGTATTTACTAGTTTTACTGAAACTCTGAGCGCTGTGATGAGCAGCAGTCAGTTACTGTAACAGCTTTGCCTGACACGGGGCAGTGTTACAATGTTGGTGCTAACTTAACCAGAGCTGTTGTAAACTGAAAACCTCCATAGGCTATAATGGCTCTGGGAAGTTTACAACAGCTCTGGTTAAGTTAGCACCAACTATGTAATATGGCCCATAGTGTGCTGAGAGTGAGAGATACTGTAACAAGCAGCGATCTCAGCCCTCTGAGGAGCCACTGCAATAGTAATTGTATCCACTGGTTTTCGGATGAATGAAATTAGTTTTCATACTAAAGAACTGAAAACGAATTTCTTTAGCAACTAAATAAATTGCATTTTAGGACTAATCCATTAGTTCAAAACGAAATTTTGTGCTGTGCACATGTCTAATGCATACTCACCTCCTCCTGCGCTCCCTCGCTGTCCCCCGCAGTGTGATCTCGGCGAGCTGCTTCCTGGAAAGCTCCCTGCGAGTCACATGGTGCAGGCTGCGGGGCTAGTATTAAAGAAATCTTTTTTACAGTTTACAGCATTTTGGATTATACAGTGTAATGTTTATGAACGGCCACTAGGTGGCAGTACAGGATAAGGAATAGACCATACATCGTCTCACCCTTGCTTGCAGACAGATTTCAGTGTTTTTTGTTGTACTTTATTGAATATCATTTATTTGCATTATTTTGGATAATTATTTTTGGGATAATGAATTATTATGTCGTGTTTCAAACGTTTATCGGACTCAGTGTATTTACTATTTATTAATTTATTTATAAAGGATTTTACCAGTAAGGAATCTTGATTGCACGGATTTCAGTGCGTGATTCCTAATTATTACAGGCTAACCATGTACAAAAACATGTTTCCTTTAAAAAAAAAAATTGAGACGCTTTTAGACACAAAATTTTGAAAAAATTAAACAGTCTGACAAGGGTGGAAATGTCGTGTTAATGACAGTGGTCAAGTATGAAAAGATGGTAATGAATATCTTGGATGATGTCTCAACATATACCATCCTGACAAAGGATCCCACCTCAGATTTTTTGGCAAAATTAAGATGTTTGGTCAACCATGCCTTTGATATATCCTTGATTTCGAAAACAGAACGTGAATTCTTGATCCCTCCAATCCCACACCGGCCACATTTTACTGTATTCCTAAAACACATAAGAATATACGTGATCCCCCTGGACGGCCAATTGTGTCTGGGAATGATAATCTTACCCAGAATATGAGTATCTTCCTTGACAAAGTCTTACGTAAATATGTCCTGGCATTGCCATCTTATATAAGAGATACCAAACAGATCTTGCAGACTCTTAAAGACAAGAACTTCAATGACGATGTATTACTATGCAGTTTGGACGTTGAATCATTATACTCATGTATACCTCATGACCTGGGGCTTTTGCATGTCCAAAAGATCCTGTCAAAGGATAATTCAATATCAGACTCGACCAGCGAATTTTTATTAGACATTCTTGAATTCATTTTGAAACATAACTTTTTTGTTTTCAAAGGTCGCCATTATCAGATTCAAGGTATGGCCATGGGGTCATCTTGTGCCCCCTCCTATGCCAATCTATTTTTGGGGGTGTGGGAAGATGAGATTGTCTTTGGCAATGAGTTGCGCCCCCTTAATTCCAATATTGAGATGTGGTATCTCTACATCGATGATATACTCATTGCCTGGTGAGGCACTCAATCTTTTGAGGAATTTGTGGCTAAACTAAATGATAATTGCTTGAATCTCAGATTTACTTACGAAGTACAGAAACATGAAATTGATTTTCTGGACATTAAGATCACTAAAAATGTCACTGTGAACCAACTACTACATTGCATCGCAAAAAAACAGCTGCTAATAACTTATTACACTGGGATAGCTTTCATCCCAATCCATCTAAGGAGGGGCATCCCGATTGGTCAGTATCTGCACTTACGCAGAATTTGTTCTACAGATGAATTTTTCAATAAATCACAAATACTGAGAAAGGATTTTAAGGAAAAGGGGTACCCAATCGATGTCTTAAATTACCATTTCAACGAGCAATGACAAGATCTATTGGCTGACTATAAAAAAAACTAATATCAAACTAATTAGATGCATTGGTACTTATGATGCAGGGCGGTATCCGATTCGCGAGATATTCGATCGCTACTGGCCACTATTGACATTCGATCCCCAGTTAACCGATGTACTTACAACTAAAGCATCGGTGACAGCAAGATGCAGTTGCAATTTAAGAGACAAGTTAGTTCATAGTCCTCATCAGGTTACATCTAGTGACAAACCAACTACTTGGCTTTCCCGCGATCTAAGAGGAACCTATAAATGTGGTCGATGTGTGGCCTGTAGTTACATCTTGAAAACTTCCAAAACCGTTACGGACTCTCAGAATAAGGTTAAGTTTGAAATTTATTCTTTCTTTAATTGCAATTCAGCGGGACTGGTTTACTTGATCTCATGCAGCTGTGGAAAGACCTTGCGCCCGCTAAAGAGAAGAATTATGGAGCACGTTCACTCGGTCAAACATACCCAGGAGACCTCGGTATCACGTCACTTGTCACAATACCATGATAACAATGCCAGGTCCCTCAGGTTCTGTGGTTTGGAGTTGGTGACTCCTTCTCCTAGAAAGGGTGACTTCGATTTGAAATTACGTCGGAGAGAGTGCTGGTGGATTCATCATTTACGGTCTCTAGCTCCATTGGGTCTTATTGAGGGCTTTTCATTCACGCCCTTCATTTGAGACCAGTCCATGCCCGATTAGTCTCACCTTTATAACCTGCTGATATGGCTTAGACTGGGAATCGTCCCTGCCCACTGGCCTCAGTCCACTGTGGTCTATGGGAGATTGGAGGCTTTTAATTGGTCATGTGTCTACTTGCACTCGTCTACTAGCTATTTCTTATGATTTGCTGCATTTTAAAGTTCTCTACCTAAGTATATGCAGTTAACCCTTATGACCTCACTTTAAGTAATAGGCTACTCGTACATTGTTGTGGTTGTATCAGTATTCCTACTATCTGTACATGTCTATGTAAGTCACATGCTTTCAATATTTGGTGAATAGGGAGGGTTCCCTACGTTTTGCAGAATGGTGATCACCTAGTACAATATGTGCTGAGGTGCTCTTGAGTCTTTTGATTACAGTACTTTGATCCTTGAGCCGTCTGTTCACTTCTTTTCTGCCGGGTTTGCAGTTATATCTACTGACCAGTTATGATTTAACATTTTAGATCGCCTGAGCTCATATGGCCAGTCTACACTGCAGGCAGCTGGTGGATCCTGCTTAACTCCATGTCTGATTAATATCCCTCTCGCAATATATAGATCATGCTCTTGTTCCATCGAGCTACCTGCAGCCGGATTTTTCCTTTTACCTTTCAAGACCAACGTCTTTGCAATACTTTTATGGCTTCTAATAACATGCTGCCACCTCTATGTAATCAATAGCGTTAGGGGAAGACCAGCAGGTTCCTTTTTGTGCCGCTACGTATTTATCTGACGGGTCTTCCGTGGGGCTACTTGGGCCGTCACCATTACTACTCTATCAGCTGTTGATTACGAACAACAAAACCTATCGAACTGATTTGCCCTAGTAAGTCAGATGACTCTTCATTCAGCCGATTGGTCAGTTCTGAGCCTCCTTTCAGCGTTATGCCTGATGATTCGGCTTGTCCTCTGACGATTATCGATTGGTCAATTACAGCCATGTGATTAGGGTCTCTCACTATTTATTCAGGGACGTGAATTAGCGCAATTAGATTCAATTTTACTCCCGATGAAGCCGATGTGGTGATCGGCGAAACACATGTCTGTGTCGAGTTTGGTTTTTAACATGTCTGGGAGCCTGAGTTAGGTGACAACTAATGCCGATTAGGGCCATTTAGCAGTTTGGCAGCCCGCTACTGAACAGAAATATATGTGCCAGTGTGCTCTGAATTTTCTTGGTGGCATTTCCATATTATTGCTGTTTTTGATTGCCATGCCCTTTCCTTCTTTCGAGCTGTTGAATATTATATTACAGTTGTGTTCAAAATTATTCAACCCCCAATGCTGTAAAGGGTTTTAGGGAATTTAGTGTACATTTGTAATTGTATTCAGAATGAAATCCTACAAGGACTTTTTAAAGAACCATATGCAACTAAAATGACATCAATTGGTTTTGTAATACAGTAGTAAATGTTTCTTTTGTGAATTCTTCATTGACACAATTATTCAACCCCTTAACCACTTGGCTGCTATGGACGTGCTCAGCGCGTCCAGCCAAGTGGTTCTCCTGTGCTACGGACGCGCTCAGCGCGTCCGAGCACAGGAGGCAGCAATCCGCCGGATTCCGGCGGATTGCTGTGTCCCCCCCCGGTCTTGGATGTCAGCCCAGCACTCGGGAGCCCGGCGGGGACATTAGATGTCATCGCGGCGACGCAATGACATCTAACTCAGGCGGCCCCCCCGCATGTGCGGAGGAGGCGCCTGAAAGGGAGGGGACCTTCGGACCTCCCTCCCGATCACCGGGGAGCAGGGGGTTAATACAGGCACCGCTTGGAAGGGCACAGCCTGCCCTTCCAAACGGTGGCTCTCATTAACCCCTGGGGAGCCGGATCACGAATCGGCGCTGAAAAGCGCCGGTTCGTGATCCTTTCCCGGAGCTGGCCGACATCTTGTATGTCGGCCAAGCCTCCGGGAACTCCCCCTGAGGACTGGCGTCATCGTGCATAGCACGATGACGCCAGTCCTGGAGTTAACCCCTAGCTGCCACCAACGGTGGAGATAGGGGGTTCATTGGAACCCCCTATCCCCCGATCCGTGGCAGCTAGGGGTTAAAGTTTGGTACTGTTGGATCGGCCAGAGCATGGCCGTTCCAACGATTCCAAACACGACTAAAAAAAGTTTTTTAAAAAAAATAAAAATTTAAAATAAAAATAAAAAAATATTTAAAAAAAATAAAAAAATAAACAAGTTTTTTTTTTTTTTGTTTTGTTAATGCAGCAATATTGTTCCCATTTCAATTATAATGTGAACAATGATGCTGCACTAACGATTTTTGTATGCGGTGCGTTTGTTAAAAATCGCGTAATTTTCCCCCAAAAAAAAATGTAACGAGACCCCATCTCTAATTTTTTTAACAAGCGCACCCCATACAAAATATAACCACAATTGCTCGCATGTTAAAAAAAAAAACACTTTACACGTTGTAAATTATTGAAAATTAATATTTTATTGCATTTTTTGTTATAATATACAGACAGGTCATGACGCATACATATAATAATGACATATTATGAATCTGCCGAGTCTGACGGAAAGAACGATATATAATATGTCTGGGTCATATACTAAAATAAGCCTTCAAAACGCATTTAAACATGATGAGCAAAACCGGTAAAAATGACCTCAGCACAGAGGCGGGAAAAGTCTCAGCAGCGAAAGGGTTAAAGACTACCACTCTGAAGAACAGAGGTTCATTCAAGTGTTTTCAATCAGGTATTGAAAACACCTTTTGGATGTCACGGAGCAGTAATAAAGCATGATAAGCACCAATTAGGCAGCTTTAAAATGACTGATACTCAGCTCCTTCTAGACATTTACTGGTGTGGTTACAAACATGGTGAAGTCAAGAGAATGGTCCAGGAAGACAAGAGAAGAGGTGATTACTCTTCACAGGAAGGGCAATGGCTATAAGAAGATTGCAAAGATGTTAAACATACCAAGAGAGACCATAGGAAGCATCATTCGGAAATTCAAGGCAAAGGGCACTGTTGAAACGCTACCTGGTCATGGCAGAAAGAAGATGCTGACTTCGACTGCTGTGCGCTACCTGATGCGTAGAGTGGAGAAAAGTCCCCGTGTGACTGCTGAGGAATGGAGAAAAGATTTGTCAGATGTGGGTACTGAAGTTTCAGCTCAGACAGTACGGGGGTGCACACTGCGTAATGAAGGCCTCCATGCCAGAACTCCCAGGCGCACCCCCTTGCTGTCTCCAAAGAATAAGAAGAGTCGACTGCAGTATGCCAAAAGTCATGTGGACAAACTACAGAAGTTTTGGGATAGTGTTCTGTGGACTGATGAAACAAAATTAGAACTGTTTGGGCCCATGGATCAACGCTATGTTTGGAGGAGGAAGAACAAGGCCTATGAAGAAAAGAATACCTTGCCTACTGTGAAGCATGGCGGGGGGTCAATCATGCTTTGGGGCTGTTTTGCTTCTGCAGGTACAGGGAAGCTTCAGCGTGTGCAAGGTACCATGAATTCTCTTCAGTACCAGGAGATATTGGATGACAATGTGATGCAGTCCGTCACAAACCTGAGGCTTGGGAGACGTTGGACCTTTCAACAGGACAATGATCCCAAGCATACCTCCAAGTCCACTAGAGCATGGTTGCAGATTAAAGGCTGGAACATTTTGGAGTGACCATCGCAGTCAACTGACTTAAATCAGATTGAGAACCTCTGGTGGGACTTAAAGAAAGCAGTTGCAGTGCGCAAGCCTAAGAATGTGACTGAACTGGAGGCTTTTGCCCATGACGAATGGGCGAAGATACCCGTAGATCGCTGCAAGACACGTGTCAAGCTATGCTTCACGTTTAAAAGCTGTTATAACTGTAAAAGGATGTTGTACCAAGTACTAAGATTGAATGTCACTTGGGGGTTGAATAAAACTGATAATGATGTGAGCACAGAAAAGACATTTGTGGTTATTTCATTATAAATGTTATGTTATATTTGTCTGACCTACACGTGCCTCTTTGATTTAATTGTAAGCAAGATCAAAATGTGATCAAAATCAATGTCAAACTGGCCAAAACACTCAATTTCAGTGGGGGTTGAATAATTTTGAACACAACTGTAAATCTAATCTGCTGCTGGTGATGCATGTCCAATAGTATACTTTGAAGCGGCTATCTTTCAAATACTCATTGACGGGTTGTGATTGCTATTGACATTTTGAGTAATTTTGACAACATGGGATGGCAGGGGCTAGTATCGCTTTGGCGATGCCCTTAAGCAATACCCTGTAATGTTGTTACGGCAGCAGGGTTAACCGGGCTGACGTCATTAGATGGTGCCCGATGTTGATCCTCATATGTAAATGATGTCCGTTCTGTACCATTGGTCAGTGGGTTTCTTCTGTGGGTGGGACTTGTGATTATTGTTTAATTAGGGTGGCTATTTAAACAGACACAGTTTTTGGTTTTATATGTGTTTGTCCTGATGAAGGCTCTATGTTGAGCCGAAACGTTGACTCCTGGATTGATTAAAGAAAGATCTTTTTGGAAAACCCCATGAGTGCTTGCATCCTTCATAGATATATATATATCTATCTATGTGGCTGCCGTTGCCAATATCCATCGATGGGTTGAAGTTATTATCTGCCTAATGTGCAAACCTATATGGTATCCTGCTGACATAGCCGTATATGTTTTTATATGTCTGTCTGTTCCTACTATTATAACCAATAAAAGTTATGTTTTAATTCAGCATCCTGATGTCTGTTGGAGGAAGCTTGGCTTTCTCTTTTGTTTGTTGGTATATAGTTTATCAGGTTTAATCCTATATCAGGGTGTTCACCTCGATTCCGATTGGGTCTACAAGGTGGAGTGACTGTCGGCATCCACTTGCTTGTGGGTGTTGTTCTCCCCCCCCCTTCTTTGGTATATTTATTTATTAAGCGCCAACACATTCCGCAGCGCTGTACAAAGTGTAATGGGTAAAGATAGGGCAATTCTACAATACATACAGGAGACAGGTCAGTATTCCTGCCAGCAGATACATGAGGATATGAGGACCCTATTCCCGTGGGAATTTACAATCTAGATGGTGAGGGTATTAGAAACTGCAGTGATAAGCTAATGCAGGGAGAGGTGAGGACTGTTTTTAGGTCAGTCGGCTGTCTTGTTACGGACACAACAACTGGTAGAAACACCAACGAGAGGATGACTGTCTGGATCTGGTTATAACAAATAATGTGGATCTTTTCTCAAATATTCATGTAAGGGAACAGTTGGGAAACAGTGACCATAATATGGTGTCTTTTGAAATAAACTCAAAGAAACACATTCTAGGGGGCATGCTAAAACGAACATATAATTTTAAAAAGGCCAACTTTATTAAAATAAAGGAAGCTCTCAATGTCATTGACTGGCAGAAACTCTTTCTTGGGAAAAACACTGAGGATAAGTGGAATATCTTTAAACCAACACTAGAAAAATACACGTCACAATATATTCCACTGGTTAATAAATATAAAAGAAACAGACTGAAACCAATGTGGCTTAGAAGTAAAGTAACCAAGGAAATGAAAAATAGAAAGGCATTTAAAGCTTTTAAATCTGATAAATCTGAGGCATCCTATAAAGCATATAGGGCAGCCAATAAAGCATGTAAAAAACTGATTAGATGGGCTAAGCTAGAAAATGAAAAAGAAATAGCCAAAAAGAGAAAGACCAACCCTAACAGATTCTTTAGGTACATAAATTCTAAAAAACCCAAGAGTGAAAATGTAGGTTCACTAAAATCTGAATCAGGGGTATTGTTAACTGAAAATCAAGATAAAGTCAGAAATTTTGAATGATAAATACTGAAGAAAAATAATCAAAGAGAAACCTGTAACAGGAGACATGCAATTCATTGATAAAAACTTACTAATACAAAAGTGACTGGTTGACTCAGGACAAGGTTTAGCAGCAATTAAACAATGTGAATGTGAATAAAGCCCCAGGGCCAGATGGAATTCACCCGCGAGAACTGAGGGAGCTATGTGTGGGAAATATGTAAACCTCTGTTCTTAATCTTTCAAGATTCTTTTCTTTCAGGAATCGTACCAGAGGATTGGAGAAAAGCTGACGTGGTCCCTATATTTAAGAAAGGTTTAAAATTTGTGCCTGGGAATTATAGACCTGTGAGCTTAACATCTGTGGCTGGGAAAGTATTTGAGGGGTTACTAAGGGATAATATTCAGGAATTTATTGGGAGGTATAATGTAATTGGCAAAAATTAGCATGGTTTTATGAAACACAGATCATGTCAGACTAACCTAATTACGTTCTATGAGGAAGTAAGTAGAAGTATAGATCAAGGGGTCGCAGTGGATGTGATTTACTTGGATTTTGCCAAAGCTTTCGACACAGTTCCACACAAAAGGTTACTATTTAAATTAAGAAAAATTGGTCTAGATGAAAATACTTGTTCTTGGATAGAAAACTGGCTAAAAAGGTAGGGTACAGAGAGTGGTCATAAATGGTACATTTTCAAGATGGACATCAGTGGTGTCTCTCAGGGGTCTGTTATAGGACCAATTCTATTCAATTTATTTATAAGTGACCTTGAGATAAGCATTGAAAGTCATGTATCAGTGTTTGCAGATGACACAAAACTAGGAAAAGTGATACAACGTGAGCAGGATGTTACTTCACTGCAGATGAAATTTAATGTAGATAAATGCAAAGTTATGCACTTTGGAGTGAAGAACACACAAGCAACTTATACCCTAAATGGTACAGAGTTAGGGAAATCCAAGCAGGAGAAGGATTTGGGAATAATAATAAGACTTCAAACTAAGTAACCATGTGCAATGTCAAACAGCAGCAGCTAAGGCCAGCAAGGTATTGGCATGCATTAAAAGGGGAGTTCACTCTCGGGATGAAAACATAATTTTGCCTCTGTATAAATCAATGGTAAGACCGCACCTTGAATATGCCGTGCAATTTTGGACACCTGTCTTAAGAAAGGATATTATAGCGCTAGAAAGAGTGCAGAGATGGGCGACTAAATTAATAAGGGGAATGGAAGGTTTAAGTTATGAGGAAAGACTACCAAGCTTAAACCGGTTTAGTTTAGAGAAACGGCGCCTTAGAGGGGATCTGATAACCTTATATAAATATATATAGGGCCATTATAAACCATTGTCTGGAAACCTATTCATTAACAGGACTTTACACAGGACAGAAGGTCACCCATTTAGACTGGACGAAAGGAAATTCAGCCTAAAGCATAGGAAGGGTTATTTTACGGTGAGAACCATAAAGCTGTGAAATTCTCTGCCTGTTGAGGTGGTTGGGTCAGAGACTGTACAGACTTTTAAAAAACGACTGGATGACTTCCTGCAGACACAGAATATTAAGGGATATAATATTTAATATGTGGGTAAGCTTCTTGATCCGAGGAGAAATCTGACTGCCATTCTGGGGTCAAGAAGGAATTTTTCCCCAGTTTGTTGCATATTGGCGAGCATTTCAGACTTTTTTTTGCCTTCTTTTGGATCAACAGCAGTAGGTGATGTGTGAGGGGCTGAACCCGATGGACGCATGTCTTTTTTCAGCCTATGTAACTATGTAACCTGTTAATGCATTTTTCAACGAAAATATGCAATTTTAAATCAAAATTGAAAAAAATAAATTTTATTTTGATCGTTACATTTAATGAATAATATGACTGTATAAAACACTGAACTTGCTGCCAGCGTGGGAAAGGAGAAGGTGAGTAATAGCAGCAGTATTGTTCACTATATAGGTGAAAAATGTACAATGTTGCTGCTTGAGGCTGGGGTCAGACGAGCGCACTGACTGCGCACAGTAACGGACGTATTTTTTAACAGATGATATTGTCGTTACGAGTAAATTTTGACTGATGTTGAGAATTATTTTTTTTTTAAATAAAAACTATGCAGTCGTTTCTCTACGTCCGTCTAGCTTTTTCACGTTGATGCCATTTTGGCGCCCATTGCAACATGCGTTTTGCGCGTGTGAAAAAGTGCGCATGTGCTTTGTGTGTTGTGCTCTATTGACTCCTTTGAAAAGCTACAACGGACAGCAAACAGTGCAGTCAAACGGACGCAAAAAGAGCACTTGTGAAATTTAACAGTCATGTTTGTATCATTAGAAAGGTCAGACTCTGACCCAGCCAATGACACCTAACCCAACTTTGCAGAGTGTAAAGAATGGAGATTTGGGGGTCCAAAGTACCCCCACCTTTCCTGAGGAAGGGGGACAGAGTGTGAGAATTAATAATCAGTGAGTGAATGTTGCATCTATAAGTGTGTGTGTGTGTGTAAATCTGAGAGTGTAAAACCATGGGCACATTGGGCAGGATCGTGATGCATCACGGAATCGAATCGTTGACATGATAATTGTAATCGAATCGTGAGATCAGAGAAAATGCACAGCCCTAGTTCAGACCCTTATCGTTTAGATAAAATTTGAACTTCAGGAGTACCCATAGTTAGGAATGGGTCTCGAGGGGTGGAACCTCATAAACAGAGTCCTGTAAATGTCCAGAAGTGTGAACTTAAAACAGAAAATGCAACGTTTGTAAAACAAAATAAAAAAAATAATGAAAATCAATAGCTTGTAGTTGATGAAGTCGAGAGACTAATCGCTGAAGTTGAAACAAGTTCAACAAACTGCCCGTGGTGGGGGGGTGGGGTGGTGTAAACTCGGGATCCCGGAGACCCAGCGCAGTGTAGAAAGACACTGAAGCGTCACATTTAACAACATCTCCGGTGCTCAGGGTTTGCAAAGACCACACACACATCTCCCTCATTAGTAATTGATACAGGGACAGTAATAGCAGGCACCAGGTAATGAGGAGTATCAAAGTGAGCGTGGTTTGGCTCAGAACACCCTCAGTGCTGGACAATAGTAGTAGCCATTTCAGAAGTCCTCCAGGTAGGCAAACCGAAGTATAAACAGCGGCTCCCAGGAGAAGTGAAAGGTCCGCCGGACTGCGTAGAAAAGCAAATTGGTGGATGGGAAGTTATTTCAGTTTAGTCTACGTCATTCTGGTGAAACCTTATCCAGAGACACTGTAGAAGCCCAGAAAGGGGGGAGCGGCAGGAGTATACTTCCAGAATGTTCCATTCTTTCAGAAATTGCATCCCTATGAAGATACTGGGAATCACGTGAAGCTTGCCCTCCTGCCACACCAGCAGTTTTGACAGGAAGCCCCACCTGTACGCCATTTTATGGGTTCTGAGGAATTTGGTATCCGGCAAGAATTCTCAGCATTTGGCCATCGTGGTCGATCAATCCGCAATAAAAAAAAAACATAATGTTGTTCTAAGGATTGGGTACAGGCAAATTTTTCCTGGCCACAGACATTGTTGCGCCCTTAATGCGGTAGAAGTGTACCCTCACAATCACATCCCTGGTGGTGGTGAGTGGTAAATTTATCACTTTGGGCAACCTATGGGCATGATCCAGCAGCAAATCTTACAGCGTGGCACATGGCTATAACATCTGGAAAATTCTAAGATATACGTAGGGATATCTGCCAGGGTGACTGCTTCCAGGATGCCTCTTATGCAAATGTTATTCCCGTGGGAGAGATCCTATATATCTGCAATTTTGGATGCTAAAGAATCATAAGCGTCCTGTGAAAGTGAAGGTACGCTGAAATCAGAGACAGGGGCGTTAGTAACGGAAGGTCAGGAAAAGGCAGAAATCTTGAATGCTTATTTTTCTTCAGTATAAATCAAAGAGGAACCCATTACAAGAACCATGCGAATCATTGATAACTTAACAAAATGTGATTGCTTGACTCAAATAGTGCTGCAGAAACTAAGGCCATTGTCAGACGAACGCATTCTGAGCACACGGTGCGTCCGTGCACAACTGACGTACTTTCTGACGGATGATACTGTAGACACCACATGGTCTGGTTTTTTTTTTACTGACTTTTTTTGACTGATGTAGATGGGAAATAAAATTAATATGTAAAATGAAAAAATGCTACATGTGATATGTAAAACCATTTTGGCTGGTGTCAGACGAGTGCATTTTGTACGGAGTGTGCGTCCGTGCAGTACGGACGTACTTTCTGACGGAAGACACGGTAGTGGCCACACAGTCCGTTATTCTGACGGACGTTATTTTTGACGGATGTAGAAAATAAATTAAATTAAGAACCATTTTGTCTGTCAAAAATGCTGGCCGCACAAATGCAGTCCGTCTGACCTCGTTCATCAACACTCAAAGCTATGCGGACGTGGCGCACTCTGAGCATCCGTTCTAGCGGATTTACGTTCTTGTCTGCCTTGCGTCCGTTTCCTTCTGTGCGGACGTACTTCGTGTGTGGGTCTCTATTGATCATAATTTTAGGCTACCACGGATGTTAAAATGTGCAGCAACATGGACGTGTACACTGCATCGTCTGACACGGGCCTTAGTCCGTCAAAAATGCAGTCCATCTGACTACGTTCCATCACTCACACACAAAGCTACGCGGACGTGGCACATTCCGTCCTAGCGGTTTGACGTTCTTGCCTAAATTGCATCCAGTGCCACGTGCGTTGGCACTTCTGTGCGGACGTACTTCATGTGTGGGTCTCTATTGATCAGAATTTTATGCTACCACGGACGTTAATATGTGTGGAAACACGGACGTGATCACTGTGTTCGTCTGACACGGGCCTAAAAGTGAATGAAGCCAAGGGGCTGGATGGAATTCACCCACGAGTACTGAGGGAGCTAACGGAAATAAGTAGGGTTGCATCGAGTACAAGTCCCGTTACTTTTTTCCAGGTATTCACTGACACCGAGTACCGATACTTTTATTTAAAGTCATGTGACCGCTTTCCAATAAACAATTTAGGATGATGCCGAAAGCCTTCCAGTTTATTAGGGAGCGCATATAAGACCAGTATCAAAACACATACACCATGTGATAAGTGGGACTAAGGTGGAGGAATACTCATCTTAAATATATGTCCTACAGTATTCATATAGAATCCTGCAAAATAAGGGAATAAACCAAAAATGTGCGGTATCAGATTGTCAATGCACTGGGATAAACTACAAAGTTTACACTCAAACTTGGAGCCTAGTAGGCTCTTGATCTTCGCCTGTAAGCCACTATGGTTCTGTTTTACACGTGATTGAAGGTTTAATGAGAAAACGTTTCCATGTGGGGATGTCGGAATTCCTTGGATTTATGAAATGTTATGCCTGTGTGGCCTTGCTTATATAGGCAAGACCGTTACCCTGCTTTGTGAGAGAATTTGGAACCATAGGTCTAATATAAGAACGGCCTATAGGGATGGGAAATCGGATAAACTGGTGGCGAGACACTTTTTGGAGTATGGCCACCCATTGTCTTCCTTAAAGTTTTTGCCATATTCCACCATTAAAAAGAGGGGGAGACAGAGCGTTTGCACTCCTCCAAAAAGAGGCACAATGGATACATAGGCTAGATACAGTACATCCACAGGGCCTTAATGAAAGAAATATGTATTCAGCATACATTTGATAGATTATGCCCCCACGGTACACATACAGATATAGTAGACTTGTGGTAATCTAGGGCAGTAAGTATAAAACAACGGTGTTACAATATGTGCAACTTGAATCTGCTGTAGTTTGTTTTTAAGTTTGTTATTAATGGTTATAGGTGGTGTGGTATGTTTTTGCATATCTTTCTCCAGTCATTACCCTCAGGCTGGGTAGAACTGTGGGCTGTGGACAAGTTAGCGGTGAATACATTGCGACCCAGGTAAACGTTGGGGTTGCCAGGGTAACGAGCGTGAAGTCATTGATCGGCGCATGCGCACTGGCCAAGTGTACACTCCGGGATCTCTACACGCCGGTGGGGAGTGATTGGGGCTATTATTGTTGTTAATTGTGATGCCTATTTATATGGTACATGTATTTTTGTATGTGTATGTCTGTCCTGAAGACGGCTCCGTGTGTGGAGCCGAAACGTCGATATTTATGGACTCTATAAACTAAGAACCTTTGAAAATCCCTGGAGTGCTGGCGTACTTGTTGCTTGTTATCCATTGTGGGCCATCGCTGAGCATCGGGTATTGGAAAGAACATTGGTGAACCGTGAGTGCAAAACCTTTTTGTTATATATATATATATACACACATACACATACACACACACACAATGAAACAAGGGGTTGCCACGATTGGCTGAATTCAAAAAGAAAAAACAATTCATACACCGTTTTTTCATCGTCACATTCAAAAGTTAAGTAGCAGACATAATAGCTGTTAAAGAAAAAGGGAACGGAACAAACAAAACAAAGGTGTCTTGCCTGGACAGGCTTGACTCAGTAAAGGTTGTGGGAAAGTATATATTGTGAGAGCTTTGTGTTCAGTCAACAGCACAGGTTAGCAAGTAAGACTAGGATTGTAAAGGATCAGGACCTGCTACTATTTCAGCAGAATACCAGTCACTGGTATGGAAATTGTTCTTAAAAATATACTTGTCCAATGGACTAAAGTGAAAGCCCAATCTACTTGTCCCGATATAAACATAGACGTCTCTAGAAGAGGGGGCCACAGGGAGAAATCTTCCCCCTAGGTTATTCCTTGCACCCCCACCAGGAATCAGTATCCAGCTTCCCCCACTTTTTCAGACTGATGTATCTCTGTCCCCGTAGTCGATCGAGGTTTCATTTGAAAAGGACAGAGTCTGGCCGTTCCAAGGATACTCAACATGACTATATACAATGCAAGATAAGAATCTTTAAAAAAAAAATTGCAACGTAACAATTTTTCTCACAGGGTTGAAATGGCTCAGCAGTGAAAGGGTTAATGGTCAGACTATAGATTACATTGTGTATTACTTTCATTTTTGCCTTGGTTTGGTTTTATTTTAAGGGATAATGGGTAGGCTACATGCCTCACAGTGTATACATTTCACATTTTCCCTTGATAAATGGCATTTTAGGGGTTAATGGGTCCACCAAATTGCAGCAAATAAAATATTGCATTTATGAGGTTGGTAAAACAAAAAGGTATCATCGCACCACATTACTCTGGTATATTGCAATCTTATTTATATACACTTAGTTTTTTCAGTGGTATGATTTAGTGGTGAAAATTATTAGTGGCCCCCAATTTTGACTGTTTTATCTTATGTCCCCCCCCCCCAATTTTGTTCCTAGAGTCGCCACTGTTGATAAATATAATTTCAACAAAATAGCATTAGGTATTCATTCTTAACTAGAGATTTAAAACTTCCGGAAATTTTGAAGCCATGGAGAAGAATAAACTTTTTTTCTGGATAAATTGAAAATATGCACATATTTTTTAGGTTTATAAATTAAAATTTAACTTTGTTTCACTGGAAATAAAAGTACAGTTTATTTAGTAACTTGAATTTGCTTTTTATAATTTTATCTTTTGTTTCAAATTGAAAAACAACAAGGACTGTATATGATAGTATGAGAAGTAATCACCCCTCCATTTCCTGAAGAGCAACAATAAAAGGAAGAAACCATCAGAGCGCACACACACACACACACACACACACACACACACACACACACACACACCAAATTTTCCCCTTAGCACCAATAACAAAAGGAAGTAACTGGCATTATTTGTGTCTGTAGGATCTGGATACATCAATATTTAAGCTCCATGTTGAGGTTTAACTTTCGAGTGCTGCTTTAAATAAATAGAGAATAGGAAACAAACGACACAACAGATACAATACACACAATTTAATCTCATTTTCTGTTTCTCCTTCCTCTCCATCTGTAATTTTTCTCATGGACTTCTAAAAATTTAAGGTTTGCACGGATTGAAACAAGCGTTTCTCCCCTTTCACAGGTTAGTTTGTTTCTTGATTTGGTATGAGTATTAGTAAACATAGAGCAGATTCTTTCACAGAAGATGCAGGAATCTGCAGGAAGCGAGATGCAGGAGGTGTCAGAGGTCGTGTTGTGCAGAGACATTGCCACCAGGGCCGTCTTTAACACAGGGCAAAAGGGGCAGCTGCCCCGGGCCCAGTCATTGTTGAGGGGCCCAAAGCAGCTGCCCCTTAGGCCCAGTCATTGTTGAGGGGCCCAAAGCAGCTGCCCCTTGGGCCCACGTATTCTGTGGCCAACCGCTGGACTGGGATACCGGGAGACAGGAGGAATGTGGAAGCCTGTGCTGAGAGGCCGTGTGGAGAGAGAACACAGGCTTCCGCATCTGGCTCCTCCCCTATCTCCCCCCCTCCATCTTCCTGTCCTGCGCATAGCACTCTGTGTGCACGGGGAGTGAAGGGGGGGGGGCACAAGTAGAACAGAGCTAGACAGCCAGGGACCCAGCCAGGGGGGCAGTGGTGTCAGTGGTGTATTTTGGGCGGCACTTTACAGGGGGCAGCACCCCGCCGCTTCGTGGGACACGCCCCCCACAGCCACCAGTTACTGGATCCTGGAGTGAGGTCCTCGGTGCAGCCGCAAGAGGAGCAGCCAGTGCGTCAAAATAAATCGGCAGTGTGATGCACAGCATCTAACTGGCTGCTCCTCCGTCACTCTGTGCCGCGAGAACACTGGGAGGAAGTTATCATAAACATCACTTCCTCCTCCCAGCACTCGTCCACTCTGCCACCTGCCACGGAGTATGAAAGGGCCTGCTGCTGCTGGCTCCCAGCAGGACAGAAAGAAAGGTAATATGAATCATACTGGGAGAATGGGCTGAAAGGGGGGGGGTGTAATGAATGTGGGGTAAAATTAAAGGGGGGGCAAAATTACTTTAAGGAGGGGGGGCAAATGACTAAGGAGGGGGGCCATGTTGCAGGACCCAGCCCCCATTAACCGCCAACTGTGCAGGAGAATGTATTGTATTCACTTTCTCTCTACTGTTTAGCACTCCAAATCTAGCTCAGAGATCCCTCCCCTTGATCTCTGACATGCTGTGAAAGTTTTTATTGCCAAAGGAGGGGCGTTTCATGGTTGCCATGGAGTTGGACGCTATCAGTGAATGTGATGTGATAACAGGACTGCGAACAGTGTGTTTACTAATCCAACCCATGTGCAGCCCCAGGAGAGATACAACCAATGGGAAATCAAAGCTGCAGACTGCTTGTCAGAGGATTCAGTGATGCAGGTGCAGCAAGCTGTGATTTTAAACACAGCTTTGTGTATCAGGCCTGCAATAGCACCTGCAAATACACATTTGGGTAAGAATGGGCATGAGTGGTTATAATTTTTTGTAAATATTGACACATGGTCAGTGTTCCCACACTTCATTTTTATTAAGGACTTGACCCTGCACACAATCCTAACATTCACCCTCTCATTCCACATACATAGATCCACACAATGATCCCATCACAAACCCTCTCATGCCACACAGATACACACAATCCCATCACAAAACCTCTCATTCCACACAGATACACACAATCCCAACACACACCCTCTCATTCCATACAGATTCACACAATCCCATCACACACACACACACACACCTGTTTAATGAGATGAGTGGGGGCTGTTTAATGACATGATGAGCGAGGGGTGTTTAATGAGATGAGGGGGGGGGCTGTTTAATGAGATGAGTGGGGGTTTAATGAGATGAGGTTTAATGAGATGAGTGGAGGGGTTAATGACATGATGAGTGGAGGGGTTTAATGAGAGGAGGGGGTTTAGTGAGATGAGTGGGGGGGTGTTTAATGACCTGATGAGTGGGGGGTTAATGAGATGAGTGGGGGATGTTTAATGACATGAGTGGAGGGGGTGTTTATTGACATGAAGACTGGGGGGTTTAACCCCTTAAGGACGGGAGTAATTTTACAAGTTTGGAACACTTTTGAACACTTCTAAAAGTAGAATTTCAGCTATTCGCTGTTCAACCATAATTTACCTCTTACATATTAAGTGTACTCACCCTTATTATATATCATTTTGTTCAGGAGAAATAGGGCTTTCATCTTCCATCAAAGATTTATATATAAAATATATTATAGTATGAAAAAAAACCTAAAAACTATGAGAAAAAAGGAAATTTTGCAATTTTCAAAGTTCTCCATTGTATTTTTAGTGTGAATGACATTGTACGCTTAGCATTAAATGAAATAAAATACATATATTTCTGGTCGGCAAGGTCTTACGAGTTCAACGGTACCCCCATGTAGAGGTTTTATGAGGTCTTGGAAAGTTACAGGGTCAAATATAGAGTTTGCCCATTTCACGTTTTACAACTTGAAATTTGCCAGATTGGTTTCCTGGCCCTATGTTGACTTTGAGAGGTTATGGCAGCCCAGGTATGAAAAGTACCCCAACATGTCATACCATTTTGAAAAGTAGACAACCCAGGCTATTCCAAATGGTGTACGTTTTTTTTTTTATAGTAGTCTTAGTCGCAAACTTGGTCTTCATGTTTGTGTTTTGCATTTTTCACACAAAAACTGTTATTTTGCTGCTAATATCATGCTCAGTCAACCTTTTCCTGGCCTACAACATTGATATTTGTGGTCGGCAATGTGTTACGAGATCAACGGTACCCTCCATTTAGCATTTTTAATTGCTTTTTGGAAAGTTACACGATCAAATGTAGAGTTTGCCAGATTGGTTTTCTGGGCCTAGGTTGAATTTGAGAGGGTATGGCAGCCCAGGTATAAAAAGTACCCCAACATGGCATATCATTTTGAGAAGTAGACAACCCAGAGTGTTGAAAATGGGGTATGTCCAGTTTTGTATAGTAGCCACTTAGTTTTCAAGATTGTGTTTTGCATTTGTTTTACACGAAAACTGTCATTTTGCTGCTAATATCCTGCTCGGTCAACCTTTTACTGGCCTATAACATTGATATTTGTGTTCGGCAATGTGTTACGAATTCAACGGTACCCCATATGTAGCATTTTTATTTAGTTTTTTGGTAATTTGACAAGTGATTTTCAGGATTTATGTCGACTTTGAGAGAACATGGCACGCCAAGAAAGAATATTGCTCCAAAGATGACGCGCCAATGATTCTAAATTAGTATTTTGAGTTGTTTGGTGCAGCCACTTTAGAATAGCTGGGCTTAACGTAAACAGGGACAGGCCAAATTCAGGGTATTCCAGAAGTCAGAGTAGTCATTATAACAAGCCAATGAGTCGGTACAGGCAGCAAACAAAGAGTAGTCGGTATAACAAGCCAATGAGTCGGTACAGGCAGCAAACAAAGAGTAGTCGGTATAACAAGCCAATGAGTCGGTACAGGCAGCAAACAAAGAGTAGTCGGTATAACAAGCCAATGAGTCGGTACAGGCAGCAAACAAAAGGTAGTCGGTATAACAAGCCAATGAGTCGGTACAGGCAGCAAAGGGTAATCGGGACAAAGCAGAAAAGGGGATTTAGTAATTTAGCTCGTATGATAAATTTTGAAGCACTCGGTTATGCAGAGGCCAGGTAGAGATGGGCAGGTAGGGCAATAATAACTAGAATCCTTTCGGATTCCTTTCTTGCGGCAGACACGACACTTTTTCTGGGGGGACTTTTTACAGCGGGTGGGAGGGACTCGGAAGGAAAGTGTCTGCCGCTTAATCTTTGGAGATCTCCTGATTCCAAAGCGGATGTAACGGGGGCCGGGGTTAGGATAAGTTGGGATATGATCTCAAGCATGAATTCTAGGAAGGGATATGGCTTTTGTACGGCTGCCTGCTTGTAGAGCACGTACGCATTAAAAATTGCTATCTCGGTCAAATAGATGGCAATCTTCTTGTACCATGCCCTAGTCTTTCGGTTCACCAGATAAGGCTGTATACATTGATCAGCCAAGTCTACTCCCCCCATAAACTTGCTGTAATCTACAATGCACTTCGGCTTTTCCAGTGGCTCAGTCCTCCCTCTCACAGGCACTGGCACTGTACTTTCGTCATGCACTGTAGATAACATGTATACATCCTTCTTATCGGTGAACCGAAGGGCTAGCACTTCTTCCTGACGTAAAGATGAAGAGGAGCCTCTACTTTTTTGCCTGCTGTCAGGATTTGGGGAAAACCTCTGCGATTCTTCCGCACTGTGCCACACGCAAGGGTCTCGAAACAATATAAATTTTTAAATAGGTCGATACTGGTGTAATAGTTATCGACCCATAAATGATAGCCCTTGTTGAATAGGGGATAGACCAGATCCCACACAATTTTTCCACTGGTGCCAATACAATCGGGGCATCCTGGAGGGTCAAGGTGGCTATCTTTCCCTTCGTATATTCTAAACGCCCAGGTGTAGCCTGTTGTGGACTCACACAATTTATAAAATTTGACGCCATACCGGGATCGCTTGCTTGGGATATACTGCTTGAAGAGCAGTCTGCCTTTGAATTTCATAAGGGACTCGTCTACAGATATATTTTGGTCGGGAACATAATTATCGGTGAATTTGGCAGATATAAGACTGATCAGGGGCCGAATTTTATAGAGGCGGTCATGCATTGGGTCGTTTCTTGGTGGGCACAGTGCGTTATCATTAAAATGGAGGAATCGCATGAGATTTTCGTATCTATCCCTCTTCATAACCCTTGGGAATAGTGGAGTAGCCAGGATGGGGTTTTTGTGCCAGTAAGACCGGATACTTGGCTTCTTCACTATTCCCATTACGAGGTTAGAGCCCAAATTTTTTTTAACTCTATCACATCCGTTGGGTGCCACTTGTTACGTCTGTGGCGATGTGAATCCGGATGCGCATCAAGATACTGGTTGGCAAACAGGTTGGTTTGCTCAACCACCATCTCGAATACATCGTCCGACATAAACAGGTTAAAAAAGCTCACTGGCTCACAGTCCTCTACCCTTACTGTGATGCCAGGAGTCGCCAGAAATGGGGTATTTCTGGGGCAGCCATATTTGGGGGTACCCAAATGCTCTCGTGCCTCCCAGTAGATGGTGGGGGGTCACCATCACTGGAGGGTTCACTAAGGGGCTCTATATCAGAGGCTGTGAGGGTGTCACTGTCGGCGAGAGCGTCGCTCTCAGAGGCGGCCAGGATCTCATATGCCTCTTCTGGGGAATAAAAGCGGGAGGACATTTTTATGGGAGGTCGGGGAACTGATGGGGTCAAGTACACAAATAAAATATTAGAACACCTAAACTAAGCCCTTCCGGTCCTTGTAGTGGCCGGTACTTCTATCTATCTAGACAAGGGTAGTCAGGAATGCCAAGGGTCGTATGCCAATGCGGGTAGTCAGAAATGCCAGGGGTTGTATGCCAATGTGGGTAGTCAGAAATGCCAGGGGTCGTATACCAATGCGGGTAGTCAGAAATGACAGGGGTCATATGCCAATGCGGGTAGTCAGAAATGCCAGGGGGTCGTATGCCAATGCGGGTAGTCAGAAATGCCAAAGGGTCGTATGCCAATGCGGGTTCTCAATCAGGGGTACACTGCAGGCCAGGGGGTACAGTGCCTGGGTTTTTTTTCAGGTTTTTTTCCAGTCAGGTTTTTTTCCAGTT
Organism: Leptobrachium leishanense; assembly: GCA_009667805.1. Taxonomy (NCBI): domain Eukaryota; kingdom Metazoa; phylum Chordata; class Amphibia; order Anura; family Megophryidae; genus Leptobrachium; species Leptobrachium leishanense. The sequence continues at coordinate 73,669,909 of CM019073.1, read as the reverse complement.
ATTTTTTTCAGCCAGGGGGTACTGTGCCAGGAGGGTACAGTGCCAGTCTGGAGAGTACAGTGCCAGCCAGGAGGTACTGTACCTGGGTTTTTTTTTTCCAGTTTTTTTTTTTTCAGCCAGGGGGTACTGTGCCTGGGGATTTTTTTTTTCAGCCAGGGGGTACTGTGCCTGGTTTTTTTTTTTCAGCCAGGGGGTACTGTGCCAGGAGGGTACAGTGCCAGTAGGTGCCTGGGGGGTACAGTGCCAGGTGGGTACACTGCCAGTGGGGGTACACTGCCAGGTGGGGTACACTGCCAGGAGGGTACAGTGCCAGTAGGTAGTGCCTGGGGGTACAGTGCCTGGGGGGTACAGTGCCAGTAGGTGCCTGGGGGGTACAGTGCCAGGTGGGTACAGTGCCAGTGGGGGTACAGTGCCAGGTGGGATACACTGCCAGGTGGGTACAGTGCCAGGTGGGGTACACTGCCAGGTGGGGTACACTGCCAGGTGGGGTACACTGCCAGGAGGGTACAGTGCCAGTAGGTAGTGCCTGGGGGGTACAGTGCCTGGGGGTACAGTGCCAGTAGGTGCCTGGGGGTACAGTGCCAGGTGGGTACAGTGCCAGTGGGGGTACAGTGCCAGGTGGGGTAAAGCCAGGTGGGGTACACTGCCAGGTGGGGTACACTGCCAGAGGGTACAGTGCCAGTAGGTAGTGCCTGGGGGTACAGTGCCTGGGGGGTACAGTGCCAGTAGGTGCCTGGGGGTACAGTGCCAGGGGGTACAGTGCCAGTAGGTGCCTGGGGGGTACAGTGCCAGTGGGGGTACAGTGCCAGGTGGGATATACTGCCAGGTGGGGTACACTGCCAGGTGGGGTACACTGCCAGGTGGGGTAGTGCCAGGTGGGGTAGTGCCAGGTGGGGTACAGCCAGGTGGGGTACACTGCCTGGGGTGTGGGGTACAGTGCCTGGGGTTTTAGGTAGTTTTAGGTAGTTTTTTCTCTCTTTTTTCTCTCTGCCTCTCTCTGCCTCTCTCTGCCTCTCTCTGCCTCTCTCTGCCTCTCTCTGCCTCTCTCTGCCTCTCTCTGCCTCTCTCTGCCTCTCTCTGCCTCTCTCTGCCTCTCTCTGCCTCTCTCTGCCTCTCTCTGCCTCTCTCTGCTCCTCAGATCGCAATGAGGAGCAGGAGAAAGGGGCAGAGACAATGTCTTAGCCAATGCAACCTCATTGGCTGAGACATTCTGACAGTTGCAGAGGTGACAGCTTGTCACCGCTGCAACTGACAGCTCCAGACGCCGGATTGGCTGCCTTGGCGATTCCACGAGGGAAACGGCCCGCCTCCCTTCCCACAATGCCGATCGCCAGCTGGGAGGGTCTGCCCGGGTGTCAGACAGACCCCCAGCCAGCGATCAGCATTGTGGGAAGGGAGGCGGGCCGTTTTTCGCGCCCAGAGGCAGCAAACACCGCGGGGCGTACCATGCCGTCCTGCGGCATTAAAGCCCACGTGGTGCAGGACGGCATGGTACGCCCTGCGTCCTTAAGGGGTTAATGAGATGAAGAGGGGGGTGTTTAACGATATGAAAAGAGTTAGGGGGTTTGGGGTGAAAAGAAAAGAGGGTGGCGTTTGGAATGAAATTAGCGTTTTATTGCTGTGCATTTCTGTAAATGCTCATACACAGTGCACATTTCTGTGGATTTCATTGCTGTGCAGCTCTGTGATACGCTCATACACGGTGCACATTTCTGTGGGTTTTATTGCTGTGCAGCTCTGTAATACGCTCATACACAGTCCACATTTCTGTGGGTTTTATTGCTGTGCAGCTCTGTAATACGCTCATACACACTGCACATTTCTGTGTGTTTTATTGCTGTGCAGCTCTGTGATACGCGCATACACACTGCACATTTCTGTGGGTTTTATTGCTGTGCAGCTCTGTGATACGCGCATACACACTGCACATTTCAGTGGGTTTTATGGTTTAACCAGTTAGAGCGGCTGTGATCCAGTATACTTGACATGCATTGGCTGATCTTTGTAAAAAATGCTTGAATTTAAACATTTCATAATTTTATTTATCTCAATAGATACATTTGAAATGGTATACAAAATATACAAGTAGGCACTTGGTATCCACTTTTAATATACAGAGAGGAAGAGGCGGAGCTCAAAGAGGAAAAGATGGAGCCTAAAGAGGAAGGGAGGGGTTTAACCAGAAAAAGGTGACCTTCACAGGAAGGGGCGTGTCAAATTTAAATTAGGGGGTGCACGAGTTTAGTCAGGCCTAAGGCAGCACAAAACCTAAATACGCCACTGCAGGGGGGCACACAAAGGACAACAACCCCCCCTGCTCCTCTTCTGACTCAGGAGGCACAGCAGCATTCAGATCGGCAGCTCTGGAAAATACAGCACAGCTGCAGACTCTCCCCTGCGTCCTTGTCCTGCCTCCTTCATTCGGGCAGCAGCTTTGGGTCCTGACAGGGAGGTAAAGTGGCACACTGAATAAATTCAGTTGCAGGGGGGGGTTGTGGCTAGTGAAGTTTTCCTGTTTCCTGATTAGGCCTATTTAAATAACTGTTTAATGTGTAAAGACCATCAGGCTTATTCAGAGAGCACCGAATAGTTACGGACTCTCTGGTTCGCCTGACTTTGGCGAGTTAAAATTTGCCGTCCCTGCAGTGAATTTAGCATTCACCGCAGGGTCCTCGACGTGCAGCGAATTGACCCGCCAAACCCTGAAAACCTGCTGAACACCGCAGAGCAACCCGCCGAACACCGCAGAGCAACCCGCCGAACGCAGCCGCAAACCTACTGAACAAAACCGCCAAATGCACCCGCCTAAGAGACGGCCAAACGCACCCGCAAGGAGACTGCTGAACGCATCTCATGACCCGCAGAACGCAGACACAAAAAGCTGACAAAAAAAAAATAAATTTAAGACTAGGGTCAGACGAGCGCATTTTGTATGGACGCACGTTCTGACGGAGGACGCAGTAGTGGCCACACAGTCCGTTTTTGTGACTAAAGCTATTTTTGACGGATGTAGATGGGAAATGAAAAAACATTCTGTCCGTCAAAAATGCTGAACGCATAAATGCAGTCCGTCTGACTACGTTTCATCACTCACACACAAAGCTATGCGGATGTTGCAGACGTGGCACACTCTGCAGTCCGTTCTAGCTGTTTTACGTTCTTGCCTAACCTGCGTCCGTTCGCTGCGTCCGTCATGCGTCCACATTTCCGTGCGGACGTACTTGTGTGTGGGGCTCCATTGGTCAGAATGTTATGCTGCCACGGACGTTAAAATGTGCGGCAACACGGACATGATAACTGCGCTCGTCTGACCTCAGCCTTAAATGGTTTTTGCAAAAAACTACTTCATGAAAATGCCTGGAATTAATATAGTATATAAGGTCCTATGAATAATAAAAAAGTCTGTTTTAAAAAAAAGCCATTTAAAAAACTTCACCAGAAAAATGCCAAAAAATTGGCTTTTTGCTGCAGATTAAAAGAATAAACGGTTTATTAGATATTGGATTAAAACTGGAATATTTTTAACATTGAAGCCTATGGGATTCGCCTGAATAAACCTGCTGAATGAAACCACTGAACATCAGGGCATTTCACTGACATTTCTCTGCTGTTCAATGTGAATAGATTAACCATCGCTTCTCTATGGGGGATTTCACTGCCGCCGAGCAGCACCGTATTTCACTGCCGCCGAACACCGTATTTCAGGGCTGCCAAACAGGCACCGTATTTGCTGGCAATTCACCAATATTTGGTAACCTGCCTGCTCTCTGAATAGCCGAATGGCCACGAAATGTCACCGTATGGGGAAATTCCCTGTTTGGTGCAGCTTCTGGGCCAGTTTGGCTCTCTCTGAATAACCATGTATGTGTGGGACTTTAGCCTAACACAGGGACTGGTCAGTAACGAGGGCTGTAATTATTATCATTATGGAATGTCTCCTCCATGTTCTATGCCAGGATATTATTTCTGTTTCCTCTTTTTTCCCCCCTGTCTGTTCTTTCAACATAAGAGCTTGTGGGCTTTTCCTTGCCCTGTGCTAAAACGGAGACACTAAGGTGGATCATGTGCGCCTGCAGGTTTCTCCTTAGTATCCCTGTTTTAGCACCATATTACGGGTCAGGTGTTAATGCAGAAGCCTGCCCCGTAATGCAGCACTAAGCGCCGCTGTGAGTGCTGCCTCCTGCAGTCCATAGGACTCCGTGGAGGCTTGTGCTGCCCGGCTGCGTGATCTGCAGGATCTTGTCTCTCGTGAGATCTTGCAGGTTTCGGGGGGGGGGGGGGCAAAAAAAATGTTTGCCCAGGGTCCAATCAATATTAAAGCCGGGTCTGATTGCCACCATGTTGCAGGAGGGATGTGATTTGCAGAAGCCCAGACTGTACTGGAGAGAACATTAACAGGGATCAAATGGAGACAAATTTAACCTCTTAACTGTCAATACCCGAGACAACAGAAACTATCATCAACTGTATCCCAACTAGCACTGTAGAAGGTAAAAGATGGTGCTCCCAATCAAGCTAAACTGAAGTCTTTTCCCTGCAGCGCCCCCTAGAGGCTGAAATGTATATTTGTGTTGTTTGAGTATTGCACTGAGACGTAGACATGTGCATTCGTTTTAGTACTAAAACGATTTAGTCCGAATTTTGGGATAATTTAGTTTTAGCATGACTCAAGAGATACGAAACTGCTCAGTACAAAAAACGAAAGAAACTAAAATAAAATGCACTACATTTTAGTTTGTCCTTTTTGTGATATTACATTGATGAGTGAAGGAGACCAGCAATGAAGAGTGCAACATCGCAAAACTACAGAAAAGATTTGTATGCGTAATCCTTCCCGACTCCTACCCGAAAATCTGACAGTGATAGAGCTCCAGAATACTCACTCGCAGCACAGACAGCCAGCACAGGAGAGGAAACCTTTACTTAACCCTTGCATGTCTATGAGGCAGACAAGATGATAAAAGCAGCTGGAGAAGGAAAACATTCAAATAAATCACACTGAAAGCTAATGACAGAGGAGGGCTGGATAGTAAAAAAACCTTTATAACAAGCAGCGCTGGGAGAAGAGAGGGACTTTTATAAAATGTGTGCTATCTCCCCTCCCGCTCTGCATAATAGGGGCTTAGGTCTGATACATTTTATATTATCCAGGAGCACTATCCCCCTTTCCTCATCTATAATACACATTTTATATAAAGTCCCTCTCCTCTCCCAGTGCTGCTTGTTATAAAGTTTTTTTTTTTACGTCTGATACATTTAGTATCCAACTCACAGTTACTCTGTTATTATGAGCTGCCAGTGTGATTTATTTTTGAATGTTTTCCCTGGATTTAAAGTGCTTAATTTTATTATAAAAATAAATTTGCACCAGACATCTCTTCTCTGAGCTTTCAGACCGATTTATGTTAATATTTGCCCTCTCCCCTACTTTTATATTCCTGTCTCTCTCCCCCACAGAGATGCAAAGTTTAAGTAAAAGTTCCCTCTCCTGTGCTGGATAAGCATTGCATTCCGAAGTTCTGCACCCTCCACATGCCAATGCAGTAGGTCCTACTGAGTAGGATGTTCTACACAGAGAGGGGCATTAATGAATGCAGGAGGATGTTCTATACATTATACAGAGAGGGGTATTAATGCAGGAGGAGGTTATATACACTATACAGAGAAATGTATAAATTGAGGATTGTTCTATACATAGAGGGACATTAATTCAGGAGGATGTTCTATACATTATACAGAGAGGGGTATTAATTAATGCAGGTGGATGTTGCATACATTATACAGAGAGGGGTATTAATGCAGGAGGATGTTATCTACATTATACAGAGAGGGGTATTAATTAATGCAGGAGGATGTTCTATACATTATACAGAGAGGAGCCTTTTTTTTAGCCCTTTAATCCAGTGGCTGTGAGCGCTGAGATCGGCTGCTTGTTATATTATCTCTCAGTACAATGTATCAGGCTCAGCTGTTACAGTAACTGACTGTAACAGCGCTCAGTTTCAGTAAAACAAGGAAATAATATTGTTCTAACCTCTTATATATAAAAATATTATTTACTAGTTTTACTGAAACTCTGAGCGCTGTGATGAGCAGCAGTCAGTTACTGTAACAGCTTTGCCTGACACATTGTGCTGAGAGTGAGAGATACTGTAACAAGCAGCGATCTCAGCACTCTGAGGAGCCACTACAATAATAATTGTATCCACTGGTTTGCAGATGAAATTAGTTTTCATACTAAAGAACTGAAAACGAATTTCTTTAGCAACTAAATAAATTGCATTTTAGGACTAATCCATTAGTTCAAAACGAAATTTTGTGCTGTGCACATGTCTACTGAGACGCGTTACTTGAATTGTATTCCAGGATTTGCTCGGCTTCAGATCAGAGAAATTTTAATGATTTAAAATTTTAAATAAAGTGTCAGAAGTCTTTCATTAAGGTCCTAATGTTATGATATGGTATTAAATCTATATTAGACATATTATATATTATTGTAAAACAACATATCACACACTTTTGTTTTTTTCAATTTTTACAAAAAAAAAAACCAAAAAAAAAAAAAAAAATGGCTTTGGGGAAAAATTTTTTTTTCCAGGCCTTCCAATCTCTATTCTTAACCACATAAAGAACAAACACAGGTATTTTATTTAAATAAAACACTTACTGCATTGCAGTTTTCTCACACTCCTATAACCCACGCATTACACATCACAGCAATATGTGATGTGAATGAGCATATCACAGAGATAGACAGCAATAAAACGCACAGTAATGTCTGGTGTGTATGAGCGTATCACAAGGCTACATGGCAATAAAACTAACAATTATGCGGTTTATTTGAATTACATTAAATTAAAGCATGTATCAAAATGTAGTATATTATTAAAATTTATTTAACGTTAGAATATAAACAATAGAATAAACTTAAATATGTTAAAATATATAAATTAGTGCAGTGGCATTGTTAAAGGGGGTGCTGTTTTTAGAACAAACAAAAAAACAACAAAAAAAAAAGAATCTATATAAATTTTTTTATATTTCTAAATTATGTGGTCATGTTTGATACAGATCCAGTGATACAGGGGCCCAAAGGACCCGTGCATCTCCTGTGGGGGGGGGGGGATATACCAGTTTGTGATGTCATCGCACACACTCACGATGATGCTGAGGGGCAGTCCCACAGAGTGGGCAGGGCTGACGTCTCTGCTCGGAGTCAGATTGGCTGCTACCTAACAGTGCTGCTATAACTAATTTTACAGGAATTGTTTGACATTTGTCATTTTACCATTGCTATATATTGCACTTTATGCAACTTCGTTTGCTGCTTGATACTGCTGTGTTTTATCACTGCTGCCAGAAATAGCATTTCCTCTCTCATGGCGCCACCTGGTGGCTCTTTATAAGTACAGACTTTCCTTTTCTTTACTTTCTCCCCCATTTAGCCCTGCTGTGGACAAGCAGCAGGGTTCGAGTGGATACCGGAGTTTTGGCTGTTCAGCACATGCGCGTGAGCTGAGCACTAAGTGCTTCCGGTATCCTGGCAGCAGGGACGCAACAGGACAGGCGTGGAGAGTCATCTGTGATGGGGAGGGAATCCCCAGGATGCTCCACACAGTGCCGGTGCTGCCAGGATACCGGAAGCACTTAGTGCTCAGCTCACGCGCATGTACTGAACAGCCAAAACTCCGGTATCCACTCGAACCCTGCTTGTCCACAGCAGGGCTAAATGGGGGAGAAAGTAAAGAAAAGGAAAGTCTGTACTTATGGCGCCACCTGGTGGCTCTTTATGAGAGAGGAAATGCTATTTCTGGCAGCAGTGATAAAACACAGCAGTATCAAGCAGCAAACGAAGTTGCATAAAGTGCAATATATAGCAATGGTAAAACGACAAATGTCAAACAATCCCTGTAAAATTAGTTATAGCAGCACTGTTAGGTAGCAGCAATACATAACATCAAGTGTATCCACTTGCATTCTTATAAGTGCAAATGTGCAAAACGTGCATGCTGATGTGTAAACTTAGCAAAATATGTGCAGCATAAACTGGTTCGTTTAAGGCTCATGTCAGACGAGCGCACCAAGTGCGGCTGCACATACCGGCGGCTGTTGCAGCCGCGTGATGCAGCGACTGGCGTACCTGGTGCAGCCGTGCGCCCGCACTTACCGGCGGCTGTCGCAGCCGCGTGATGCAACGACGGGCGCCGGTCACACGCTTGTGCACGAACTGCGCGCGCAGCAAGCGTCCGTCTAGTGAACAAACCCATTGATGCACTAGAAAGCGTGTCAACGGAGTTGCAAAGCGTGATCCTCCATAGGAGGATCGCGATTTGCACAGCTGAGGGCAGTCAGCGGCAGGGGAAGGAACGTCCGCTCTCACGGACGTTCCTTCCACTCGGCAGTGCGCTCGTCTGACACGGGCCTAAAAGTGCATCTGTGCAGTGTTTAGGAAGTGATAGCGCAACTAGAGTAGTTGATTCTATGGATAATGATAAACACTGTTAAAATTCACAGTGCAAAAGTCACAAAACACATGAGATTGTGCGCATAAAATAGAAGTTAAAATCAGTCCATTTGTATCGTAAAAAGTGCGTAAGTGCAAAGCTGCGATGCGGATTGTGTAATTCAATGTGTCACACTGAGGAAGCGGTGACATACCGCGAAACGCGTTTTGGTGTACTTTGCTGTTATGATAGATTTTATTTGGTTAATTTAGGTATAAAACGGTTTATCACATCGGTGAGCGTTTTTTCCATTTTTTCTCTGCTGCTGAGCTTACATTTCCAGAGCACCAGCCTGCTCAAACCCTGCTACCAACTTTGTTGGGAACGGGCACTGGGATCCCTTATACTACAGGATTCTGCAAAGCCCTGCATCTCCACCAACAAAGAAGGGAAATCTGGCATTCACTACCCAAGCTGCCAGCGGCCTGCATATTGAGTGTCTGAGGACACAATCATGTGAGTGAAATTCTTTAATTTTCATCATATACATGCATGTTAAGTTTTACTACTCTACGCTTTGTATGAATTTTTTCTCTTGGAGGCACTCTTGCAACTCAGACCAACGCTGAAGGCCTATCGAATGGTTTTCCATCTAATGAAGGAATAATCAGAAGGAAGCGCTGACTTTGCTCATAACCCCCCTCCCCTAAATGGGGGAGAAAACCTGTCTGAACTCAGGAACTGCCAGTCCCAGCAGTCGGGCGGTAGGATTTGCCCATCCCTGCAGTGTATTGAAGAGATGACTGAATACGTTTTCACATTGATAGTGGTAGGGCTGGGAAACAGCACTACCAGGTTTCAATAAACTTTTGAACCTGAGGTTCTTATTGAGCGTGTGGAGCCAGTCCATGTGGAAAAGGTAGTCTAATTTAGCCTGATGGAGAGAGGGAAACCGGGTGGGTTGATTCCTTGTCTCAAGAATTGTTTTGAAATTGTGACCGACAGTGGCTACCATTGAGAAAAGTTTTGTGTTTCATTTTTATAGAGGGGACTGGCCCTAGAATTAGGAAACCAGGTGATAAAAGGTACGGAGAGTATTTGAGGAGTTAATAATGGATAATTATTCAGGAATTCATTGAGCGGTATAATGTAATTTAAAAAAAATCAGCATGGTTTTATGAAACACAGATCACGTCAGACTAACCTAATTGCATTATATGAAGTAGAAATATAGATCGGGGGGGGGGCAGTGCATGTGATTTACTTGGATTTTGCCAAAGTCCCACACAAGAGGTTACTATTTAAATTAAGATAAATTGGTCTAGATGAAAATCCTTGTTCTTGGATAGAACACTGGCTATAAGAGGGTGCAAAGACTGGTCATAAATGGTAAATTTTCAAGATAGGCACCAGTAATAAGTGGCATCCCTCAGGGGTCTGCACTCCCTCGCAGGCATCACCCTGGCATCACCTGTGTCTGCACTCCCTCGCTGATCCCCACAGTCTCCTCCGCCGATCGCGGCGTTTTACTTCCTGGATTCCCTTCTCGCGAGGAGGAAACCAGCAATCGCAGTCGCGATCGCTTGAGGAGACTGCGGGGGACATCGAGGGAGTGCAGAGACAGGTGATGTATCCAGTGGTATCCCGAGCGTTGCTCGGGGTTACCGCTTCCAACATAGGAATTTAACCCTGAGTCACATTCTGGATACCGCTGGGGGGGGGGGGGGGGGGGAGAAAAATAAAAAATATATCAGACCACTCTTAGATATGGAATTCTGCAAAAATTAGACTGCCAGGGGGTGTTGATGGGACTAAACACTGGACACAAGGTCATCCATTTAGAGTGGACCAAAGGAAATTCAGCCTAAAGCATAGGAAGGGTTATTTTACGGTGAGAACAACAGCTGTGGAATTCTCTGCCTGTTGAAGTGGTTGGGTCAGAGACTGTACAGACTTTTAAAAAACGACTGGATGAATTCCTGCAAGAACGTAATATTAAGGGTTATAAGAATTAATATGTGGGTAAACGCTGCTTGATCCAGGAAGAAATCTGTCATTCTGGGGTCACGAAGGAATTTTTCCCCAGAATGTTGCATATTGGCGAGCACTTCAGACTGTTTTTTTTTTTGCCTTCTTTTGGATCAACAGCAGTAGGTAATATGTGAAAGGCTGAACCTGATGGACACATGTATGAAAAAAATTGCATCTTTTACAATTCCTATTTCGTTCATGAAAGATTATTATATAAATATATATTGAACATAAAAGCTTTATCTCTCCTTTACAGAATGGTATATAATTTGTGGGGGTTCACTAAAATACATAGTTGAAAATGCGCATAGCAAAAATGAAAAAAATTACTCTGGCCTCATCTCCCAACAAGGTTAAAACTCCTTGGACCTTAGAGGATTAAAAAAAAATTCTAAGAAACTTACATGTTGATGTTTGAGCCAGCTTTTCCTTGGTTTTCAGGGCATGTGTTCGCTCTTCTTTTAGACGCTCATCATCCTTCAACAGAGAAACCAATTGTTTAGCTTTCTCTCTGACATTCACACCCTGGTCTTTTCCATCTCTGTCCACATACTGGAAATCTTTCAGTGTCTGTATAGCATATATATTTTCTTTGCATTGCTGTGCCACCCGTTCTGAACCGGTCTTTATCAAGTACTCCATCAGTGTCATGGCCTAAAGTGAAAACAAAGTAAAATTAACAAACATCACAGATTTCTAGGTTTAAATAATAGTCTTAGGACTTTTCAGGCTTTCAATATTTAAAACAAAAGTTTTTGTCAACTATAATAAAAGTGTGTTTAAACCTGATCTTTACATCGAACCTGTGAATGAGGAGGTATACTTTCAGTGCTATACTACACTACAAACCTGTCAAAGAAACATGTGCAGAATCTGCATAAACTGACAAAATGTACTTCGTCCATGAAGAGAAGTTAACAAAATGTAAAATTTTGTATAAACTAAATCCCCTTTGGGTGATTTTTTTTCATTTTCTCTCTAACAAAAACATTTTCAAAGCTTACATTTCAGTGGTAATAACCGCAGTTGGTTTTACAATGTAAGAAGTGCACCTGTACCGCTCCCCCCCCCCCACGGTATCCCATCAGGGAATATTTTAATGATTAAAGATTTATGCAATACGTAATCTCTTAAAGAGATATGGCTGTTAGAACTAACCACACTCCAGCAAAAGGAGCCACCATGTTTGGCCTTTGAGTGGAGATCCAAATGGAAAAAAGGGCAGTGAGATTGGTCCTCAGCAGTGATGTTGGTGTGCTAACTCATTCAGCGAGCCAACAAGCAATCAAGCTGGAGAAGGAAGTGGGGGCTGTCCTGTAGAACAGCGTTTCTCAACTCCGGTCCTCCAGTACCCATAACAAACCCGATTTCCCAGATATCTGCAGCACAGTCCAGGTGAGATGATTTGCTGCTCAGTGATTGCAGGATTCAGTCTGTACTTCCTCAAGGTAATCCTTAAGTACCCCCATACAGTCCAGATTTTAAGAACCATAGTTGAGAAACACTGCTGTAGAGTAACTCTTCTGCTCACAGCTATCAATCACCGCTGTGGCAAAGTATCAAAAATAGATTTTTTGATAGCGTTTTTTTTTTTTGCAAAACCATGGTAAAAAAGGTTATCACATTTATAGGGAGAGACTCCCTATAATCTGAGGTCAACTTCCGTTGGGCATGACAAGAACTTTCACCCATTCGCTACAAAGAGCATCTGGGACACATCCTGGTAACTGCTTCTTGTATGAGGGTGTGACACAGACACCCTCCATGTCACTCATTTTCCCTTTGCCATCCTGGCTGATCTGTTCCTTCTCATCCAGTTGATTTGGTAGGGCAGTGACAGGAATCGTAGAAATATGCCCACATTATATCAGGAAAACCCATCAACTACGCCACAGCTGGAAAGAAGCTAGAAGTGATGGAGGATACTTTGGAACCCTGTATCTCCATTTCTATAAATGGGATTTCCTGGGAGGAGAAGGGGAGAGAGTAAGCAGGTAAAACAAAAGGAATTTCTTATAGAGAAAATGTACACAATAGAGAGAGCAGGTACTAAGACAGAGATAGAATACATAATAGAGGGAATGTACACCATATACACAACAGAAGACTATACAATAAGTACACAAGGGAAAGCTTTAGTTTTCTGGGGAATGTTTAAAACAGTGTAAAACCAAATAGATTTTAAAAGGTCGACCAGTTCACCCAATAGTCTCTTTCACTGGCCATAGTCTTTGGGCAGGAGGCTAGCCCACGGCCCCCTCCAGATGCCCCAGTGATGATAGGTTTCGTCACAGACGCCGCTTTTAGATTTGCTGTATTTTTTATACAGGTTTCAGTCTGTGCAATAGACAGGTTGTTGCTGGCCGCAGCCCAATCGCTCACCCAGTCTTCTGACTGTCCTGCCGTTCAAAATACCATAGCTTTGTGGGACAGACTCTCCCTCAATTAGCACCTGATGTCTCCCTTCTAATGCCCCTCTGGCGGACTAAACGTTTCCCTCCGGGTATGTGCCCGGTACCTTTTTCCACCCTCGCTGGCTGCAACCTCTCCCATATGGATTGTTTAGTTGGACTATTTGGCCTCTAGACCAGCTCTATCACCAAAGATGTCTTCGGATACATGCAACTGCGCCACTTCATGCTCCGGACCGAGATAAGGTTGGGGCAACATCTCCTACTTTCTTTAAACTCATGTGCTTGGATGGTACTTATCCACGAGGCCTAATCTTCCTCCACTACACTCTCACAAGACTCTCATGAGATGGTATACTACCCCAGCATTGCTTCACTGAGCGGAGCCCGCCATTCTCGATTTATGTTAGAGATTGTGTGGAACCTGCGGAACGCTTGTCCACATGTGGTGGACTTGTCCCAAGATTGTGAGATATTGGGAGGAGGTTGGCACCTTGCTTAGCCACGTCTTCGGGGTGGATTTACACCTGGATCTGGACCTGGTTTACATTTTTGCAAAGCCTGTGCCAGGCCTCACGGTACCTCAAAAGCGATTACCGTCCAAACTGTTATTGGCCACCTGGAAGGCCGTTGCAGAGAAATGGCGCTCCACTTCTCTCCTGTCCCAGTCCTGCATGCTTTGGATTATCGACCATATTCGGCTCATGGATGAACGCTTGGCCACTTTCCACCATACTATGCCTTCGTTTACCAAAACGTGGGAGGCCTGGGAGTCATTTGGCGGGTGAGGGGAGGAGGTTGTCCGAGGGTGTACTATGAGGATTACATCGTATGTGTCAAGATGACGGCTGCAAGCAGGACACCGGAGCACAGCCAATCCGCTATCAGGGGGCGTGGCAAACCCACAGCATTGCTCCCCGATTGGTGGATCTCACACAAGGTGCAATATTAAAAACCCAGACTGCCTTCAGTACACTACTCAGTTATCCTGCGCCTACCCAGTATCTTTCCCTAAGCTTCCCGAAACCATCTTGGAATTCCCGTGCTTTGACCTACCTATACTACGACTCTGAATACTTGCCGTCAGCCTTCAACCTTCTACCTGTACCATGACTCCTAGTCTTGGCGGTATTTTTCCTCAAAGCACAAGGTAACCCCATCCGGCATACTCTGCATGCTGAACTCCATCAACCCCAATCTGACAGTACAAACTAATTTTTTCATTATTGCTTTGTGGCCGATTGCCTGTTGTGTTGTGCCAGGGTGGACCCCCCCACATTTTCTTCTGTTTTTCTCTGAATAATAGAAAATGGCAGAGAACGATTTTCTTTTTGCAATATGACCGCTTGTATTTTTGCTTGTGTCTGACTGCTCTGCCTAAATAAAGTCTTAAAAAACTGACGTAAATCAAAAGCGCTGCAGCCAACAGCAGGCGGGTGCCAGCAGCCTACCTCCTCCACGAGGTCACTGCCAAAGGAAGGGGGATGCCGCAGCCCCAAAGACTCAAGGAATCTCAAGGAAGGCAGGAGCCTCAAGCAGGAGATGGTGCCGGTGAAAAAAATAATTTCTTGGGAGGGGAAAGCAACCGCCACAGATTAGTGACGTTTCGGCCTGGAGGGTTGTACTTATGCATGTGGGGTACATGCTTTCATGCTGTTTCCGCCAAATTCTTACTCTGCCATCTGCATGATGCAACTGCAAACATGATTCAATCGGACCACATGACTTTTTTTCCAATGCTCAACTGTCCAATCCTTTTGTTCCTGTGGGAGTTGGAGAAGTTTTATCTCGTTAACTGCAGACAGCAAAGGTGTTCGAACAGTCCTTCGGCTTCTATATCCCATACGATGCAGTGTACGCCGAACAGTGCGTTCAGAGATCATTTGAGAGGATCCCTGATTAAGATCTGCAGTAATTTGATGCACTGTTGTCCTTCTGTTGTCTTGTACCAGTCTTGCCACTCTCCGTCATGCCCTAACATTGACTAGTCACTGATAGCCACAATTTGCACGTTCAGACCCAGATTTCGGCTGTCAGTCCAGTTTTTAAACACTTTAACAGCTGCTCTTGAACATTTAACGAATTCTGCTGTTTTGCTGATACTCGCTCCATGGCTCCGAGCGCCAACAATCATCCCATGTTCAAAGGCTGTTAAATCCCGTTGTCTACCCATATCTTCAGGAAAAAAAAAAAATCACTTCTACTGTTGTGGTAAACAACCCGCTTCCCTATTTATAATGGGCTGGCCCTCTAGCAACTTCAGCGTGAAATTATAGCCAATTTGCCTAAAAACGTCAGGTGGTCATAATAATCTGGCCACTCAGTGTAGTGCAAGATGTTTTTTAACAGTATATATGATTAAGGCCTCCAGGCGGAAGGGGTTGCTTTCCCCTCCAATAAGTTATTTTTTTCACTGGCACCATCTTCTGCTTGAGGCTCCTGCCTTCTTTGATTTTACTAAAAAAAGACACTTTGGTCAGTCTCTGCATTTTATGTATATTTGATGTTCTGTCTCACCCAATGTACAGCGCTACAGAGGTGGTTAGCACTTTATAAATACTTGTAACTGATCACACATAATATTGTCCTTTGCTGCCATCTACTGTTCAAACTTGTGAAAGTTTGATTTATACAATGTTATATAGCATACTGCATGTGATTTCTTTCCCCTGTATACTAGTAGAGCAGTGGTTCCCAACCTTTTTTCACCTGAGTACCCCCTGACAGCCCATTTCCATAATTTGCAACCCTATTAAAAAAAAAACTTTCAATATAATTTACTTTGTTTCTTTCGCCTCCATTTGTGTCTCAACTATCTCTCCTTTTTCTCTGCCTTATCTACCCTGGTCTCGCACCTTCTACCCAGCTTTTCCTCTCTCCCCCCCCCCCAGTTTCTCCACATCTACCCCCTGCTTCTCCTTATCTTCTCCTCCCAGCTTTTCCACATCTCCCCCCCAGCTTCTTCTGGTCTCTTCCATAGCTTCTCATCTCCACCGCAGCATTTCCTTATCTTCTCCCCTGCACCCCCAGCTTTTCCATATCTCTTCCCCATCAAGTCCCTCTCTCTTCCCTGGCTTCTCCTTATCCTCAACCCTGCACCTCTCCATCTCCTACATAGCGCCTCCTTATCTTCTCCCCAGCTTCTCATTATCTCTTCGCATCTACTTATATATATTTACCTCTGTTACTCACCTTCTCATTTCCCACACCACAAGCAATGTCAGAATTTTAGAGTTATACTATTCATAAAACAAAATGTGCCAAAATAAATGCAAAAAAAACCTAGCCTTTTTCAGTTTTAGTTAAACAATTGCATATTTTCTCAGAAAAATACAGTAACAGGTTCCCCGTGCAATATAAAAGCATGATAGAATGTATAATAATAATTTTACACACACAGTCATCTGAATAGAAATGTACTTTTTATTTTTTTTCCTATATCACTGACATACCCAAACATGAGCACACACACATGGATTTGTGACTGTGTGGTGGGATATGTGGAGCACTGTGATACATTCATACACACTGCAAATTGCTGTATCAGAGCTCCACAGCAATAAAACTCACAGTAATGTGCAGTGTGTATGAGCATATCATCGAGCTCCATAGCAATAAAGCTCACGCTTATTACTGTGAGTTTTATTGTTGTGCATCTTCCATCTTGTTATATGCTTATACACACACCGCAAGTTACTGTATCACAGAGCTGCACAGCAATAAAACTCACAATAATATGCAGTGTGTGTGAGGGTATCACAAGCTCCACAGTAACGTGCAGTGTTTGAAGGTATCATAGAGCTCCAGAGTAATGTGCAGTGTGTATGACGGTGCCTAAGAGCTCCACAGTAATGTGTGGTGTGTGGATATCACAGAGCTCCACAGTAATGTGCCGTGTGTAGGAGGGTGCCACAGAGCTCCACAGTAATGTGCGTTGTATGTGAAGTTTTCACAGAGCTCCACGATAATGTGCTGTGTGTATGAAGGTAACCCAGAGCTCCACAGTAATCTGCGGTGTGTGTGAGGGTATCGCAGAGCTCCACAGTAACGTGCGGTGTGTATGACCGTGTCACAGAGCTCCACAGTAACGTGTGGTGTGTGTGACGGTGTCACAGAGCTCCACAGTAATATGCATTGTGTGGGGATATCAGAGCTCCACAGTAACGTGCAGTGTGTGAGGGTATCACAGAACTCCACAGTAATGTGCGGTGTGTGTGAGGGTATCACAGAGCTCCACAGTAATGTGTGGGGTGTGCGAGGGTATCACTGACAAGCTCACAAGGGCTTGAGGTGGTCTACTCCTAAGTGGGCTATTTTCAAGTGGAGTTAAAAACAGGAATTCTACCTGTACTGGTCTGGTTTGTATCTTTAGAGGGAGAGAAACCTCTGGTTTATTTGTCAATTTAATTTCTCTTTTTGGTTTTCTTTTCTGCTGTTTTTTTTTTTTTTTTTTTTTTTTTCTGTTGTGCTTTTTGGTTGTTTTTTTTCCCTGGGTGGCTGGTGACTTGTTAATTGGGGGCGTGTAGCCTGTCAGGTGATTTCACTTGTATGGCTACATAATCTCAGGGGCAACTCACTGAGCTTGCTTACAGGGGCTTGAGGTGGTCTACTTTTTAAGTGGGCTATTTTCAAGTGGAGTTAAAAACAGGAGTTCAAATAACAGGTATCAATTGTTGTTTATATATTTGTTATCTTGTTTTGGGTATGAGTTTAGCAAGCTTGAAGGTTTGACCCAGTGCACATCCTGCTGCATGTATGCATGTCTGGAGGAATCCTTCCAGGGTCCATATCTCTGTAGCAAGTGTGAACGTGTAGCTCTTCTGGAAGCTCATATTGGAGATCTGGAAGGGCAAATCGTAACGCTGAGGCAGATTGACAATCTTGAAAGGAGCCTGCTTCTCACGGAGCAAAGTATAGTTGAGGAATCTAGGGGTGTGGGAGGAGTGGAGTTAACCGGGGAACAGGTTGGTAGCTGGGTGTCAGTGACACGTGGTAGCAGGGGGGAGGGAAGAGGAAAAGGTTGGCTAGTCCTGATCTTGCGCACACCAACAGATTTGCCCCCTTGAGCGAAGATGTTGGGTGCAGCAGCTCAGGTGTAGCAGTACTGTAGGCTGCTCCCTCTAACAGCCGGGGGATCAGCCCACCAAGTAAGGAGGGATAAAGAGGGCAAGTAAGCCTAGACAGGTTGTGGTGGTAGGGGACTCTATTATTAAGAGAGTAGACAGGGTAATCTGTCGCGCTGATCGCCTTAACCGGACAGTTTGCTGACTGCCGGGTGCCTGTGTTAGGCATGTGGTTGACAGAGTTGATAGATTATTGGGAGGGCTGGAGATGACCCAGCTGTCATGGTCCATATTGGTACCAATGACAAAGTAAGCGGAAGATGGAAGGACCTGAAGAATGATTTCAGGAAATTAGGAAGTAAACTTCAAGGTAGTATTTTCTGAGATCCTACCTGTGCCACGTGCTACAGTGGAAAGACAGCGGGAGATTAGGGAGGTCAATGCGTGGCTTAAAGCTTGGTGCAGGAAGGAGGGCTTTGGGTTTTTAGAGCACTGGGCTCATTTTGCACTGGGGTACAATCTGTATAGTTGTGATAGATTGCACCTGAATGGAAGAGGGTCTGCTGTGCTAGGGGAGAGGATGGTTAAAAGGTTGGAGGAGACTTTAAACTAGTGGAAGGGGGGGAGGGATACAGTATCTTACAAAATGGAGACAGAGCAGATAGCGGAAGGTTTCAGTTCAGACTAAGGGGGGTGGAGCCGGGGGGATGGGTAATGTCAGAACAGTGGAGGCATGTAATGTAAAGTCGCATTCAGCATGTGTGGGTAGAGACAACATTAAATGTATGCTTGCTAATGCAAGGAGCCTCAATAATAAGATGGGGGAACTAGAGGTAATAGCATACACTAAGCAATACGACATTATAGGAATAACAGAAACGTGGTGGGACGAAACGCATGACTGGGCTGTAAACTTAAACGGTTATACATTGTTTAGAAGGGATAGGAAACATAAGAAAGGGGGTGGAGTGTGTTTATATGTAAATCAGGATTTAAAGCCTAATATTACACAACTGGAAAGCGATGAGGAAATGTGGAATCCTTATGGGTAAATATTTCGTTGGGAATAAACAGGGAAGTCAACTATTGGTTGGCATATGTTATAAACCACCTAATATAGATAATGATGAGTAAGAACAACTGTTAGAGCAAATTAGGAAGGCTGCAGATCATGGTAGCACTTTAATTATTGGAGATTTTAATTACCCGGACATTAATTGGGATAGTGGGACTAGTAATTCAGCAAAGGGAATCGGTTCCTGAACATTTTAAATGATACCTTCATGTCACAACTGGTAGAAACACCAACTAGAGAGGATAACTGTCTGGACCTGGTTATAACAAATAATGTGGATCTTTTCTCAAATATTAATGTAAAGGAACAGTTGGGAAATAGCGACCATAATATGGTGACTTTTGAAATAAACTCAAAAAAACACATTCATAAGGGGCATGCTAAAATATATAATTTTAAAAAGGCCAACTTTATCAAAATAAAGGAAGCTCTCAATGTCACTGACTGGCAGAAACTCTTTCACGGGAAAAACACTGAGGATAAGTGGAATATCTTTAAACTAACACTAGAAAAGTACACGTCACAATATATTCCACTGGTTAATAAATATAAAAGAAACAGACTGAAACCAATGTGGCTTAGTAGGAAGGTAACTAAGGAAATGAAAAATAAAAAGAAGGCATTTAAAGTTTTTAAATCTGATAAATCTGAGGCATCCTATAAAGCATATAGGGTAGCCAATAAAGCATGTAAAAATGCGATTAGATGGGCTAAACTAGATAATGAAAAAGAAATAGCCAAAGAGAGCAAGACCAACCCTAAAAGATTCTTTAGGTACATCAATTCTAAAAAACCAAGAGTGAAAATGTAGGTTCACTAAAATCTGAGTCAGGGCTATTGTTAACTGAAGATCAGGATAAGGCAGAAATTTTAAATGATTATTTTTCTTCAGTATTTATCAAAGAGAAACCTATAACAGGAGACATGAAATTCATTAATAAAAACTTACTAATACAAAGTGACTGGTTGACTCAGGACAAGGTTTTACAGAAATTAAACAATGTGAATGTTAATAAAGCCCCAGGGCCAGATGGAATTCATCCGCGAGTACTGAGAGAGCTATGTGTTGAAATATGTAAACCTCTGTTCTTAATCTTTCAAGATTCTTTTATTTCAGGAATAGTACCAGAGGATTGGAGAAAAGCTGACGTGGTCCCTATATTTAAGAAAGGTTTAAAATTTGTGCCTGGGAATTATAGACCTGTGAGCTTAACATCTGTGGCTGGGAAAGTATTTGAGGGGTTACTAAGGGATAATATTCAGGAATTTATTGGGAGGTATAATGTAATTGGCAAAAATCAGCATGGTTTCATGAAACACAGATCATGTCAGACTAACCTAATTACGTTCTATGAGGAAGTAAGTAGAAGTATAGATCAGGGGTCGCAGTGGATGTGATTTACTTAGATTTTGCCAAAGCTTTCGACACAGTTCCACACAAAAGGTTACTATTTAAATTAAGAAAAAATGGTCTAGATGAAAATACTTGTTCTTGGATAGAAAACTGGCTAAAAGATAGGGTACAGAGAGTGGTCATAAATGGTACATTTTCAAGATGGACACCAGTGGTAAGTGGTGTCCCTCAGGGGTCTGTTATAGGACCAATATTATTCAATTTATTTATAAATGACCTTGAGATAGGCATTGAAAGTCATGTATCAGTGTTTGCAGATGACACAAAGCTAGGAAAAGAAATACAATGTGAGCAGGATGTTACTTCGCTGCAGAGGGATTTAGATAGATTGGGGGACTGGGCACTTAAATGGCAGATGAAATTTAATCTAGATAAATGCAAAGTTATGCACTTTGGAGTGAAGAACACACAAGCAATTTATACCCTAAATGGTACGGAGTTAGGGAAATCCAAGCAGGAGAAGGATTGGGAATAATCATAGACTTCAAACTAAGTAACAATGTGCAATGTCAAACAGCAGCCGCCAAGCCAGCAAAGTACTGGCATGCATTAAAAGGGGAGTTCACTCACGGGATGAAAACATAATTTTGCCTCTGTATAAATCAATGGTCAGGCCGCACCTTGAATATGCCGTGCAATTTTGGGCACCGGTCTTAAAAAAGATATTATAATCGCTAGAAAAAGTGCAGAGACGGGCAACTAAATTAATAAGGGGGATGGAAGGGTTAAGTTATGAGGAAAGACTAACAAGCTTAAACCTGTTTAGTTTAGAGAAAAGGCGCCTTAGAGGGGATCTGATAACCTTATATAAATATATACGGGGCCATTATCAACCATTGTCTGATAACCTATTCATTAACAGCTCTATACATAGGACACGGGGTCATCCATTTAGACTGGAAGAAAGAAAATTTAGCTTAAAGCATAGGAAGGGTTATTTTACGGTGAGAACAATAAAGCTGTGGAATTCTCTGCCTGTTGAGGTGGTTGGGTCAGAGTCTGTACAGACTTTTAAAAAGCGACTGGATGACTTCCTGCAGACACAGAATATTAAGGGTTATAATATTTAATATGTGGGTAAAAGCTTCTTGATCCAAGGAGAAATCTGACTGCCATTCTGGGGTCAAGAAGGAATTTTTTCCCAGTATGTTGCATATTGGCGAGCATTTCAGACTGGGTTTTTTGCCTTCTTTTGGATCAACAGCAGTAGGTTATGTGGGAGAGGCTGAACCCGATGGACGCATGTCTTTTTTCAGCCTATATAACTATGTAACTATGTAACTATGTAACTGACCAGGTTTTCCAGCTGTGGCTGCTCGGGGCCCCCATCCTTGGGCTCAGTGGGAGGCTGCGTGACGCTGGGGGCCTTTAGGCTCTGTGGGTCTGGGTTGCCGCCCGGTGGGTGTGAAACTCTGCCCGAACCTCTGGAGCCCGGCCAGGACGGAGTCGTGCTGCAGCGAGTCATTTGCTGATAAGTAGAGCACACCTCTCCCGGAGCCTGCACAAGCTTCCCGCGCCAGGCGTTTGGCTTCCCCTCCCGGTGATGTCACTGCCGTGCAGGGACAGCAAGAGCCAGAGGGCAACCAGGGGGAGGTGGCAATGCCCTTGAAAGCAACAGGATGTGAGGGGAGCGTGGTCAACACTGGGGAGGGAATCCCTGCGACGCTCCTCTCACATCCTGGGCTTATGTCATCATAGGGGGCCAGACGAAAGCCATCTTTCATTCACTCTGGCCTAGGTAGGCCATGAGCATGGCGAGTGGGGAAAAAAATTGGAATGGCAGATCCCTCCATTCCGAACGGAACAGAGGGGTCCGCCACTACAAAAACAATCTACGCGTACCCACAGGGGTCCACATGCGTACCCCTCGGGGTACACGCACCACAGGTTGGGAGCCGCTGTAATAGAGCGTTAAAAAGTCTTGATATTGCTTTTCATATTCATAAGGCAAGCATTACAAGGAGACCTTCAGATTATTTCCATCTTTATGCAGTATCAAAAGCATACCTTCCTTCATGTGAACCAATAGCTATATTTGAAAGACGACGATAGAGTACGAAAATATGCATGCTCTTAAAAGACCTTCGTTAAAAACACCACATGATTACAAGTGAAAACACGAATTTAAAATCTTATCCTCTAAATGGATTAGTGAAGACTTGTGGCTTCCTCAGTGGCAAAGAATGTGTGATTCTCGGCTTCAAAATGCATTTACGTCAAGGTAAGTAGTAACGCACACAGAAATACCCATATACATTTAGAAGAAAAAGACCAGAGTAGACAAAGCTGAGACAGCTCTTAAGGCCGGCTGCACACTAGACGTTAATTTTTGCGCACTAACGCGCGTTAAAAACGACGGACCCGTGCGTTAAAAATGACGGAAGAGATGGTAGATGTCAGACGATGCGTTAATTTTGACACACGTCTTAAAAACGTGAATTTTGTGAGCTGGAGGAAAAAAAAGCTGGCCATAAAATTTATTTAATAAAGTGCGTTCATTTGACGTTCCCACGCGGCCAACGTTGTGCGTTGTGCGCATGCGCGATGAATTTGACGCGCCAACGTCGCGTCGATCCTAGCGCACAAGCTAGGTGTTTCTGTAAACGCACGTCCCACAGCGCGCGTTATGCGCAGCACGCGGTAGCGTGTGTTGTGCTCTATCGGCGTTAACTGTAGGCAGTAACGCACGCCGGTAACGCACGCCGGTAACGCGCGTTAGAGCGCAGAATTTAACGTCTAGTGTGCACCCGGCCTTAAAAGGGCAGGAAAACTAATGCTAAACAAGAGAATAGTCAAAAAGCAAGCCTAGGACATGATAATGAAGAAGCCAGAAGATTAAAGGACTGAAGCGGGCAAGAATGGTCAAAAAACAAAGCCATATTCAAAACTGCACTGAAAAATGGTATCAAGAGACCAAGATAGGGCAAAGATAGGAGGAACAGAGAAAATAAATACCCTAACAAGACTCCTGAATGGTTTTAGAAACAGGCATGCACCAAGAAGACTGAGGAGCGGAAATATGATGCAAGTGACACATGTGATTGTTAGCTGAAAGACAAGCTTTGGCAAGCATCACTAGAATGGCACAAATAAGCAAAGTTTGTCTGGATGACACAAATCTGTGCATCTTTCTGGTGACTTATGACCAGTAGAATCATTAAAAAAAATAAACATAAACATGATTTATCCCTTTAAAGTTGGAGGGAACAGCAGGGATAAACATTATAGCTTGTTTAAAAACTCCACTGGAATACAGTTCTGCCACCATCATAGCTCTGACCCACGCCTAGCCCCTGAGTGCAAACCTGTAAAAATATGACACCAGGCTGAAATCAAGGACCCCGGGTGCTGCAGAGCCCCAAACTGGGAGCTCAGGTCTACAAAGAGGCCGACTACCCGCCCTGCACCGCATGCAACATTATTTTGAGTACCCACCGATTGCGCCTAAGGCAGTTAAAATTCTGGAAGCATACAAGAAGCTCAACAAAAATATTTCTCAACCCATGTCACACAACGGCGAAAAGCTTTCACGCTGTTTGCACCAAACAAAAAAAGAATTAAATTTGCTTTGCTTTATCAGACTACCCTACGCCTTCAGACAGGAAACTGCTCAATCTCAACAACCTCGGCTAATAAAGCTGAACTTTATCTCAACCGTGTTTTGCCCAACTCAGAGCCGTCATTAAGGTGGGGCAAAAGGGGCAGCTGTCCTGGGCCCAATCATTGTTGTGGGGCCCTTGAGCCTGAAACAACCACCAGTATAAGCAGGGCCAGCCTCTTAAAACGAAGTTGTGGTATCAGGCTGAGCCCAAAACCAGCAGGAACTTCTCTCTGGTGGCAAAAATCACTGCAGCGTGTCTGCCCTGCTGCAAGCTGCACAGAGAGGAGGCACTGCCCACTACCTTCTGTGTGAGGACAGAGACTGCCATAGCAAGCAGCAGTGGTAAGGGGGGGGGGCCTTAGAAGGAGAAACAGTGAAAAGGTTTCCCTCGTCCTGAGGGGGGGGGGGTGATCAGTCTGTGGATGGAGTAGTGTGAGACTGCGAAGAATGAGATCCTGAAATGACAGCCCTACATCCACTGGATCACCTGAGATTTAACCCCCTCCCTGCCAAAACGGCAAACATCCACTTATATTTACCCACAGCAGTAACAGCACAGGAAGTAATGTAGCAAGTAAGGTTTTTAATTTTGTTCAGAATTTCTGTATTTTTATGTAATTCTAATATAATTGTCAGTTTTATTGCCGTGGAACTCTTTGAAACACACTGCACATTACTGTATCACAGAGCTCCACAGCATTTAAACTCATACACAACACACACTACTGTGAGTTTTATTGCTGTGAACATCTGTGATACGTGTAGGAATGGTTTTTTTTTTGGGGGGGGCAGCATATCATCCTTGGACCCAGGCAGCATAATGTCTTTGATTGTCCCCGTCAATAAGTTATATATGGCCAGGAAAACATGGAAGATCTGGCAACACTAGCCAGGTTTACCCTGCTACATTATGGTAAGGGCTCCAGAGGGCCGGGACCAGGCAGTAAGGCCAGGGCACATGATGTTTGTTTGGGTTGACTCTCTCATTTCCTGGTTTTAGGCATGTGAGGCTTCATGGCGTGTCCCTGTTCATCACAGCACCCTGCACGCGGTCACAGAGAAGCCACGCGCATAGCACATTCTATGGGAGGGTTATGAACTCTAAATTGCCAGGAACCAGGAGCAGTGATAAATACGAGTAGAAGCACACTGGAACGCCAAGCCCCACCTGCACATCCCGGGTGCAGGTAAGAATGGTACAAAGGAGGGGACAGGCTGCAGACTGGCAGGATGTGTAATGGAGTCTGGGAGGCAGCACTCAGCGCCTGGACCTGTTCTCCTGTCCCCCGGTTTTGCAGTCTTGTCAAAAGAGCCACTTTAACCCCTCTTATTATGACCTGTGCCCCACAAGAATAGCAGCCACCACCCCTTGGTAACATCCTTGCGACCTGTGCCCTCCCTCCGAGTTGAATGCATGCTTTGCAGTCACTCAGGGGGAAGCGTCAGATTCCATTGGTGCTGCACTTT
This sequence comes from Leptobrachium leishanense, assembly GCA_009667805.1. NCBI lineage: Eukaryota > Metazoa > Chordata > Amphibia > Anura > Megophryidae > Leptobrachium > Leptobrachium leishanense. The sequence goes on along the minus strand of CM019073.1, from coordinate 73,644,403 downwards.
GAGGCAGGGGGTATTCACTAAGCAGCGTAGGGTGCCTGTGTGGAGCAGCACATTAGGCGCAGGTCTGGTTTTTGGGACGTTGGGGTAAAGCGTAATATTGCATGTCTGGTGGGTGGGAGGCCCCAAGAAAATGTTTGCGCAGGGTCCAATTAATGTTAAAAATGGCCCTGGCCCAACTGGGAGGATGGATAACTTTCTCCATGTCTCCAGCCACCCTATTGCGAAAGCAATGAGCTAATTTTCGCTCAGTTACATTTCCTGATACTGTATATAGTTGCCAAAACATTGCCCAAAACACATTTCCCAGACACGACATTACCTTCATCTGCAAAGGTTACATTCCCTGGCTCAAGCTGGAACCCCCCACATTCTTCTCTGTAACACATTTCAGCCAATCTTTTCCAAGACTAGGAGATTGCAGTGGTTTCTAACAATTCAACCGGAAACCAGTCTTCCACCAAATTTCTTCAATTACTAACCTGGAATGTCTAAGACACCAACACATCTATTAAACGAAAAAGCATGCGCTCACATCTTTAGCCCACAAACAACTCCACATAGCACTCATACAGAAAACGTATCAGTCTCCATCATCCAAATAGTCCTCAGTTCAAGGTGAAACGGATCCATGATTGCTTTGCAGCTAACTACAACTCGAAAGCCAGAGGGGTTGCTACCTTGTTGCATGTTTCGCTTTCCTACTGTCAGTGTGGCACCTGGCATGAGCCGAGGTGGGACCCATTTAAGGGGTTTAAAGTCCAATGCGCAGAAGACACCACTGGTTGAATGCAGACAAACCGTATAGAACGCAGGCAGAAGGTGAAGAATCCACTAGGCTAGGCAGTAACTCTCTGCACATAAAACTAAACAGAAGAAACCCCTAATCTCAAAGGCCGGATCTATAGTAAGAAAAGCAAAAGTAACAGAAGGCAATGCAGGGTTATGCAATAATAACCAGGATAAGTTCACAGGGTTTATACAACATAACAAAGGTTGATAGCCAAGCACAGGAATGACACTCAATGTACTGAGGAGAACCACAACCAAGCTGGAGACTCAATGACAGAGCACTGCACCATGGGAGAGATGCCCATAAATAGGGAGTTGGATAAGTGCTCTGACAGACAGATGGATTCTGAGGTGAGCTGATGGGTAAGAAAATCCTAGACTGGATGACGGTAGAGCAAGACAATACTAAGAGCCAGCTGGGATGGGCTCATGAGAAGGATATCCTTGCTTTCCTATGGGCACCTTCACTCCGTCCAAAGAGTTTTGTAATATCAGGATTTTTTTTTAACATGGTTACAGAGGTAGGGCCGATACAACAAATTGATTTAGTTGACAATTATCGATAAGGAGAATAGTTTACAACTATTTTCATTATCGTTTAAACAGTGTACAGCTGCAGGTGTTACTCAAAGAGTGCTGTTATTTAGGACTGATCAATAACAAGGAATTGGCACCTCTACTGCCACATGCCCCTACAGAGGCAAAACATTTTACTGCCCATCCAAAACTTACAAAAGCCTCCTTAACCCTCCTAGTAGACATATCGTTTATGGCAACAACAAACGGATAGAGAACAGCAGCAAGTGTCTGGATGGATTCCTGAGCCAATTGGTTCAGGAGATGCCATCCTATCTGAAGGACACTAAATAATATGCCCTATGGGTAGATCCAATATACAAAAGTAAGGGGCTCAACTTTCCGCTAATAAAAAGGCAGGAAGGTACTTCCCTTAGATGTATAGCACTACACACCCTAAACATCATGAACCCAGTGTAATACTTGAAAGAAATGTGAAACAGTAGAGGTCTAAAACCAAAAGACCGCCTGGTGTGTAGTATACTGAATAGGATCTGTGTGTATTTAAAACCAATTAACTTTATTAGAACACCACAAACTGAAGGACAATTGTGTTCTATTAAAGTTTATTGGTTTTATATATATACACAGATCCTGTTCAGTATACTACACACCAGGGGGGTCTCGAGGTTGTAGACCTCTACCGTTTCACATTTCAATGCCCTATGGGTACTGAAAGATGTTGAGGTGCCCCCAGATGTTTATTATGTAAGCTTTGTTGTTGAGAACCTTTATGGTTCAATCCCACATAAGGGCCTCTTACAACTTGTGTATGTTCAAGGTAGTAACCAGATTTCATGTGCATTACAAAACACATGGCACAGTTCTTTTTGTTTGAAGTAGTGGTGCACCGAAATGAAAATTTCCGGCCAATACCGAAAATTCGGCCAAAAATCAATACCGAAAATTACTTTTTTTCCCCCTCCAATTTAATTTTAAGATAGTAGACTTTATTAAATTAATGTGTGTGACGGGACCCCACTCCTTCCGCCTGTCCTGGTTCTCCAGACACCCCCTTACCAAGATCAGCCTGGCCGCTGAGTTGCCTCGAGCAGCCTGATCTGTAGCTCCAGACCTGCTTTTGTCTGATCCTCTGCCTCTTTGAATTTCCAGAAGGCCGCTCTGTGCCTTCTTTTTTTTTTTAAATTCAAATTTTATTGTAAAAACATACTTAGAAGACAGATTACATAAAATAAAGGCAAGTATACAGGTATAATAAAAGAAGATACATAGAAAGTACATAGAAAATGAGTCAGTCCCCTACAACCATAGGCCCGTTTGAAGGGGGGTGGGGTGGATGATCTTAATACGGGGTAGGAGTGCCCAGCCAATAATTGCCACCTCTATCCTTTCCGTTCATTGATAATATCGTAGTGCAGGGTAGGATAGATCTATGAGCCCCACCTCCCAACTGGAAAAGCCCCCTTCGTGCAAAAACCCATAGAGCGAATCCTGTCTCAGCGCTCAAAAAACAAAAATGGGATGCCAACAGCCTTGAGCCCACGGTGGCAGGACTAGAAAAAAGTGGGGAAAAAGGAGGAATAAGAGAAAACAGCAAGAGAAAATGAGATAAAATAAGGGGAAGAGGAAGACCAGAGTGATAAGGAGACGGAAGGAGGAGGGGGGGGAAGCACTACGGACGACACACACATATACATCAACTCAGACACAGGTGAGGGAAATCTCCCCCCACCCGGGCACCCCCCAACCCCCGCCACTCTCCAACGAGATCCCCCCCCACGTTCACCAGAGAGGACCCCCCCCATTAAGGTCCCCACAGGCATCAGTCCCGCAAGTCCCGACCAGCCCGACTAAACCCCTGGTGTGTCAAATCGTAGAGACGCAGTGTATCTCTCCCAGTAGTACCACTTCATGGCAAATTCGGGCAGTAATCCCCGGGATTCTGCGTCGAGCCGGTCGACTGATCGAAGATTCTCCACTCTTCCGACCCATTCCCGCAAGGAAGGCGTCCTAGTGGATTTCCATAGGACAGGTATCAAAGTCCGTGCAGAAAGGAGCATCAGTAGCAGAACCGATCGTTTCAGAGTCTTGAGAGAGCCTGGGATATGAAGAAGTAGGAAACATTCTGGTGTGAGGGGTAAAATCACGTCCGTCACTTGTCGGACTGCGTCTCGAATTTGAGTCCAAAACAGCTGCAGGTCGGGACAAGACCACCAGATGTGTAGGTAAGTACCGCTATTCACCTCGCATCTCCAACAAACCGGCGAGGTCGTGGGAAATAAGGAGTGCAGGAAATGTGGTGATCTGTACCAAAATGTCACAATTTTATACGAATTCTCTTGGATACGTGTCACACCGCATCCCTTATGTATAAGTGCGAAAGTCTGAGTCCATTGCGCCTCCGAGAGATTTAGAGCCAGTTCTCGATCCCAGCGTACAACAAAAGGTGGAATGGTGGTGTCAGACACCTGTAAGAGGTTATAAAGTGTTGATATCCCATGCATCAATGAATGGCCAGCAAGGCAGTAAGCCTCAAATGGAAGAGGCGGTCGACTCAAGCTATAACCACTGTCGAGGGAGCGCATATACGTTTTCAGTTGGTGAAAATTGAATCGGTCCAGAAAGCTGGGAGGTCCCAACTGCACCGACAGTGGTAGAGCATCCAGGTTGCCATCAGCAGGGACATTCATCGCCCTCAGCTTATTCCCTTCAGTCAAACGCCTCCGTAAGGACGGATAAACTCCCCCCGGAAGATTCGGATTATGATCCAGAGGCAAAAGAGGCGAGATGGCAGTTGTGAGGCCATAGGACATTTTACATTTATGCCAAAGTCTCAACGTCGTTGAGACAGGATCTGGATCCGTCCCCGGGGGAGTCCCCAGAGCAGGAGGGAGCCATGGTATCACCCAGAGTGGTTGTCGTGCCAGGGCCTCTTCAATATCTAGCCACCGTTTATCCGGATTGGACGTAGACCAGTCAACTACCCTGGCCAAGTGACAGGCACAGTAATATTTCCTGGGGTCCGGGAGCGCCAGACCACCTTTATGCTGTCTACACAAGATGGCAAAACTGACTCGTGGTCTACCCGTCGGCCAAATAAATTGCAGGAGGATTGTCCGCAGGGTCGTGAAAAAAGAAAGGGGTATGAAGATCGGCAAGGTACTGAAGAGATAGAGAAGTCGTGGCAAAAGGTTCATTTTCAGAACAGCGATCCTGCCCATCCAGGAGATCATGCGAGTAGTCCATTCAGAGAGATCCTTCTTAAAGGTGGTAAGTATAGTCAGAAAGTTAGCTTCGTAAATTCGCTTCTCAGTAGAGGCCAGCCAGACCCCCAGGTAAAGCATTCGACGGGCACAGAAACGGAAGGGATGATCCCGTCTCACAAGGCAGACGGTAGGAGCGTCTAGATTGACATTAAGAAATTCGGATTTCTCCCGGTTAATCCTGTATCCGGCCACCGCGTTATATGTCTCCAGGGTGCGCGCGATCACAGGGAGGGAAACCTCCGGATTAGAGACCATGAAAAGTAAGTCATCTGCGTAAGCAGACACCTTGTGGCAGGAAGCATGTCCAGAAATCCCTGAAATGTCTCCGTTCCTACGAATTGCCTCCAATAGTGGTTCAAGAGTCAGGGCGAATAACAGTGGAGACAGGGGGCATCCCTGACGCGTGCCATTACGAATGGGTATGCTCTTGGACAGCACCCCATTAGCTCGAACACGGGCCGTAGGGGCATGATAGAGTGCCATTAGCCAATTGAGGAAACTTCTCTGTATCCCAATTCGGCGCAGCACAGAGAGCATGAAGCCCCATCGAACTCTATCAAAGGCCTTCTCCGCATCCGTAGAAAGCAGGAGAAGGCCAGTTTGTGAAGAATGAGCATGGCCTATCGCCCCCAGAGCCTGGGTCGTCGCGTCCCGAGCCTCCCTCCCGGGGATAAACCCCACTTGATCCGGGTGCACCAGCGAGGGGGAGGAGAGGCGCGAGACGAGCCGACATTATCTTGGCCAGGACCTTGACATTCGTGTTTAGCAACGAGATGGGTCTATAATTTCTGACATCAGTCCCATCCTTCCCTGGTTTACAGATTACCATAATCGTAGCTGCGAGTGTGTGACTGTGAAAAAACTCCCCCTCCCGAATAGCAGAAAAAAGAGTTTGCAGACGAGGGATCAGGGCAGGGGAAAAAGCCTTATAATATTCTGCCGGTAGTCCATCTGGTCCCGGGCATTTCCCATTTTGGAGGCCCTTTAGAGCAGTTTGAATCTCTATCACGTCAATCGGGTCATCCAGGAGGGAGGATTGCAGCGGCGAGACAGTGCGAATTACATTGTCGGCGAGGTAAGCATTAATCATCTCTGGCGTAGGTTCCAAACCCGGTTCCGAGTCCATGTCATACAACGCCTTGTAAAAGAGCTGGAATTCCTGCAACATAGAGTCCGGTCGGGTAGTCATAGTACCTTCCGGGAGTTTGATCTTAGCAATATACATCGCAGCGCGTCGCTTCTTAAGTATTCGGGCTAGCAGTCTGCCAGGCTTGTTTTCATACAGAGCGAAATGGCATTTCGCTTTAGAAGCTGCGAAGCGGATGTCTGCGTCCAGGATGTCATTGAGTTCCCGGCGTTTAGTAGTCAGTGTCGCATAGTCAGTGGGCAATGCAGTGGAGTGGTGGGTCAGCTCAAGAGCGCGTATTTCAGATAATAACTTTTGTACGGTGTCTGCACGGGCTCTCTTTATAGCAGTAGCTCTACTAATGCAAACCCCCTCGGACAACCGCCTTATGGGCTTCCCATAGAGTAGGTGTGGAAACATCGGGGGTTGCGTTGTCGGTAAAATAAGAGGCAATCGTAGCTTCCACCTCAGCCACAAAACCGGGATCTCCAAGCAGCGACGTGTTCAATCGCCATTGGCGTTCCACAGGGCGGTATAGTGGAGAGGACAGGACCGTCAGGAGAGGAGAATGATCCGACCACGTCTGGGCCAGGATCTCAGAGTCCTCCGTCAACAGCACATCCTTCTGCTGTACAAACAGGTAGTCCAAGCGAGAATACATGGAGTGGACATGCGAAAAATACGAGTAGTCTCGCTCCCCTGCATGGAACGCCCTCCAAACATCAACCAGCTGCAAGCTATCCAGCGAGCGCCGCATATGACGCAGCACGGAAGCGGGAACCGAGGACCGGCCTACAGAGGAGTCCACTCTAGGGTCCAAGGCGACGTTAAAATCACCTGCTACTACTAACGTGCCTGCCATAAAACTCGAAAGGCGTTGTAGTATAGACGCCAAACAGCGGTGTTGATTGACATTCGGTAGATATAGCGATGCGAACGTGTAACGTGCATCAGCTATTAAACATTTCACAAATAAGAAGCGGCCCTCACTGTCCGTGAGGGTCTCCTCCAATGTCATGGGGAGTTCCTTAGAGAATAAGATCGCCACTCCCCTGCTCTTACCACCACCAAAGTCACTAAAGTAGCCAGTAGGGTAATCCGGGTGTGTCAGTTGCGGGGCCGAACCCTGTCTGAAATGCGTTTCCTGTAATAGGAGCACCGAAGTTCGGAGCGCCCGAGCTTCTCGAAAAAGCCGTTTGCGCTTCTCAGGAGTGTTGAGTCCCTTAGCGTTATACGTGAGGAGGCGTAGAGACCGCGCCGAAAAGCCAGCGGGGGGGGCCATGCCCGGGCAAGGGAGAAAGAACCCCACCCAGATCAGACTGCACAGACAAACAAACGAACAGGTAAACAACAGGGCAAGGACGAATATAAGTTCGAGTAACAAGAGGAGAGAAAGGAAAAGGGGAGTAGTAGATAAAAAGAAAAGAGAAAAAAAGAGAAAAAAAAGGGGGGGGGGAAAAACTATGAGGTATAAGATGCCTGAGGGGAGGCTCAGTCAGACCCACTAAAATGGGGCCTAAGTAGCACCCCTGGAAAGGTTAGGCGTCAAGTCCTCGTGGGCGAGGGAGACTAGCTCCCAATTCACACCAAACCAGAGAAAAATCAAGATAAACTATAAGTAAGTAACCGCAGAACTTTCAAATTAAATTGTAATATAAAAAGAAAAAGGAAAATCTCAAAGTAACAAGCCCAAAAAGAGTCCCCTCCGACTCCAAAAAGAGCACATGGGCGGCAACATCTGCCGAGGAAAGAGAGAAAGAGAAAAAAAAAAAACCACACGTAAGGTTATTGCAATCTACCCCTGTCTCCGCAGCTTCCTCAAACACTGCACAGGGGGCAATGTACGAGTGTGGTGATACATAACAAGCAACTGTCCTCTACGACCCCATAAATAAGGAGCAAATAGTAGTACAGTGACTGTATACAATAGTAGGGGATCACAGAAGCAAAACCCTGGGTATACCTTGCGCCCCACTCAGTGATGGGACTTAAAAAATTATTACAGGAACCATAATGGGAACAGGGGTCATTAGTTAAGGGGGGGTATAAGGAACGAGCGTGATGGGACAATGCAAGTAAGTAGCCCCCACAACCATAACGTTAAGGAGCCAATATAAGTACAGTGACTGCATACAATAGGAGGGAATTGCGGGGGTAGGCCACATGGCATGTATTGCGCCCCACTCGGTGGTGGGACTTAAAAAATTAGTTCCGGTACCCTAATGAGGACCAGGACCTTAGTTAAGTGGAGATGTGATGGACGAGCGTGATGGGACAAAGCCAGTAATTATCCTCCACAACCGTGTAGATAAGGAGCAAATATAAGTACAAGGACTGCATACAATAAGAGGGAATCGCCGTAGTAGGACACCGGGTATACATTGCGCCCCACTCAGTAGTGGGACTTAAAAAGCTAGTACAGATAACTAATGACCCCTGTTCTCATTATGGTAAGTGGGAGTGTAATGAACGAGCGTGATGGGACAGACCCAGTAATTAACCTCCACAACCATATAGAGAAGAAGCAAATATAAGTACAATGACTGCGTACAATAGGAGGGAATTACGGTAGTAAGACACAGGGCATAGATTTCGCCCCACTCAATGGTGGGACTCAAAAATTTAGGACATGTACCATAATGAGGACAGGCGTCTTTAGTTAAGTGGAAATGCAATGGACGAGCGTGCAGGGACAAAGCAAGTAAATATCCCCCACAGCCACGTAGATAAGGAGCAAATATAATTACAATGCATACAGTAGGAGGGAATTATGGAAGTAAGACAGAGGGTACACATGTAGCCCCACGCAATGGTGGGACGGAAAAATTAGTACAGGTACCGTAAGGAGGTCAGATGTCTGTAGTGAAGAGGAAATGCCAGATGCGTTAGAAAGAGCAGAAGCTTAACCCCTCCTGTAATACAGATAAGAAGCAAGAATATGCAATACCACTGCGAACGGTGAGGGAAAAATGTGAAAGCGACAACGTGTCACATAGATGTTGCCCCATATAATAATGGGACAGAAAAATTAGTTCAGCTAGATCAATAAAAACAGGTGACCGTTGTTAAGAGTAAATGGCAAGTGTACAACTCAGAGAGTGGGGGGGGGGGGAGAGAAGAGAAAAAAATAAAATAATTCTTTTCCCTCTCTCTTCCACCCCCTAATTTTCAGTTAAGCATAACAAAGTGTAAACAGTGCAATATATTGCGAAACAATCAAACAGTAGAACCTCAATAACTTGGAACAATAAAAGAAGAACCCCCGAGCGCATCTCTAGATGTATTGCCTTTGGGTGTGGACCAGTACTTCACCAGCCAAGCTCCGGGCACCGTCTGGAGGGGACGCGGATATCTTAGCAACAGTATGCCCGTACAGCGTAGTCAGTCGAGGGAGCCAGATCGCACCCCTGGATCCCAGTAAGCAGGCGGGCTTTTCCTTAATGGGGACCAACAGAGAGGACCCGCGAAAAGAGGACAGAGCCGAGGCAGTAAGCGTCATCTCTTGCATCGAGTGGTGGGCGCGGATCCAGCACGTGTCGTTCCACGAGCAGAACATTACAGAGCGAAGGGCTCATCATCCCGTCGAAACTGCGTCATATGATATAAAGCACTTGGCGTATAGTAGGAAGCACTTGGGAGCTCCAGTATAGGCCGAGACCCCATACGTAGTAGGATTCGTAATTTACTCCTCATCAGAGCACTGCATTCGCGGAGGCATCTCCCACGTGGTAGTAGGAGTAGGGCCGCAGATGGTAGAGGTCATCAGCGAATAAGGACGGTTATGCATAGAACTCCTGGACCATTTATGCCTCCACCGGGGGTTCAAGTTGCACCGGGACTCTGTCGCGGGAGCGACGTCTTCGGTCTCGGGGTCGTCGCCTTCGGGCTTCAGGGGGATCGAAAGGAGCTCCCCCCCCACTCTGATTCCCAGTCTTTGACCTGCAATATAGGAAGGTCCATCGCGTCCATGAAGGCAGGAACGTCCGAAGGGTGTTGAATGACGTGCCGTACACCGTTTTTCAGCGCCGTCAGGGAGAGAGGGAAGCCCCATCTAGAAGGGGTGTCAGCTTGTCTGAGGGCTTGGGTGACAGGTTGCAGGCATCTCCGGGCTGAGAGTGTAAAAGGAGACAGATCTTGAAAAAACTCAAGTCTGCTTCCCCTGAAGGTCCACGAGCGGGACGAGCGTGCCTCTGCCATGATCTTCTCCTTGAGGGCATAGTCCGGAAGGCAGCAGACAATGTCACGGGGCGGTGCCGTCAGCGGCGGCCTTGGGCGCAGCGCCCGGTGGACTCTGTCCATGGGAATCGGTTCAGTGGGCGCGCGGTCCAGCACCATGCAAAAGGCCTCACTTATTACGGCGCGCAAGTCCTCCTGACCCTCCGATTCCTCCAGGCCTCTGACGCGGATATTATGCCGCCGGCCCCGATTGTCCAGGTCATCGACGCGGCGCTGCAACTCACCGAAAGCCGCCGTCGGAGGCTGTGCGGGTGGAAGATTGGCCCGGTCCTCCAGGAGGCCCACTCTAGCAGTCAAATCTGCAACGTCCGTTCGAATCACTCGAAATTCCCCGGCGATGCCTTCACGGAGGTCGGCAACCAGATCCGCGAGATCAGTCTTGGTGGGGAGTGCCGAGATCAAGTGCTCGAGACGGCGTATGGCTTCCATGGGGTCTGTAACCGTGGGCCCATCCGCCATTTTATCGCACATGGGTGTAGAGGGGACGGCAGGAGCAGGTAAAACAAAAGCGTCCAGGGGGCCCAAGGCTCGAGCCGGTCGCCGTGCGGGTGTCTTGGGGGTGTTCTGCTTCGGTTTTCCTCGGACCATGGCCTGAGATGCCGCTATTGAGCAGGTTATTGTCGGAGGGGACTCGGGAGCTCAGTGGTTATGCGGCCATCTTGGTCTCAGGTCAGGACACGCCCATCCGCTCTGTGCCTTCTGGGGGTGATCGTGGGTACCCTGAATGAGACACCAGAAAGGCTGTATGTTCAAACAGGAATCTGAGACTTTTATTGAAACACGTCTCTATGCCCAGGTACAACAGTTATAATTTGCATACCAACCGACGAACATTGACCTACTAAAACTCTAATTACATTATGTCAGTTAGATATTTACAGTAAACATTCCTTAGCCTTCATATCACACATCATTTACATAATCTATTGTTCCAATAGATCAGACTACTTTTGCAGTCAACCACTGTCCCAGACTCTTGACTCTTTAAACCAGTGTTTCCCAAACCTGTCCTCAGGACCCTCTGCCTTGCCAGATTTGACAGATATCTGCAGCACAGGTGAGATGATTTGCTGATCAGTGATTGCAGGATTCAGTCTGCATTTCCTCAAGGTGATCTGAAAAATATGGCCTGGATGAGGGTCCCATGGAGAGGTTTGGGAAATACTGCTTTAAAAAGATAAAGAGAAAGCCCTCTTGCGTAATCGCACATTACTCAAACTTGTTTACGTTCTTGTCATGCCAGCTCTAGGAATCTGCCTGCATACACGATATTGCGGTTGATCCTTTCTGCATCCACTCAGGGGTTAAACCCTGTGCCAGCTCCTGAGTGGGTGTGCATATAACCTGGACACACCCTTCCTTCTATGCTCTGTAATTTTCATTGATTCCCTGCCCATGTGAAGTTCTGAGAGCTCCCTCACTGTTGTTTGACAGTTTTACCTACCATCCTCTGTATGAGCTTTTCTGCCAGCATTGTAGATTGTACCTTTGCGAAGAGCTCCTGTTTCCAGCTCAGTGGATCCTTTCTGCAGTGGTAACTGCATAGCCCACTATCCTGTGGGCCTAAGAGACTGCACCTGTGGCTGTGTTCTGCTTTATTCCACCTTCCTGCTACCAAGGTACCTGTGCCAAGAGCTCCTGGTTCCCGCACAGAGGATCCTGTCTGCAGTGGACAATATAGCCCACAATCCCTGGTACATAGAAACTACCTGCACCCAGAGTGACTTTTCCTGTTGTATCCAGTGCTGTTATTTCTGTATCAGACTTGTTGCTGTGTGTTCTGAATATACACTTATTTACCAGCATAAATTCCTGTGTCTGCCTCAGCTGCTCTCCCCCAGCGATTGGGATATTAGTTGATATTAAGGCCCTGCCATGGTTCCATCATGGCGCGAGCCTGACAGTTCTACACAAGAGGGCATGGAACATTGCTTCAGGTTGCATCTTTAAAACACATCTTCAAGTGCCCATTCACATACAGTAATAAAAGTACATTTAAAACTAAAGCTAAGCAATTTACAATACATTCAAAACCACACCACACCATAAAAATTAAAGTCTTTCCCAAAGCAAATGTCTGTCTTTTGGGGTTTTTGCCAGGAAAATAAAAATGTCTTTGGGTTTGAAGCGGGGAATGCTATGTCAGTTCCATGACAATATGAATTTAAATTAATCCACATTACAACTTAAGATATTTTTTGGTGGGTTAATTTTACATCTAGTGCATACATTTATGTGTAAAATTTGTGGATGCACAAACACGTTTTATAGTTGCATTAGACATTTACACATCCCAGCAATTCAGAGAACTCTACAAGTATAATCTTTGTTTGCTTGCTGTGTGGAGGCTAATCATTTTTTTGCCCTCCACCACATCTTAAAAAGAATATATCACGAGTATAGCAGTACGCAATGATACCTTTTTTTATTGGACTAACGTTACATTTAATAGACAAGCTTTTGAGAGGATTCCGCTCTTCCTCAGGTCTGAAAGCTATACTGATGAGTTCCTAGAATTGAACATTAGGACATTAAGGGTCACATGGGTGGGAGGATTTAGATGTCGTAAAAAGTGAGAGTCAAATGGTATGTTCAAAATGGGAAAATAAAACGCATGAGGGATCTTGGGCCCATAATAAAACAACAGAGATAAGAGCCATCTAGTGGCGCCATACAGACACTACATTCTTTCCAGAGATAAGATCATATAACTTGAATGAATGAAAAAAAGAAAAGAAAAAAGGAAAAAAACAAAACAGTGAAGGCTGAAAGAGACATGGAAAAAAAAAACATTCGCGCAAACGATGCACGTTATCGTTTAACATGGATGGACCAGCGCAAGCGTGATTAACTGTGCGCGTCCTATACTTAACATTGTGAGCACGAATTCGTTCGTGCGCTGGTACGCGGATGGCATTACAATCAATGTGCATCTTTTTACGGACGACGTTTGCGCGCATAATTTGAACGTCTTTGAAAAGCTGGTGGTAACTGCAAATCGTAACCTTCTGGCCGAAATGGGAAAAAAAAAAAAAATACAGCACAGTATAGTTACACATTCTACACATACCAAAACAATAAAATTGTTAATTCGTGCATATTTTTTTTATTGCTGCAGCATGTATACTCAGATTTACTTTCACAGGCGCAAAAACTTAAGCGAGTCAATTAAGGTAAATTGTTGTCAATTAAGGTTCTTCATTCTGAGTGGCTGAATCCCGCGAAAAAAAACAGCCCGCACACAGATTTATGGGCGCTACGTTACTGCGCACGTATTACTCTTCGTTTTTACAAACATTATTTTCGGACGGATGAGAAAATGCGTTCGGATCGTAATACCACCGTTAATTTTCGCACGATAACGCTTAATGCTGCGCAAAAAAAAAATTGTGCTGTGCGGACAAATTTGCGCGAAGAATGTAATAGGGGCCTTACTGTATTGCTCCTCCCCCGTAGTGCTCATCTCATTGATCGGAGTGCCCTGTGGCCAGCCGGTGTTACTGCCCTACCACCTCACCCCCCCCCCCCCCTTGCTTTTTTTTTTTTTTTTTTTTTTTATCTCTATTGATTTTCCTGTACTTTGTGTTATGAATGATTCTGCGCCCTGACATAGTGGCTGTATTGTGGACTCTATTCAGATTTCACCTGAATTCTTCTGCCTCACTGCAGGAAATAGGTTGTATATTGACAATATGTATGGTTATTTACGCTTTTATTTAATAAAGGGGGCGTGGCTTAGCAGCAGAAGGAAATGTCCACCTGAGCCATTAGTAGTGCTGCGAGGCCCTTGCAATCCGCTTCCAGCCCGCAGACACTGAGCACCAGACAGACCCCCAAGATGCCGGCAACTCACAAATCGCCGAAGCGCGGTAAGCAGCGGGACGGCTCCGTAGTCGCGATGTTCTCCACAAGAGACAGGCCTCCACCCAAGATGGCGGCCGCTCCTCCCGCCGCATAGCGCAGGCCTCGGAGGATGAAATGTCGGAAGGGACCCCAGCAGACACGGATACCGCAGACATCCAAGCCCACATGCGGGAGATGCGTTCGCGGGCGAAATCGAAAAGAGTACAAAAATTATGCAGGCGGACCTCATGGCGCTGGGGACTCGAACGGCAGCCCTCGAAACCAGAGTGGACCATATGGCTGATGCCCATAACGTGGTGGTGGACGGTACAAATTCGTTACTGCGCAGAGTGGAGGAATTGGAGGTTCAGATGGAGGACACTACTCCACCAAGGAGCTAGTCTTCCGTAATAATCGAGGCGCATCGATCTCCTATGAAGGTACCCCCATCCTGCTTTTCCAGTACTTCGACCCCTATCACGCTGCAGCGACGGAGGGAATGGAAGCCCGTCGCAGACTTACTCCGAACCCACAAGATCCAGTTTGGGGGCACCCCCTGAAGATCTTGGCTTTCCTAGACGGCTGCACCCACGTTCTGCAACCCCAGACGGATCCTGGGAGATTTTTCAAAGCCCTTGGAATTACCCCCTGGACGACTTCGAGCTCCCGGAGCACCATCCACCCCCCATTCCACTTTTTCCCAGGGAGTGGGACACCGTTGGCAGAAGCAGGCGCCGACGCTCTGGACGGTCCGCGACTTGAGGTGATGTACCCGGTTTTTGTCCTTTGCAGCCTGTTGCCGGCCCCAGAACTCACTTTTTCAGGTTCCCGTTCAGCCCCGTGGCCACCCCATTTTCTCCCCGACGGCACGAAGGTCTAGTGACTAACGCTCACGAGGAGTCTACCGACCTTTTGCAGCCCATGCCTTTCATACACAGCCCCCATGCACGGCACGCCCGCCTGACCACGCTCCTTTCCCCGCTTGCTCCTTCCCCGGGGCCAAAGCACAACACACAAGTCCACAGCTGACCTTGGGATTCAGAGAGGTTGGCGGGTGTGGAACGTTGGGATGGCTCTTAATTGGGTCTGACATTACACAGGATACTCGTGGTGGCGGACGAGGGGTCTTCTTGGATTCTCGTATCGGAGCCGAACTATGGGATGCCCCTCCCCCCACTCTTTTTTTGCCTGGCGACGGGTAAGCCCAGGCCTTTTTTGGTTTCTCTGTTCGATCTTTTGCGGTTTTTAATGTATATAGTTTTCTGAGTTCACTGTTTCCTTGTTTCCCTGCTCTCTCCACCAGGTTGACCCCAGGTACTAGATTGGAGACGGGAGGGTGCCCCGAGATGGGATGGGAGGTGGGTACCACACCTAGCCAGATGCTATGAGGAGCCATGCCCCCGGATGTCCATTAAGCTCACCTCCCTTAAGGTGAAGGGCCTAAACACTCCGAATAAGCCTCCTTTTGCTCACCCTTAACTCAGCTAAGTCCGACATAGCATTTATCCAAGAAACTCACATTAATAAGGCGGCCAAAGTTCGGCTTACAGATCACCGTTACCCCGTGGCAATGTCGGCCCATACTGCTACTAAACGCAACGGAGTCTCCATGCTCCTGCGCAAGACTTGTCCCTTTAGGGTAACGTCTGAGGTGTGTGACAGTGATGGTAATTTGTCCTGGTATCGGGATCCATGTATGTGTCTCCCGGTCATCTCCTTAATATTTACGCCCCGAACACAGGCTCAGAACAGTTCTGGCTCGACATGACTGACTTTGTGGGTGGTGACATTAATGCTGTCCCCTGCGCGGCCGTTGACAGATGCTCCCCCCGACCGGATCGCAGAGGGTGCCGGGACCCAGTGGACAGGATAAGGCTTTCTACACCTTCCTCAGACACACAGAACTATTAGATGCTTGGAGGGTCCTACACCCTGATGAGCGAGACTTTACGTTCTAGTCGGCTCCGCATGGTTTTACGAGCGGATTTTCACAGCGGATTTTACGAGCGGATATTCACAGCATTATGTGGTCGGACAATGCGGACATCTCCCTACAGTTGGCTATCCCCCACTCTTCTGGCCCGTGGACGTGGAAGCTGAATGCCTCTTTTCTCCGTGACCCAGAAGTTGTAGCGCAAGCACGACTAGCTCTCGAACAATACTTTTCTGAGAACATCTCCCCCACCACGATCTGGGCCTCTCATAAAGTGGCCCCGCAGCACCGCCTTATTAAAGGTGGCTACGTATCGGAAGAAACGAAAACTTAGACAGGCCTTAGATCTTCAAGCGCAGCTGCGTCGCCTTGAGCAGATCCACAAGGCAGACCCCACCCCCGCAGGGCTCACCGCCCTTACCGAGGTTAGGAGGGCCTTAAAACAGATCTTCATGGATGATGATGCCAAATCATTGGTCTGGTCTAGGCGTAACTTTTACGAGCAATCCAACAAATTTGACACGCTCCTGGCGGGCAGCCTTAGACCTAGAGGGACTTGACAGGCGGGTTGTTACATCCCCAGACGCTATCGCCAAGGTTTTTACTGCTTTTTACGACCAACTGTACAACCACTTCCGGACCTGTGGGGGGGGGGGATGGACAGACCATACGCCTGATCGATGACTTCCTGAACGACACACCTCTGACCACCCTTACCCCTGACCAGTCGGCTGTCCTCAGTGAGCCCATCTCCGAGGCAGATGTCAGCAGGGCACTCGCTGGCCTCAATGGGATCATGGACCGGATGGTTTCCATGGGACTATTACAAGACCTTCAAAACGATCCTACTTCCCCAACTGACCGTTCTGTTTAATGCGCTGCGTGAGGAACCTCACTTACACCCAGACATGACCTTAGCCGACAATGCGCTTATCCCAAAGGAAGGGAGGGATGCTTCGAGACCCGAGAACTGCCGCCCTATCTCCCTCAACTTCGACATTAAGCTCCTGGCCAAAATCTTAGCCGACAGGCTGAACCCCCTGTTGCGCTCACTGATACATCCAGATCAGGTCAGCTTCACCCCCGGCCGCTAGTTGTACGAGAATGCCCACCACACCAGGTCGGTTCCGTGGCGCGTAGAGTCGAACTGGACGCCTTCTCTGTTCCTTTCCCTGGATGCAGAGAAGGCCTTCGACAGGGTGGAGTGGCCCTTCCTCTTTCGCCTCTGCGCTCGTCTGGGATTACCCGATGACTTTATTAAGGTTATGCGGGCCCTCTGAGAAACCGACAGCCCAGGTAAAACACCCTGGCGCCTCCCGCACCCCCTTCACCATTTCCAATGGCACGCGACAAGGTGCCCACTATCCCCAATCCTGTTCATGCCGGCTCTAGAACCACTCCCCACACATTCGTGGCGTCCCTTTGGGCTCCCAAATATTCACTGCATCGGCCTACGCGGACGACATATCGGACCCCTTGCGCTCTATGCTGCATCTTCACGACCTACTGACTGCTTACGGGGCCATCACAGGGTTTAAGGTCAATCTTACTAAATCCCGAGCAAATGCCCTTACACCTCCCACAGGAGGTGGTTGAGGATATAGCCTCTCGCTTCAACATCCTGATCACAGACGACACTCGAATACCTTGGGGTTTCCCTGACCAGTGACCCCACCCGACTATCCGCAGCAAACTATCTGCCCGTGCTACGACGGATTAGGAAGGACCTAGAGGACTGGACTGAGAAGCCAATTTCGTGGATCGGAAGGATCCACTCTGTAAAAATTAACATCCTACCTAGACTTTTTCAAGCACTGCCGGTTGTGGTGACTAGGAGGGATTTAGCAGGGATCCAGTCAGCGATTGATGCGTTCATCTGGCAGAACAAAAAGGCATAGAGTAGCCAGGAAAATCTTATATCGCCCCAAAACTAGGGGAGGTCTGGGCCTACCAAATCTATATATGTATTATTGTGCGGCTAAGTTGGCGCAAGTGGTCGCGTGGCATGCCCCAGAGAAAGACAGGCATTGGGTGGCACTGGAGACAGCACCAATATCCCTTGACCATCCGCATATGGCCTTGTGGCTGCCCAAGGCTTCAGCCCACTGCCCCGCATCGTTTGCCCTGCAATAGCTAACCATGCGAGTGTTCGACCTCGCCTGCGCTAAATTTTCACTAGCCGACATAGTCGCCGCTGACACCGCTACTCCGCAACCAGGCATTTCCACCTGGACTGGACCTCCCGGACTTCAGAACCCACGAGGCAGCGGAACTGAGACGTATCCGTGACGTTCGGACTGATGGTAGAGTAGTGACCTTTGCAGACATTTCCGCTAGGACTGTACTGAGACCGTTTGACTATTTTCGTTTTCTGCAACACTACATAGATTCGGGGGCCTTAGGTCGCATAGCCGGCACCCCTTTGACCTGGTTTGAGAAGCTATGATCCGCGGAGTGGGTCCCTAGGGGTTTGAGCTCAAATATTTATTACTCGCTGTGCTCGGGCTCTAAGGAGTGGGACAAGTTAGCCTACGGTGCTCGCTGGGAAGCGGACCTACGGGAGTCCTTGACAGGGGACGAGTGGGAGGAGATTTGGGAGGCCACGGCGAAGCCATCCATATGTGTCACCCACCAAGAGCAGTCCTTTAAGATGCTATTTCGTTGGTACACAACCACAGTACTTCTCTGCAGGATGGGGAGGACCACCACAAACTTATGTTGTTATACTGCGGACTGCAGCGTATGTTTATACATTTATGGTGGGACTGCCCGAGGAATCGGGAATACTGGGGTAGGGTGGGTCGTTTACAGTCCTCTGTATTTCAAAGACCCATCCCGATTGATCCTTGGGACTTTTTGCTCTCTCGACCGAGGCCGTGACTCACGAACCCCGAGCAGGCTCTGCTCCGGTGCATCCTATTGGCCGCTTGTCGATCTCTGGCCTCTCAATGGCTATCGGATGTTATGCCATCAATGACTCTGGTGAAGGCCAAAGTGTCTGATGTAAGGCTTATGGAGGAACTGACAGCGATCGTGCGCCAAACCCTTCCCAAATTTGAGAAAACTTGGCACCTGTGGGATGATTATGTGGAAATGATACATTGAAAGGTCTGTATTTGAAATTTCATTCAGTTTATTCGACCTGGTGGAAACCCCCCCCCCCTTTTCTTGTCCTGTCCTGTGTCCCTCTTCGTCGTTTTCCTTTATCCTTTATTATCCTGGTCTTAGGCACGTACAGAGGGATAACCTCATCCTATCAATGACTGTCGCTACGTTATTGGAGGAATTTATGTGGTACCTTATTCTGTTTAAAATCTTGAAAATAAAGAATTTAAAAACAAAAATAATAATAAAAGAAAACAATCCACTTGCCAAGTCTAAAGGGGTGGACATCCTATTCCATAAACATTTCCATGAATTGGCTACACTCCGGGACCAAGAGGGCAGGTTCTTGGACATCACAATCTCGGACCAGATTTACACGCTGAATAAAGCGTAGCATATATTGATTTCTGCATCCTTGCGTAAAATTATTGATTTTGACGATATGGTCCCCCCCACAACAGTCTGTGAGGCTCATAAATGTGTTAGTCGCTTCTTTCTCCGCAAAGGGGCAGAGGCGAAAAAAATGAGGGCCACACGCTTGCAAGAAATTTTGTCAAAAGAGACGGTGACGGCTAGCTGAGGAAGCGAGCGGCTGCATGTTGAAGGAGCTCCGTGATAAACACGGTTTTTAAAGTTATTTCCGCCGCTTGCTCGCACTTGAGAAACGCTCTACGGTCTCTGGGGGCACTGGGGGACTCGGTGAGTTTGCCTTACCCCCGAAATTGACGCTCCGGAGTGGATTAACCCCCGAAGCACAATCGGGGCCTAGTACTAGCGGCCATTTTAGAAGCCTGGAAGGAGATTTCTGAGACCTTTTACCGCTCTTCTTCTTTGTGCCTGCGCTTTTGGTGACATGCCCACCGGTCGCTCACAGAAGCTGGGGTCCAGACAGAGGGACATTCGGGACTCCATGAGAGGTGGGTCCACTTCGAAGGGAGATGCGATCTCCTCCTCCCTCCCCCCGGGCTATGACTTTTCGGACGATGAAGAGGACCCCTGGCACTCGTGTGGTAGCTCTGCGATGACCTGGATCTCCCCACAATCTCGGACACCAGACTCCCAACCACTATCTGCAGCAGCAAAAAAAAGGGCGCAAAAGAAACGAAAAGCAGCGCTGACGGCGTCTTTGAGTGCCTCACTTACTGCTGGTGGCCTCTCTGACAGGGATTCGGCTGAGGAACCCCAGCTTTTAGCCAGCAGTAGTGTGGCTTCATTACGACAGGACGTTTTGAGACCGGGTGCCCAACCGCAACAAATGAGAGCGACCTCACTCGAAACCCGTATGACACAGCCTGAGGAAAGTCGGCAGGAGGAGGATGATGATGATCTTCCTCTTACGAAAAGAGACCTTCGGAGGATCCTGGAGGAACTCCGGGAGATCCGGGGGGTGTGGAAACCTGAAGTGGCGGCGGTTCGGGAGGAGGTTGCAACAATCCGTGCGCAGGTGACAGCAGTCAGGCGACGACTTCTACAGTGCTATCGGAACATACTCACCTGTTGGGACAGGTCGCTGGTCTAAGATCCCAGGTCGAGCTTTTGTCCCGCTCTGTGGAGATGCTGGAAACAAGACACCGCCGTCGTAACGTCAGGGTCAGAGGCATCCCGGACTCTGTGTCGTCGGATGAACTCCCAGCTTATGTGTCTCGTTTGGCCCTTCGGATGGCGGGACTCCCTCCTGACAAGCCAGATGTGATCGGATCGGTGTTCAGGGTTCGGAAACCTGCGGCGCTTTCGAAGGGGACACCCCGTGATGTCGTGGTGGCCTTTCGTGACGTAGCATTTAAGGTCAAGCTTATGTCTGCTCCTGGCGCAAGAGATCCAGTGAAATTTGAGGGCTCCACGTTGGCTTTGTATCACGACCTTCCATTCCAGACTCTGCTTGCTCGCAGGCGGTTCCGTCCTGTGACTGCGGTTCTTCGTCGGAGGGGGATCCGTTATCGGTGGGGCTTGGCGGGAGCATTGGTGGTGACACATAATAATGTCCCCTACACCATCACTGATCCTGAAACCGCCTGGTCCGACCTTGAAGCGGCGGGCATCTCGCCGGACCCTCCGGAACTTCAGCCAGACTGAGACCTGAGCGATATTGTTTACCCCCCCCAGCTTTTTTCTTCTCTGTTTACGTGTCACTGGTCTATAGATAAGCTCTGAGTATAATTTATCAGGACAATTTATGGCATTTACGTTGATAGTCCTACATGCTTATGTGTTTCTTTTGTGTTTTCTTCCTTCACTGAGGTTGGGACTTCTTGCTTTTTGTTTTTATTATTCCCTTATTGACCTGTTACTACTAGCATCTTACATTATCTGACTGGCTGACCGTAGTTAGTTTGGCCAGCCCTAGACGGCTGTCTTTTTCTACGTTTGATTTCGTGAATTTCTTGTTATGTATAATTCTCTAAATAAAGAATTTAAAGAAATAAAAAATAAATAAAAAAATAAAAAAAAAAGGAGACGGTGACCCCTCTGTACGCAGTGTAGGTCACTATCGGACCACATGAAACGCTCATTGCACAGTACCTATTTGGGCTCAGTCGTTTTTTACCTACACGTAGATAAAAGTGTTAGGCTTCTGTCACGTATGATTGCCACGAAACGTTCTGTCACATATTTCTAAGATACGTGATTGAGACAATGTTTTGCATAGAATGCCTTCTCCGATTTTATAGTCTGTGCGGGTGTTCTATGAGAGACTGTATTCGCTGCCACAGCAAGCACAGGATAGGCGGCTTTGACGGCTGATATCTGTGCTTGCCTACCTGCGAATATCAAACGCCGACTACCTAGGACAGTGACGAAGACACTGGATGAACCCCTGACTACAGGAGAGCTGGCAGAGGCGGTGAAGGCCACCCGATGGGCAAATGCCCAGGCCAGGACGGCTTGCCGCTGGTGTATTACAAAAAGTACTCTAAAACCATGTACCCCCACCTCTTAACCACTCTTAACTGTTTGAAGGATGGTGGTCAGCTGTGTGAACAGTCGTTATCGGCTAATACCGCGATCATCCCGAAGGAAGGGAAGGATCCAGAACAATGTGCCAGTTACCGCCCAATCTCTTTGCTTAACAGCAATATGAAGCTGTTCGCAAAGATTCTGGCGAACCGCCTGAACCCTTGACGACATTGATCCATGGTGATCAGGGTGGATTTGTCCAGGGGCGAGAGGCTCGGGACAATACGATACGGGCCTTACAATTACTGCAACTTGGAAGACACGTGCCTAGAGGCCTTCTCCTGCTGTCATCTGACGCAGAGAAGGCCTGAGATAGAGTGAACTGGGAGTTTTTGTTTCCTGCACAGTGCCACCATGGTCTGGGCCCGAACCTGTGTGCATGGATAGAGGCACTTTATCACCGTCCTCAACGGGACCTTTACCGCCAGATTTACCATCAGGGATGGAACTCGACAGAGGAGTCTATTGTCACCCCGCTTCTTGTTCTTGCCATCGAGTCATTTTTAGAAATGATTCGCTCCACCGCCACTATTGCAGGGGTCACGGTGGGGGAGACTGAACATATAGTAGTGGCATATGCTGATGACATGGTTTTTGTGACATCTCCTACAAGTCTTCCAAACATCAGGTCTGCTTTTGAGGAATTTGACAGGCTGTCCAGTCTCAAAAATCTGGTTTAGGGCGAACTTTGCGCCGCTGCTGTCTTCAACGGGACCTCCTGGCTTGGAACCACAAATATATATCTCCTGGTTGGGCAGGGTGGCGGTGGTCAAAATGAATATACTCCCACTTCTCATATCTGAGACTATCCCCTCCCCCTGCGCAACTCCTCTTTTTGCAGAACTGTGCTCTTTGATTACAAGGTATGTCTGGAGAGTACAGACTCAGACTGACATTCCACGTACTGACTTGCACTGGAGGTCTGGCGGTACCTCACTTCCGTCTCTACCACCTGGCGTGCAATCTCCAATGGGTCTTGGGGTGGTCATCAAACTCTGGAAAGATATTGACTGGGCTGTACTGGTAATGCCGGTGGAGGTGCTGCCCTGGCGCTCTAGGTCTTAAGGGCTCGTCTTAACTAGCGCCTCCCCGACCACTCACACGATGCTGCAGATTTTGCATGCTGCCGCCAAACTACACTCCCTCGACTTACAGCAATCAGTTTTGACCGGGTTTAGATCCAAACGCTTTCCGCTGCCTTCTTCCTGTCCCTATACCCAGAGAGTCTCATGTGATACACTCGACTGGCATGAGATCCCATGACTCATTGACGGGGTGCCATGCTCGTTCTTACATAGCTTCAAATTTGCTCAGATCAGCGCCTTCATCTCCTCGGTCCCCCGACAGCGCTCTCTTACTAGATGCCTGACTCTGTTTGAGCAATTGTGTCAACATGCCGCCCCGTGTCACATGGTGTCTCCCGCATTTACAGCCTACTTCTCTCTACGCGGGAGAGTGATATCCCGTCGTTCATAGGTAAGTGGGAAATGATCCTGGGCAAGCCCCTGTCAGATGTACAATGGGCCAAGGTCTTTGATCTTACACACCATTGTGCAGTGGCTAGTAAAACACAAGAGACTGCATATAAATTGATGAGTCTTTGGAACTGCACTCCCACCTTGCTTAGCAGCATCTACCCGAATACTCCAAATACCTGTTGGTGGTGTCTGGAGGGTAGGGAGACGATGCTGCATATCTTGTGGGACTGACCGGTAATCTGACCATTCTGGGAACAGGTTCATGTGATCCTAGGTGAATTTTAGACAACCCTGCCACCCTTCACACCCAAAGCGCTGTTGCTGTATCACACTCCTCTCTTGGTTGCCAATTTTAAGGGGTCAGTTGCCATCCGTATCCTGAACACGGGTAAGGGCCTAGTCCCTCTGCTGTTGAAACAGTCCGCTTGCCCGTCCTTGACGACGTGGTACGATCACATGAATGAGCTCTGCTCTATAGAACAAGTGTGTTATTCGGCTACAGATCGAATGACCAGTTATTTGCTGGGCCAGATAGTTGCTGATTTCCGACTGTTAAATTCCTTACTGTATAATTGATTCTGTACAGAGTTCTGTGACCCCCAATGTGATAGCCTACTCTCGCTGTTTCCTTCCCCATTATTCCCCCCCTTCCGCTCCCTGTTTTTCAGATTTCCATGTCCTCTGTAATAACTAGAGAGTGTACGGTTTTAGTTCGATTTGGTTAGAAATATCTTATTTTTTTTCTTGCCCCTTTCTCATGCTACCAACAGTCTTGCGCGACCCGAGCTCTTCATGTTTGCTCTTTTGTATACCTCCATTCTGATAAAAATAAAACATTTACATAAATGGTTAGCATTTCATCCCTGTCTATAGTCAATGGCTCTCAATGCCTTGCATTAATTGACTGTACGCTCGAACGCTCATCCTCCAGCAAGTTACATGAAAGCTGCAGTTCGACAGGAAAAGCAGCTGGTCTAGGCCAGTCAGCACAGAGAGAACCAATCACTGCAATTTAGTTATTTCAGCCCTAAACTTAACTTCTCAATTAACAGTAGAACTAAATTTTTGGTTATGTCAGACATGACCAGTTTTCTTTTATTTAGTTTACAACTGTAGCAGAGCTACAGAACAGACCCTGGGGTACTGCCACTGGGTGGGGGAGCTGCATCACCGGTGATTTATCCTTATTTGGAGCTTGAATCCTGTGCCGCCACCACCCCACTCTCCCTCTCTGAATTCTGGAGGTGCCATCTCTCCTAATGCATTGACATTACTTGTGACAGTTGAACGCTCAAGATGGACTTTGTATGTGTAACAGATTACCAACGTCCTGCCTTGCAGCGTTTCCCGGCCTATACTGCATACCTGTCATGAGACCCTAATGGTCTTGCCTGCATCATTACCACCATAAACCTATTTTGTCATTTACCCCCTGCACTTGGGCTCTACCTGCAATCCTGAACCATGTCTGTTACAAATAGATACGGTCATCTTGATAAGCAACATAATTTCTATGTCTGGTAACTGAAAAGTGTAGACTAGGGCTGGAGCAACTAATCGACAACTAATCGATAATGAAAATAGTTGTCAACTATTCTCGTTGATTAATTGGTCTGTGTACAGCAAACGCTGTTTAAAGATAAAACGAGTTAACTTAATAACCACGACTTTGATTTCGTTCTAGGGTTATGTTAGACCTAACCAGTTTATTGATTTAGTTTACAAAGTTAGTAGAATTATAGCACAAACCCTGGGGTACTGCCACTGGATGGAGGAGCTGCACCATTGATGTTTTATCATTACTTGGGGCTGAGTCCTATGCCATCCTGTGGGTTCCTAGTCCAAATTCACTCTCTCCTCCGGACCCTCCTCCTTCTCAGTCTGTTCATGAAATTATTTTTAAAAGAGGTACTCTCTAGGCACCCTGACCACTTCAGCTTATTACATTTATCAGGCTGCGTGGCGTGCCCCCCTTCTCACCCCACTTTCGTGCTGACTTCATCATGTCTATCAGAGTGCTTTGTAGTATCGTTTGGAGAGAAAGCAAACATGAGCTAGAGCTCAGCACGAAGCATCAATCAAACCAGGCACTCACATACCTTGTGTGCGAGAAGAACACATGAAAGGGACGTACACTATGCAAATGGCTTAAGAAAAAAAGAGGGGTAGGGGGGTCTGAGGTTGATTTTACATAAAATGATCATTAAGTAAACAAAAAACAAAATACCATTTTGTTTATCTGATTAATTGGGAAGAAAAAAAAATATTGGCCAACCAATAGATTATGAAAAGAATAGTTGCAGCCCTAGTTATAGTTAAAAAAAATTAGTTAAAAAGGTACATGGGGATGCAGGGTGGGTTAGTAGGCGTTAATGATTAACTCATCCCTTCCCAGCAGAATATCCCTTAAATTTAAAAAACAGACACCTACACATTAATGTAGGGAGTGACCTAATTAAATTACTCAAACCTGGCTGGGATAAATACAAATAAGTGTTCAGGTTATAAGCGGCGGAGTAAAAAGTGTTATAATTTGGTTTATAGACCAATTTCTATTACCAGGAACCACCTTTCAAGACTGATATACTGTATTTATTTATTTATTTGAAAAGGATTTTACCAGGAAGGATACATTGAGATTTCTCTCGTTTTCAAGTATGTCCTGGGTTCGAGAACATTGAGTGGTTACAGTTGTATTGCCTTTAGTGTTTAACTCTTCCCCCATACATACGATCTATCTGCCATGATACACAAGCTACACAAATTCTGCAATTCTAAATCACATACTGTACATGTGTAGGTCCATACAAAAAACTTTGTAGCCTTTCTAGAGATTAAGAGATTTGATATCAGTCTAACTTCCTCTTTTTTTTTTTGTTTCTCAGATATTCTATCAATTCTCATATCTATTACGAGCATTTGCGCAAAACCACTAAGCGAACAACCCCATGACATTAACAATTATTGCCACA
This sequence comes from Leptobrachium leishanense, assembly GCA_009667805.1. Classification (NCBI taxonomy): domain Eukaryota; kingdom Metazoa; phylum Chordata; class Amphibia; order Anura; family Megophryidae; genus Leptobrachium; species Leptobrachium leishanense. The sequence goes on along the minus strand of CM019073.1, from coordinate 73,618,163 downwards.
AGAAAGTAAAGGATTCGTTTAGGTAAAATTACACAAATATACATGGTCTTACTTTATAGACATGTCTCCAGTTTTTGCCATGGTCATTGAGTCTCTTCCAAATCATGCTCATAATTTCAGAGAATGCGACTACATTGTAGGTGAGATCAGCAATTTCAGACATTAAAGAGCTGGATGGACCCCAAGGATCATTTGATGTAGCCTCCCTCACTTTGATTTCTGCCTCGGAGTAGTTATGGACAATATTTTTCATTTGACGTCGCAGAGAGGAGGTAGACATGTTGGCAAATATATGGCAAGTGGAACTTTATAAAAAGTATTAGGATTCACAAATCAAAATTTTAATGCAGCAAAAATGTCTGATTTGTCTTGTCCTTGAACAAGCAAAAATATTTTCATGTATACTTTGCAAGTACACTTAAGATTCCTCAAATATCCACAGGCACCGGTTCCTCCTCCAAATTGTTATGTTCTTGAAATGTCAAGTAATGGGGATTAATGCTGCATCTGAAAGAAAGAATAAAACACACATAACTAAAAGAAAAAAAGTATAAAATTAAAAACAAAAAAAACACCAACACATTTAAACCCTGCACTACCAAACACTTTGTGCTGGAAAGGAAAAACCTGAAACATGAAATGTGCAATTAACACGAAGATAGTAATTTTGCATATAGATCAGGGCTAGAGAAATCTAGGAGCCAGCCAAAAACAGAGGAGCCAGCAATTTCCAAACCAAATATACAGAATGCATTTACATGTTTATATATTTTCTAGATAAGAAAATATTATACAATAGATTTAGAAGAGCTGTATAATACATATACATGTAAACCCATTCTTCTAATGAACCAGTTTTTATTTTTTTTACTTAATACCTGGACCAGTGGAATCCAGTTAGTGTGTAGCCAGATATACTTTTAGGCTAATGGATGAGATTGTGGTTACATTGTATCAGTTTTGACTAGGGTTGCACCGATACCGATACTAGTATCGGTATCGGGGCCGATACTGGGTACTGCAGGAGTACTCGGTACTCGTGCAGTACCCCCGATATTTTTTCCGATACCGGAAGCCGGCATTGAGCCGGCATCCGAGGGGCTGCGGCGGCTGTCCGAATGCTCTATCGGCATTCGGACAGCCGCCCCTGGAGCTGCTCACCGCAATACTTACCTTCCTGGGCGCTGCCGAGAATGTCTCCGCACGTGCACTCGTTGGAAGGACCCCAGCCGCGACCACCTGGGACCATGTGTCCGTGGCTGGGATCCTTCCAACGAGCGAGCGCGCACGCACGCACGCACGCACGCAACTTTCCCGGCGTCGCCCAGGAAGGCAAGTATGAACACAGTGAGCAGCTGCAGGGCCTGTCCGAATGCCGATAGAGCATTCGGACAGGCCCTGCAGCTGCTCTCCGCGATGATACTTACCTTCCTGAGCGACGCCAGGAAAGTTTCCCCGTGTGCGCTCGTTGGAAGGACCCCAGCCGCGATCACATGGTCCCACGTGGTCGTGGCTGGGGTCCTTCCAACGAGCGCACGCGCGGAAACATTCCCAGCGTCTCCCAGGAAGGTGAGTATCGTCGCGGGGGGGATCCGTGAGCTGGGGGGCATACCCATGTGTGAGCTGTGGGGGCATATCCATGAGCTGTGGGGGCATATCCATGAGCGAGCTGGGGCAGTATGAATATATATATATATATATATATATATATATATCGGGGGGATATACATGTGAGCTGGGGGCATTTTTATATCGTCTGTTCTTATTGGAAAGCGTCACATGACATTAAAGAAAAGTATCGGTACTCGGTCTTCAAAAGGTGGTATCGGTGCATCCCTAGTTTTGACTGATGTTGAGAAAAAGAAAAGAAAGCTGTATGCAGGGGTTTCTCTATGTCAGTGTAGCCTTTCCACGTCGATGCCATTTTGGTGTCCGTTGCAACATACGTTGCCTGCGCGTGAAAAAGTGTGCACGTGCTTCGTGTGTTGTTCTCTATTGACTCCTTTGAAAAGCTACAACGGAGAGCAAACAGTGCTGTGACAGATGCAAAAAGTGCGCTCTTATGACTCCAGCCTTAAAGGGCAATAATCATCAAAATATAAAGTGTTCTTTTGTTTATTTTATGTTGCGGACATCTTACATGTGCTTTGTTTTTCTCTTGTATTTTAAGAATATAGTTTACTCTCCATGTGTCACTGTGTGCATCCATTTTGTGTTGTATACTGCATCCACTCCCCCAGTAGCTTTACAGCACTTGCTCCTCACTATGTGGCAATGGTCATAGAATGGAGTCTATAGGTCCATCTCTGACTTAAATCCTTGTATTGTGTGAGACATCAAAAGACATCACCAGGGGTTAGATTAGAAGTCTTTTAAGATCCCTGTCATATCTCATACAGCTGTCATCACTTATCTGAGGTAGCATAGGCAGGACATTGGCCTTATCTAAAAATTCCCTCCTCCACCTCTTCAACTGTTCTACAGATACTGTAGAGGATAAAGCACAGCCACAAAGTAAATCTCACCATTGGTAAGTGAAGGATCATGGGAAAAATACAAATAATAGAATCAAGAAATAAAACTAAATTTTATTTTTCCTTTTTACATGCAATTACTTCAAAGAAAAAAACAGCAGTGCGTGTTTTATGAGGTGGTTTTATTTGTATAGTACAAGTCATCTAGTTACATTTTAAGTAAGTGGTAGTGTCCTTTTAAAGCCAGAGTTATGTTCTGATCATTCAAATGAGAAGCAAGGAAATCCTGAACTTCCATAGTACAGGAGGGGTGGGGGTCGCGCCTATTCCCCGATGGGGTAGATGCAACCAAATGTATCCAGCCCAGGAGCATGTATAAAACATAAAAAAATATATGTCATCTGCGCTTATTCCCATTATACCGTGTGAAACAAAACACAATTAGAGGCTTTGGTTTCTATTAATGGCCATTAAGAGTGTAAGCTCACCCGCCAACGTCAAGGCACCTCTAGTGAGGGTGAGTCCTATCCAAAAATGAAGCCACAGGCTGCTGTGTAGCGAACCATCACTGCTCAGCCACCCCATCAGGGAATAGGCGCGACCCCACCCCTCCTGTACTATGTATGTTTTATTGGACCTCCAGCCAGGTCATCATTGCAGCATGTTCCGCCCCGTGTCTTTGTTTTTTGATCCCAAATGTGGATTTCATTCTGGGAGGGCATAAATATGAGCCCACCAGTCTATCTCATGACTGAAAAGCAGCGATTGTTCGCTACACAGCAGCCTGTGGCTTCATTTTTGGATATGACTCACCCTCACTAGAGATGCCTTGACGTTGGCAGGTAAGCTTACACTCTTAATGGCCATTAGTAGAAACCAAAGCCTCCAATTCTGTTTTGTTTGACACTGTATAATGGGAATAAGCGCAGAGGACTTTTTTTTTAAAAAAATCCTGAACTTCTACTGCTCCCATCCCCCTTGGATGCTTTGTTAGACATCTGACCGTTGGGTACATATGTATTTGGACACGGCACAATTTAAAAAAAATTCCTGTGTTTACCAAAACCTTTTCAAGCTATAGTTATAGAATGGATATGAGCTTAAAGTGCACACTCTCAGGTTTAATTTGAGGGTATGTACATCCAAATTGGAGGAAGGGTTTAGGAATTACAGCTCTTCAGAGTAGCCATCCTCCTTTTTCTTCCAAGGGACCAAAAGTAATTGGACAATTGAAATCAAAAGCGGTTTCATGGCCAGGTGTGAGCTACGCAGTTATTTCTTCATCAATTAAGCAGGTAAAAGGTCTGCAGTTGTTCACTGTGGTATTTGCATTTGGGATCTTATGCTAGGAGCCTACAACAGGAGTTCAATGGAGCTCTCCATGCAAGTGGAACCGGCCATTGTAAGGCTTCAAAACCAAAAAGAGATAGCAGTAACATTAGGAGTGGCCAAATCAACAGTTTGGTACATTCTGAGGAAAGAACAGCTCAGCAACATAAAAAGGCCTATATATCCACGGAAGAAAAAAGAGTGGTGAATGATTGCAGGACCCCCTCTATCGTAAAGAAACACCCATTCACAACATCATCCAGACAAGTGCAGGACACTCTCCAGGAGGTGGGTGTATCGTTGTCAAAGTCTACAAATCAAGAGAACAAATACAGAGGGTTCGCCACAAGGTGCAAACAATCCATAAACTTGAATAGAAAAGCCAGATTAAACTTTGCCAAAAAAAAGTGGTTAAGGAAAAGCATTTTTAGGATGGATGAAATGATGAAACTAAGATTAATCTGTACCAGAATGATAGGAAGAAAAAAGTGTGGAGATGGCTTGGAACAGCTCATGATCCAAAGCACACAACTTCATCTGTATTTAACATGGTGGAGGCAGTGTGATGGCATGGGCATGCATAGCTTCCAGTGGCACTGGGTCATTAGTGTTTATTGATACAGAAGCAGCTAGATGAATTCAGCAGTGTTTAGAAATATACCATCAGTCCAGATTCAGGCAAATGCAGCCAAGTTTATTGGACGGCGCTACACAGTACAGATGGACAAAGATCCAAAAAACACCACAAAAGCAACCCAGGAGTTTTTGAAGGAAAAGACGTGGAATATTCTGCAATGGCCAAGTCAATCCCCTGATCTCAACCCAACCGAGCATGTATTTCACTTGCTGAAGGCGAAACTAAAGGCCGAAAGACCCACAAAAAGAGAACAACTGAAGACAGCTACAGTTAGACCTTGACAAAGCATCAGAAAGGAGGATTCCAAATCTTTGGTAATGCCCATGGGTTCCAGACTTCAGGAAGTCATTGCCAGTAAAGGATTCTCAGCAAAATATTAAAAAGGAACATTTAGGATTAGATTTATTTGTCCAATTACATTAGAGCCCCCGAAAATGGGGGTACTGTGCATTAAAAATGGTTGCAGATCCTAAAATTTGTATTTGATATTTATGTTCAAACCCTTGAATTAAAGCTGAAAGTCTGCACTTCAAACTCATTGTTATCGTTTTGTTTTAATTTTTATTCTGGTGACATACAGAGCCAAAAGCGAGCAGGCAGCTCGACCGGCCTCCAGGTTCAGGCGAGCGCCCCTGGACGATTTTTTTCCGTTCAATTTTCCATTTCGGCCGAAAGCACCATTTTCAACCGATAATGTCGGTGACCGAAATTTCAGTGCATCCCTCTACTGTAAAGTTTGCTAATTTTTTTTATCATTTCTTATCGTCTATGATGGCATCCATTTGTCGCGTCTGTGATAGCAAGTACCCTGTGCGGTACCTTTATGTCAGGTCTCAAAATTTCAACTCCCAAGCTACTAACCAGGCCATAATAGTTACTCACCGCCAGTTGCAATCAACTGTGCCCCTAAACAGAGCCCCTTAAATTATCTTCTGAAATTACAGTGTTAAAGGTTTTATTTAGAATAAGTTTCAAAAATAACATTAATACCAGGACATCAAACCCCAGATACATGAATAGCCAGTCAGACCCCAGTGTGAGCACAATGAGGAGGCAGGGAAGCTCCTCTCCACCCCCCTGCCAGTGACAGACGACCTGGGTCAGGTTAGGCAGCTGATCCCTGCCACAGTGCAGCCAGCGGAAGGGGGGGGGGGGGACTGCACAGTGGCACTGCCGGAATACACAGCACAAAATAATTTATTGTGCTGCCTGCCTGTGCATTTTCACGCGTCCTCAATTTCCACTCGCCAAATGCGAGTAGGCGAGTGGAAATTTTGAGCCCTGCTTTATGTGATATGATGCATTAATGTGACATGTGACTTCTGTTTGGAAAACAAACTATACATTTATTCTAGGCTGGGCCTCCTGCTGCGCTGTCGCAAGATCTTCTCTTATAGATACAGGTAAAATGAGCAATGTAAACAGACATTGGCAACCAAACATTGGAAACTGGTTTTAGATTGCTCATTTTACCTGTACTATTTAAGTTGTATCTATTTTGAGAGCTTTACCAGTAAATGTTTTTTTAGAACCTTGATGGACAGTCTGATACTCATTGATCCTTGGAGAAGATACTGGAGGCTTAAAAGATTGAGGCAGGTTGAACCCTACCTGTATAAAAGGGTCAAAGGCGATACCAGCAGAGCCTAAAAGAGTGGGGCTCCACCAATGGCAAGCAGGTTCTCTGTGCTTGTTCTGAGATTATCATAACCCAATATCTGACAACGAATATCCCCCAAATTCTGTCTTGTGAGTGATCAAGGCAGAGAGTACGTGGAGCGTGTGGGCTAGATCACCCCTGAAAGCTGATCTGCTGCTTGCTAAAGGAGAGCCACTTCTATATGGCTCCCATACATGTGAGTGGGAATATATCACCCATTCTTTTACGGACTTTTTTTTACTGGCCGTAGCATGTGTTTAGGTTCCATTTTGAGGAAAAATAATCTTTATGTACCCCAAACATGGATCCTTAACCTCCCTGGCGGTCTAATTTTTTCAAAATTTCGTGTCTAAAAGCGTCTCAATTTTTTTTTAAAGGAAATGTGTTTTTGTACATAGTTAGCCTGTAATAATTAGGAATCACGCACTGAAATCCGTGAATCAAGAGTCCTTACTGGTGAAATCCTTTATAAATAAATAAATAAATAAAAAATAAATAGTAAATACACTGAGACCGATAAAGTTTGAAACACGACATAATAATTTATTATCCCAAAAATAATTATCCAAAATAATGCAAATAAATGATATTCAATAAAATACAACAAAAAACACTGAAATCTGTATGCAAGCAAGGGTGAGACGATGTATGGTCTATTTCTTATCCTGTACTGCCACCTAGTGGCCGTTTATAAACATTACACTGTATAATCCAAAGTGCTGTAAACTGTAAAAAAAGATTTCTTTAATGCTAGCCCCGCCCCCTGCACGTGTGACTCGCAGGGAGCCTTCCAGGAAGCAGCTCGCTGGGATCACACTGCGGGGGACAGTGAGGGAGCCAGGAGGAGGTGAGTAAACATCCAGCCCGAGTGTGGCTTGGGGTTACCGTTCGCGGTAGCGAAACTTAACCCCGAGTGACAGGAATACTGCCAGGAGGTTAAAGAATAACTAGAATATAGTTTTTTTGCACAGATTGCTCTATATACCACATTGCAATGGTATCCAAGCTGGCATGGAACAAGGAAACCTAACTGAAGCCATCTTCCTTGATTTTGCCAAGGCCTTTGACACATTAGACCATGGCATTCTATTACAAACACCTAAAAACTCTGGTATTGGTGATCACACGCCAACCTGGTTTCTAGGGATGCAATGAAAGCGATACTAGTATATGTAATCGGTGCCGATACCGCCATTCACACAAGTACTCGTACAAATGCCCCGATACCGCCCCCAATACCCAGAAGCCAGTATTGGCTGGCTTGCCGTTATCCAAGGGAGCTGTCCAAATGCATTAAAAGCCTTCAGCCAGCGTTCCCCTCCGCCTGGCCACATTACCAAGCGGCTTTCAGGCTGTGATGCTGCCTCCAGCTGTGATCTCGCCAGAGCGAATCACAGCCCAGCAGATCACGGGCAGCTGGTGGGGAACACTGGCCGAATGCTTTTAGTCGAACAGCTGCCCAGGCATCTGAGGTCGGTGGGTACACATGTATCCGAGTGGGTATAAGGGTATATGGATATAGATATAGATATATATATCTATTCTGATTGGGTATACATATATAACGGAGGTGAGGTGTGTGGTCAGGGCGTGTGCAGGCCTGTGCTGTTGGTACATGGGGTTTCTGGCCATACATTTCAATATTAACTTAAATGGGACAGGTTTTAGGCAATAAATTATTTATTGGAAAGCGGTCACATAACATTTAATAAAAGTATCAGTACTCTATAATCGGTGAGTACCTGAAAACAAAAATAATAGTGGAAATGTTAAAAAAAATCTACTTTTCCAATGGACTAAAGTAGAAGCCCAATCTATTTGTCCTGATAAAAATAATAATTTCAACGGAATAGAATTACAGTTGCAAGAAAAAGTATGTGAACCCTTTGGGGTTACGTGGAGTTTTGCATGAATTGGTCATAAAATGTGCTCCGATCTTCATCTAAGTCACAACAATTTGAAAAACAGTCTGCTTAAAATAATACAACACAAACATTATAGGTTTTCAGGTTTTTATTGAACAGAACATGTAAACATTTACAGTGCAGGGTGGAAAAAGTATGTGAACCTTTGGACTTAATAACTGGTTGACCCTCCTTTGGCAGCAATAACCTCAACCAAACGGTTCCTGTAGTTGCAGATCAGACCTGCACAATGATCTTGAGTAATTTTGGACCACTCCTCTTCACAAAACTGTTTCAGTGTAGCAATATTCTTGGGATGTGTGGTGTGAATCGCTCTCTTAAAGGTCATGCCACAGCATTTGAAATCGGGTTGAGGTCAGGACTCTGACTGGGCCACTCCAGAAGGCGTATTATGCTTTGGGTCATTGTCCTGTTGCATTACCCATCCTCTGCGGAGCTTCAGTTGGCGGACAGATGGTCTTACGTTTGCCTTCAAAATGTCTTGATAAACTCTGGAATAAATTTTTCCCATCAATGACAACAATTCGTCCAGGCCCTGAGGCAGCAAAGCAGCCCCAAACCATGATGCTCCCTCCGCAATGTTTTACATTGGGGATGAGGTTTTGATGTTGGTGTGCTGTGTCTTTTTTTCTCCACACAGTGGTGTGTGTTTTTTCTAAACAACTCAATTTTGGTTTCATCTGTCCACAGAATATTTTGCCAGTAGTGCTGTGGAACATCCAGGTGCTCTTTTGCAAACTTCAAACGTGCTGCAATATTCTTTTTGGACAGCAATGGCTTCCTCCGTGGTGTCCTCCCATGTACTCCATTCTTGTTTAATGTTTTCCTTATTGTAGATGTGTCAACAAAAATGTTAGCATGTGCCAGAGATTTCTGTAAGTCTTTAGCTGACACTCTAGGATTCTTCTTTACCTCATTAAGCATTCTGCGCTGTGCTCTTGCAGTCATCTTTACAGGATGACCGCGCCTAGGGAGAGTAGCAACAGTGCTGAACTTTCTCCATTTGTAGACAGTCTGTCTTACTGTGGACACATGAACATCAAGGCTTTTGGAGATACTTTTGTAACCCTTTCCAGCTTCATGCACTTGCAAGTCAACAATTCTTGATCGTAGGTCTTCTGAGAGCGCTTTTCTGCGAGGCATGGTTCACATCAGGCAGGGCTTCTTGAAACCAGTAAACCCAAAACTGCTGTGTGTTTTTAAAGGGCAGGACAGCTTTCAGCAACACATCCAATATCACCACACTGATTGGACTCATGGTTGGCTCACTCTTGGCTCCAATTAGCTCTTGGGGAAGTCATTAGGCTAGGGGTTCACATACTTTTTCCACCCTGCACTGTGAATGTTTACATGTTATGTTCAATAAACACATGAAAACATATGTTTGTGTTGTATTATTTTAAGCAGACTGTGTTTTTCAAATTGTTGTGACTTCGATGAAGATCAGAGCACATTTTATGACCAATTCATGCAAAACTCCACGTAATCCCAAAGGGTTCACATACTTTTTCTTGCAACTGTAGGTCTTTATTCTTAACCACCCGGGGAACAAACACATTAACGTGATCAACAAACACAAGTAATTAGCTTAAATAGAACACTTCTTATTGCATTGCAGTTTACTCACACAACACAGATCACAGTAATGTGCGGTGTATACGAGAAACACAGCTACACGGCAATAAAACTCACAGTAATGTACGGGGGGTGTGAGTATCAGAGCCAGGGGTGTGGAAATAATAATTAAAAAAAAAAAAAAAAATCTACATGCCCAACGGACTAAAGACCAATCTACTTGTCCAGTCACTCAAAATAATTTCAATGAAATATTTAAATAAAAGCACCCCCCACAATAAAAACAAAAACATACTGCTATATACCCCACAATACATACTGTCAAGGAGATACATGCAGCTACACAACCACACAATCGCATGTGATTGCACACATATTTCGAGGGTTATTCACCAAGTGCTGGTGTTTTACAATGTTGACAAAATGCTGGTATTTCACAATAGTAAAATCCAAAGAGCAACACAAGAAGCACCAAGACACTATCTCTATATGCACAGTGATGTTTTCTTGGTATGCGCTGTGACACTTTGTTGCGCTTTTTGTTTTACATTTGAGAAATGTTAGCGCGGTAACACTGAAAAACACAGGCACTTACAGGGTTATTCAGAGAAAGGTGAAAACCAGGAGAATGGCAGGAGAAGAGAACAATCTAGAATAAATAGCGGATTTGGAAAGGGAGAATTTTTCTGGTTTGGCTATTTTGACATAGAATTTTTGCTTCTCCAGTCATTCTCCTGGTTTTCGCCTCTCCCTGAATAACCCTCATTGGTCTGTAGTTGGATATCTGCACTCCTCTGCATACATGCTAACAGCCCTGGTTTCTGTGAGACAGCCTTGATTTTTCCAAGACCTGCATGAGTGAGGTCCAGTAACACCTGCTCTTAAAGTTAACACAGGACACATGAAAACCCATCATAAATATTCAAATTGTTTCATCACGTGGAGATTAAATGTTGGTGCTATATGCGCTATATGCAAATGCATCTTTGTCCTCATCTTTTCATAGAAAAGATGGGACTCTGTTTTAAAGATATGTAGCAAATTAAGATTTATATCTTGTATGTAAGACGTAGCTTTCATTGTTGCGTATAAAAACATACGGGAACAAATACAAGTGTCGAGAAAGAAAATAGGAAGAAAAAAAAATAATAATTCCTGTAAGTGATTTTGAACTAATGAAATTAACTATTTACATAAAGGCTGCAGCTAGAAAAGGTAGTAATGTATGCCAGCAGAAATAGCCACTGCAACATTCATGGTGGAGTAGTCATCTAGATTTTGCTGCTAAACATTCAAATATAATGTTAATGTAAACACATATTATGGGGAATAGAGCCAGTAATACAGGATAACAATCCCACGGTTATGTTAATGTAGTGGTTTAGATCTGACTATTAAACTGCATCCACCATTAACCCCCTGCCGCCGCAGGATGTGCTATGCCATCCTCACGGTGGGAGAGCTTTGAAGACACATGGCGTACTTGTACATCCTGCTGTCTTCAATGGGCTGCCTTGGTACCTCCCCGAAGCCAGCGCGCACCGCTGGCTGCAGAGAGACGGCCCGAATGACCCGCGTCAGCTGTGGGCCGAAATCAGTGACTCACGCTGCACCGGATTAAAGTTATAATATAGTTAGAAGATATAGATTTTATTAAAATATAATTAAATATTTTATATATAAATTAGTGCAGCGGCATAGTTACCTTTTATAAAAAGGGTGGGGGGAATGCCGCCGCTTTTAGAAAAAAAAAAAAGGATAATTTTTATTTTTTGACATTTCCACATCATGTGGTCATGTTGGAGATCATTGGAACGATCAGACTCTGGCCTTTCCAACATTACCTCAATTGTCCTTGTAGGACATACGGATCCATAGATACATGGGTCCAAAGGACCCCTGAATCTCCTGTGGGATTCCCCTGCCAGTCAGGGGGAGAATTCGTGATCGATCGATGTGATCGATCGATCGAGATGATCGATCGAGATGATCGATCGAGATGATCGATCGAGATGATCGATCGAGATGATCGATCGAGATGATCGATCGAGATGATCCCCACGCGTGACAAGTTAGTCCTCAGTGGCTAAATCCCCTACTCTGAGCCAGATCGGCAAAGGAGCATGGATACAACAGGACAGGCGTGGAGTGTCCTCTGTGATGGGGAGGGAATCCGCAGGACGTTCCACGCGCATTCACACAGTGCCTTAAGGATACTGGAAGCACTTGATGCTCAGCACATGCACGTGCTAAGCAGGCAAAACTCTGGTATCTGCTTAGAATCCCTGATGCTCGCACGCAGCAGGGCTAAATGGGGGGCTCCTGCCCAGCCCCCGGCAATATGATTTTCCCATCTCTGTATCTGTAGTCTGTCTTTAAAATAAAATAAAGGTATTGGTGAATCCCTACTGGTGTCAGTCATACTGTATGTATCGGATCAATTGCAATATGTGTCCATTTCTGACAGCGTTTCCCTCGCTCTCCCAGTCACGTGTGGTGTACGCCAAGACTCTATATACTCAGCTCCCTGCTACTCATAATATTCATAAATGATCTGCCCAACGTCTGCAGAGCCTCAACTGTACACAGGCGACACCATAATCTATACCAGCAAATCAAATCTCCCACAGCTGTAGGCGGTGCTGCAAGAACAATTCACATTAGGTAGTAAAGTGGATCGCATATAAAACTTTTTCTAATATACTGACAAAACTGTTACAATGCTCTTCGGAACAGTACCTACACTACATAAATTACAACCTTTCCATCTATCTGTCAGGACAAAATCAAATGGCATGCTGACCACAGTCCGTTCTCTCAAATATCTAGGTATGTGGTTAGTAGACTTGTGCACAGCAGGTTTTTTGTTTTTTTTTGGGGGGGAGGGGGTTTCGTTTCGGAATCTTTCCGTTTAATATTTTTTTCATTTCATGTGATTTTTGGCCATTTTAAAACGTTTTTTTTCTCGTTTCGGGTTGTTCGATATTTCACAGCGAATTGTAATTTAGGACCGATCCAAAATATCGGATCGTCCAACATCATTTACAATCATTTTGGTTTTCGGACCGGACCCGATCCATTATCATTATTGAAATGCTGCTTGCAAAAGAAATATTGAACGAACACTTTAAAAAGGTTAGGAAACCTAAAATTTCATTAGACCTCTGCATTTTGTGTTGAATCCAAATTCGACCCCAGATATATGTATACCCTGACATCAGACCCCCAGGAACAAATGATCTGAAACGGGGGGGGGGGGGGAAGAGAACCAAATGATCCAAAAATAATTTTAATGCAGCATATGAATTCACACATCGAGGGTCAGGGGAGGCACCTCTCTGCAGTATAATTATTGCAGCATATGAACCCACACACTGCTGGGAAGCACCTTATCAATGTTTCAGCACCATGGTTAGCTACAATATAGCTGTCCGTAGTGCTGAACTACTGGTCTCAAACAATGCATCAGGACCTTGGACAGCTATTACAGCTATCCATGGTTCTGAAACAATGTTTTTTTACATTGGCACTTAGAGGAAAAAGCCTAGTTTCTTAAAAAAGTTAGGAAACCTAAACTTCCACCCAAAAATGCCGAAATAAATCCTAAAAAAAAAAAAAAAAAATAGCTTTTGCTGCAAGTGAAAAAAAAATATACGGTTTAAGAAATATTTAATAAAGTTTATTTTTTAGCATTAAAACCTATAGGCGAATCCTATAATTTGCAATGTTAAAAAAATCCCCATTTTTATTACTTTGAATTCATTTTGTTTGTTTTTTAGCTTTGTGTCGTTTTCATTCTGGTTTTTTTTTTCTCGTTTTGGAACATTTTGTTCCATTCTCGTTCCGGATCAATATCGAATAGTTTTTGAATAGACTTCGAATCCTAATATCGGACGACCGACATTTCTTTTTGTTTGTTCTGAAAAACATGACAACGAAAATGCAAATCATAGACAAAAACTACATTTTGACGATACGAAATGCACAGGTCTAGCGGTTAGACCCAAATCTATCTTTTGGCCCCCACATTGAAAAACTCTCATCTAAACTGTACCCCAAACTAGGTGCCCTGTACAGAAACAAATCCTGAGCCCCGCAGTAAGAAAGCAGTTTGTACATCAGATGCTTATGCTGGTCATTGAATACAGAGATTTAGTGTAAGCAGCTGCCCCGCAAACGTACCTTCATAAACTTACTACATTGTAGAACTCATTCTGTCGCCTTGCGCTTCAATGTAACTACATGAACCACCATTGTGACATGTTAAAAGAGCTAAACTAGCCACCGCTGGAATCTAGACGCACCCTTCACCTTTCCAACCTGGTGTTTAAGAGCTTTTCAGTGAAGCTTACCACCCTACCTGAATAGACTATGTCTGCAGTGGGTAAATAGGGTGTCCAATGACAACAGAGCAAAGAAAATAAGTAAACAAAACAATATTACAACGTCACAATTTACAAATGTTAACACAAATAATATAAATATAAGTATAGCAGTACATAGTGATACCTTTTTTTAGGATACTGCCATTTGCACGAGTACTTACTACTCGTGCAAATGGCCCGATACACACACCCCCCCCCCCAACCGGAAGCCAGCGCTGGGCCGGCTTGTCAGTATCCGCTGGGCTGGGGAAACTGGCCACGTGCATGAAAAGCACACGGCCAGCGTTCCCCTCTGGCGGCTGCGATACTCACCCCTTCCGAAGGTCTGGTCGCGCTGCTGTGGAGCGATCATGTGGCCGCCGGCACTTCTGTGACGTTGCCTCCAGCCGAGAGGCAGCGTCACAGATGCACCCGGCGGACACGTGAACACATCACAGCAGCGCGACCGGACCTTCGGAAGGGGTATCGCATCGCAGCCGCCGGAGGGGAACGCTGGCCACGTGCTTTTCATGCACGCGGCCAGCTTGCTCTGCGTTCGAGATGGTCTCTCTCTCTCTGCGTTCGAGATGGTCTCTCTCTCTCTGCGTTCGAGATGGTCTCTCTCTCTCTGCGTTCGAGATGGTCTCTCTCTCTCTGCGTTCGAGATGGTCTCTCTCTCTCTGCGTTCGAGATGGTCTCTCTCTCTCTGCGTTCGAGATGGTCTCTCTCTCTCTGCGTTCGAGATGGTCTCTCTCTCTCTGCGTTCGAGATGGTCTCTCTCTCTCTGCGTTCGAGATGGTCTCTCTCTCTCTGCGTTCGAGATGGTCTCTCTCTCTCTGCGTTCGAGATGGTCTCTCTCTCTCTGCGTTCGAGATGGTCTCTCTCTCTCTGCGTTCGAGATGGTCTCTCTCTCTCTGCGTTCGAGATGGTCTCTCTCTCTCTGCTTCGAGATGGTCTCTCTCTCTCTGCGTTCGAGATGGTCTCTCTCTCTCTGCGTTCGAGATGGTCTCTCTCTCTCTGCGTTCGAGATGGTCTCTCTCTCTCTGCGTTCGAGATGGTTCTCTCTCTCTGCGTTCGAGATGGTCTCTCTCTCTCTGCGTTCGAGATGGTCTCTCTCTCTCTGCGTTCGAGATGTCTCTCTCTCTCTGCGTTCGAGATGGTCTCTCTCTCTCTGCGTTCGAGATGGTCTCTCTCTCTCTGCGTTCGAGATGGTCTCTCTATCTCTGCGTTCGAGATGGTCTCTCTCTCTCTGCGTTCGAGATGGTCTCTCTCTCTCTGCGTTCGAGATGGTCTCTCTCTCTCTGCGTTCGAGATGGTCTCTCTCTCTCTGCGTTCGAGATGGTCTCTCTCTCTCTGCGTTCGAGATGGTCTCTCTCTCTCTGCCGTTCGAGATGGTCTCTCTCTCTCTCTGCGTTCGAGATGGTCTCTCTCTCTCTGCGTTCGAAGATGGTCTCTCTCTCTCTGCGTTCGAGATGGTCTCTCTCTCTCTGCGTCGAGATGGTCTCTCTCTCTCTGCGTTCGAGATGGTCTCTCTCTCTCTGCGTTCGAGATGGTCTCTCTCTCTCAGCGTTCGAGATGGTCTCTCAGCGTTCGAGATGGTCTCTCAGCGTTCGAGATGGTCTCTCAGCGTTCGAGATGGTCTCTCAGCGTTCGAGATGGTCTCTCAGCGTTCGAGATGGTCTCTCAGCGTTCGAGATGGTCTCTCAGCGTTCGAGATGGTCTCTCAGCGTTCGAGATGGTCTCTCAGCGTTCGAGATGGGCTCTCGCTCAGCGTTCGAGATGGGCTCTCGCTCTGCGTTCGAGATGGGCTCTCGCTCTGCGTTCGAGATGGGCTCTCGCTCAGCGTTCGAGATGGTCTCTCTCATTTATATATCGCTCGGGGGATATATACATGTGAGCTGGAGGCATTTTTATATGAGGTCTGTTCTTATTGGAAAGCGGTCACATGACATAAAATAAAAGTATCGGTACTCGGTTGAGTACTTTTTAAAAAGTAACGGTACTCGGTCTTAAAAAAGTGGTATCTGTGCATCCCTACCTTTTTCATTGGACTAACGTTACATTTAAATGACAAGCTTTCGAGAGCTTGATGCTAACTGATCAGTTCCTAGAATTGAACATTAGGGGGTCACATGGGTGAGGGGATTGGATGTCGTAAAAGTGAGTCAAATGGTATGTTTGAAATGGGAAAATAAATGCATGAGGGATCTGGGCCCATAATAAAACAACAGCGAGAAGATCATACCACCTAGAATGAAAAAGAAAAAATAACCAGACAGCATAGTGAAGGCTGAAAGAGACATGGGGAAAAAGAAAGCAAATCAAGAACAAATAAAACAGCCGCCAGAATATAGAATATTATGTGACATTATGATAATCCGTTAAAAAAAAAAAAAATCAGAATCGACATCGAATCCGGCATTTATGGTGTTAAAATATGTGATCATTTTCATTTCATATGTTTTGCGTTCACGGAATATATATACATACATACACACATATACACATATATATATAATCAGAGCGCCAAACTGATATTAGAAGCAACGGTCTACACTTCTAGGCTCAAAAAGAGTAGCCAAAAGACCACATCCACAAAAAACCTAACAGGAAAAAGCACCAGGTAAAGTGATAAATAGAAGCAGCTAAATTCATAATTTGGGTCAGTACACACCAACTCCCAGATGCAGAGGCAAGGTTACCAACGTTCCGGCGAGGATTTTCCCTTATCAAGATATACCTTGATAAAGGCAAATCCTTGCCGAAACGTTGGCTCTTAACTTTTGTACCTGACTCCTAGATTCAAAACAAATTTGTCAAGCCTTGATCTAATAGGTGTATATTGTATAAACTAAAAACAGGAGCCTTTTCCCTGCGGTGTTCCATAGTGGGAGAAATGCGTATTTCTTGTTGCATTGAAAACTACATTGAAAACTACTTGTATTCCAGGATTTGCTTGTCTTCATACCAAAATTGCACATTGTGCAAAAAATACCTGATCTGATGTATGCATGTAGTGTGAAAATTGGAGTGCTATGGCATGAATTTATGTGCTACCAGCACAGCATAGTACACAATAGAAGAGTGATTACGTGTGAATCCCTTTGTAATGCTCAATGCATAAACATGTAAGATGCATTGCGCACCAAAATTAGTTTTTTTTTAAATAAAACCTACACACCGTGGAGATACACCAAACAAACCTATACAGAGCTATTACATTTTTATTTTTTTTATGATGTACTGCGATACATCCACCCACACTGCCAAGATTATCCTCTGTACAAAGTGCATGCCAAGGATCACAGCGATAGTCACGCACAAACAGTACATTCATGTACGTGGAGATGTAATATGTATACTGTATGAGAGCAATACACACACCTCTACTAATATCTGCACAGAGTTTCATTGGTGATTTGTGATAAGCGCACATATATTGCCCATTACATCATGGAGACATTGCTGTGGGACACCAAGACACACAAACGTCACCAAAGCACTTCATGGTGAGTGGTTCAGGGACCGCTCATAGGACCATAGATGTGACAAAGCTGCTACTACTCAGGACGAGTAGCTCTGCCGTTAATGCCGTCCTTGCCTTAGAGTGCCGCAGGGTAGCGTGCCAGCCATGCGGTGAAGGCGGCTGCTCGGAATAAGCCAATCTGCTGGATGAAGCCAGTAGCGCTGCTATCCAGAGCGCATCAATCCGCTGCTCTCCTCTGCCTGGATCTGAGGTTACCGAGGCTCTGTGAGAACAGCCCTTTATCCAGTCACTTGTTAGTTAAAACAACCTGTAGGTTGAAGGAAAATCAGTGTATTTTGAATGGGAGCAAAAAAGAGGTTTGTGAGGGTTCTGAGAACGAACAACGGCACTAGTGGCCTGCTCTACGATGGGGGCCCGCTCAGATCTCACAAGGCTTTAGCTAGATTGGGGACGAATGCTCCATATGCAAATCATCCTGCGCTCACCCAGAAAGAGAGGTCAGTACTGATTGCCAAGGACGTCATCCCTGCACGAGAGGTGCAGCAACCCCCCCGATGATAGTTTCGGCCTGGTTAGTGTAACGGGAGCTATGGCGCTAACCCCTGATCAGCGTAGTTTGAATCCTTATGGACAGATTTCTATGATACAGGGTTTCAAAGCAGTAAAGACTGTAATACCTATAATCCCAAGCCAGGGAGGTAATACAAAATCCTGAATACCACTCAGTGCCAAATGGTTTCGTGACCAAGAGGTCACTGAATGAAAGCACATTAACTCTCTGTAAACAGATACAATGACTTAAGACATGAGCATAACGTGATACAAGAATAGTGTCGTTATAGATATATTTCAGATAGCTGATATTACTGATGCACCGATACCGATACTAGTATCGGTATCGGGGCCGATATTGCCATTTGCACGAGTACTTGTTACTCGTGCAAACGGCCCGATACATCCCGCCGATACCGGAAGCCGGCGCTGGGCCGGCTTGCCGGTATCCGCGGGGCTGGGGAAGCTGGCCGCGTGCATGAAAAGCACGCGGCCAGCGTTCCCCTTCGGCGCGCCAAATACTCACCCTTCCTGAAGTTCCGGTCTCTGGGCAGTGATGCGGTCACGTGGCCGCCGGGCGCTCCTGTGACGCGGCCTCTCGGCTGGAGGCAGCGTCACAGATGCGCCCGGCGGCCACGTGACCGCATCACTGCCCAGAGACCGGAAGTTCAGGAAGGGTGAGTATTTGGCGCGCCGGAGGGGAACGCTGGCCGCGTGCTTTACATGCACACGGCCAGCTTCCCCAGCGTTCGAGCTTGGGGGCCAATCCATGAGAGCTGCGGGGCCAAATCCATGAGAGCTGCGGGGCCAAATCCATGAGAGCTGCGGGGCAAATCCATGAGAGCTGCGGGGCCAAATCCATGAGAACCTGCGGGGCCAAATCCATGAGACCTGCGGGGCCAAATCCATGAGACCTGCGGGGCCAAATCCATGAGACCTGCGGGGCCAAATCCATGAGACCTGCGGGGCCAAATCCATGAGACCTGCGGGGCAAATCCATGAGACCTGCGGGGCCAAATCCATGAGACCTGCGGGGCCAAATCCATGAGACCTGCGGGGCCAAATCCATGAGACCTGCGGGGCCAAATCCATGAGACCTGCGGGGCCAAATCCATGAGACCTGCGGGGCCAAATCCATGAGACCTGCGGGCCAAATCCATGAGACCTGCGGGGCCAAATCCATGAGACCTGCGGGGCAAATCCATGAGACCTGCGGGGCCAAATCCATGAGACCTGCGGGGCCAAATCCATGAGACCTGCGGGGCCAAATCCATGAGACCTGCGGGGCCAAATCCATGAGACTGCGGGGCCAAATCCATGAGACCTGCGGGGCCAAAGCCATGAGACCTGGGGGCAAAGCCATGAGACCTGGGGGCAAAGCCATGAGACCTGGGGGCAAATCCATGAGACCTGGGGGCAATCCATGAGACCTGGGGGCCAATCCATGAGACCTGGGGGCCAATCCATGAGACCTGGGGGCAACTCCATGAGACCTGGGGGCAAATCCATGAGACCTGGGGGCAAATCCATGAGAGCTGGGGGCCAATCCATGAGACCTGGGGGTAAATCCATGAGACCTGGGGGCCAATCCATGAGACCTGAGGGCCAATCCATGAGACCTGGGGGTAAATCCATGAGACCTGGGGGCAAATCCATGTGACCTGGGGGCAAACCCATGTGAGCTGGGGCAAACCCATGTGAGCTGGGGGCAAACCCATGTGAGCTGGGGCAAATCCATGTGAGCTGCGCTCAATCTCATATAAATTTTTATGAGGTCTGTTCCTATTGGAAAGCGTCACATGACATTAAATAAAAGTATCGGTACTCGTACTCGGTCTTAAAAAAGTGGTATCGGTGCATCCCTAGCTGATATCAATGGTCGTGGTACGTAAAGCACATATAACAGAGGCAACACCCTTCTATTTATTCTCAACCATACAGAGTAGAAACTCACCGTGTTCAGCAGCCTGCAGGGCAGGCCTACAATCAGAGATTGTGATGCTGGAGCAGCAACACTTCCCAGGTACTGCTGGAAAGCTCTGGTCCCCCGGGTATTCCTGCCAAAAGAGCACCAGCGGTTACAGACTGCCCAGCAGCTGATGGTTACAGCTCCATAGCAGCAGCCGCTGTCTTGGGACCATCAGAGGAGTTCCCGGTGGCACTTCCTCTTCAAACTCAACCCACACCAGGCTACCATCCCTGGCGACCTACTGTCCAAAATGCACCATGGTGGGGGCAAAGAAGGCTCCAGGGCAGGCAGGTGAACAAGGGTCGGGTTTTGGCAGTTAACCAGAGGTGTTCGATCTCCTTGAGAGCCTCCTGCATTATACAATTTTAGGCACATTTCATTTGTACAATTAACACTGGTACAAGCTGGACACAAAAGCTAACAAATTATTAACACCACAGGGGATAGAACGGACAAAACAGCCGGACCTTTTCAATGAACAGATACAGTTACCGACATGGGCTGATACATTGTTGCAGCATGCACTAGGTGGCTACTGGCAGGATCGGTATTGGACATTGCAGGGGAAACACAAATACGAAACTGGAGACATTTTACAGTAAATCTAACAGGGGAATTTGCACATATACTTTGTTTCCCCTTTATTTATAACAAGAATGAAATTAAACTAGGGTTGCAACTAACGATTATTCTCATAAATCGATTAGTTTGCCTATTAACCGATTCATCGGTTTAATAAAAAATAAAATTAGAAAAAAAATGTTTACTTAAAAGGAGTTATGTAAAAAAATAACCACAACCCCTCCCCCTTTCTTCATAAGAAATGTGCGTAGTGTACGTAAATTTTGTACGTACGTACGCAAATTGCGTATCTTGTTTACTTTGACAAAGCACTCGCATACCTTGTGTGAAGAGTGATAGGTTGATGATGCATGCGCAGCTGAAGCCCATGTTTGCTTTTTTCAAATGAACGCGGCTACAAGCACTTGGTCATAGATGTCAGCATGAAATCAGGGTTAATAACCTAAAGTAGTCAGGGTGCGTAGAGTGTCCCTTTTAAATAATTTTGTGAATAAACGGAGAGGGAGGAGGGACTGGAGGTGGTAGGAAGTAACTTTGCTCAAGAGACTTGACCCGAGTGTGAGAGGGAGTGGGTATGGGCAAAAGACCGGACCTGAGTGTGGGAGTGAATTTGGGGAAAGGGACCAGACCAAAGGGAGGGAATGGCAGTTCCCGACCAAAGAGGGTGTCGCAGGGAGGGTGGGGTGGTGGCACAGGACTCCAGCTTCAAGTAAAGATAAAACAAAGGTATACAGCGCCTTCACCCAGTGGCAGTATCCTATTGTTTGTGTTATAGTTCTACTGTTGTAAATCGGAATAAAAACAAACTGGTCGTGTCTCACATAACCCTAAAACTAAATCCTACCTAGTAAAGCAGCGGCACGTCTTCTCCAATCAGCTCCGAAGCTGAGGTTATTTACGTTGAACTCTAAACAGTGTGTGCTGTACACAGGATGATTAAGCGACACCGGAAATAGTTGACAACTATTTTAATCATCGATTATATCGATTAGTTGTTTCAGCCCTATATTAAACTAAATTACAATACAGTGGTGGCCGTTCCGTCACAATAGAGTACTGTAGATCCAGTGTTCTGCTCATATACACCCCTTACAGTCTCTTGTGGTTTCCAAAAATCAGCTGATTAAACCCAAAGCTACTGCTCTCCTGATTTCTTTCCCATGGTGTTTGATCATGTTACTGCATTACTGCTCATTACTTACAAATCAATCTCTCAAAAAAGGAACATTTCTTCCCTCCCTTTGAATCTAGCCCTATTACCCTTCAGATGAATGGTGCCACCATTACTATGAACTCAAAAACTCACTGCGTTTGTGTCCTGACGCTGATCGATTTCATCCCTCACATACAGTTACTAATCAAATCCTGTCATTTTCAGAAAGAAAAAAAAAAAGGCACCACCCTTTTCTAAACCAGGAATCTACCAAAATGACCTCCAAGTTCTCATCTCCCACCTTGACTATTATAATACTCTCCAGTTAGCCTTAAATGATCCTAGATTAATGCTCTACAGTATAACAAACGACTCTGCCAGACTCATCCACCTCACAACCAGGTTCTCTCACCCCTTTGTCAATCTCTGCACTGGCTCCCCATTTATTGTCTAGAATTCAATGCAAAATGGTCCTCACATACAAGGCTCTCAATAATTGTGTCCCTACCTACAGTTTCAAGAAAAAGTATGTGAACCCTTTGGGATTAAGTGGAGTTTTGCATGAATTGGTCATAAAATGTGCTCTGATCTTCATCTAAATCACAACAATTTGAAAAACACAATCTGCTTAAAATAATACAACACAAACATATGTTTTCATGTGTTTATTGAACATAACATGTAAACATTCACAGTGCAGGGTGGAAAAAGTATGTGAACCCCTAGTCTAATGACTTCTCCAAGAGCTAATTGGAGCCAAGAGTGAGCCAACCTTGAGTCCAATCAGTGTGATATTATTGGATGTGTTGCTGAAAGCTGTCCTGCCCTTTAAAAACACACACCAGTTTTGGGTTTACTGGTTTCAAGAAGCACTGCCTGATGTGAACCATGCCTCGCAGAAAAGAGCTCTCAGAAGACCTACGATCAAGAATTGTTGACTTGCATGAAGCTGGAAAGGGTTACAAAAGTATCTCCAAAAGCCTTGATGTTAATGTGTCCACGGTAAGACAGACCGTCTACAAATGGAGAAAGTTCAGCACTGTTGCTACTCTCCCTAGGCGTGGTCGTCCTGTAAATATGACTGCAAGAGCACAGCGCAGAATGCTTAATGAGGTAAAGAAGAATCCTAGAGTGTCAGCTAAAGACTTACAGAAATCTCTGGCACATGCTAACATTTTTGTTGACACATCTACAATAAAGGAAAACATTAAACAAGAATGGAGTACATGGGAGGACACCACAGAGGAAGCCATTGCTGTCCAAAAAGAATATTGCAGCACGTTTGAAGTTTGCAAAAGAGCACCTGGATGTTCCACAGCACCAAAACCCAAAACTGGTGTGTGTGTTTTTAAAGGGCAGGACAGCTTTCAGCAACACATCCAATAATATCACACTGATTGGACTCAAGGTTGGCTCACTCCTGGCTCCAATTAGCTCTTGGAGAAGTCATTAGGCTAGGGGTTCACATACTGTTTCCACCCTGCACTGTGAATGTTCTGTTCAATAAAAACATGAAAACATATAATGTTTGTGTTGTATTATTTTAAGCAGACTGTGTTTTTCATATTGTTGTGACTTAGATGAAGATCAGAGCACATTTTATGACCAATTCATGCAAAACTCCACGTAATCCCAAAGGGTTAACACACAGTGAGGCAAAAAAGTATTTAGTCAGCCACCAATTGTGCAGGTTCGCCCACTTAAAAAGAGGAGAGGCCTGTAATTGTCATCATAGGTACACTTCAACTAAGAGAGACAAAATGAGAAAAAAATCCAGAAAATCACATTGTCTGATTTTTAAAGAATTTATTTGCAAATCATGGTGGAAAATAAGTATTTGGTCAATGTCAAAAGTCCATCTCAATACTTTGTTATATATCCTTTGTTGGCAATGACAGAGGTCAAACGTTTTCTGTAAGTCTTCACAAGGTTTTCACACACTGTTGGTATTTTTGGCCATTTCTCCATGCAGATCTCCTCTAGAGCAGTGATGTTTTGGGGCTGTCGCTGGGCAACACGGACCTTCAACTCCCTCCAAAGGTTTTCTATGGGGTTGAGATCTGGAGACTGGCTAGGCCACTCCAGGACCTTGATATGCTTCTTACGAAGCCACTCCTTCGTTGCCCGGGCGGTGTGTTTGGGATCATTCTCCTGCTGAAAGACCCAGCCACGTTTCATCTTCAATGCCCTTGCTAATGGAAGGAAGTTTTCACTCAAAATCTCACAATACATGACCCCATTCATTCTTCCCTTTACACGGATCAGTCGTCCTGGTCCCTTTGCAGAAAGACAGCCCCAAAGCATGATGTTTCCGCCACCATGCTTCACAGTAGGTATGGTGTTCTTTGGATGCAACTCAGCATTCGCTCTCCTCCAAACACGACGAGTTGAGTTTTTACCAAAAAGTTCTACTTTGGTTTCATCTGACCATATGACATTCTCCCAATCCTCTTCTGGATCATCCAAATGCTCTCTAGCAAACTTCAGACGGGCCCGGACATGTACTGGCTTAAGCAGGTCTGGCACTGCAGGATTTGAGTCCCTGGCAGCGTAGTGTGTTACTGATGGTAGCCTTTGTTACTTTGGTCCCAGCTCTCTGCAAGTCATTCACTAGGTCCCCCCGTGTGGTTCTGGGATTTTTGCTCACCGTTCTTGTGATCATTTTGACCCGACGGGTTGAGATCTTGCGTGGAGCCCCAGATCGATGGAGATCATCAGTGGTCTTGTAGGTCTTCCATTTTCAAAATGATTGCTCCCACAGTTGATTTGTTCACACCAAGCTGCTTGCCTATTGCAGATTCAGTCTTCCCAGCCTGGCGCAGTTCTACAATTTTGTTTCTGGTGTCCTCTGACAGCTCTTTGTTCTTGGCCATAGTGGAGTTTGGAGTGTGTCTGTTTGAGGTTGTGGACAGGTGTCTTTTATACTGATAACAAGTTCAAACAGGTGCCATTCATACAGGTAACGAGTGGAGGACAGAGGAGCCTCTTAAAGACGTTACAGGTCTACGAGAGCCAGAAATCTTGCTTGTTTGTACTGTATTGTAGGTCAGCTTTTTCCAACCACTGTGCCGCGGCACACTAGTGTGCCGTGAGATATTGTCTGGTGTGCCGTGGGAAAAATTCCAATTTCATCCGTAACATGCGCTTCGGCTCACAAATAGACCAATCATTAGATGTTACACTGACAGGAGAAGACAGCGCAGTAGATCGCCGATGCGCAGAAGAGCACCAAAGGATCTGGACTCTGGAGGATTATCGCGGACGCAGCACAGAAGAGCGCTGAGTGATGGATCTGGAGGAGACAGGAGCAGAAGAGCGCTGAGTGATGGATCTGGAGGAGACAGGAGCAGAAGAGCGCTGACTGATGGATCTGGATGGAGTGCTGAGTGTGACGGACAGCAGCTATCTGGAGGAGACAAGTGCAGTAAGTACTGAATGACAGTGAGACAGGAACAGATACTGCAGCGATGGACAAATTTTTGAAAAGGAAAGAACTGGACTCTGAACAAAATTCGGAGCCAGATAAGAGCCCAAGTATGAGTGGGGATCAAAAGAAAGCAAAGATGGTTAGCTCAAGGAAATTCTCTGGCACAAGGCAATATAGCGAAAGCTATATTTCATTTGGATTTACTTTCACCGGAGATGCAAAGAAACCAACTCCACTGTGTGTGGTGAAAAGCTATCTAACAGTGCTATGGTCCCAAGTAAACTTAAACGCCATCTCCAAACGAAACACCCTTCGCTTCAAAACAAGAATGCAGACTTTTTTGTTCGCCTGCGTGAAAACATGGAGAAACAGGCAACTTTCATGAGAAAAACCACAAAGGTAAATGAAAGAGCTCTTAAAGCTAGCTATCAAGTTGCTGAACTTATAGCCAAGTCAAAAAAGTCGCACACTGTGGCAGAGACATTAATACTTCCCCGCCTGCAAAGCTATTGTAGAGGAGATGCTCGGACCTGAAGCAGCTAAGGAAATAGACAAAGTCCCTCTCTCAGACAACACAATTTCCAGACGTATTAATGACATGTCTGCAGACATAGAAAGTGCGGTTTTGGAAAAGATCCGTATCAGTGAGAAATTTGCATTGCAACTTGACGAGTCTACTGATATCAGTGGACATGCTCAACTCTTGGCCAATGTGCGTTTTGTGGATGGTGATGCAATTAGAGAAAACTTATTTTTTTGCAAGGCATTGGCAGAAAAAAACAACAGGAGAAGAAATTTTTCGGGTCACATCAGAATACCTTGAACAAGGAGGACTTAAGTGGGAAAACTGCACAAGTGTCTGCACCGATGGAGCTGCAGCCATGGTCGGGCGCACCAAAGGCTTTGTAAGCAGAGTGAAGGAAAGAAATCCAGATGTGATTGTTACGCATTGTTTTTTACACCGTGAGGCCCTCGTAGCCAAGACTTTACCAGCAGACCTAGTTCCTGTGTTGGATGATGTTGTGCGCATGGTAAACTTTGTAAAGTCACGACCCGTGAAAAGTCGCATGTTTGCAGCTTTGTGTGAGGAGATGGGAGCGAAGCATAAAACCTTGCTGTTTCATACGGAGGTCCGGTGGTTGTCGCGTGGCAAGGTCTTGGTTCGTGTGTATGAGCTGCGGGAGGAACTTAAAGTGTTTCTGACAAATGAGAGGTCAGATTACGCAAAGCTGCTTGCAAGTGATGAGTGGTGTGCAAGGCTGGCATACCTGGCAGATATTTTTCATCATCTGAATGAGCTGAACACACGAATGCAAGGCCGAAATGAAAACCTGCTTACAAGTACAGATAAAATAAATGGATTCCGTTCAAAGGTGCAACTCTGGCATCAACACGTGGAAAGTGGCAATCTTGAAATGTTCACACTCACCAAGCAATGGCAAGATGTTCACACTGCTGCACTGGGTGAGATAATCGTTAAACATTTAAAAACTGTCGAGGAGAAGTTGTCATTTTATTTCTCTTCAGTCTCCACTGAATGCCTTGACTGGGTTAGGGACCCTTATAGCTCAGCATCAGTTGGTGGAAAGGACATGACTTTACAGGAGGAGGAGGAACTAACTGAACGGAGACAAAATCGTGGTTTCAAGCTAAGATTTGCTGATCTACCTTTGGACAGTTTTTGGTTGGATACTGCCAAGGAGTTCCCCGTTCTGGCAAACAAAGCTATTTTGACATTGCTCCCATTTTCCACTACATATCTGTGTGAGATGAGCTTTTCAAGCCTGATTGCTATAAAAACTAAAGACAGAGAGAGACAGAGCTGTTGACGAAGAGCTACGTGTGTGTCTTTCTTCGATATCTGCCAGAATATCAGCTTTGTGTTCAGCCAAACAGGCCCAGGTTATTTCATAATAAAGTAATAAAATAATTTCTTTGTGTTTGATTCCTATTCAAGAGAATTACTTTATATATAGTCAATATAGGCACAGAGGTAAAAAAAATTTAACATTTTCTAATGGTGGTGTGCCTCGTGATTTTTTTCATGAAAAAGTGTGCCTTTGCACAAAAAAGGTTGAAAAACACTGCTGTAGGTGACCAAATACTTATTTTCCACCATAATTTGCAAATAAATTCTTTAAAAATCAGACAGTGATTTTCGCGATTTTTTTTTTCATTTTGTCTCTCATAGTTGAAGTGTACCTATGATGACAATTACAGGCCTCTCTCATCTTAAGTGGGAGAACCTGCACAATTGGTGGCTGACTAAATACTTTTTTGCCCCACTGTACTTTGTCTTGCAACTGCACATCTCTTATTAGAAGGTATGTGCCATCCTGGTCACTTCACTCTGCCAATAATCCATTAACCTTTCTCATACCTGTACTCTCAACTACAGTTGTGCTCATAAGTTTACATACCCTGGCAAAATTTATGATTTCTTGGCCATTATTCAGAGAATATGAATGATAACACAAAAAAATTTTTCATTCATGGTTAATAAATGGGCTTCAGCCAAACACTATCAAGTGTGTTTACCCTTTTTAAAATCATAATGACAACAGAAACTACCCAAATGACCCTGATCAAAAGAGATATATATATATGTCAATGAGTCTCTGGACTCCTGACAGACCCTTGCATCTTTCATCCAGTGCTGCACTGACATTTCTGGATTAATTATTTTTTTGCCATGGGGAAAGCAAAAGAATTGTCAAAGGATCTGCGGGAAAAGGTAGTTGAACTGTATAAAATAGGAAAGGGATATAAAAAGATATCCAAGGAATTGAGAATGCCCATCAGCAGTATTTTGAACTCTAAGAAGTGGAAAATGAGGGGTTCTGTTGAAACCAAACCACGGTCAGGTAGACCAACTAAAATTTCAGCCACAACTGCCAGGAAAATTGTTCGGGAGGCAAAAAAAACAAAAACACACACACACATAACTTCAGGTGAAATACAGGACTCTCTGAAAATATGTGGTGTGGCTGTTTCAAGATGCACAATAAGGAGGCACTTGAAGAAAGATGGGCTTGCATGGTCGAGTCACCAGAAGAAAGCCATTACTACGCAAATGCCCTAAAGTATCCCGCTTACAATACGCCAAACACCGAGACAAGCCTAGAGATTTAAAATTTCTGGAAATTCTGAAGCCATGGAAAAAAAACATTTTGTTTCCCCCGGAAAAATTGGCATTTTTGGAAAAATTTTAACTAAGCACCATGAGTAGGTTTAAAAATTAAAATGAATTTTGTCACTTGAAATAAAAGTACAGTTTATTTAGTAACTTGAATTTGCTTTTTATAATTTTAGCTTTTGTTTCAAATGGAATAACAAGCAAGGACTGTATATGATCGAAGTAACAACTATGAGAACAAGTAACCACCCCGTTTCCTAAAGAGCAACAATAAAAGCAAGAAACCATCAACATAAAAAACATAGAAATATATATTTCTATATCAAATTTGCCCCTTAGCACCAATAGCAAAAGGAAGTAACTTATTTGTGCCTGCAGGATATGGATACATCGATATTTAAGCTCCATGTTGAGGTTTAACTTTAGAGCAGTGCTTTAAAAAAAAGAGAAAAGGAAACAAAAAGACGCAACATACACAATACATGCAATTTAATCTAATTTTCTGATCTATCATTTTCTGTGTCTTCTTCCTCTCCATATTTGTCATATTTCTCATTGACTTCTAAAATCGTAAGGTTTTACAGGAGGTTCGCTCAGCAGTGGAGACCCTTCAGTCCAAGATTGCAGCAGTGGACACTCGTAATGCGGAAGTGGAGAAAGCACAGGTGATGGCGGATTCCAGGGTCACAGATCTTCAGAGACGTGTTGACTGTCCTGGTGCGGCGGTACTGACCCTTGAATCCCGACATCGACGCCGCAACTTACGGCTCGGGGGGGCGGTCCCCGAGAGCGTGACTGACGAAGAGCTGTTGGAGTATGTCGCGGGCCTGATGGTTAACCCCCTCCCGACCGTGAAGGGTACTAATCAGGCCCCAGTTCTGTCGGCCGTGCGTATCCGTAAAACAGCTACTGCTCCTGCTGAGGCACCGCGGGATATCATCGTGGTGGCGGTGGCCACTCAGGCCCGTATCCTGGCGGCCGTGGGACCTACCTTTCAGATAACTTAGGTCTCCGACCAACTCAATATATTCCGTGACGTTCCTTTCCTGTTGCTCGCAGCCCGGAGGCGCTTCAAAGAGGTTACTACCCTACTCCGTCAGAATGGGATCTGCTACCGCTGGGGGTCCTCGGGCGCCCTTCTAATAGCCGCTGACGAGGCGACCCTCGCGGTCACGACCCTGGAAGAGGCCCGAGCCGTGGTGGCCAGGCTGGGACTTGGAGCGTTGCCGGTGGTGCCCCGGGACCAACAGTTGGAGCCCGGTTGATCGGACTCCCTCCCCCCCCCCTGCGGTTGCCGTTGCTTTTGGCTTCTGACTTTTCATTTTTTTCCTTGCGCTTGTTTTCTCCATACTTTTTAGGGATAGACTGATTTTTTTTTTAAGGCAGATACCGATACCAATTATCGGCAGCTTTTCTGGCCGATAGCCGATATTTGGTAAATTTGAAGTTGTGAGAAAACAGCACAAATCTGACATTATGCCATGAACTCAGTGTGTTTAACATTTAGGCCCGTGTCAGACGAACGCAGTGATCACGTTTGTGTTGCCACACAGTTTAATGTCAGTCGTAGCATATAATCATGATCAATAGAGACCCACAAACTAAGTGTGTCCGCACCGAACAGCGCACGCACAACGCACATGGCAAACTGACGCAAGTTAGGCAAGAACGTAAAACCGCTAGAACGGACACACAGAATGCGCCATGTCCGCATAGCGTTGTGTGTGTGTGATGGAACGAAGTCAGACGGACCGCATTTGCGACGTCCAGCACCTTGACGCACACCATGGCTTTTCATATCATGTAGCAATTTTCATAATTTTTCATATTCATTTTATTTCCCATAGTCTTTTTTCCAACGTCTGTCAAGAAAAATGAATCGTGTGGTGTCTGCAGTATCTTCCGTCAGTACGTCTGTCCGCACGGACGCACAGTGCGCTCAGAATGCACTAGTCTGACATTAGCCTAAAACACTGTACCACATCCACTTAAAAAAAAAAAAACTTATTAAATTGAATAAATTAAGATTTTATTTTTATAAACAATCAGGCGGTGTCTTTGGCTTTCTTAAAGATCCCTCATGACCCTGTATGTAAGGGGTTCAGCAACCTTGGCCCTCCAAGGGTTATATCACAAAACTGGTGCTAACTTAACCAGAGCTTTTGTAAACTTAACCCCATAGACCAGTCTGGTACGTTTACAACAGCTCTGGTTAAGTTAAGTTAGCAGTGAGTTTGTAATATTGCCCCACGTTTTGGAATTACATCTACTATGATGCTCAGTTTCTCAATAGGTTCTTGGAGCCTCATGGGAAATGCAGTTCCAAAACAACTGGTGGCCCATGTTGCGGACCCCTGCTGTAGGAAATAGACCCTGCATCTCCTGTATAGGGAATTCCCTGCCAGACGGGATGAAAGCCCCATTTCTGTTGCCATCATGCTCATGCGCAATAAGGTCAGTGAGCAGGGGTCGTTCTGCAGTGAGGGCTTACAGTCTGATGTGGGAGAACCCCCCCCCCCCGGATTCACACAGTTCTGTGGGATCTTGCTTGCCGCAGCTGCAGTGAGCCAGCTTGTCCAATTATCAGCAATATCGGCAAACAAAATGCCGATACTGATCGCAGTAATTTTCTGAATATTGGCAGCCGATAATCGGCATAACCGATAAAATCGGTCTATCTCTAATACTTTTTACACTATACTGGCCCGAATGTACGTATTTATACACACACCCCCCCCCACTCCCGTGATGTTTCTGCGGACCCTATTGAACTAGGACAGCGATATGAGGACTTTTGCCTGATTTTTTGAGAGCCCCCCCTTTCCACACACACCGGATTGTGAGTAACCCTGCTTATCCTCCCCCTTTTACTTTTGTCGTTTTAATGTTGTCTCGAGGCGTGCCACTGTGGCGTTCACCATGGCTCTGTCCGTCATGCTTGGCCCTCGATCGCCCTGGCCTTGTGACCTGCACACTTCCATGGCCTCCTATTGTCCTTTGGACCCAGGAAGGTCACATACGGGCCTTTGCCACTCCCTTTATCGTTTTCTTTATTTTTGGGTCCTGGGGCATTCTTGGCGTGTTCCACTACCCCCCTGTTTTTTCCCCCTCTCCTCACTGTACTGATTTCTTTGATGTGACCCCCCGTTTGGGGATGTTTTCCATAGATGTAATGTTTTACTGTTTGGTCCTGCGAACCACCTATCATCTTACACTCTTTTATTATGAAATAGTCATAACAATCTTGTATACTAAAAAAAATCGTAAGGTTTCAAATTGAAACAAGCGTTTCTTCCCTTTCACGGGTTAGTTTCTTGATTTGGTATGAGTATTAGTAAACAGAGCAGATTCTTTCACATTCGCCAGCAGAAGATGCAGGAATCTGCAGGAAGAAAGATGCAAGAGGTGTCAGAGGTCGTGTTGTGGAGAGACCTTGCCACCATGTTGCAGGATGGATATATTTTGCAGACTCCCAGACTGACTGTACTGGAGAGAACATTAATAGGGATCAAATGGGGACAAATTTAACCTCTTAATGGTCAATTAAGGCCTGAGAAGACAAACTATCAACAACTGTATCACAACCACCACTGTAGGAGGTACAAGATGGAGCTCTCAATCAAGCCAAACTGAAGCCTTTTCCCTGCAGTGCCCCCTAGAGGCTGAAATGCATATTTTTTGTTGTCTTAGTATTGCTACTTGAATTGTATTCCAGGATTTGCTGGTCTTCATCGGAGAGAACTTGTAATGATTTAAGACTTTAAGTAAAGCCTCGGAAGTCTTTCATTAAGGTCCTAATGTTACGATATGGTATTAAATCTATATTAGACATATAATATATCATTGTAAAAGAACATATCACACCTTTTTTTTTTTTTTTTTTAAATTTTGACGGGGAAAAAAACGGCTTTTGTAATGGCTTTGGAACAAAAAGTGAAAAAAAAAACACATTTTTTCCAGACCTTCCCATCTCTAGACAAGCCTCAAACATTCCGGCACAAAGTCATTTCAAGTGATGAGACCAAAAATGTAACTTTATGGTGACAACCATAAACGCTACATTTGGAGTGGAGTCAACAAGGCCAACGATGAAAGGTACACCATTCCTACTGTGAAACACGGAGGTGGATCGCTAATGTTTTGGGGATGCGTGCGCTACAAAAGGCACAGAAAATTTGGTCAAAATTGATGGCAGGATGAATACAGTATGTTATAAAAAAATACTGGAAGAAAATTTGCATTCATCAGCCTGGAAGCTGCGCATGGGACGTACTTAGACATTCCAACAAGACAACGATCTAAAACACAAGGCCAAGTCGACCCGCCATTGGCTACAGCAGCATAAAGTGAAGGTTCTGGAGTGGCCATCTCAGTCTCCTGACCTCAATATCATTGAGCCACTCTGGGGAGATCAAAAGTGCAGTTCATGCAAGACAGCCCAAGAATTTACAGGAACGGGAGACTTTTTGGCAAGAAGAATGGGCAGCTTTACCATCTGAGAAGATCAAGAGCCTCCTCCACAAATACCACAAAAGACTTCAAGCTGTCATTGAGGTTAAAGGGGCAGTACTAGGGATGCACCGAAATGTCGGCCACCAAAAATTAAAAATCAGCCGAAAATTGTGTTTTCGGTTTCAGACGAAATGGAAATTCAGCTGGAAAAAAGGGCTGAAAATTTCCATTTCAAAATTGGGCCTGGAGCTTGCCTGAGCCTTGAGGCCGGCCGAGCTGCCTAATCGGCCGGCATCCAGGTGAGCCCCCGGCATGGCCTGGGTCTAGAGGCCCAGCCAAGCCAAGCCCAGGGCTCGCCTGAGCTTGGAGGCCAGCCGAGTTACCTGCTCGGCCGTCCTCCAGGCTCAGTCGAGTCCCCGGCTCGGCCGGAGGGCCAACCGAGCAGGTTGCTCGCCTGAGTCTGAAGGCCAGCTGAGGAGGGGGCTCGGGTGGGCCTCCAGGCCCAGGTGACAGATTTGTTGGGGGGGGGGGTGGAGAGCACATACTCCCCTACATTGGCCTCGAGTCCACCAGTTGCACATACTCACCTACATTGGCCCTGAGCTCCTCCAGCGATGGCAGTCCTCCTGCATCCAGTGTCCGCTCGCTGTTGGTTGTCGGTATGACGTCATGAAGCCTTTGATCCTGGGTCAAAGGCTTTCGTGACATCATACCGGCGACCGACACAGAGAACTGGCACTTGATGCAGGAGGACTGCCATCGCTGGAGGAGCTCAGGGCTGACGTAGGTGAGTATGTGTAGGCAACATACTCCCCTACTTCGGCCCTGTGCACCAGCGGTGACCGTCCTCCGGGCTGAGGTGAAGAGCCTGGAGGAAGGCCGAGCAGCCTGCGACAGCCGGAGCTCAGGGCCGAAGTAGGAGGATGTAGTGGAGTATGTGTAGGCAACATACTCGCCTACATCCTACTTCAGTCCTGAGCTCCAGCGGAGTGCAGGAGGGTTGGGTGTGAGCCCAATTCACAGTGAGATATTCACTAGACAGATACAGGGTTAACTAGACAGGGTTTATTCAATAGAGTGAGATATAACTAGACAAGACTTGAACTGAACTAGAAAACATTGACAGAATGAAAACAAAGCAGAACTAAGCACAACAGTACATACAAGAAATATACTAAGAATAGCAGACAAGATAAACAATGAACCTTGGAGACCTACAGAATACAAAAATAAGCTATAATAGACAAGTAATCCAGGCGAATGTACAGTATGGATTCAGGCACTAAGAATGGTCAAATATACAAGCATAAGGTCTAAGTAGGTCACAGGCAAACAGAATAGTCAGGATACTAGGCAAGAGGACTGACACACAAGATATATTCAAGATTACTGGGTACAGGGGACAGTGGACGGTACCGGTGCTATGGAAAGTACTAACCAGAATACAGCAGAGAATAAGTGAGGAACATGACAAGAAAAAATCTAGAGGGAACTTGGTCAGAGCTTGACTAGGAACAGACTGCTCTCAGCTAAGTCCAGCACTTCAATGAATGTGGAAGCGACGCCTAAGGGGTGTTGCTTCCGTATAAGCAGGGTTCATTAGCCGCTAGAGAGTTCAGGTGTGACTCTAGGCTCGCAATCCAAAAAGGAACGGAACGTCCAACCATCACTTGTAATGTCCACCTCTGCCAGAGGGGGCGCAGGACGTCACACCGTCTTCCAGCAGTCGCAGGCTGCTCGGCTGTCCTCCAGTTTTAGGAGAGCCCCCAGCCGAGCCGGAGGCTCGCCTGAGCCTGGAGGACGGCCGAGCAGCCTGTGACAGCCGGAGGACGGTCACCGCTGCAGCTCAGGGCCAAAGTAGAAGGATGTAGGTGAGTAAGGTGCAGCCAATCAGCCAAGCGAACCTGGGCCTGTAGGCCCAGCCGAGCAAGCTGCTCGGTCGACCTCCAGGCTCAGGCGAGTCCCCGGCCTCCAGGCCCAGGTTCTCACGTCTGATTTACGGCCGAACCGATCCCGAATTTTCGGTCGGAAATTTCCGATTCGGTGCATCTCTAGGCAGTACACCGTATTAATTACTGTGGTATGTAAACTTTTGATCAGGGTCATTTGGGTAGTTTCTGTTATTATGATTTAAAAAGAGTAAACACACTTGATTGATAATAAATGGCTTTAGCCAAGCACTAACCATGAGTGAAAGAAAAGTTTTTGGGTTATCATTCATATTCTCTGAATAATGGCCAAGAAATCATAAATTATGCCAGGGTATGTAAACCTATGAGCACAACTGTATATCTTGGAGATCTTTTCCAGAACACTCCCTTCCTCACGACTAACCATTTCTGCTGATAAACCATTTCAACCCTGTGTCTTGAGCTCATTTTCACCGTTTTGTGCTCATGTTTAAATGCCAACTGAAGTGATTTTTTTATTCTGGCACAAAAGGCAAATTATCACAAATACAAAATATACCATGTGTACAAGTCATGTCACCAAACAAAAAAATTGGCAAAAAAGTGTAACTGGTATAACTGCATTTTTCGAATAAAATATGGTCACGCATTGCGTTTTATAAATAACAGGACTAGGTATAATCCACTGAACTTGCTCCCATCCTGAGAAATTAGAAGGTTAGTAATCGCAGCAGCATTGATCTCTGTATGTGAAAAGTACACAGTGCTACAGTCTTAGAACGGAGAGGAAAAAAAACATTTTGCAATAATATTTTCCCCGTTTATATTTCTGCATTACATAACGTGCTTGGAGAGTCTGTCGCACTGTGGAGCGAAAACTAATGAGGCTTCTTTGCACTGTTGGGATTAAACCCCCATCCCTCCAATCTTTCAAGTCTCTAAAAACACATTACTTCAGGAGAAGCCCATCAGCGCACTCCATCCATAATACACCTATTGTACCTTTCCTGACCCATCTCCCACACAGTCCCTGGTATCCCAATACTTAAACTCCTTTACCTCCATCACAGTGTGTCAAAATCTAACAAGTACAAAGATCAAAAATCCAGGAATAGAAATAAAAAGTGAACCAATTGTCTGCAAATACCATTCACCAAGATATTATCTGCCAGGATAAATACATACATACAGGAGGCTGGGGATGCTAAGAATAAATAGACTAATTTTACACTTAATCACAAGGGGGATAAACCCATAATCTCTTTAGAAAGTGAATCATCCTTCCAGGGTCTGAGGTATAGGACAGTGATCGAACGGAGCAGCGAGCTATTCGGCTATTACTTTAAACAACATTCACATCTACCTAAGAATATCCCTTGAATCTCCAATGCAAAATACACGTGCAAGAGGTCTCAAAACTCCTATACCCATTGTAAAGCGCTACAGAATTTGCTGGCACTGTATAAATACTTTTAATTGTACAAGAGATTGGGGATGTAGCGCGAGCAGAAAGTGGGACAGGAGTGATGGGCAACATGGAGAACCCATCCAGTGCAGTGAGCTGCCATTGTGGGAAGCAAATCAAAACTGCAGTGAAACTGGAACCAGCAGACCTCCAAGGAGCCAATTATCAGGGGAACCAGATGTACAACAGAGAACCACAACATGGAGCTATATCGAGCAAAGAGACACGATACAAGGTGCGGGACAAACAGACGCCCAGATGAAACCAGTTACCTGCCAAGAAAGTATAGGAACACACCTCACCCTGCCAGGCACCTGCATACGCAATGTTGGGAAGTTTACTCTGGGCAACATTTGATTTGCTGAAACCTGACTAGCAAGAGCAAGTGAAGAACCTGCTTGACAAGTGTAACAGTGCAGAGTTAACAGAACCTATAGAATTTGAGAGACTGTATGGAACAGTCTATCAAGGAAAGCTCAATTTGTCTCCCTGGACAATTACAAGTACTTGGGACCAAACTGCATTAAGTCTCCACAGCAAAACATCCAAAAGAGACATGCAGGTCTAGAATGTTTTTTTAAATTCACAGTTAAACACTTATACCAACAGACATACTAGAATAAAAAGTTCTAGGAATGTGTATTAAAAAAAAAAAAAAAAGAATCAACATTAAAAAATAATAATCTGGCTTTAAATTCTGATTTCATCTTCTCTGGCCACGCCCCTCAGCTAAGGGCGCTTCTTCAGCTCCCACTTCCTGTATATGCCCCCCCCCCACTAATAGACCCATCAAAGCTTCACATGAACTAGCACAAGCTGTGTACATGAAACCCTGTGCCCGCTCAGGACCTCAGACTGGGGAAACTGAGGAAATGAATATTAGCTATCTCTGTAACTGTGAAAGTAAGACTCCATGCCCGCTGGACTTGCACACACACACACTGACCCGCACTCTTCCACGGTTTACATATGCACTGTATCACTCAAACGCTCACTTTCTTGTGCTGTCTCTTGTGAGCGTGCGAACGCCCTCTCCCTGTGCTTTTTCCTCTTGTGTGCTTTTTTCTTCATCTTGCTGTCGGTTTTGGGTTTTACTGATTGCTTTCCTTGTCTCTGCAGTAGCTGGGAGTGAAAGAGTTACAGATTGAAATGGCACTCAGCCCCGCCCTCCCCTCAGCTCAGCAGGTGGAGTAAATCAGACGCACATGCTCAGTGCGTTTTTTATGCATTTCACAGAATACAGACTGGTTAGATCAGTGTGCCTCCAGAGATGGACATGGAAAATGCCAAGAAAGAAAAGTAGGCAACTATGAAAACTAGGGATGCACCAATACTAGTATCAGTATCGATACCAGGTTCTGCACGAGTACTTAGTACTCGTGCAGATGCCCCCGATACCGGAAGCCAGCATTGAGCTGGCTTACCGGTATCCGAGGGGCTGGGGCAGCTGTCCGAATGCTTTATCGGCATTCGGAAAGGCCCCTGCAGCTGACCGCGTTTCTTACAAATCCAACGAGCTCTGCCTGCACTGTCTTTGAGCAGCCGCTCATTGGGAAGCCCCCAAGTGCAATCTCAGAGCTCGCGAGATCAAGTTGGGAGCAATCTCGCGAGATCGCGCCTGGGGGCTTCCCAACGAGCGGCCGCTCGAAGACTGTGCAGGCGGCGCTCTTTGGGTTTGTAAGAAGCTCGGTAAGCTGCAGGGGCCCTGTCCGAATGCCGTTAGACCAGACATGGAACTCTGTCAGACTGCTCTGAAACATGTTAGCGTGTGCGTATGTATGTATGTGCGTATGTACACATACAGCGGTACCTCTGTTCACGAACGCCCCTGTTCTCGTACAATTCGGTTCGCGACCAGGAAGTTCGTCAACATTTTACCTCAGTTCACGAACTCCGCCTCGGGTTACAAACACGACCGCAGTCATGTGGCTTCCTGTACTGTACACATACTTCCTGTACTCAAGATCGCGGTCGCAGAGGGCTGAAGGTGTGAAATTATTTTTTTTGGATGCTTCATAGCACAGTACTGTGTATTAAATCCAGCATGGCTCCCAAGAAAGTGCAGAACAAGTGTGGTGGGAAAAAGAAAGCGCAGAGAGGTGACAAGAAATGCAGAGCGTTATTGAAGGTGAGGATGTGCAGAGCGTTATTGAAGGTGAGGATGTGCAGAGCAAGAATGGTGGTAAAAAGAAAGTGCAGCCCAATAAAGAGAGTAACAAGAAAGTGCAGAGCAAGAATGGTAACAAGAAGGTTTAAAAAAAAAAAAAAAAAATTGAATAGAAGAATGAAATTGTAGAAAAGCATGATTGTGGTATTCGTGTGACTGATCTGGCCTCGGAGTACAAGATGGCGAAGTCGACCATCTCGACTATGTTGAAGAATAAAGATGCCATCCATAGGCGTGCGCGGCCTATTGCATTAGGGTGTGCACCCAAAAGCTCAAACACATGAAATATATACACACACACACACACACTTCTCCACGGTCTCCGCACTCCTACTTACATGTACTCGTGCCCCGGTGCTGGGAAAAGGTCACCTCCAAACATCCGAGATCCCGCAACACGGAGACTTCGTTGATGCAAAAAAAATTGTCTTTATTCTCTCGACGTTTCAGTACACACCGGTACTTTCATCAGGATAAAGTATGCAGCATTCTGTTAGGTTTATATAGACACAGCATACATCCTTGATTTTAATCAGCAACATACCATGTGATAGGTTTATTTAATTTCCTTAAATAATGTTGTGTCATTGCCATAGCAACCAGTAATCAACAAAGTAATAAAAAAAGTTTTTACATTCTATCATGGTAGATCGCTGTATAGCTACAATTCTCATGCTAAATTATCCACATATAACAGTTTTATTATCAAAAAGCAGTTCTGTTAGGTAAACAGTATCAATTTTATTCATAAAAATTGCACTAATAGTAAATGCACGTAAAACTAAAAACGGGACAACGGAGGACCTCCTCACCACTCTCAGCCAGCTGATATAAACAAATCCAAAGAACACATATGAAATTACTATCGAACAGGTAGGAAAGGGGTGAATGAATTTTTCTCATTAAGACCCTTTGGTACCAAACTATCCAGGCGATGAATCCAGTAAGCATCTCTTTTAAGTAACTCATTGGCTCGGTCCCCCCCTCTAATGAGAGGGGGAACATGGTCGATGTCCATCACTCTCATGGAGGACAGGGAATGATGTTGTTCAAAAAAATGCCTAGCAACTGGTTGCGGGCTCCCTAGCAACTGGTTGCGGGCTCTCCTTGCACCCCAATGCTGCCCTAATCGATGTCCCATGGTTAGCCATCATTTCCCTTAAGTTATTCTTGGTTTTGCCCACATGGACACATAATACGATAGATGACAAAAGTGGTAGTACACGTAATTCGATGTTGAATGAAGAAAGGAGTACCGCTGTATGGGTGAGAAAAACTTTTACCAGGGGTGATGTAATTGCACGTAGTGCAACCAACACACCTGTAACACCCTGGGTACGAGGGTGCAACTCTAGAAAAAAGGCTATACTGGTCAGTATGGACCAGATAGTCCCTAAGATTTTCTGATATTGAAATGAAACATGAGGATTTAATTAAAGCACCCACATGCGAATCACTGATTGCCAAATTGGCCAGTGACCTGGAGAAATACCAACAGGACCTCATCTGCTTTAAAAGAGATAAATTTGAGAAAGTTAACATGGACTATACGGAGCATCGAGTTTACCGTTGGTTAACAGGAACTACGCAACAGAGACAGTTCCCCCACCGCTCGAGGGTAAGAAACCATTTTTGTCTACTATTGATTGCACATCGGGTGAATCCACCTCTGAGGGTGAGACCACTATAGGTTTTGGTAAGGGCTCTCAACGGACTCTTGATAGTGTGCCTAATGAGGGAGGAGCAACGGTGGCACAATCACCGGCTTTTTTAGATCTTGGACTAGGCCTGAGACGGGAGTCAGTGGGGTTTCGACACTCCAGAAATGGAGACCGAGACGGACACGGAGAGGTGGACCCGGTCAGGCGGAGAGGAACCAGGGGACGTCCCCCTCGCAGACGGATTTAACCCCCATATATAATCTGTCACATCGCCAACTTAACGACATATAGACTAAGGTCCTTTCTAAAGGCCTGGGCTTTATACCCACTGATAAACCAAATAGTTTCAAATGGGAGGTTGAACAATTTCAATTTGGGAGAACGCTCCGTCTGTCTGAATTCTTTTCTGCACAGCCACCTGGTGGCCTAAGTACGAAATTTCGGATTAAAAGTAGTTTTGATCCACCATCACACAACGCCTCTATTAAATCCTTTCTTCAGTGTATTAAACATGAAACAGAAGCCAAGTTGAAGATTAAATCTAAAGTACCTTCTAACATCAATCGAGAAGAGAGAGAGGCTCTTGATAGTCTCGCAAAGGACTACACTGTAGTGATTCGCCCGGCGGGCAAAGGCGGTGCAATTGTCCTTATGGACTATGAGAACTACCGTAACGATATCCTAATGCAATTGAGCGATGCTAATAGAAACATAGAAAAATGTCGGCAGATAAGAACCTTTCGGCCCATCTAGTCTGCCCAATTACATGGATACTTTACCTGGATTTATCTTTGGTTTAGGATAGCCTTATGCCTATCCCATGCCTGCTTAAATTCAATTACTGTTTTGGCCTCTACCACTTCAACTGGAAGACTGTTCCATGTATCCACCACCCTCTCAGTAAAATAATGCTTTCTGATGTTACTTTTAAACCTTTGCCCCTCTAATCTAAGACTATGTCCTCTTGTTTTGCTACTTTGTTTCCTTTTAAATATACTCCCTTCCTCTACCTTGTGGATTCCCTTTACGTATTTAAATGTTTCTATCATATCTCCTCTGTCTCGTCTTTTTTCCAAGCTCTACATGTTAAGATCATTAAGCCTTTCCTGGTAACTTTTCTCCTTCAAGCCGTACACCATTTTAGTAGCCCTTCTCTGAACTCTCTCTAAGATGTCTATATCCTTCTGGAGATACGGTCTCCAGTACTGCACACAGTACTCCAAGTGAGGTCTCACCAGTGCTCTGTACAGTGGCATGAGCACTTCCCTTTTCCTACTGCTAATACCTCTCCCTACACAACCAAGCATTCTGCTAGCATTTCCTGCTGCTCTATTACATTGACTACATACCCTTAGATCCTCTGAAATAATAACCCCTAAATCCCTTTCCTCAGATGTTGAGGTTAGGACTGCATCAAATATTCTATATTCAGCCCTTGGGTTTTTACGTCCCAGGTGCATTATCTTGCACTTTTCCACATTAAGGCTAGGGTCAGACGAACGCATTTTCGCGTTGTCTGTGAAAAAGTGCGTTCGAACGAATGGACGCATTTTTTCACGGAGTACGCGATAGCGGTCATACGATGCGCATTTGCATCCGTGATTTTGTACGGATCATCAATAAAACACTTTGTGCATCTGGACGTTATGTTGGCCGGACATTAGCAGTGTCTGACATCTCCAATTCACGCACACACGCCTCTAGCGGACGCAGCGCACTCTGTACGACCATACTAGAGGTTTTGCGTTCGACAAAATGCGTTCGTTTTCCACTTGCGTTGCGCAGCCGGACTTTTGTACGACCGTACTTCATATATTGGCCGTCATTGCCTGGCACTTGCTGCTAGTGCGGCCGTGATTATGTGCGCCTGCACGCGCGTTCGCACTGCGCTCGTCTGACCCTAGCCTAAAACTCAATTGCCACAGCTCCGGCCATTTTTTTAGTTTACCTAAATCATTTGTCATTTGGCTGATCCCTCCAGGAACGTCAACCCTGTTGCAAATCTTTGTGTCATCAGCAAAAAGACATACTTTTCCATTAATACCTTCTGCAATATCACTAATAAAAATATTAAATAGAATGGGTCCAAGTACTGACCCCTGAGGTACCCCACTGGTAACAAGACTTTGCGCCGAATAAACTCCATTTACCACAACCCTCTGTTGCCTGTCACTCAGCCACTGCCTAATCCATTTCAACAATATTGGAATCCAAGCTCAAAGATTGCAATTTATTGATAAGCCTTCTATGCGGAACAGTATCAAAAGACTTACTGAAATCTAAATAAGCTATGTCTACTGCACCACCTGTGTCTATTATTTTTGTTACCCAATCAAAAAAAAATCAATAAGATTAGTTTGGCATGATCTCCCTGAGGTAAACCCATGTTGTTTCTGATCCTGTAATCTATGTGTTTTAAGATGTTCAACAATCCTTTCCTTTAACATGGTTTCCATTAATTTCCCCACTACTGACGTAAGACTAACTGGCCTATAGTTCCCAGATTCCTCCCTACTACCCTTCTTGTGAATGGGTACAACATTTGCTAATTTCCAGTCTTCTGGGACGACTCCCGTTAACAGATTTATTTAACCAATCCTTGCTAATGGTTTTGCTATTACATCACAGAGCTCTTTTAATAATTTAGGGTGGATCCCATCAGACCCCTAATGTGTATGAACGGTCTATGGTTGACCCTGGTATTGATTTCTCTAGGCTTGTTAAGGAAACTCTCCAGCAGGCTGTTGATGGTGGTATTATTGATGCACAGTTGTATGACTATCTTTATGTGAAACACCCTAGGTGTCCCATTATGTATACACTACCCAAATTACATAAGAATAGTCGTGATCCACCAGGGCGACCATTGTTTCAGCTAGAGGTGGGTTGCTTGAGCCATTGGGTAGGTTGCTTGACCACTTGCTTAAACAGCCAGTAATGGCCCTTAGTACATTGGTGAGGGACAGAGCCGAGGTCATCACTCACATTCAGCGATTGCACTCCCTTACATCACATACGCTTATGGCCACCATTGATGTGTCAAGTCTCTATACAGTTAATCCCCACAGTGATGGTATCCGGGCAGTTGAGAGACTGTTGAATGAGACGTCAAGTGTTGAGTATCCAGTGGATTTCATTTTGCAACTTCTTAAATTGACATTGACTCTTAATTCCTTTCAAATCTAAAGTAGTTATTACGTTCAGCGCACTGGTATGTCCATGGGTGCCTCTATGGCTCCCATGTACGCCAATGCGTTCATGTTTTTCTATGAGCAACAGTATATCATCCCTGCCTTACAGGATGGGCTGCGACTGTACCTCAGGTTTATCGACGACATCCTGGTGGTGTGGGATGGTGACATCACCAAATTTACAGAGATTATGGGGTCATTGAACCAGTTGTCTACCACCATTAAACTTACACATAATGTTAGTATGGAATCCGTGACGTTTTTGGATTTCAAAATCACTCGTGAAGGTGATCGGGTGGGATACAGTCTTTTTCGTAAATTGACGGATAGAAATGCTTTATTGAGGGCTGACAGTTTCCACCCAAAATGTCAGATTGATGCACTCCCCACGTCACAATTTTTACGTGTTATGCGTAATAACTCGTGTAAGGTTAATTGTGAGCAGCAACTGGATGATATGTATCGTAGGTTTTTAGTGAGAAATTATGATGTGAAGCTGCTGGATGGAGCTCTTAATAAGGCTAGGACTATTTTTAGGACTGATAGGGATAGTGAGGCGGTGGTAGGTCCCAATGTGCCCCCCCAGAGAACGAAATTTATTCAAACCTTTAATACCCATTCAGATGTGGTGCGTAAAAGCATTAAGCGTCACTGGAATATTCTTTCTACTGACCCGAAATTACCTGTGAGCCTTGGGGCTCCCCTATGATGTGTTACAGAAGGGGCAAAAATCTTAGGGACTATCTGGTCCATACTGACCAGTATAGCCTTTTTTCTAGAGTTGCACCCTCGTACCCAGGGTGTTACAGGTGTGTTGGTTGCACTACGTGCAATTACATCACCCCTGGTAAAAGTTTTTCTCACCCATACAGCGGTACTCCTTTCTTCATTCAACATCGAATTACGTGTACGACCACTTTTGTCATCTATCGTATTATGTGTTCATGTGGGCAAGTGTACATGGGC
This sequence comes from Leptobrachium leishanense, assembly GCA_009667805.1. NCBI lineage: Eukaryota > Metazoa > Chordata > Amphibia > Anura > Megophryidae > Leptobrachium > Leptobrachium leishanense. Next base: position 73,574,081 of record CM019073.1, on the reverse strand, counting down.
AAAACCAACAATAACTTAAGGGAAAGGATGGCTAACCATAGGACATCGATTAGGGCAGCATTGGGGGGCAAGGAGAGCCCGCAACCAGTTGCTAGGCATTTTTTTGAACAACATCATTCCCTGTCCTCCATGAGAGTGATGGGCATCGACCATGTTCCCCCTCTCATTAGAAGGGGGGACCGAGCCAATGAGTTACTTAAAAGAGATGCTTACTGGATTCATCGCCTGGATAGTTTGGTACCAAAGGGTCTTAATGAGAAAAATTCATTCACCCCTTTCCTACCTGTTCGATAGTAATTTCATATGTGTTCTTTGGATTTGTTTATATCAGCTGGCTGAGAGTGGTGAGGAGGTCCTGTTTTTAGTTTTACGTGCATTTACTATTAGTGCAATTTTTATGAATAAAATTGATACTGTTTACCCAACAGAACTGCTTTTTGATAATAAAACTGTTATATGTGGATAATTTAGCATGAGAATTGTAGCTATACAGCGATCTACCATGATAAAATGTAAAAACGTTTATTACGTTGATTACTGGTTGCTATGGCAATGACACAGGTTTATTTAATTTCCTTAATTAATGTTATCACATGGTATGTTGCAGATTAAAATCAAGGTTGTATGCTGTATGCTCTATAAACCTAACAGAATGCTGCATACTTTATCCTGATGAAAGTACCGGTGTGTACTGAAACGTTGAGAGAATAAAGACAATTTTTTTGGCATCAACTAAGTCTCCGTGTTGCGCGTGTGCGTGTGTGTGATATATTACACACGCTCACACATTCAGCCTAACTATATCATTACAATCAGGGTAATTCAAAGAGAATCGAAAAGTCACCGCACGTTCGGTGACTTTTCGTTCTCTTCAATTCGGTTTCTTTTGACGATTCCCAGTTCGGCGACCCTGCGGTGTATTCAGTAAGCACCACAGGGTCCCCGAATTGCAGGGAAAGGCTGCCGCAAATTCGCCCAAAACTAACCGCAAAACCCGGCGAATGCACGCCGAAAACCCGCAAAAACATCTAGATTAACCCGCTGGAAAAAGCCGAGCAGGAGACGAATGGAGTGAATAAATTAGCAAAAGAGTTTGCTTGAATGTTTGAAAAGTGAAACGCTGTTTGCAAAGAAACTACTGAGCGAAAATGTCTGAAATTTATATATGAGGTCCAGGGAATGATAATAAAAAGGGCTGTTACAGAAAAAAATAAGTAAAAAAACAAACCAGGAAAATGCAAAAAATATCTTAAAAAAAAATCTATAAATAAGAGACTTTTTACTGCAGAATTTTATAATGAACGGTTTATTAGATATTGAATTAAAACGGGAATATTTTTAAGATTGAAGCCTATGGGATTCGCCTGAATAAACCTGTCGAATGAAACCACCGAACAGCAGGGCATTTCAGGAAACTTTCACTGCTGGTTTGTGTTCTCTGAATAGCCGAAGCATTGCTTTTTTATGGGGATTTCACTGCCCTCGAACAGGGACCGTATGTGCAGACAATTCGCCAGGATTTGGTGAATTGCCTGCTCTCTGGATAGCCGAATGGCCAGGAAAGGTAACCGAACGCTGATTTTCAGCGTTCGGTTACCTTTCTCCAGCCATTCGGATCTCTTTGGATAACCCTGTATGTTTATAATTCAGAGGTGCAGCAACCTTGGCCATCCAGTTGTTTTTGAACTACATTTCCCATGAGTCTCGACTAACCCAATTAGTGGCTGAGTATTGTGGCCGATTGTGTTTTATGACTATCGGGGTTATTCAGAGAGGTGAAACTCAGGAGAATGACTGGAGAAGTGAAAATTCGAGGTCAAAATAGCCAAACAAGAAAAATTCTCCCATTTATCTCACTTTCCAAATCGGCTATTTGGTCCTGCCATTCTCCTAGTTTTCACCTTTCTCTGAACAACCCTTAAAGAGAGGTGAAAGGCAGGAGAAGAGAACAATCTAGACCAAATAGCCGATTTGGAAAGTGAGAGAAATGGGAGAATTTTTCTGGTTTGGCTATTTTGATCTAGAATTTTCTCTTCTCCAGTCATTCTCCTGAGTTTCACCTTTCTCTGAATAACCCTGACAGGGTTATTCAGAGAAAGGTGACACTCAGAATGACTGGAGAAGAGAAAATTCTAGGTCAAAATAGCTGATTTGGAAAGTGAGATAAATGGGAGAATTTTTATGGTTTGGCTATTTTGACCTAGAATTTTCACTTCTCCAGTTATTCTCCTGCTTTTCACCGCTCTCTGAATAACCCTGTGAATGTTTAATCCCGAGGTGAAATATAACATTGCTTTAGTTGTTAAAAGCGGGCAATGAGGAAATTTTGTATTTTTTCTACATGATCGTGTTTGGTCTCATTAGAAAGGCCGAGTTCTGACCTCTCCAATGACACCTAACTTAACATTGTGGAGTGTAAAGAGGGTTTCATGTCAGTGGATTCTGTGATATGCTTATATGCACCGCACATTACAGAATCCACTGCCATGAAACTCCCAGTAATGTGCGGTGCATATAAGCGTATCACAGAATCCACTGCCATCAAATAAAATTGTAATAATTAAAAATACTGCATATAAAAAGTTGACTCCTCTCCTGCTTACCTTTTTTCTTGCAGGGAGGGGGATGAACATGTCCGTTGGCAGAGAAGGGGACCGCTTCATCCAGCCTGTACTTCCCTGTGGCTGTGGGCTCTGCAATGCGATCTATGCTTCGCGCACAGAACGCAGAGCACGTCCCACACTGGACCCGTGCACCGGCGATCCTCTGATGACCTTTCACCTGACTGCCGGCGCTCTCTGACATAGGTCATCAGAGGATCGCTAGCGCACGGGTCCTGTGTGGGACGTGCTCTGCGTTCTGTACACGAAGCACAGATCGCATTGCAGATCGCATTGCAGAGCCCACAGCCACCGGACCACCAGGGAAGTACAGGCTTGCAGATACAAAGGGTCCCGGCGGCTATCCGTGGGATGCAGCCAGCCGGGACCCAGAGTGTGCCACGGGTGGGATTAGGGTGTGCCGCGGCACACCCCGTGCATACGCCTATGATGCCATCAAAGCAGCTGATGTGGCAAAAGGAGTAACCATGTTAACCAAGCAGAGGACACAAGTACTGGAAGAGGTGGAAAAGCTTCTGTTAGTGTGGTTGAATGAGAAACCGCTGGCAGGTGTGTGTGTTAGTGAAGCTATGATCAGTGAAAAAAGCCAGGAAATTACAGTGATTTTCTGCAGCAAAACCCCTCCACAAGTTCATCGAGTGATGAATTTAAAGCCAGTAGAGGGTGGTTTGAAAAATTCCACAAGAGAAGTGGCATCCAGTGTGTGATAAGACATGGTGAGGCTTCCAGTTCTGACAAGGCCGCTTGCAGAAGCCTGCAAGAAAGACTTTGCGGAATTCATGAAGGCAGAGGGATACAGTCGCTCAACGAGTCTTCAACTGCAATGAAACAGGGCTCTTTTGGAAGAAGCTGCCGAACAGAACCTATATCACGCAGTAGGAAAAGGCACTGCCAGGGCACAAGCCCATGAAGGACAGATTGACCCTTTTGCTGTGTGCGAACGCAAGCACCGATCTGAAGATTAAGCCACTACTGTGTACCATTCCCAGAATCTTCGAGCATTCAAGGAACAGAACGTGAACAAGGCCAGACTGCCTGTCATGTGGAGGGCCAATACGAAAGCTTGGGTCACAAGACAATTGCTCATGGAATGGCTGCACAAGGTGTTTGCACCCACCGTGAAAAAATATCTGACAACCAACTGCCTGAGAGGTGCCTACTTCTGATGGACAATGCCCCGGCACACCCTCCAGCCTTGGATGATATGGACGCTGAGTATGACTTTATAAAAAGGTCAAATTCCTCCCCTCCCCCCCAAAACGACACCTCTTCTGCAGCCCATTGACCAGCAAGTGATCTCCAACTTCAAGAAGCTCTACACAAAAGGCACTCTTCACCAGGTGTTTTAATGTCACTGAAGAGACGTCTTTGACACTGGTCAAAGCCATTCCTAGGACAGCGCTGTTTCGGGAGGCCTTTTAGCTCACTTTTTGTCCTCCACTACAACCCTTGTAGATACTGATTGCCCTGTGGGTTCTAAGCATCCACTGCAACTGGTTATCATGCCTAGCTCCTAGCTGATGAGTAGTGATGCACCGATACCACTTTAAGACCGAGTACGAGTACCGATACTTTTTAAAAGTACTCACCGATACCGAGTACCGATACTTTTCTTTAATGTCATGTGACGCTTTCCAATAAGAACAGACCATATAAAAATGCCCCCAGCTCACATGTATATCCCCCCGATATATATATATATAGATATATATTCATACTGCCCCAGCTCACACATGGGTATTGCCCCCCCAAGCTCACACATGGGTATGCCCCCCCAGCTCACACATGGGTATGCCCCCCCAGCTCACACATGGGTATTGCCCCCAGCGACGATACTTACCTTCCTGGGCGACGCCGGGAATGTCTCTGTGCGTTTGCTCGTTGGAAGGACCCCAGCCGCGACCACGTGGGACCATGTGATCGCGGCTGGGGTCCTTCCAAGGAACGCGCGCGCGGAAACTTTCCCGGCGTCGCCCAGGAAGGTAAGTATCATCGCCGAGAGCAGCTGCAGGGCCTGTCCGAATGCTCTATCAGCATTCAGACAGGCCCTGCAGCTGCTCACTGTGTTCATACTTACCTTCCTGAGCGACGCCGGGAATGTCTCCGCGCGTGCGCTCCTTGGAAGGACCCCAACTGCGATCACATGGTCCCACGTGGTCGCGGCTGGGGTCCTTCCAACGAGCAAACGTGCGGAGACATTCCCGGCGTCGCCCAGGAAGGTAAGTATCGTCGCTGGGGGGCATACCCATGTGTGAGCTGGGGGGGCATATCCATGAGCTGGGGGCAATACCCATGTGTGAGCTGGGGGGGGGCATACCCATGTGTGAGCTGGGGGGGCATATCCATGAGCTGGGGGCAATACCCATGTGTGAGCTGGGGGGGCATACCCATGTGTGCGAATGCTGATAGAGCATTCGGACAGCCGCCGCAGCCCCTCGGATGCCGGCTCAATGCCGGCTTCCGGTATCGGGGAAAAATATCGGGGGGTACTGCACGAGTACCAAGTACTCCTGCAGTACCCAGTATCAGCACCGATACTAGTATCGGTGCAACCCTACTGATGAGGGTCCAACAAACCCGAAATAGCGCTGTCCTAGGAGTGGCTTTGACCAGTTGCATAAACCTCATCTCTGCTACAAAGCTACAGTGTGGCATAGCATTGATTTTAGGGCGCACGTCGCACACGTGACTGGAGAGCGGCACCAGGAAGCTTTGCACGCTGCTGTAGGGCCGCCCAGGGCCCCAGGAAGCAAGTACAGATCTGGATTCAGACTCCTAGAGTCTGATACTGCAGCTGATGGGGGGGCCCCCCCCTCCAAATAAATTTTTAAAAAACTTAACGATTGTTAATTTAATGGAAAAAAAAAAAATTTAATGAAAGACATGGTGCAAAATGTTTACAATTTTATTAAATGCATCTGTTAAATGGCATGCCAGATTTGTGTTACTTTTTCACAACTTTAAATGTACAGAATATATCGGCCAGAAAGGCTGCCGCTAAATTGGTATCAGCTCTGAAAGAAATGCCATCAGTCTATCCCTAGTTATAGGCACTATGTGCTGTCAGAGCAGGAAGGAAATGTGGCACAAAACTGCTAGGACACCACTTTTGGAAGTAATTTAGCAGGTCCCGGTCTAGGTGATCATCGTCTAGTGTAATATGCAAGTGATGTGGCTGTACTTTCCTGTACTGGCTGTTCATATCAGTCAGGAAATCACTGATTAAGAGTTTTTCCTGTCAATCAAATCCAAGCAGAGGCGCGTTCAGTTGCTCAGGCGCAGCAAGTTCTAAGTTAGCAACTTGCCACTGAACGCTGTTCTGCAGCTCAGCACTGCTAACTAAGGCTAGGGTCACACGAACGCCGTGCGAACGCGCGTGCAGCCGCACTTTATCACGGCTGTAGTAGCAGCAAATGACGGCCAATGACGGGCAATATACGAAGTACAGCCGCACGAAAGTGAGGCCGCGCAACGCAAGTGGCAAACAGACGCATTTTTTCGAGACTGTGATACCGCTAGTACTGACGTACAGAGTGTGCTGCGTCCGCTAGCGGCATGTGTGCGTGATTAGGAGATGTCAGACGCTGCTAATGTCTGGCCAACATAACGTCCAGACGCAAAAAGTGTTTTATTGATGATCCGTAAAAAAATCACGGACGAAAATGCGCATCGTATGACCGCTATCGCGTATTCCGTGAAAAAATACGTCCATTCGTTCGAACGCACTTTTTCATGGACGACGCGGAAAATGCGTTCGTCTGACCCTAGCCTTAGCACTTGCAGCCAAGTCGAAAGGTGCTGCGGGGTTAGCTGAGTGTGACGTAGGAAAGATGGCCGCCTCCACACAGCAAATAACCCAATAAGGAAATGTTCAGTTTGAAAGTTTGGTGGAGCAAAACAACAAATATTTATTGGAAAATGGTAAACATTAACACTAAAGTGGTAATAAAATTGACAAAAGTGGATTTTGCAGAAACCGCACCTTTCATTAAGCAATCCTCGGTCCTTTCGCTTCCATATTCACAGCCAAAGCGTTCAGTGAGACGGCTGCAGCAAACTGAACTGCTGCAATGGAACAATTCAGTAGCTGCTGAGGAACGGAATGAACCTCAGAAAAAGACTCTGCTCATTTACCACTGTGTCAAGTTATTCATCAAGGTACATGTAAAACACTGTTTTAAAAAAGTATCTTCCTCCTATTAGGTAACCTTTTGAACAAGGAGGCGGCAACATCCTTCAAGGCCTAAGGAATGGAATCTGACCTGTGTCCTCTGGTTGTGGGGTTGCTGAGGGTGAACAGATACTGCCTCACTTAACCTGCTGCCCCTCTCTAGTGTACATCAAGCAAACACCTTCGCTCACACAGCATGCAGTCCTGCAGACGCTGGAGGTGCCAGGCGCTGAGTGATAAAAATCTCTCTATCATTACCTTCTGTTAGTGTGCAGAGGCTCCCTCCCAGGACGCTCAGCGTGTGATCAGTGCCCGCAGCACAGCAGCAGAGCTAGCTTACCCATGCTGCCTCTGCATAAAGACACCATCCGGCAGAAGTTAGATAATCATAATATCCCCGATAAAGTAAAAAAGGTGCCGAATTTTAAATTCTATTTACATATGGCTAATACCATAGCTTTCTAACACCTGCAGAGATCTCAGGAGTGAGCTAGGAGCATCGACCGCAAAAAGGCCACCCCCCTCCCCCCGTTCCATTATTTCTTCTCCCTCCTCTACTTTACTACCAATAATCTGTACTACATGAGTTGATGTTCCCTGATCATTCATTATACCATCTATAATACAAATTTGTAAATAAAGAACATACAAAATAGAGTTAGGGAAGGCAGCCCTAGTGTGTATTTTAAACGTTGGTGCTATACGGCACATTAGTCTTTCCTTCATCTCTAAATTACATATAACTGACAGGTGATCCCAGTGGGTTTTTTTTTTTCATATCATATGGACCTATGCAAGAAATAAAATGTCACCCCTGGGTGAAAATCTTCTAAAACAAAATTGTCCAAAATACTAAAGTTGCAGCTCAATCTACTTCACTTGACCTGGCAAGAAAAAGGATTTTAAAATGGACTATAGTCACTTTTACAAGCATTTATAAAGCGCCAACAGATTCCTTAGCGCTGTACAATGAGAGAGTTAGAAAAACAAATACACACACACAGGAGGGAAGGACCCTGCTCGAGAGCTTACAATCTAAGAGGAGAGGGGTTACACAGTAGGTGCGGGTACCTGTAGTATGTGTAGTAGCGGGGCGCATGTGGGCTGATTGAGCAAGATATGTACAGTGAGGGATCATGGTGGGAGCCGATATGCTTCTCTAAAGTAATGTGTTTTCAGAGACTTCTTTGAAGGACTGGAGAGACTGGGCGAGCCTAATGTTGCGGGGGAAGGAGTTCCATAGAAAGGGGGCAGCTCGGGAGAAGTCCTGAAGGCAAGAGTTGGCGGTGCGGGTACGAGGAACCGATAGCATCAGATCATTGGCAGAGAGAAGTGGCCGGGAAAGGGTATACCTGCTAATAAGGGTGTAGTTATGGAGAGCTTTGTACACGAGCACCAGTATTTTGAAATGGATTCTAAAAAGGAAACCACGTGCCAGTGTAGAGATTGACAAACGGCTTAAGGTGCGGGAGGTGATTTGTAGGAGTCTGGCATCGGCATTCATTATAGACTGCAGAGGGAGAACTTGGGATCTCTTCAGGCCAGAGAGAAGGAGGTTACAGTAGTCAAGGAGGGTGATAATAAGAGCTTGGATGAGCATTTTAGTAGAGCCCTGATTAAGAAAGGGACGGATGCGTGTAATGTTTTTTTAGGTGGAAGCAGCACGATTTGGTTAGTGACTGAATATGGAGAAGTAAAGGATAGAACAGAGTCCAAGAGGACCCCAAGGCAGCGAGCCGGAGACGAAGAAGTAATGGTGCCACCATTCGTATGAAGGGAGATGGGCGCAGGAAGAGAGGTTTTAGAGGGAGAGAAGATGAGAAGTTCAATTTGAGAGATTGAGCTTTAGGAAACGTAAAATCATCCAGTGGGAGACCGCTGAAAAGGCAGGCTGTAACACGGGAGGAGAGAGATCAGGAGAGGAAAGGTAGATTTGAGGGTCGTCCGCATAGAGATGGTAATTTAGTCCATAGGAAGAGATGAAGTTGCCCAGAGGCAGAATAGATCGAGAAGAGTAAAGGGACCCAGAACAGAGCCTTGAGGCACCCCAAAGGAGAGAGGCACTGGTGGTGAAGAGGCACCGGCAAAAGAGGCACTGTAGGGTCGAGAGGAGAGATAGGAAGAGAACCAGGAGAGAGTGGCATCACTGAGGCCAAGCTGACGCAGGGTGAGGAGCAGGAGAGGGTGGTCAACAGTATCGAAGACAGTGGAGCGGTCCTCGGTCGAGAAGAATAAGGAGGGAGAAGTGACCTTTGGCTATATTCTGTGTACTTCTCTCTATTACACTTTCCTTCTTTCCTCCACTTTCTGCTGCCTCAGACCCTGTTTCATAATACATAAATTCGATGCTTTTTGTATTCTTAAAGTATGGTGCCCTTTGATAGTCATTACTGTAACTCTCAGACGTGCAAAAAAAAATAAAAAATCAGTCATCTACAGCAAATAAAATATTTTTTTCATTCTATGGGGATTCGCTTGAAAATTAAAGAAAAATATGAATAGAAATGGGATCCCCTTACCATATATTCTCTGAGAAAATACACCATTTTGGCCAAAACTGAGAAGAAAAAAAAATTCCAACACAAACAAATACTGTAATGTGTGCCTTACTGCAATCCATGGTTGTTTTCCTTCTCTTTGTTGTTCTTCCTTTTAAATCCGTATCTCTTCTCATACTTCCTTTTGCAGCTGGCTGCCACTTCCTGTAATACTGGCTCAGGTTGCAAACCTATTACACAGACACCATCAGGGTTATTCAAAGAGATTCGAAAAGTCACCGCACGTTCAGCGACTTTTCGTTCTCTTCAATTCGGTGCAAATCGGCATTCCCATTTCGGCCACCCTGCGGTGTATTCAGCAAGCACCACAGGGCTGTCGAAGTGCAGGGAAAAGCTGTCGAAAACCTGGCGAATGCACGCTGAAAACCTGCAAAAACATCTGGATTAACCTGTCGAAGACGCTGGAAAAACCCGATCACACGCAGCGAAGCCTCCGGAAAAACCCGACACCGCAGAAGGCGGCTGTGAATAAAAACAGTTTGCTTGAATAATTGAAAAGTGAAACGCTGTTGCAAGGAAACTACTGAGCGAAAATTTCTGAAATTTACATATGAGGTCCAATGAATGATAATAAAAAAGGGCTGTTACAGAAAAAATTAAAAAAAAATCCTTAAAATATCCTAAAAAAAAATCTATAAAGTGATTGTACACTGCAGAATTTTATAATGAACGGTTTATTAGATATTTAATTTAAACGGGAATATTTTTAACATTGAAGCCTATGGGATTCTCCTGAATAAACCTGTCAAATTAAACCACCGAATGGCAGGGCATTTCGGGAACCTTTCACTGCTGGTTTGTGTTCACTGAATAGCCGAAGCAGTGCTTTTTCATAGGGATTTGACGAATTGCCTGCTCTCTGGATAGCCGAATCGCCAGGAAATGTAACCTAACGCTGATTTTCATTTGGATCTCTTTGAATAACACTGAATGTATCCATTCCAGAGACAAGGCAGTCTGCTGAAACAGGACGTTCTCACCTAGCATGAAGAGAGATAAGGATTTAAAAGGAAGAGCAGCAAAGAGAAGGAAAACTACCATGGATTACAGTAAATCACACATTACAGTATTTTATGTTAAAAAATCTAAGGGTTTAATGTCACTTTAATGTTAACAATGATGCTGCACTATGATTGAAATGTAAACAAGTGCTACATTCATAAATTTAAAAGGAAAAAAAAAAAAAAAATTACATTAAACCTGGCCATGTTCAAAGACCATGTTCAGGCCTTTCCAATGGTACCACACATAACCCTCTAGCTGCCAAAGATCAGGAGATACAGGGGTCCAAATGATCCTCCAATGTTCAAAGGGATTTTCATCAGAAATCCCTTGGCAGCTAGGGGTTAATTCCCTAATTGTCCAAGATGTCAGCCATCTCTGGGAGAAGTCCGCGATCGGGCGCCGATTGGCGGACTGGCACCTAACGGGTTAAAGAGAAGCATCACTGGAAAGGACAGTGTCATATCCTCAGCCCCTGCTGTGCTGCCTGGGGGGGGGGGTCTGGGCAAGGTCCTGTGCCAAGAGCTGGTTGGCTGCCAGCACTGAGGAATGGCCGAGCGGCGTCCGAGGGGGCGGGGCCTAGCATGGTCACAAGGAGCTGCCGGGTTTAAAACAGGGGGCGAGGAGTTGCCTCGTCGCGAAGTCGGATTTCCGCATCGCTAACCATTCGTTTATATTAATGCTCTGTTGCCAAACCGTTTTCTGGATACGATCCCTGCTCCTGCTATTTGACCCGGCTTGATTTTGACCAATCTTCTGCTGCTTAAATTACGATCGCCTGTGTGGTGCTTTGGTGGTTTAACCCCATGCTTGCCGCTGGGGTGTTTACACGTTACTGGGGAAGTGTTCCTTATCAGCGATGGGTATGGTCCGTGACCTCATTAGGTTCATACACCCAACCCAGGGCTCATGTTCTCCAGTCACACATCTTGATAAGAACTGCGATCGAGAGGTACCGCTCATTTACAGCTCATGTTCAGTGTGCGCTCACCAGCAACAATACTTGTTACTGTACTTACGACAGACCCCGAGATGTATGTGTTGTCCCTGACTATCTTAAGGTACCGCTGATCTGCTCCCGACTATCAGAGAAAGTTAAAACAGCTTACTTCCCGACTGCCCTGCAGTCCGCGCAATTCACCAACTGTCTGACTTATCTGTGTATTTCTGCATGGGCTCTAAGTAGTCTGTCTCGAAACCTTTAGTGCTTCGTAGCAAAGCAGTGTTTTGTTCATCCTCGCTGCCGCAAGTGTATAATTCTGTGTATTAAAATCAGTGTTTAAACGTCAAAAAGATTTATCAGTCCTTAAGGATCTTAACTCCGCTTACTCTCTAGTGGGCGCTAACCCCCCCCCCTTACAGACAGACTGACCTTTCCAGTAGGGATGCACCGATACCGATACTAGTATCGGTATCGGGGCCGATATTGCCGTTTGCACGAGTACTTGTTACTCGTGCAAACGGCCCGATACATCCCGCCGATACCGGAAGCCGGCGCTGGGCCGGCTTGCCGGTATCCGCGGGGCTGGGGAAGCTGGCCGCGTGCATGAAAAGCACGCGGCCAGCGTTCCCCTTCGGCGCACCAAATACTCACCCTTCCTTAAGTTCCGTCTCTGGGCAGTGATGCGGTCACGTGGCCGCCAGGCGCTCCTGTGACGCGGCCTCTCGGCTGGAGGCAGCGTCACAGATGCGCCCGGCGGCCACGTGACCGCATCACTGCCCAGAGACCGGAACTTAAGGAAGGGTGAGTATTTGGTGCGCCGAAGGGGAACGCTGGCCGCGTGCTTTACATGCACGCGGCCAGCTTCCCCAGCGTTCGAGCTGCGGGGCAAATCCATGAGAGCTGCGGGGCCAATCCATGAGAGCTGCGGGGCCAATCCATGAGAGCTGCGGGGCCAATCCATGAGAGCTGCGGGGCCAATCCATGAGAGCTGCGGGGCCAATCCATGAGAGCTGCGGGGCCAATCCATGAGAGCTGCGGGGCCAATCCATGAGAGCTGCGGGGCCAATCCATGAGAGCTGCGGGGCCAATCCATGAGAGCTGCGGGGCCAATCCATGAGAGCTGCGGGGCCAATCCATGAGAGCTGCGGGGCCAATCCATGAGAGCTGCGGGGCCAATCCATGAGAGCTGCGGGGCCAATCCATGAGCGCTGCGGGGCCAATCCATGAGAGCTGCGGGGCCAATCCATGAGAGCTGCGGGGCCAATCCATGAGAGCTGCGGGGCCAATCCATGAGAGCTGCGGGGCAAATCCATGAGACCTGGGGGCAAATCCATGAGAGCTGGGGGCAAATCCATGAGAGCTGGGGGCCAAATCCATGAGAGCTGGGGGCCAAATCCATGAGAGCTGGGGGCCAAATCCATGAGAGCTGGGGGCCAAATCCATGAGAGCTGGGGGCCAAATCCATGAGAGCTGGGGGCCAAATCCATGAGAGCTGGGGGCCAAATCCATGAGACCTGGGGGCAAATCCATGAGACCTGGGGGCAAATCCATGAGACCTGGGGGCAAATCCATGAGACCTGGGGGCAAATCCATGAGACCTGGGGGCAAATCCATGAGACCTGGGGGCAAATCCATGAGACCTGGGGGCCAATCCATGAGAGCTGGGGGCCAATCCATGAGAGCTGGGGGCCAAATCCATGAGACCTGGGGGCCAATCCATGAGACCTGGGGGCCAATCCATGAGACCTGGGGGCCAATCCATGAGACCTGGGGGCCAATCCATGAGACCTGGGGGCCAATCCATGAGACCTGGGGGCCAATCCATGAGACCTGGGGGCCAATCCATGAGACCTGGGGGCCAATCCATGAGACCTGAGGGCCAATCCATGAGACCTGAGGGCCAATCCATGAGACCTGAGGGCCAATCCATGAGACCTGAGGGCCAATCCATGAGACCTGGGGGTAAATCCATGAGACCTGGGGGTAAATCCATGAGACCTGGGGGTAAATCCATGAGACCTGGGGGTAAATCCATGTGACCTGGGGGCAAACCCATGTGAGCTGGGGGCAAACCCATGTGAGCTGGGGCAAAATCCATGTGAGCTGCGGTCAATCTCATATAAATTTTTATGAGGTCTGTTCCTATTGGAAAGCGTCACATGACATTAAATAAAAGTATCGGTACTCGGTATCGGTGAGTACTTTTAAAAAGTATCGGTACTCGTACTCGGTCTTAAAAAAGTGGTATCGGTGCATCCCTACTTTCCAGCAATGCCTCTTATCTAACGTCTCCCGATCGGGAGGGAGTGGAGTCCAAAGGACCATCCCTTTCAGGCACTCTCCCAGCTCTGCTGGGGAGGGGGGGCTGAAACGGACATCACACTGGGAGGGGTCTAAAAGAGGGGTTTGACTTAAAGGATGTCCGACCACTGCAGAACCCCAGACTGGCTGCTTTAGTGAGTGTACTCAGAGAGGAAGAGATCATTTGACTCTGCGAAAGCGTGCACAGCTCTGATACCACCACTCTGCACATGTGCGACGGATCTTGCGAATGTGAAGTGCGCAAGTAAATAGCTGTGCATAGGAACGCAAATTGCGTTAGATAGCTACAGAAACTAGCAGGTTCGGAAGTCCATCCACTGAATAGGAGCTGCAAGAGGGATAAGAGGAGAGTAAAATTAAATAATTAATTTTAACAAAAAATTGGAGAGGCAGTCTGCAGCATCTGACCAATTATTTAAGGGGGGGGATTAATTGGTCACAAAATTGCAAAAAAAACGTATTATATATGTAGGGCTGAAACAACTAATCGATCATGAAAATAGTTGTCAACTATTCTCAATCGATTTGTGTACACACAATGTTTAGGGTCAGACTCGAGTTAAAAACGGTATAACTTCTGACTCCGCTTCAGAGCTGATTGGAGAAGATGTGCCACTGCTTTACTCCGTTTGATTTGGTTGTAGGAGTATGAACGACATAACCAGTTTGATTTTATTCAAACTCTACCTGCGCTATAGCACAAATATGGGGATACCGCCACTGGGTATGGGCACTGTACTGCTGGTGTTTTATACTTCCTGGAGTCCTGCGAAAACCACCCCAACCTGCCTGCCACCCATTCTTTGGTCTGGAGTGCCACTCTCTTCCTTTGGTCCTGTTCCTTCCCACAAACTCACTCTCACACTCTGGTCTTTTGCAAAAATCCAATCCCTCTCATACGCTGTCCAAACTGGAATATTTTTAACATTGAAGCCTATGGAATTCTCCTGAATAAACCTGTCGAATGAAACCACCGAATGGCAGGGCATTTCGGCAACTTTTCACTGCTGTTCAGTGTTCTCTTTAGAGACGAAGCATTGCTTCTTTATGGGGGATTTTACTGACCTCGAACAGGCACCGTACATGCATGCAATTCGTCACAATTTGACTAATTGCCTGCTCTCTGAATAGCCAAATGGCCCCGAAATGTCACCGTTCGCTGAATTTCAGTGTCCGGTTACATTTCTGAGCCATATCGACTGTCTTTGAATAACCCTGCATGCAAATTGCTTATGAAAAAAGAAAAAAAAAAAACTCCTCACTTTTTTTTTTAACACAAAACATTGCTTTTAAGTAAAAAAAAAGTTTGTTATCCGAGGAATCGATAATCGGCCAACTGATCGATTATGAAAATAATAGTTCATTGCAGCCCTATGTGTGACCAACTTAACATCACTAACATTTACACAAGTCCATTTTGGATAGATTTAACTTTATTAAATTATCAATAGAGTGTAGATGGCAGGTGTCAATTGTCACGAAAAACGCGTGCCACAGGAATCGCAGGCTTAAGCCAACCACTATCCGTCTACACCAGACCCAAAATAATGACTAAGTGGCCCACAATCCCCCAGGCGCGCTTGCCTGTCACGGCAATGCCTTCACTCCAGAAGGGCATGCGACGTGATGAAATGATCACAGGGTTGCAATGCAGTATCAGTCTACACTCGACCCGGAATACTGACGTTGCCCACAATCCCTGTATCCACTTTCCTTATACTATTCGTCACACTGCCACCACAGACCAGGACTTTTTTCCAGAATGCCTACCTGAATCAGAGCTGGTCTGAGACGCTGATCATGCACCCCACAGTAGGAGAACAATACAGTGCCTGCACCCAACCACAGCTCACAGTTGGGTAGATAAACAAAGGCCAATCTCTATGATAATCCAGTCCTTCGGTTAGCGTGGATCCAATATCAGGCAGAAGCAGATCTTAATAAGTTTTATTATGATAAACAAATAAATGATTAATCACAGTGCATTGGTTACAAAAAAAATAGATAGAAAGCAGCAAGAAAATAAAAGGATTAACAGAATTTACTCACACGTCAGCAAGCTCAAGGACAACTGTGACTCCTGGGGCTGGAGCTTGGAAACACGGCAGATCATCACTTACGTGAACCCCATTTGAAAAGCCCTAAGCTCTTGCTGGACACAGAATATATAGGTTTTCCCGTTCAAAAAAAACAGCCCATAGATGGTACAGCCCACTCACTACATTTCCCAAAATCCCCCTTCCTGGGATTCCATGGGTACGCTCAGTTCGCTGCTTCTTTAATTTTAATGCACATCTGTAATGCAATTATCCAGAGATGTTTCTAGCGATCAAAGAATAGGATGGCTTCTTTGATCTATGTGATCACTTACAAGTTGCTGCTGCGGAGTCTGCAAAGGAGCTCCAAGGTGGGACTGCTTGTGGACTCCTGCAGAGAGGGGACAAGGGACCTTCCATTTGACCGAATGGGTAATATCCACCATGATCGTGCAGATCAAAGAGAACCTATTTTGGCAACAGCCCGTGATATCCCTCCCAGGGGGAAAGAGACAAACATTTTAATTACTTTTCTAGGACACAATAGAAACTGAGGTTTTCACTAGTCAGCTGCGCAAGATTTTGGTGATTATTTATACAGATAGATATACACTATATTGCCAAAAGTATTCGCTCACCTGCCTATACTCGCATATGAATTTAAGTGACATTCCATTCCTAATCCATAGGGTTCAATATGACGTCGGTCAACCCTTTGCAGCTATAACAGCTTCAACTCTTCTGGGAAGACTGTCCACAAGGTTTAGGAGTGTGTTTATGAGAATTTTTGACCATTCTTCCAGAAGTGCATTTGTGAGGTCACACACTGATGTTGGACGAGAAGACCTGGCTCTCAGTCTCCGCTCTAATTCATCCCAAAAGGTGTTCTAACGGGTTGAGGTCAGGACTCTGAAGGCCAGTCAAGTTCATCCACTCCAGACTGTCATCCATGTCTTTATGAACCTTGCTTTGTGCACTGTACACAGTCATGTTGGAAGAGGAAGAGGCCAGCTCCAAACTATTCCCACAAAGTTGGGAGCATGGAATTGTCCAAAATGTCTTGGTATGCTGAAGCATTCAGAGTTCCTTTCACCGGAACTAAAGGGGCCAAGCCCAGCTCCTGAAAAATAACCCCACAACATAATCCCCCCTCCACAAAACCTTACACTTGGCACAATGCAGTCAGACAAGTACCGTTCTCCTGGAAAACGCCAAACACCGACTCATCCATCAGATTGCCAGATGGAGAAGCGCGATGCGCCACTCCAGAGAACGCGTCTCCACTGCTCTAGAGTCCAGTGGCGGTGTGCTTTACACCACTGCATCTGACACTTTGCATTGCACTTGGTGATTTTATGGCTTGGATGCAGCTGCTCGGCCATGGAAACCCATGCCATGAAGCTCTCTGCGCACTGTTCTTGAGCTAATCTGAAGGCCACATGAAGTTTGGATGTCTGTAACGATTGACTCTGCAGAAAGTTGGCGACCTCGTCGCACTATGCGCCTCAGCATCTGCTGACCCCGCTCCGTCAGTTTACGTGGCCTACCACTGCGTGGCTGAGTTGCTGTCGTTCCCAAGTACTTCCACATTCTTATAATACAGCTGAATGTGGACTATTTAGGAGCGAGGAAATTTCACGACTGGATTTGTTGCACAGGTGGCATCCTATCACAGTTCCATGCTGGAATTCACTGAGCTCCTGAGAGCGACCTTTTCTTTCACAAATGTTTGTAAAAACAGTCTGCATGCCTAGGTGCTTGATTTTATATACCTGTGGCCATGGAAGTGATTGGAACACCTGATTCTGATTATTTGGATGGGTGAGCGAATACTTTTGGCAATATAGTGTATATCGAGATATATAAATCTATCTACTCGCGACATCAATGAAGAAAAATTGGTCCACATATTGACAGAAACAAATTGCAGATCGCCTTCCAAGGCCATAAATACTCAAGATTCCAAAATTTCTCTCAAAAACTTTAAACGTTCCTTCCTCATCGGCATTCACATTTATCCTTACTAGTATAAAAGGTTATATATGAGAAACAAGACGACCTGTGTCCCCACCAGCTCTGCTGTGACCTGAACCCTGGTGACACCTTTCCTGTCTTTTTTCCTGCTGCCTCGCCGGAAAGAAGTCACAAGTGCTTCACTATCCAGTCCTTTTCTTATCCCGGACCTGCTGTAAAAGGGTGTTGCCTCCATGAACCAATACTTTGACATCACTTGTGCAGATTGAACGCTCTGGATGGACTTTGTATGTGTGTGTTGCAGGACAATTATCCTATGGGCAGGGCTGTCTGCTCCTTAGGTTTTATTATGTCTTCTGTACGTGCTTCCCCATTGTAAAGCGCAACGGAACCTGTTGGCACTGTACAAGTACTTTTAACTGTACCTGATTACCAACATCTCGCAGTGTTATGATTGGTATGCACTGCAGTATAGACCAATGAGTTCCTATTGTTCTTGCTAGGGATGCAACGATACTGCCATTTGCACGAGTACTCGTGCAAAAGTCCTGATACCAGAAGCCAGTGCTGGGCTGACTTGCTGGTGTCCAGCCAGACGCCGTTTGCACGCACATAAATGGTGCGCAACAGCGGCTGTGCTGCGTCCGTGCAGCAGGCCTCTCCGTCAAAGCGCTAGGATGCGTGTTGACGAAGCTGCAAAGCGAGATCCTCCATAGGAGGATCAAGCCATGTGGCCAGACAGGCGATGAGTGGAAGGAACGTCCACTCTCACGCACGTTCCTTCCGCTCTTCAAAACCCTCGTCTGATACTGGCCATATAGGATGGGACTGAAAGTCTAAATAATAAAATTTCAAAATGTAACACCTAAAAAATCCAAATTGAGGCACCTCAACGTAAATACATAAAGCAAAAATTGTTAAGCATCCACATAGTCCTTAGGAGAGAGAGATCGTCATTTGCTCACATCAATCTCATAAATAGTGGGTTAAATACCATATAAGGGAGTGTGAATATATAAAAGTTAGACTTTGCAGATGCTAGTTGCCAGTTGATATAAACCTTAAATCATGTATCCCAATGTCGGGCAGCAAAAAGGCATGTGCAGCAACATAAATTTGTCTCCAAATGATCTAGAATTACACATTCCAGATGCCAGTCGCTTTATATTCAAATGAGATTCTATCATATTCAGGCGGTCTGCAGGTTACACTTTGCAGATGCCGGTCACTTTGTATTTATCAAACGTAATTCTTAATAAATACTAAGCGACTGGCATCTGCAAAGTGTAACCTCTAAATCGTTGGGAGACAAATTTATGCTACTGCACATGCTTTGTTGCTGCCCCAATGGGATACATGATTTTTGGTTTATACTAACTGGCAACTAGCATCTGCAAATTGCAACATATTACCAGTAGAGTTGGTTTAACCAGGTTACTGCATATGCCTGGTCATCGGAATATGATAGAAAAATTATAGAATTTAGCTAAGTATGATGGCAAGTTAGAATTTTAATAAAGGACTCAGGTGAGTGTTGCGTTCGCTTTTTCTTGCTTTAATAAACAGCAAGATAAATATTGAAAACCTGTAGAAACGGTTTGAAAAGGAAAAACATATGCAGAATACATGGTCTTATCCCGACCCCCCCTTCATTTAGTCAGTCCATCATCCGGTTCTTATGCATAAAAGGACCTGCCCTTCCTTCAAACTTCCTCTTTCTTGCTGAGACAGTCCAATCAAACATGAAAAGTAAAATCCAACAACGTGAGAACCAGAAGGAACGAATCCTGAAAGACGACAACCAGCACACTAGGAAGCTGAAAGAAAAACCAAGGGTCAGAAACCATAACAGAAAAGGAACTTATGTCCCCAATCCAGAGTCCGCCCCGGGAGGGCAAAACTCACCTCGGAGTCCTTTATTAAGCTTAACTTAGCTAAATTCTATAATTTTAATACACAGACTCAGAGGCTCCGGTTGCAAGTTCAAAGCTTGTCCAACAACGCGGATGAAGAAAGAACCACTGACTTGAAATAAAAAGGTCCGAAAAGTGGTCTCCCTTGACCAATCCGCAGACCGTAATCAATCATCCAGCTGAAACCGCCGAAGACGCCTCAGCGGACAGCAGAGTATGCCCCAAAAACAGACATGTCAACCTCAGACAAAGCAAGCAGCCCTTTAAGCCAGCACACCAAAAGTAGTGGAACGATAGAAAGAGACCTGCAAGCAGAGCATAGGACAGAGATCGGGCTGGGAAGGCAGGATAGAACACCAAGGTAATCGAGGTCTAGGTACGCCTTGCGTTAAGACGTTGATCCGTCCAAGTCAGCAGAAAGGCGTCCGTCGCCATAGCAAGCGGGTCTGGGCACCAGCTGTAGAATCGGGGCAATTGCGCATTCAGCCTGGACGCAAAAAGATCTACCTGTAATGGTCCCCAAAAAGCCTCTACTGTGGAAAAAACGCGCACATGTAACGGCCAATCCCCTGAGTCGTCCGTTTGTCTCGAACTCCAGTCGGCTAACTGGTTCAACACATCCGGAATGAACTTGGCCTGCACCTCTATCCCTTGCAGGAAGCACCATTCCCATAGGAGAGAGGCCATCGAGGTCAGCAGCCGGGACCGTGGACCCCCCCCCCAAGTGCGTTGATTTACCGCACAGCTGGAAAATTGTCCATCCGGAAAAGTGTTCCCTGGATTTGAGGAGACACTGAAGGGCAAAAAGACCTAGGAGTTCAAGCCCATTTACGTGGAGCGTTGCCTCCTGAGGGGACCACGGACCGCCCTGCTGACCTCGAACCGCCACGGGCACCCCACCCCGAGAGACAAGCGTCCGAATCGAATCGTCAGTGACAGGGGAGGAATTAAAATAGATCTGCCGCAGCAGGACCATTGGTTCTGGATCCAAATGAAGTCCAACTTGACCGTTGTGGAAAAGGAAATCTGATCCATATAGATCGTCCCTCCCAGAGGAGAAGGCCCTTCAATGCCTGATGGCCCCGGTAATGGAGGGGAGCAGGTCCCACCGCCAATCTCGTAGCCGCCAACAGCCGATCTCTCAGCGTCGGGGTAAGATTCGACAATAGGGATCGCACTGCTTTGTGAGGGGGAACCGCAAGAATCATAGGTTGAGGCTGTACCAGAAAGCCCAGGAATTCCAGCGAGCGCTGCGGTACCGGGACCGACTTTTCTTGGTTCACGAGAAAACCGAGGCCCTGGAGGAGTCTCACAGTCTGACTCCGCCATCAGGAGTACATCGTCCAGATAATTAGTCTGACACCCTCTGAACGGAGGCGAGCCACCACAGGTTTCAAGACCTTGGCGAAACTCCAAGGGGCTGAGAGGCCGAACGGAAGACAACAGAACCTCCAGGTGATGCCTTTCCACTGAAAGTAGAAGAACCCCCTAAACCATCATCGGAACCGTCAGATAGGCCTCCTTCAGATCTACACTATATTGCCAAAAGTATTCGCTCACCCATCCAAATAATCAGAATCCGGTGTTCCAATCACTTCTATGGCCACAGGTATATAAAAAAAAAAAAATCAAGCACCTAGGCATGCAGACTGTTTTAACATTTGTGAAAGAAAAGGTCGCTCTCAGGAGCTCAGTGAATTTCAGCGTGGAACGGTGATTGGATTTGTTGCACAGGTGGCATCCTGTCGTGAAATTTCCTCGCTCCTAAATATTCCACAGTCAACTGTCAGCTGCATTATAAGAATGTGGAAGTGTTTGTGAACGACAGCAACTCAGCCACGAAGTGGTAGGCCACGTAAACTGACGGAGCGGGGTCAGCGGATGCTGAGGTGCATAGTGCGAAGAGGTCGCCAACTTTCTACAGAGTCAATCGCTACAGACCTCCAAACTTCATGTGGCCTTCAGATTAGCTCAAGAACAGTGGGCAGAGAGCTTCATGGAATGGGTTTCCATGGCCGAGCAGCTGCATCCAAGCCATATATCACCAAGTGCAATGCAAAGCACACCGCCACTGGACTCTAGAGCAGTGGAGACGCGTTCTCTGGAGTGACGCATCCCGCTTCTCCATCTGGCAATCTGATGGATGAGTCGGTGTTTGGCGGTTGCCAGGAGAACGGTACTTGTCTGACTGCATTGTGCCAAGTGTAAAGTTTGGTGGAGGGGGGATTATGGTGTGGGGTTGTTTTTCAGGAGCTGGGCTTGACCCTTTAGTTCCAGTTAAAGGAACTCTGCATGCTTCAGCATACCAAGACATTTTAGACAATTCCATGCTCCCAACTTTGTGGGAACAGTTTGGAGCTGGCCCCATCTTCCAACATGACTGTGCACCAGTGCACAAAGCAAGGTCCATAAAGACATGGCTGTCAGTCTGGAGTGGATGAACTTTACTGGCCTGCACAGAGTCCTGACCTCAACCCGATAGAACACCTTTGGGATGAATTAGAGCGGAGACTGAGAGCCAGGCCTTCTCGTCCAACATCAGTGTGTGACCTCACAAATGCGCTTCTGGAAGAATGGTCAAAAATTCCCATAAACACATGCCTAAACCTTGTGGACAGCCTTCCCAGAAGAGTTGAAGCTGTTATAGCTGCAAAAGGGTGGACCGACGTCCTATTAAACCCTATGGATTAGAAATGGGATGTCACTTAAGTTCATATGCGAGTCAAGGCAGGTGAGCGAATACTTTTGGCAATATAGTGCATCTTCGCAAGCCAGTCAGGAGGTGTAAATCCTCCATCTGAAAATGTCGGTAGGTGACGTGTAAATTTAGTTGCTTCAGATTGAGAACTGGACGGAGACCGCCACCCTTCTTGGTAACCAGAAATAGGTTCCCCATAAACAGTGCAGATTCTGGTGACGTGCGTTCTATGGCAGCCTTGTGCGACAGTGCTGATATTTCTAAGTCCACCAACGCCTCGTCCTCCTCCGAAAACACCAACAGGGGAAGACGACAGCGTTGTGTTGGAGGAGAAACGAACTCTATTAAGAATCCCTGAATGGCATGAAGTACCCATGTGTCGGAAGTGATGCTCTTCCAGTCATTCAGAAACAAGCGTAAGCGACCCCCCACCTGCACAGATCCGGGATGTATCATAGCTACCTGCTGGCTGGGAAGGGGGCTCACCACACCCTCCTCGATTCGTGCGGAAACCACGGCTGCGCCAGTGTCTGGAGTGGGGGGGGGGGAGTAGGACTGTTGTCCGGTCCCTGCGGAACCATCAGCTGTGGGGTCTGCGAAAGGACGGGAGAAATTCGCCCCTGCACGGCCGGCAGCTCGACCCGTGCAAAAACACCAGGGGGGGGGAACCTTCTTGAGGAAAGCCGTAACCTTGTCCATGGTGTTTAAAGGCCCCCGAGTGTTCGGACATGTCCTTCAAAAATCCTTTGCCAAATAAAAAACCCTGCGCCTTATCACCCAGTTCATTATCAGCGACCCCTGCCAGTTGGGAGTCCATTTTAAGCAGGATACATTTACGCCGCTAGGGCAGCATTGGCGTTAAAGATCTTTGGACCCAATTTGTGACATTGTGGGGGTCTAGGAGCGTATCTGAGGACTTTAACCAGTGGTCCTGTGGTATCCAGGAGTTTATCCCGACAGTTAGGGGACCACCCTTTGATAAAAAGTTTAGAGTTTGCTACACCCAATCTCAGGGGTTATGAAAGTTTTTCCCACGGTAGTGGGCTGGGGGCACTCAGCTTTCATTTTACTGTGAGGCTTTATCAATTGGTTTGCGTACGTGAAAATCCACCCATTCCTGCACAAGGGGGAGTGGGACCCACTCAGTGGAGCGAGGGTGAGACAAATCCTCTGGGCAGAATAAAGGATTGCCCTGTGGGTCATACACAAGCCCTGGTTGCGCAGCAGCTTGTTGGTCAGGGATATAAGTGTCTAAAACCTCATCCTCGGTGGCGTAAACCTCCAGAGTATCCCCTGTGTCCTCCGCCCCTTCAGACTGGGATTGGTCGTTGGGTTGTTGGGGCGCAGGCCTACGGTGTTTAGAGGAAGCCCTGTCAGAGACTCTCGTAGTCTGAGTACGCTTTAAAGCCTTGGAAGTGCCCGCTGTTGCATCCCCTAGCAGTGGTGTGGGGATGCCCGCCCCTCCAGCTACGCCACTTGTTCTTTTGGCGCGCTGTTTCCCCTTGGTGGTGGCCATGAGGACACCAGAGGGCATCACCGCAGTGAGAGTCGTGCCCGAATCATCTCCCAGGTGTGCCGAGGTGTCAGTGTGAGCATCAGCAAGGGCCTGTTGCAGGGAGCTCTTAAAAGAATCTGACAGTGCTGACAGAGCTTTAAACACCGCTGTTTCTATAGAGGCCTGCACTTGAGGTGCAAGAGACTGGGCTACATCTGAGTTTGCTAGGTTTGGGCCCATTGAAATGGGGTTTGGTATACCGGCCTGATCATATACTGAAGTGCGTTGAGGAGAGCCCTCATCAGATTCTGAGTCCTGCACTGAGGATTGATGGGAGCAGGTATCTGCCTTCGATCACGGCATTATTAATGTGTGTGTGAGCACACAGAAGCTAGGAACAAGGCTCCCGATGCTGCACGCGGGTGGTTAACGCGCATGTGCCCCGCCCTCTAGCGGAAGGCCGGGGCTGCGTGGCACCCGAGTTGGATCTCAAACTACACACGCTGTGGATGAATCGCGGTACTGGTAACGGACCACCCCCTGCTCCCCGAGGGAGAGCGGCGCGATAACCAGAACGCAAAGTTAACGCTGGACGCCTTGGTTAGAGCCAGGCGCCCGGAAACAGGATATAACAGTCAAACACAACATAAGTAGACATCTTTACAAATTTTCTACTAATCTCAAGCAGCAAGAAAAAGAGGAAATTTGGAGGAAGGGCAGGTCCTTTTATGCAGAGAAGCATGATGATGGACTGACTCGAGTGAAATGGGGGGGGGGGGGGTCGGGATAAGACCATGTATTCTGGATAGGTTTTTCTCTTTGTTTCAAACAGTTTCTACAGGTTTCCAATATTTCTTACTGCCGTTTATTAAAGCAAGAAAAAGAGAATGCAACAGGAGCCTCTGAGTCCGTGTATTAATATTATGTTTGTATGTACCAAGTGACCGGCATCTGCAAAGTGTAGCCTTTAGATCATTGTGGAGACAAATCAAGTTACTGCAAATGCCCGGTCACCTGAATATGATAAGAATCACGTTTAAATACTAAGTGATTGGCATTTGCAATGTGTAACCTCCAGAACCAGGTTACTGCATATGCCCTGTTGCCCGAATAGGATATAAGAATTACTTTCTATAAATACAAAGCGACCAGCATCTGCAAAGTGTCACCTCTAGATCAGTGTTTCCCACACCTGTCCTCAGGACCCTCAACCAAGCCAGATTTTGCAGATCACCTTGGAGAAATGCAGACTGAATCCTGCAATCACTGAGCAGCAAATCATATCTGAAGCACAACACAGGTGATATCTGGAAAAAGTGGCATGTCAGAGGATCCTGAGGACAGGTTTGGGAAACACTGCTCTGACAAATTTATGTTGCTGCACATGCCTTCTCCCTGGTGTCATGTGACTCGTTAGTGTTACAAGGTCTCAGGTGAAAATGGGTAGCAGACGTGTTAAATTTGGTGTTATCGTTCTCACGCTCTCATACTGGACACTGGAAGTTCAACATGGCACCTCATGGCAAAGAACAAAAAAAAATTGTTGCTCTACATAAAAGGTGTACGAAAAAAACGTGGAGAGCATGCAGTATAGTCGCCAAATATGAAGGGAAAAATAGGCACCGTCACTGAAGGCACCTAGATGTAATCCCTCATGCATCAATAAATAACAAATTAGGTGCCCAGCGCTCACGTGCCATAAAAAAAAAATATAAGAACTCCTTAAGTATAATGGATTTTAGGAGAAAAGTTAGAGATTTGGGTACCTGCGCTCAACGTGCCGTAAAAAAAAATATATAAGAACTCCTTACGTTCAATGAATTTTAGGAGAATGTTGGCATTAATGTTGGTATTGTGTACAGTATTTGAAGTCCATATACGGTCTAGGAGGCAAAAAATAAATAAACACAATAGTGAAATCCAATTAACACACATAAAACTACGAAAATAGATGGTTAAACTCATGCTTTTCAGAGCCTATCCAGGCTCGATGGTGGCACATATAAGACACCCATATGTCTCACCCACTAGCCCAAAACGATCCGGCAATCCTTTGGAGACCAGGATAATGGTGCTGGGACCAGGTCCATATATTCTGGTAAATCCTGTGGAGTTCTGTACTAGGAGTGCTGCTCAGGATAATCGTGTAATCACCATAAAAAAACAACCCAAATTTTTTTCACGTCCATCCAAAGTTTTCACGTCCATTCTCTTGACATCCGGTGAGAACGAAAGGGATCACTTCCGCGTTCCAGCGTGGGATGCAATCGCCGACATTTTTAACATATCGCGGATGTCCGCCGTATCAAGGCAATCAATGGTGACCTGCATTTAGATATCTTAACGGGGCAATAGGTACCTTCCCATATGGATTACTGAATAAGATATCTATGACAGGCATAATGTTAAGAAATTCTTGAAACAAAAAAAGTTTATGGCAATAAAATGAATGACCAATATACATAATAAAACCTAGATATCATAAAAGCTTGTATCATTAATACAGTGATTAAAAATAGGCATTTGGCCCATACATGGTAGACCAAAAAATACCAAACACCACTTAATTGGCGTAAAACAAATCTGTAAATAAAAAAATGGTAGATCTTGTTCAAGGTACACCTATTTATTTATTTATTTATAAAGGATTTTACCAGGAAGGATACATTGATATTTCTCTCGTTTTCAAGTATGTCCTGGGTTCAAGAGCATTGAAGTTCTAGGAGTTGGGAATAAAAACTAAATCAAGAAAACAAATTGGTAAATGAAAAGCCCTCATTGGAGGAGAGGTTTAAAAAAACACAAAAAAAAAAAAAAAAAAACACGGAAGTAATAAAAATGAAAAAAATATAATATATATATTAGTGATGGTCATCAGGATACTAAAAAGAAACTGACAACTCGAAATATTGATTTAACCCTTTGGGGACCAAAGTATCCAGAAGAAAAATGTACCGCATTTCTATTTGAAGAATTCTTTTAATAAAGTCTTTTCCAATTTGGGTGACCTCCTGTAGCACTAAAAATTGGAGATTCAGTGGGGAGAATCCAGGTTTGTCTTTGAAGTGGGTGGAAACTGTATGTTTGTCAAACCCCCTTCGGATATTCCATACATGCTCCATAACGCGAATATTAAGGGGGTCTGGTAGTTCTCCCCACAAAATAAAGAAATATCCTTCTTAGAATTACACGTAGGGATACCCTTTAACTTAGAATTTTTATTCAATTTATGGTCAGTGAACTGAAACTTTTTTTCGCCCCCATATTCTTGCAAGCTAAACATGTTCCACATTTGTATAAACCTTCCCTCAACACAAAATGGTTATGGTTTTTAATTTTCTTTGTAAAACTATGGACAATTTTTTGTCTTAATATCGATCGATAAATATAGGTTTCTCTTCTATAAAATGTCTTTAAGGTATGGATCCAAAATCTCCTAATGGCCTTCTTGATAGCTTTTCGTTCGACTATTCTAGTCATATATGAATGGCACTTTCTCTGTATTTATCCCAATCGAGTCATTTCCTTTTTTGTATTGAAGAGATAAATCTCTGGGTATGTCTTATGGTTTCGGTGGTTTCTTAAAGTGCTTTCTTTTTACACCCTTTAGTTGCCAAATCGCCCTGTTGCTTGGAGGCCTGTTCTAGAAAGATCTTTTCGTCTGTACAGTTGCGTTTAAGTTAGGGATGCACTGATACTAGTATCGGTGCCGATACTGCCGTTTGCACGAGTACTTAGTACTCGTGCAAATGGCCCGATACCGGAAGCCAGCGCTGGGCCGGCTTGCCGGTATCCGCGGGGCTAGGGAAGCTGGCCGCGTGCATGAAAAGCACACGGCCAGAGTTCCCCTCCGGCGGCTGCAATACTCACCTGCTCTGGCGCGATCACGTGGCCGCCGGCGCTTCTGTGACGCTGCCTCCAGCAGCCTCTCGGCTGGAGGCAGCGTCACAGAAGCTCCGGCGGCCACGTGATCGCACCACAGCAGCGCGACCGGACCTCCGGAAGCAGGTGAGTATTGCAGCCGCCGGGAGGGGGAATGCTGGCCGCGTGCTTTTCAGGATGGATGGATGGCTGGATTTCTATGCTGGGGCATTTTTATAGGAGGTCTGTTCTTATTGGAAAGCGGTCAAATGACATAAAATAAAAGTATCGGTACTCGTATCGGTGAGTACTTTTTAAAAGTATCGGTACTCTGTCTTAAAAAAAGTGGTATCGATGCATCCCTAGTTTAAGTCTTGTAAATTGGCTCTTAGAGACACTCTGGAGCAAAGATCTGGCGTGACAACTATTGAATTCAAACTATTTGACGTCTACAGTTTTAAAAAACGTTTAGTCTTAAGCTGGTCATGTGCTACATAAATAGTCAAATCAAAAAAATTAATCTCTAGAATATTCTTTTAGCCCCCTAATTTAATCCCCCAATCATTCTTATTTAAAAAAAAAATTTTTTAAAAAAAGGCAACTAAAGAGGAACTATCCCTTTCCAAATGATCAATATAATCGTCAATATAACGTTTTATATAAACTAAATTGTCACTCCAATTACCCCTAGACTGTATATATAAAAATTCCCAATATGCCATAAATAAATTAATGAAACTAGGGGCAAACCTAGTCCCCCATGGTCGTCCCAGTTTCTTGGTGATAAAATTGGCCCTCAAAAGTAAAAAAATTTTTTTTTAAATAAAATCAATCCCCTCAATAAAAATCAATCTGAACAGGGAGGATATAGTTCAGCCTTATCTAGAAATTATTTGGTTGCTAGACATCCCAATTGGTGGGGTATAATGCTATACAATGAAGAAACATCACAGGTGGCCAAAATATAAATCAGGTACCTATTGGATTTGACCGATACCTTTAAAGACACTATGAATGTCCTTCAAGTTAAGAGGGAGTAACTTAAACAAAAAGTTGAAGCAAAATGTCAAACTGGGAAAAATGACTAGTGATTGAGTCAACCCCAGAAATGATAGGTCGTCCTGGGGGGGGGGGGGGATTGTTATGGATCTTTGGTAATAAATATAAAACAGGTGTTTTGGGAAGGACAATATTTAAAAATGTAAATTCGGCATCAATAATCCCCAAATCTTTTCCTCTACGAAGAAATTCTCTTAAAACTTCTTGAGCTTGATTTATCTGATGAAGCCCATGAATGGGTGAAACGCGGTTTTGGTACCAGTTTGTTATTGGTATTAACAGCATAAAATAAAAAGGTTTTATTTTGTGCGGCTATTACCAATACAAACTCCCTTTTTATGACAATTTGGGTAGTTTTTTTATGGTGATTACACTATTACCCTGAGCAGCACTCCTAGTATGGAACTCTGCACGATTTACCAGAATATATGGACCTGTCCCAGCACCATTATCCTGGTCTCCAAAGGATTGCCGGATCGTGTGGGCTAGTGGGTGAGATATATAAAAGACACCCATACATATGTGCCACCATCAAGCCTGGATAGGCTCTAAAAAGTGTGTTTAACCATCTATTTTCATAGTTTTATGTGTGTTAATTGGACTTCACTATTTTGTCTCCTAGACCATATATGGACTTTTAATACTGTACACGCAATATCTGTGTAATGCCAACGTTCTCCTAAAATCCATTATACTTGAGCGCTCGGCTCCTAATTTGTGTTATTTATTGATACATAAAGTGGCCTAGGCTATAAGAAGATTGCCAAGACCCTGAAACTGAGCTGCAGCACATTGGCCAATACCGTACAGCGGTTGAACAGGGCAGGTTCCATTCAAAACAGGCCTTGCCATGGTTGACCAAAGATGTTGAGTGCACGTGCTCAGAGTCATATCCAGGAAGTTGTCTTTGAGAAATAGATGTAGGATTGCTGCCAGCATTGCTGCAGAGTTTGAAGGGGGTGGGGGGGGGGGTCAGCCTGTCAGTGCACAGACCATACACCGCACATTGCATGAAATTGTTCTGCATGGCTGTCATCCCAGAAGGAAGCATCTTCTAAAGATGATGCACACGAAAGCCCGCAAAAAGTTTGGTGAAGACAAGCAGACTAAGGACATGGATTACTGGAACCATATCCTGTTGGCTGAGGAGAGGAAGACCAAGAAACGTATTTGGTTCAGATGGTGTCAAGCGTGTGTGGCGGCAACCAGGTGACAAGTGTGTCTTGCCTACAGTCAAGCATGGTGGTGGGAGGGTCATGGTCTGGGGCTGCCGGCACTGGGGAGCTACAGTTCGTTGAGGGAATGATTAATGCCAACATGTAATGTGACATACTGAAGAAGAGCATGATCCCCGCCCTTCAGAGACTGGGCCACAGGGCAGTATTCCAACATGATAACGACCCCAAACACACCTCCAAGACTACCACTGCCTTGCTAAAGTAGCTGAGGGTAAAGATGATTGACTGGCCAATAATGTCTCCAGCCCTAAACCCTATTGAGCATCTGTGGGGAATCCTCAAACGGAAGGTGGAGGAGCACAAGGTCTCTAACATCCACCAGCTCCGTGATATCATCATGGAAAAGTGGAATTCTCCAGTAGCAACCTGTGAAGCTCTGGTGAACTCCATGCACAAGAGGGTTAAGGCAGTGCTAGGAAATAATGGTGGCCACACAAAATATTGACACTTTGGACCCATTTGGTCATTTTCACTTAGGGGTGTACTCACTTTTGTTGCCAGTGGTTTAGACATTAATGGACTGTGTGTTGAGTTATTTTGAGGGGACAGATAATTTACACTCTTAAATTAGCTGTACACTCACTACTTTACATTTTCGCAAAGTCAAATTTCTTCAGTGTTGTCACATGAAAAGATAATAAAATATTTACAAAAATGTGAAGGGTGTACTCACTTCCATGAGATACTGTGTATCGCCTGAGCGGGTATATCAGGGCTGAGGTCTGTATCTGGCCTGAGGCCTGCAAGTATATACTTGTACATGCATCTGAGTGGGTATACATATATCTGAGAGGAGGTGTGTGTGTGTGTGTGTGTGTGTGTGTGTGTGTGTGTGTGTGTGTGTGTGTGTGTGTGTGTGTGTGTGTGTGTGTGTGTGGTGTGTGTGTGTGTGTGTGTGTGTGTGTGTGTGTGTGTGTGTGTGTGTGTGTGTGTGTAGGGTGTTTTCAGTGAGTGAATTGAGTATCTGGTCATACCCTTCAATATAAAAACATAAATTGGACAGGCTTTCAGCAAAATCCTAAATTATTTCTTGGAAAGCAGTCACCTGACTTTAAATAAAAGTATCGGTACTCGGTATCAGGGAGTACCTGAAAAAAGAAAAAAAAGTATTGGTACTTGTACTTGGTCCTAACAATTTGGTGTCGATGCAACCCCAGTTCTTGTTGTATCCATGTGCCCTGTACCTGCCTGCTGTTATTACCTCCATAACCCGTTTTGCCATTTATCCCTTGCGCTTGGGCTGTACCTGCAAACCCGAACCAAGCCTGTGGCACAAATACCATCTGTCATCTTGATACACAACTTATTTTTCAATTGTCCATGTCAGGTACCTGAAAAGGCTAGAGACCAATGGAAACTTCACCTCTGTTTTTAAACAACCTATTACACAGGTGTTTAACCTTGAAGACACTGTGACTGGACTGAATGCTATGAGCTGGCTTGTTGTCAAAGAGTTTTTCAAGATAAGACTTTCTACTTTTTATTGGTCTCTAGAAATGTACAGGCACGGTTTTTAGGTTGACTGAAAACAAATTTGAACAGAATTCTTCAAGATAATCTGCCCTTCGCAGAATTTTTCTCCAGACATAGCATTTAAACACAGCCTCAAAACCATCACGAAGACCGTTTCCATGATAGAATTTTATAAACATTTCAGACTGCATAGATTTCAAAGAAAGTGTAGCCATGAAGAAAGGTTTTTTGATATGTAGCACTGCTCCATCAGACCAAAGAATGACCCTGTTTAGCTTTTAAATTAATTAAATAAACTTATGTTAGTCACAAGACGTGTGCCACTGGGCACAATAACTGACCAAAATAAAAAAATCATAAATTAATCTCGATATATGCTCAGAGAGTTTATGCTTCTGAAGTTAAAATTGGTTTAGAGAAAATGAATGACACACACACACACACACCGCTGCGGACTCAGATTCAAAATATAGATTTTCTATTGAGTATTTGTCATAACCCCTCAGGATGCCGTAACAAATGTCGGAGTTTAAATGGCTAGTCAAATTTCAATAATTTGAATGATAAAAACGTGGAAAAAATTTACACACTTCAAAATGTTTGTATATATTTTATGGGTTACACTTAGAAAATATATATATATTTTCTATCATTTTGTTATCTCAGAAATTGAGAACCTGTAACTTTGTTTTATCTAAGAAAATATGCAATTTTAATCCCATAGTGACCAGGTGGTTTTACAAAAGTCTGTCCGAAAGTGCCCGCTGCTGTTTTCACGTTTCTGTGTGGTTTGTATTTAGGTCAACTTTTCCTCTTATTCGTTTAGCAAACCCAGTATATAAACCACACTTTTTCAAAATTTAATCACCAAAATCTGCAACCGCCAAAAAAAAAAAAAAAAACACACACACACACACACACACACACACACACACCGCTAAATAGTTTACAGATTTTGTCCTGAGATTAGAAATACCCAATTTTTACATGTTTGTGTCCTAAGGAGCCCCCCCTTCATTTTTACAGCAGGCACTGGTTGGCGCCTGGAGATGACGTCATCACGCATCGTGATGACATCGCGCCTGCTGGGCCCCCCTGAAAAGGCAGAGCAGGTTTCCAGCCTGCAAGACTGCCGGGTAGCCCACCAAGGGAGGTGAGTATTGGGAAGGAGGATAGGGGACCCTGATGGAGAATTCCCGATCGGACGTACATGGTATGTCAGCAGTCAGGAAGGGGGTTAAACAAAATTTTGCTTTTAAATTTTGGCACATTGCGTTTCATAAATAATATGAATATGTATAAACCATTGATCTTGCTTCTGGCGTGAGAAGGTGTGTTATTGCAGCACCATTGTATACTTTATAATTGAAAAGTATATAATGCTGCAGCTTTCAGGACGCCCATTCCCCTACAATATTTTATAAATTTTTACAACCAACATCCAATGATCTCACAGATGACTATAAGCAGGGATGAGAAATTCATATTAGCCCAAAGCCCAAGACAGCTTGATCCAGATGCAGACAATTGGCTGCTCATAAGGTTTAGCACGACGGGCAAGCAGACGGTGTGGGGTGGAGATCAGTACTTGCAGCTAGCGATCGGCACATTTGGCTGGAGTCTAAATCACGCATACATGACAGGTTGAGCAGGAAGGAGGTCCTGGCACCCCCATCCCTCCCCCGGCTGCTGATTTGAGCAGAGCTGCCCAATGCAGGAGAACTCCTAGCAAAAGTTTTAAAAGTGCTTTCCTGCCACTGAGCTTCATGCAGCCCAGCCTGCTGAAACATGGGGTGTAACAGGGACCTGCTGAAAAAGGGGCACCGAGGCCTGTGATTTTTAAATCCCTGTGCCTGTGTGAGCAGCTGCAGCAGTGATCGCTCTCATCATGATCCGCAAACACATAGCGGTGTATCATTACACCAGCTGTGTGTCATGAAGAGTGAGAGATCACCACCCCTGCTCATAGACACACGGATTTAAAAATTAGTGTCCTCCCACTCAGGTCTCGGTGCCCCTTTTTCAGCAGGTCCCTGTTACACCCCAGGTTTCAGGGACGGGAAGGACTTTGCAGTCTAAAAATTGCTGCTGTAAAGCCCTGCCACCTCTGACTGAAACCCCACCCCTTTACCATCAGTCCCCCACATGTGGTCAATTCAGGCCAGGGAGAACAGCCCTCTACCTGCCTCCAGGACCCAACAGTAGGGATGCACAGGAATTTCGGCCACCAATAGATATCTGCCGATAATGGGGTTATTGGTTTCGACCCGAAAGCAAAACACCAGCAGAAAAAACCCCCAAAAAAAAACAGCCGATCCCAGCTGACACTGAGCGAGCACGCTTTCAATGCTGCGTAGCTGAAAATAATTGTAATTGGAGAGAGGAAGGAGCTGCTACACATTTATTTCTGCAAACAAAGGGTTAGCCTACTCGGAGCTGCTACCACTATCACAGCAAGCAGTAACCTCTGGCCTCTCAGTGAAAAGGAAGGAGTGATTTTTCACTGACCTCCTGCCAGCCTTGCTTGCTCTGACAACAGGAAGGGGTGTGAGGCTGCGTCACCTCACAGCCAGGCTGCCATTATTATCATCGTTTATATAGCGCCAAGAGTTTCCGCAGCGCTTTACAAGAACCAAAGGGAACAAGATACAGATACATGGATATAGGATGGAAACCAGAGGCACAGAGGGCCCTTCTCATAAGAGCTTGCAATCTAGAGGTGTAGAGGGCCCGGCTCATAGGAGCTTACATCCATGGATCCTGCCTCCAAAAAGTTAATGGAACTTATTATACCCATGTTCATTTTGCATTGGTTTTGTCTTTTCCTTTGCATCTTAAAGCCCCCTTTATAATGCTTGGTTTTTCTGCACTTAAAAAAAATAAACAGATTACAAAGAGACACACTCACACAAAAAAACCCACACAAAACATCACAGGCACAAAAGTTGTATGTGTGTCTGGATGCCGCGTCCAAAAACATAACGCAATAGAGTAGAGCCGTAATTTAAAGAATTTCTTTTTATTCTTTAGTCAACATATAAACAGACTAGTGTTTAGGCTCCATCTGAGCCATTATCGATGACATATCTATCTTATATAAACCATCATTTAAGATGTGGTGGAGGGCAAAAAAAAAAAAAAAAAAAAGGATTAAAAGCCCCCACACAGCAAAGTTTATAGTTGCAGAGTTCTCTGAATTGCTGGGATGTGTAAATGTCTTCTGCAACCATAAAACGTGTGTGTGCAACCACAAATTTTACACATGAATGTATGCACTAGATGTAAAATTAACCCCCCAAAAAGTTTTAATGTGGATTAAATTCATGATATTAATACAATTATACAAAAAAAATATCTAAAAATAAATTAGGGAGGGGTTGTCATTTTCGGTATCGGTTTTCAGCCGAACTGATCATGAATGTTCGGACGGAAATTTTCATTTCGGTGCACCACTACCAGACAGATAGCCCCACCATACGTGAGGAATAGCATGAGGGTATTGAAAGTATGTGTGTATGTACGTACAGCGGATAACAAAATTCTACACACCCCTGTTAAAATGTTAGGTTTCTGTGCTTTAAAAAAAAAAATCATTTCAGAACTTCTTCCATCGGTCTAACGGCTTTTTTTGTACCACCTTGCACAGCCAGGGTCCAATGGACTCTGTACTATAGTTTGGTACATGTAATGAATAAATGCTGAATCAAGTTTTAATACAATTAATTTTATTGTGAAACTGTAATTATGAATTTAGATTATAATTTTAGCTAGTAAATTATTGAATAACCATGAAATGCTTACTTATTTGGTGATAAAGGTGTATTCTCCAAATCTTGAGCACTAACTGAAGAGTATTTCATCTTAATGATAAAAAAAATGATAAAGAAATTGTCAATTGAGTGAAACATGAAATTTTTATATGTAAGTGTAGGGCATATGTAGTTAGAAACGTTATGCTAACATGATGAAAACGTTTCACTGTCCACAGTTCAAACACACCACTTTCAAATGTTCTTGACATACATTTTATTTTGCACACACACACCACACACTGTTACAGTTTTTCTGTCTTTGCTGTTAGAAAGCAAGTTGCAGTATCTGCCCTTTCTTGGTTCTTCTAAGGTAGACGTTTGAGGAACGTCCAGCTAGTGCTTTCCCAAGAGGAGTAAGGAAAACCTTCCTTTTGTGCGATTAACTTGCATTCCAGTCTGGTTTTAGCGACATCCAGATAATGTAGGAGTTGATAGCACTGACATCCAACAGGTTCTAAAATATAACCATTGGCCATCTTCTGGTCATTGATGCGAACCATCTCATCCAACGTATCAACGCCTCCTTTTCATTCATTGTATGACTGAATTATCGTTTTTTTTTTTGTCTTCTTGGTTTTGAACAGTAGGTTGGGAATGCATAGAGCTCAAGAGGGTCATCAGAATCTGAGTTGTCTTCTACAAGGATGTCATCTTTCATTTTTGTCATCCAATAGATTCTAAATATCAACATGCATTAGATTACAAGCGGAGTTCAAACACTTTGAATTTCTTCATTACTGAGGCGTTTACGAGCCATAACAGAGAAACATGTCCTTGCAGACTGAAAATGGCTCAGAGGGCAGTGCAGTAATCATGTGACTTGAACCATAAGAGAAACCATTGAAAAGCAACATGGGTTCAATGGACCATGCCAGTGTACGATGATATAACTTGAATTTACAGAAAGTGTAAATATAAATCTGAAAGCATGAATTTTTTTTGTAACTAATTAGAAGTAAAAAAAAAGCAAAACTCATAAAAAGGTGTCCAGCTGTACCACCCTTCAGGAGCAGTCCATAAAGACTCTGATGAGATGGTATGTCACCCCGGTGTTCCTCCATAGAGCTGACCCCTCGATTCCAGATCTGTGCTGGAGACTTTGCGGTGCCCGTGGTACTCAGGCCCACATGTGGTGGAGTTGTCCAGTGATTGTCAAATACTGGAAGGAGGTTGGTATTCTGCTGCTCCGGGTATTCTGGATTCCTGTCCCGTTGGACCTACTTTTTTTGCCAGACCAGTGCTTGCCCTGTCACCTGTCCAGAACCGCCTCCTCTCTAAGATCTTATTGGCGGCCACGAAAGTGGTTGCGGAGCAATGGCGCTCAATTACCTTACCATCTTTATCACGTGTCCATCAGATAATGGACTACATCAGATTAATGAATGAGCTTTCAGCCTTCCTTCAGCACACTATGTCCTCATTTAGGAAAACCTGGGAGTCCATGAATGACTGAGGGACTGAGTTATTGAGACGTTTTCGTACGTCCTGGTTGGGCAATATTGGTATGATGCACTGATGTTGGGTATGTTGTATCCTTTTTTGTAATGGATGCTGGATGGCCTATGGCACTTCGCCTGTGGAAACCCCCCTCCCCTTATTCTTTCCTTTGTGTTTTTTTTGGCTTTTGTCTGTTTTTTTGTTTTATGTTTTCTTACTCATAAATGAAAAAAAATGGGTATCTCAAGACAAGATTGTATGTGAATGATGCCTATTATTTTTTTGTATTTGCTTGTTTTACCCTAAAGTCTTAAAAAAAGTCATAAGTTCTTCTAAAAAATTTCTAAAAAAAAAAAAAAAAAAAAAAGCAAACAACACAAACTACCTACAAGTGTCCACTGGACCTTGCCGGCAGATCGAGGGTCAATGTGGCCTATGAACTGTACAACTCAATTGAAAAACAAACTGAAATCTTTTAGGTGGAAGGAGGAAAAATAAAAAAATTAAAATAATATGGTTGCATAAGTGTAGGGCCTCTTAAACTAATAATTTGTTGAAGCAACTTTTGATTTTATTCCAGCACTCGTTTTTTTGGGTACGAGTCTATCAGCATGGCACATTTTGACTTGGCAATATTTCCCCACTCTTAGCAAAAACACTCCAAATCTGTCAGATTGCGAGGGCATCTCCTGTACACAGCCTCTTCAGATCACTCCACAGATTTTCGATCGGATTCAGGTCTGCGCTCTGGTTGGGTCATTCCAAAGCTTTAATCTTCTTCTGGTGAAGTCTTTCCTTTGTTGATTTGGATATATGCTTTAGGTCGTTGTCATGCTGAAAGATGAAGTTCCTCTTCATGCTCGGTTTCCTAGCAGAAGCCTGAAGGTTTTGTGCCAATATTGACTGGTATTTAGCACTGTTCAGCATTCCCTCTACCTTGACTAAGGCCCCAGTTCCAGCTGAAAAAAACAGCCCCAAAGCATGATGCTGCCACCACCACCATGCTTCACTGTGGGTATGGTGTTCTTTTGGTGATGTGCAGTGTTGTTTTTGCGTTAAACATAGCTTTTGAAATTAAGGCCAAACAGTTCAACCTTGGTTTCAACAGACCATAACACATTTTCTCACATGCATTTGGGAGAATTCAGAGGTGTTTTTTGCAAAATTTAGCCAGGCATAGATGTTCTTTGTAAGAAAAGGCTTCCATCTTGCCACTCTACCCCATAGCCCAGACATAGGAAGAAAACGGGAGATTGTTGTCACATGTACCACACAGCCAGTAATGGTCAATATTCCGGCAGCTCCTGTAGGCATCTTGGCAGCCTCCCTGACCAGTTTTCTTTGTCTTCATCACATGTAGAGGAACATCCAGTTCTTGGTAATGTCACTGTTGCGCCATATTTTCTCCACTTGATTATGACTGTCTTCACTGTGATCCATGGTTTATCTAATGTCTTGGAAATTCTTTTGCACTCTTCTCCTGACTGATACCTTTTAGCAATGAGATCCTTCTGATGCTTTGGAAACTCTCTGCGGACCATGGCTTTTGCTGTAGGATGCGACTAAGACAATGTCAGGAAAGACCTACTAGAACAGCGGAACTTTATTTGGGGTTAATCCGAGGAACTTTAAATGACGGTAGGGGTGTACTGACTCCTATTTAACATGATTTTGAATAGGATTGCTTAATTCTGAACACAGCTACATCCCCATTTGTAAGAGGGTGTGCCCACGTATGCAACCAGATTTAATTTTTTTTATTTCCCTCCACCTAAAAGATTTCAGTTTGGTTTTCAATCGAGTTGTACAGTTTATAGGTCACATTAACCCCTTGCCTCCCCCGGACATCCTATACCGCGCAGACGACGGGAGGGCATTGAAGATGCGAGGCGCACAGGTATGCCCGGCTGTCTTAATGGGGCTGCCTCAGCCCCTCCCCACAGCCTGCGTGCAGCACACGTCATTGGCTGCACGGAGAGAGCCTTAACACAGGCAGTCCCCCTGCAGCCAATGACGCGTGTCGACTGCGCGGCAGGCTGCAATCTGAGGCTCGCGAAGGCACCTGTCGGCAAGGCGTGCCTGTACGGTTAAGCCAGCCCGAAGGGTGACGCCCACCCATTGTTAATGGGTTAAAAGGTGGAAGAAGTTCTGAAACGATCATTGTCTCTTTTTTTTTACATCACGGAAACCTGACAATTTAACAGGGGTGTGTAGACTTTGGGAAAGGGGGGGGGTGTCAATCTGGGATGGGAGAGGGGAACATGGGTGTCTATCTGGGTGAGTGGGGGGGGGGGGAGAAAGGTTAGAGGTTTTTACCTGGGGAGTCCAGGGACTGAAACAGGTAGTTTGTGCCCACAGGCCATCTAATTCCCAAAACCATGGAGGATCGGTGGGACCGTTGCTGAGCTATTCCATCTATGTTAAGATTTAATTTATAAAATCAATAAAATACTAATTATTTGAGTTTTAATGCTGCGGATCTGTAATGTGTGAGTTGTAGGAGTTAGAACACTTCTAGTACATTGCAGTTTGCTCAATTTAAATACTCCCCTTTGTTTGGCGCCTAGGTGGTTATGAAGAATGTCCCAAATGCTATTTTATTGAAATTATATTTCTTATCAGGATAAGTAGATTGTCATGAGGGACAAGTAGATCAGGTTACCACTTTAGTCCATTGGACAAAAAGATGTTTTTTTTTTTTATAAATTTTAACACCACTGATAAGACTCCAATAACAAAATTACATGACCTAGGACTTATGGTACTGGACATATGCATCTTCTCCAGCAACGGGATTTCCCTAAAAAGGGGTTAATGAGAGCGCTCTCTCCTTCAGTGCACTTTGGCACCCTAAATTCGGCAACCTTGCGGTGAATTCTGAATTCACCGCAGGGTCCCCCGAGTGCGCCGAATGCCGCCGCAAACCGACGATCCACCGAACACATCCGAAAGAAAGCCGACTAGGTGCTGGACAGGGGGTAAAAAAAACACCCCCGCCAACTTTTAAAAAACGTATTTATAAAAAATAAATAAAAACTAGTGCATGAAAATGCCTGTAAATTGTACATAAAGATACGAATAACAATAAAAATGTCTGTTAATAAATAAAATTGAAAAATCGGAATAAAAAATGTCGAGAAAAAGAAAGACTTTTTGCTGCAAATGAAAAGATTTAAGAAGAACGGGGACTTTGAACTGGAGTGCCTGTATCCTCTCGTGTGGATAAAAATTTTGAAAATTGACTTAAGTCTACAAAATCATGGCAGGTCTTCACTCAGTTGGCAAAGAGCTGGAATAACACAACCGACAGAGACCTCTTATGTTCCTTGGCTCTCCACACCTGGGTCACTTTTTAACATTGAAGTCAGGGTACCTCAATGCTCAAGTCACTAAACCTGTGGTAGCTGCTCACTATTGAGAACCGCCAAAAGGAACTGATCTGCCCAGGAGATTAGAGACAGTGCCGCGCAGTGTCTCATAGTGGATATTTGCAGGTACACCAAGGTTTCTCAGTCGGAAATAGCACTAAACAGGGTTGCACTCTTCCCCTTGTCTACCTTGACTCTAGTACCTTTGCTTTAGAACAGGGATCTCAAACTCTGGCCCCCCTGATGTTTCTGAACTACAGCTCCCATGATTCCCTAGCCATCTAATGCATTCAAAGAATTCTGGGACTTGTAGGCAAAAACATCTGGGGGGCCGTGAGTTTGAGATCCCTGCTTTAGAACAATGCTAGCCAGCAAATAAACATCACACACCTCACAGTTGCTAACTAGAACATAAAATGTCCACATGTGCAACGGATATTTTGCTTTCTCTTTGCCATCCTACGTGATCATTCATGGCGCTTACAGAAATTGTTCAATAGGTCCCTAACAAATCAGGCTACAAAATCTAATCTAACCAAATCTGAGGTGCTATGCATCCATGTACCTATCTGGGAAGCATAACAATCGCCGTCAGAAGAACATAGTTTTCATAAAACACAAGATTGTATATTCTGAGTAATTGTCAATCTAAGGACCGACAAGACCTCGATTGTGATAACATAACTTTAGAGAATGATTAGAAAAGGGTCGAAAACCCAAAACCATCCGAACACAGGTCCCCTATGAACTAAATCCATGTCAACTGACGTAACATTGCTTCAGAGTAACATGGGACCGCATAGTAACTGGGGTGGAACACAAGGTCATGGATAGCCTACGTAGGCCAAATTATAAACAAAACCAAAACAGAAGAAAAGGGTGTTGTGGAAAAAAAAAAAAACACTGTAAACCAATATAAAAGTTAAAATGAGGCTGAAGGTCTCACTATACTTGGGTTCCCAATATACACTCCTGAATAAGAAGTTGCCGAGTACACCATCTGCACAAATCTTACACCAAATACTCAGGAATCTGAGGGAATAATTGCAACAAACAGAAAACATGATAAAGTAGGTGAAAAGACACAAACCAGTAATCTATTCAGTCCTTTAGTATGCGGTTTCCTTTTTCCGCTTTGTTTATAATTTAGCCTATGTGCGATGACTTTGTGTTCCTCCCCATTTCTACACGGCTCCTTAGTCTTGGTTCCATGTTACTCTGAAATGGTAAACTCTTAAGTTGCTCCCTCAATGATGATATAGATGGGTCAAACTACAAATATCATGGTTTAGCAGGGAGGGTACACTGTATTCAAATTACTGCCAAAAATGCTCCACTATTTTTCAAAGTGGGATGGGTAAACACCAATACTCAGAAGATCTACATCTGCAATCTACAAATGATGCTACCGTGTTTTCCCCGAAAATAAGACACTGTCTTATATTTTTTTGGCCCCCAAAAAAAACACACTAGGTCGTATTGTTTATGCTGGTGTTTTTCTTCATGGTGTACATCTGGTATCACTCTGCCTGTGACAGGAGCTGGCGTTAGAGGAAGCATCGGCTACAGCTGCGGCCACACGAGCATTCTTTGAGCAGAAGGAACGCACTGAGTGTGTCCATGTGACCACACTTCCCTGCGCCCGTTGCAGCTTTGTGAAGGTTGGACGGGGTGGGTCACATGGAGCAGCGTACGCACAAATTGCGTGCACTACCACCAGACGTGATTTCAGCCTCCGGAGCCAAACAGCTACGACGGACGCAGACGGGGATTCAAAGCATGATCCTCCATAGGAGGATCACACTTTGTAGCGCTGAGCACACTAACTGCGCTCAGCAAGATGGCCACACTGGCATCAGAGTGGAAGGAACGTTCAGTCTCACAGATGTTCCTTCTGCTCAAAGAACAATCGTGTGACCGCAGCCTTATGTGGCTCTGCTCCCTCCACTGCTGCCACCTCGCTTCCTCTGGCGCCAGTATCACTGATTCTCTCCCGCGACTCTTCAAGTTGCCCTACAACTAGGTCTTCTATTTTACCAGCTATCAAACACACTAGGTAGTGTTTCCTCGAAAATAAGACCAAGTAGCGAGGCATAAACTTTAAGGTCTCATATCAAGCAGAGGCCTAGGACTAAAGTTATTTTACTTATTCCTACCCAGCACAGACAGCCCTAGTAATGGTTTGATGTGCCTCTTCTACTACATGGAATGGTCAGGTCTGGAGATGAGTGAACAGCACGAGTACAGTTTTTGGATTGGATCTGGCTCTAGTCACCTGCAGATCACTGCTACTGGGTGCCCAGTGATTAAGAACTGCACCTCCATGTAGAATAAATTAGCCTAGACTAATCTATGGTCTCTTACCCTTCCTAAATCTCACCTTTTTTTTTTTTTTTATTTTTTTTTTTTAACCAAATAAAGACTTTCCAAGGTTGCAAGCGCAACGGTTTCCCAACCGGATTAAAGCTGACTTAATAATAGTGACATTCATTACAACTAAGGACCTTTTCACTACAACTATATACAATTATTAAAAGAGACGCACGACTCTGCCACAACTTTAAAAAGTTAAAGGGGCACTCAATGTAAATTGAGTCGTCACACCATCTCTCCTCTGGTTCGAGGGGTTTAGCTCTTCCAAGAAGCTCAAATCAGAGTGGACCTCAACTTCAAGGATCAAGACCAGGAAAAAGGTCCCATTTCAGAACCCAGCTCTCTAGCACGGAGAGACATTGGATTGGATGGATGGACGCTGGAGCATCTAGCGCCCTCCTTAGTCAAAGGATATGCTGCAGCTTGCAGAGGAGGCCTAACATCGGATACAGGGCACATTTTAAAATGATCCAAACCAGGACTGTGAAAAGTGGGGCCTGCAGAGTCTATAGAATCAAGTCAGCAGCATAAATGTCACACAAGTCAGCCAAACATCTGGCTCTGCACCTTGTGCTGGAGTCAGCAAGGTGATGCCTGACAGTGAGGAGGCAGCGTCAACCCTGCACACTGGAAGCTCACCCTTCCCGGACAAAAATGTAACTAAAAAAAAAAGGTACTTGAGAAGGAATGGAATTTAAATACAAAAAAGGTAAAATGATTTGGGCAAGAGATGCAAATGGGGTTGGGGTCATAAGGAAATATGATAAAAGAGAGGTAGCAAAAAAAGTTCTAGTAATGCAGTATAGCGTAACTTAATGTATGAGTGTGTCACAGAGCTCCACAGCAATTAAACTCACAATATTGTGTGGAGTGTATGAACGTATCACAGAGATCAAGGATAATAAAACTCACAGCAATGTGCAATATATGAGCGTATAACAGAGTTCCACAGCAATAATACTCACAGTATTGTGTGGTGTACATCTACATCTTTAATAGTGTGGTGTGTATGGGACATACTCACCCAGGTTTATTCACAAAACTAAGATTTTCATTGAATTCACAAAGTAATATGAACTGAAATGCAAAGTTTTCATAATCAAAATAGCTGAGAATTGTTATCCAGTTTTTACAGTGTTCGTGGATAATCACAGTAATTTTACAGTGTGTGTATGCTTATGACTAGGATTTACGAATATCCTCACTGGATACAACCTGGGTGGAGTAGAGGTAACATCACTGCTCTGCATGGAGAGTGCCTGTGGAGAAATGGGTTCGATCTCGGCAAGAGCACCTCTCCAGTAAGTGTGCTTGGCAAGACACCTAACGGTACATACTCGCCACCCAGGACATACTTGAAAACGAGAGAAATCTCAATGTATCCTTCCTGGTAAAATCCTTTCTCAAAAAAAAAAAAAAAAAAAAAACACCTGCCCCCAGAAACAATAACCCATCAAAGGGATGGAGATCACATTGGTCTAAAATAAATAAGTGCAACA
Organism: Leptobrachium leishanense; assembly: GCA_009667805.1. NCBI lineage: Eukaryota > Metazoa > Chordata > Amphibia > Anura > Megophryidae > Leptobrachium > Leptobrachium leishanense. The sequence continues at coordinate 73,530,228 of CM019073.1, read as the reverse complement.
TCTCATCCAATTGTTGACATATTGCAGGGTGTACATAACCAGTTCCAAAACCAGGGACCACCTTTTTTGGTTTCTGTGGGAGCAGCTCGCTGAGGGTCGTCATCCAGCGGCGAAATCAGTCTACTGTATTAGTGTTGCTGCCTTCAATCCGGTCCATGAAGCGAGCGGAGGGCAGTCTTCTACGACGGCTCTCTGCCCATAGCCGTCACAGATCCAGCACGCCATTAGGGAATGGATGACAGCCCAGGCCCACATCAGACGAACGCAGTGATCATGTCCGTGTTGGCGCAGTTTAACGTCCGAGGTAGCATAGAATCATGATCAAGAGACCCACACACGAAGTATGTGGGCACCGAACTGCGCATGCACATCGCACGTGGCAAATGGACGCAAGATAGGCAAGAACATAAAACCGCTAGACTGACGTGGAGCAAGCTACGTCCGCGTAGCGTTCTGTGTGAGTGATATGTCAGACGCAGCGCATTTGCGACGTCCAGCACCTTGACGCACAAAATGGCTTTTCATATTAATTTTGTTTCCCATAAATTCCCTTTTTTTCCTATGTCAGTCAACAAAAACAGACCGTGCGGGGTCTACAGTATCTTCCGTCAATACGCCCGTCTGTCTGTCGTACACGCACGCAGAGTGCGGTCAGACGGCCTTCATCTGACATTAGCCTAAACTTTGGGGGGGGGGCTCCTAATTCTTCAATGTAGCTTTTTTTTGGCTAGCGTACATAAAGGGAGGGATTCCCCATCAAAAAAAAAGCCCAGCTTTTGGTAGACATTAGAAGTACACTTTAAGGTTGACAGGGCATTGCATAGGACACAAAATTAGGGTGTCCTAAGGATGAAACCCACACAGTAAATCAGACCGGTACTCATTTGCATCTGTTTGACTTTCAGGCTCACTCAGCAATTTGGCAATGCACTGGCTGGGATTCAAGGAGGTGGAAGAAATAATGCAAGGTATAATTAGAGAGATGTCCTATGCAATTTCCATCAACATTCATAATCAAGAGGCCTGTAATCACCATTTGTATGTGTAATATATTGACACACAGACAATATGTAGTAATGAAAAGAGATGAATACACATTTAACCTTAAATTTCACCACAGAAGAGCTGGTGGAGGTGTTTGGTGTTTAAGATTGACAGCCAGCCTATCATATTTCTTATTATTACAGGAATATCACGAAGAAAACCCGCAACGAAAAAGCGAACGTCACATCGGACACAGAATCATCTCAGGCAAAAAAATCTGACAGAAATCAGGAGGAGCTCGGAGGTTCTAAAGCAGCGATTTGTCGGGTCTGTTGTTGGTATGAAACCGGTGTTTAGAGCTCTACAAGCTCAAAATATCACAACACAATTTCCACCGGGTTTCCTCACCCTGCGCAACATTCACTGTACATAAAAGTCAAACATGCAGAATTTGGCGCATTCCTTCGTACCTGCCTTGAGATTAGCACACAATACTTTGAATCAAATACTTAGTCAGCCCGCCGGCTTCCGATCCGTGTCACTGCCGATCTTGTCCCCGTCCAACGAAGGCCTTCATAGTATGAAGTGCACGGTAAGCTATCAGCTAGAAGCCACACCACAACCTAAGCCCTTTCACCTCAGGAAGCTGAAGAATGGCAACTGCTGGCAATGTGCGCATGATGTCGTCACTTCCGCCCTTAGGATTACGCATTCAATGGCTGAACCCTTTTTTTTTTTTTTTTTACTTGAAGCCTCACGTGGGTTTTGAGGCATAGTCTCCTATGACACAATGTAATGTGTAAATGTCTCGGGTTTCACACTGTAGCTCCTGCTTTGTGAGCTGTTAACACATGAAGCCGGAGTCTCCGTTCACTGTTTATAGATATTAGCAAGTGTATAGAAAAACTTCTCTATCACTTATGAAAGATTTACAGGGTTATTCAGAGAGAGTGAAAAGCAGGAGAATGACTGGAGAATGAAAATGTGCTGGCTTGGCGTCTACTATTTGCAGTGTTTTACAATGTTACAAGTGAAACTGGAGACAAGGAAGGGATCAAATGTGCTGCCAGGTTAACAGGTACAATGCATGATAACCTTTGAAGTTAACCCTTTCCTGCTGTACAAAAAACACATCCATGGTAGTTTCAGAGTTCACCCTAGTCAAAAGCTTACAATTCTGTTCCAATACTGCTCCATTTCTGCTTCCTTTTTAGGCTAGGGTCAAACGAAAGCATTTTTACACGCGAACGTAAAAAAGTGCGTCCGAACGAATTGACGTATTTTTTCACGGAGTGCGCGAAAACGGTCATACAATGCGCATTTTCGTGCGTGATTTTTTCGGATCGTCAATAAAACTCTTTTTGCGTCTGGACGTTATGTAGGCTGGACATTAGCAGTGTCTGACATCTCCTAATCACGCACACACGCCGCTATGCCGCAGCTGCGCACTCTGTACGTCCGTACTAGCGGTTCGGCGTTCTCGAAAAAATGCGTTCGTTTTCCACTTGCGTTGCGCGGCCAGACTTTCGTGCGACCGTACTTCGTATATTGGCCGTCATTGCCCGTCATTTGCTGCTAGTGCGGCCGTAATTATGTGCGCCAGAACGCACGTTAAAAGTGCGCTGGTCTGACCCCAGCCTAAAGCAACAGATTCAGCTCCTTATTCTGAGCTCAAGTCAACGGGAGTGAAATCAGTTGCCTAAAAATGAAGCGAAAATGTAGAAGAATTTTAGGGATAACCCTAAACGTAATCCTAACCCTAAAACAAGTAAAAATTAAAAACTCTAACACAGGGCGGTCAAACTCACAGCCCCCAGATGTTGATGCCTACAAATCCCAGAATTCTTTGAATTCAATAGATAACCAGTGAATCAAGGGATTTGTAGTTCAGAAACATCTGAGGGCCAGACAGCTCTGCTCTAATATTTACCCTAACATCAGCCATGACTACCCCCTTCTACCCCCGTCCTGAACTGTCCTAAAACTCCAGTTGAAGTGGAGGAGCTTCCTCCCCCCTACCCAGGGTCACCAACAGCCGGGTTGTCGATTTTTTCCGGATGCCAGTCTCCAGATTGGTCACAGTGATGTCAGCACACAGAAAGCGTGCCATCGGTAGACTTGTGCACCGATTTTTTTTCCAGTTCAGTTTGGTTCGTTCGGATTTTTTAAATTTTCGTCTCGGCTCTTTTCGGCCGATTTCCATTTCGGTTAGGTTCGTTTTGGCTCATTTTTCATATCGACTTTTTTTTGTGGTTTCGGAAATTTTTGTGTTTTTCGGAACGTCTGTTCTCCTCGTTTCAAAGTGTCTATTCGTTTTGACGTAAACTAAAGGTTTATTGGTTTGTTTTTCAGATCCGATATTTTCCAATGATCATTTCCAATGATCCGATAATTCTGTCGATACGATAATTCTTTCGATACGATAATTCTTTCGATACGATAATTCTGCTGATTCTGTCGGTTTCTTTTATTAAATAAAGATCCTTTTTTTCTTATGAATATGCATTGCACCACTTTATTTAATCATATTAAAATGGTATGAAAGGAACAAAAAAAATGAACAAAACGATTTAAAAAACGCAAAACTGACACAATCCAAATGGTCTGACTTTAAAAATAAAAATCAGAACAAAAGGTTTTAAAACGGAAAAAAAGTTGGTCAAAGTTATCTGAAACGAAAAAAAAAATAGAACAAATAAAACGATTTAAAACAAACAAAAAAAAATTAACCCTTTCGCTGCTGAGGCATTTCACGCCTGTGTGCTGTGCTGCTGAGCTAATTTTTACCGGTTTCGCTCATCATGTTTAAATGCGTTTTGAAGCCTTATTTTATTATATAACCCAGACATGTTATAAATCGTTCTTTCCGGCAGACTCGGCAGATTCATAATAATATTTTATTATTATATGTATGCGTCATGTCCTGTCTGTATATTATAACAAAAAATGCAACAAAATTAGAATTTTCAATAATTTACAAGGTGTAAAGTGGTATTTTATATGAGTTGCGCTTGTTAAAAAAATTTAAAATGGGGGACTTGTTACATTTTGTTGGGTGAAAATTACACTATTTTTAACAAACGCACCCCATACAAAAATCCTTAGTGCAGCATCATTGTTCACATTATAATTGAAAGGGTAACAATATTGCTACAATAACAAAACAAAACAAAAAACTGTTTATTTTTTTAAAATATTTTTTTATTATATTTTCATTTTTTATAATTTTTTTAGTTTTAATGTAACATGGTCATGTTTGGTATCGTTGGAAAGGCCATCCTCTGGTCGATCCAACGATAGCAAACATTAACCCCTAGCTGCCGCGGATCGGGTGATAGGGGGTTCCAATGAACCCCCTATCTCCACCATTGGTGGCAGTTAGGGGTTAACTCCAGAACTGACGACATTGCGCTATGCCCGATGACGCCAGTCGTCAAGGTGAGATCCCGGAATCTTGGATGTCGGCCAGCTCCCGGGAGAGGATAGTGACCTGACGCCTTTCGGTGCCGAATAAGGATCCAGCCCCCACCGGGGGGGCGCAGCAATCAGCCTGAATCCCGGCCAATTGCTGCCTCCTGTGCTAGGGACGCACTCAGCGCGTCCATAGCACAGGAAGAGCACTTGGCAGGACGCGCTGAGCGCGTCCTTAGCAGCCAAGTGGTTAATGCACCATAGGAATCCGCACACTGCTGGGAAGCACTTCTCTGCAGTATAATTAATGCAGCATAGGAATCCACACACTGAGGGGAAGCGCCTCTCTGCGGTATAATTAATGCAGCATATGAATCCACACACTGCTGGGAAGCACCTCTCTGCAGTATAATTAATGCAGCATATGAATCCGCACACTGCTGGGAAGCGCCTCACTGCAGTATAATTAATGCAGCATATGAATCCACACACTGCTGGAAAGCACACCCCTCAACCCATACACGATGAGGTCTTAGGACTGTCGGCAGCTGCCGTTCGCCCACGCTGTTGTCGTCCTGCAAAGATGTGACCTTCTTGGCAGGCAGCGTCTTAGCGGGCAGCGGTGGGAGAGAGCTCATAGCTGGGAGAAGCGGGGAGGAGGTGTGGCGGTCAGCATGCAGCCAGGGGCGGATCCAGAGCCTAGTCTCGGGAGTCTCGGGAGGGGCACTGACAGAAAATAAGGTGTTGCTTACAGAACTAACAATATTTTATTTACACGAAAAATTGTCATAATCCGTTTTTCCCTGGGCGTGAGAGTATTAATAAATACTCCTTTTATTAAGCTCTGCTCAGTCTACTAAACTGGGTTTAATTTAAATGAACAGGGCGTTTCAAGTCATCCTGCTTGAGAGCTTACAATCTAAGGCTAGGGTCAGACGAAAGCATTTTTCCCCGCGAACGTGAAAAAGTGCGTCCGAACGCATTGATGTATTTTTTCACGGAATGCGCAAAAACGGTCAGACGACGCGCATTTTCGGGCGTGATTTTGTACGGCTCGTCAATATAACTCTTTTTGCGTCTGGACGTTATGTAGGCTGGACATTAGCAGTGTCTGACATCTCCTAATCACGCAAACACGCCGCTATGCCGCAGCTGCGCACTCAGTACGTCAGTACTAGCGGTTCAGCGTTCTCAAAAAAATGCATTCAAATTCCACTTGCGTTGCACGGCCGGACTTTGTGCGGCCGTACATCGTATATTGGCCGTCATTGCCCGTCATCTGCTGCTAGTGCGGCCGTAATTATGTGCGCCAGAACGCACGATAAAAGTGCGCTGGTCTGACCCCAGCCTAAGAGGAGGTGGGTGACCCATTAGGTGAGGGTGAATAGAGTAAGTGAAGAGGTGGGTTGCATGAGGGCTGAATGGGAAGAGGAGGAAATGACAGTGGGGAAACAATTTTATATATTTTTTTTATCCGATGACAATATTAAATTCAAAATAATATTCGGATAACTTGAATATGAAAATAATTGTTGCAGCCCTACTTGCAACCGTTTTCCAGTAGTATTTCATCACCTCTAAAACAGACCCTAACCAACACACCACACCGTAAACACATACAGAAGCTGACTATCCCACAGTGCTCGCACCCAGACCCTGGTCAACCCATTGAAGACACACAGACCCAGAGACAATCCTTTAAAGACACAAACCTCTGCTCAAAGTGCTTAAAACACAAACATAGTCCCCAACTCTCCTCTGCATAGGCCAATAACCCCCTACCCTTGTGCAGAGCTTAATGTGCTCATGATGGGGTTGAGGACACTCTCTTGCCCACCTCTATGGGCAGTGGTGTATTTAGGTTTTGTGCTGCCCTAGGCCTGACTAAACTCGTGCACCCCCCAATTTAAATTTGAGGCACCCCTTCCTGTCAAGGGCACACCTCTTCCTGGTTAATCCCCACCCTTCATCTTAAAGCTCCACTTTTTCCTCTTAGAGCTCCGCCTTTTCCTCTCTTTATATTAAAAGTGGATACCAAGTGCCTACTTGTATATTTTGTATACCATTTCAAATGTATCTATTGAGATAAATAAAATTATGAAATGTTTAAATTCAAGCATTTTTACAAAGAACAACCACACATGTCAAGTATACTGGATCACAGCCGCTCTAATTGGTTGAACAATAAAATCCACAGAAACTTGCACTGCATATGAGCGTATCACAGAGCTGCACAGCAATAAAAACCCCAGAAATGGGCACTGTGTATGAGCATATCAGAGCTGCACAGCAATAAAACCCACAGAAATGTGCAGTGTGTATGAGCATATCACAGAATTGCACCGCAATAAAACTCACAGTAATGTGCATCTGTAGTTTCCTACCCAAGTTCCCACATATACACCTTGCCTCACCTGAACTACTGGCTGCCAGTCACAGACATAAATCCTTAGTACACATAAGGGCACAGTACCATGGATTTCAGGAAAAAATTCGGAAATCCAAAGATTGATGCATTCGCAGATGCAATCAACTATGCAGAAGACTCCACCACACCTGTCAATAAAGACGAGATTAGGAGAGATCTGGAAAAAATGCTGAAAAAAGAGTTGAGATTGAAATGGGAGGTCATATCTCTAGAAAAATATAGCAAAGAAAAAATAGTTCCCAGAGGACTACGGTTCCTGAAAGGACCTGCCCTAGGGAACGAGAGAGAACCCTTCCTAGAAAAGTGGAGCCACATGCTGGAAAGTTTTTCCACACATACATTAAACATACTTATAGAAGAGAGAAAATACAACCTTGAGGAGACTAACCAACAGATTGAACTGAAGACACAGGAGTTCTTAGAATCCACACAAGAAGGTGGCGAACAGGCCTATACGGAGAAAATGGAGAAAGCCCTTACCAAACTCGAGGAAGAACTCATTAAGAAAAAAAAGAAAAAATATACTAGAGATAAGCAGGATTATGAGAAGGGCAATGTATGGAGATTAGAAATTAAGACGACAAAGGTAGCAGAAGAGGACGAACAGGACGTTTTCGAAGACGATCCTGATCACATAGTTAACCAGAACAACAACGGACTTACCCCTAGAAACCCCGCCAGACATCAATCTTACCGACGATTCAGAAGGACACCACCCCGGGATCGTATACGATCATACAGAAACAACCGTGTCTATGACAAAAGACCATGGATCAATCACCTGCAGAGGAATAACCAAAGACGAAATAACGGACCGAGAGATATTAACCAATACGAATCATACGGGGGATACAGAGGAAGAATCACACAACAGCAGAATTGGAAACCCGAGTATAGACACCCCAGAAACAATCACGCATACAGACAGAACAGACAGATAAGAGAAACACCTTATACAAGAAGGATCTTTCAATCCCCAAAAGTGAATGTCTATCAATCCGATAGATACAATTATATCAGGAACAATGTAACAGAGGAACGCAAGGACCTCAATGAGGTTTTTCACCCGGCCACGCCGAAAGATCAGAGGAAGAGGAGGCTGGAACAAACCCAGCAAGATTGGCACCCAGAACTAAGAAAAATGGGAGAAAAAAGAGACGCGGACACATCCAGATCCCCAAGCAAAAAAGCAAGGATAGATTAAGAGGCAAAAGAGGAGGGAAAAAGAGAAAAAGAACCCAAAATAGATCTAAACCTGAACCACAACCAAAAGATTATGATGGTATTTTCAACTTATCAGAGAAAATTCTCACGACAGATCAACAGAGAGTCTTAAGTAAAGGGCTGAAATTTGCACCCACGCAAAAATTCAATCATTTCTCCACTTACATTGACCTACAGAAGTTTAAAAGAAAACTCTGTCTAAAGAAATACTTTCTCAAAAACCCACTCGAAAGGATACCACAGTTACAATACTATAAACACACAGATCTTAAGGAGAAATCCAAATTCTATCCAAGATCAATGATATCACCAGAAATCTCAACTTTTGAGAAGATGGTCACCAGAGAGATGGAACAAATCAAGATGGGTACGAAAAACAACCTCTCGAAAAAAGAGAGAAAAGCCTTAGATGAACTCAGAGAAGATGATTCCATTGTAATCAAACCGGCGGACAAGGGAGGAGGCATTGTCATCCAGAGCGCCGAACGCTACGAAAGAGAGTCCCTAAAAATCCTCGATGACCCAGAAACATACAAAAAATTAAACAAAGACCCCACGAACGACATAACAGCCAAATTCCACCAATACCTGGATGAAGGAGAAGTAACGGGCATCCTCAATGATAAAGAGCACAAGTATTTGAAGATTCTACATCCACAGAGACCCACCTTCTACCACCTCCCGAAAGTCCACAAAGACAAAGAGAACCCTCCAGGGAGACCCATCATTTCCGGTGTAGATTCCATATCTAGCAGGGTTTCGGAATACATAGACAAGCTACTACAGCCCTTAGTACTTAAAACCAGATACCATCTCAAGGACACCCTGAGTATCATAAAGGAACTGAAAATGACACCATGGCAAGAAGGGTTTATCCTTGTTACATGCGATGTGAAAGCCCTGTACAGTAACATTCCGCACAAAGAAGGAATAGAATCCATAAGAAAATACCTAAAGGAAGAAAAGGACATCCCCACCGAGCAAAAGGACTTCATACTGGAAGGGATTAAACTCATATTAGAGAATAATTATTTCTCCTTTAATAGGGATTTCTATCTCCAAACGAAGGGCACGGCCATGGGAACAAGGTTCGCCCCTAGCTTCGCTAATCTTTACATGAGTAACTGGGAGGAGAACATTACTGAGGGGCGTGAAAACAACATCATCTTATATCGAAGATATATAGATGATATTTTCATGATCTGGAAAGGAGGAGAGGAGGACCTTACTGCCTTCTTAGGTGAATTGAACATGAAAGACCATAACATCAAATTAGAAAGCACCTGGAGTCTCACTACCATAGACTACTTGGATCTCACCATTTTCGCAGAAGGGAACGCCCTGAATACCAAAACCTTCTTCAAAAAGGTGGACACTAATAGTTATATAAACAAGAGTAGTTGCCACTTAAGGAGATGGTTGGAAGGAGTGCCTAGGGGACAATTTATAAGAATCAAAAGAAATTGCTCCAAACAAACTGATTTTAATTTCCAAGTAAGTAGACTCAAATCACAATTCATTGAAAAAGGAATATGACAAAACCCAACTGGAGACAACGGAAAATGAAATTGCGCTCATAAACAGAGATGAATTCTTGGAATACAAGGATAAAACCACCACAGGTCCTGACCACTCGACTGTACCGTTTATCTTTTCCTATAGCCAGCAGGACAGAGATTTTCGCAAAATCATTAAGAAATTCTGGCCGATCCTACGTGAGGATCCCTTATTGCAGGACATTTTACCCTTACAACCAAGAGTCATCTGTAGAGGAGCTAAAAACTTACGATCAAAACTTACTACCAGTGAATATGTGGCTAGAAGAACACAGCACTCGAATAACCCTTTCAAACAAAATAGTGGCTTCTTTGGTTGCGGAAATTGCATCAGCTGCAGAAGCACAGGCAATAAAAAAAGGCACATTACCACTGTCGAAAACAGGCGAGGAGTTTGGAAAATAAGGGATATCCTTACATGTTTCACATCCAATGTGATTTACCTGATCATCTGCCCATGCGGGCTGAAATACATTGGGAGGACAACAAGAGCCCTCGGAGTGAGGATTAGGGAGCATATTCGGAACATCGAAAAAGGCATAGAGACACACAGTGTCCCAGCCCATTTTAAGAAATCCCACAACTGTGATCCACATAATCTACAGTTTATGGCTATCAAACGTATTAGGAACAACAGAAGAGGAGGGGACCTGGCTAAAAAAATAGGGCAAGAAGAGATGAAATGTATTTACGAGTTTAACACACTACATCCCACAGGTTTAAATATGGACTTCGAACTTTGCCATTTTCTCTGATACCTTAAACAGTCTATCACTCACTCATTCCTTCCGACTTGATTCAGCATCCTGACTATCCACAATAGATGGGCACCTCCTCTGCCTCTACCCATTTCCACCATCCCACCTTTCCTCCCAATTCTACAAGGTACCTATCCTTCGGGAACTGTAATTCACAGCACCCCTCCCTCAGTCATGGCTCTATTCACACGGACTTCCCTAGCATTATGGGCTCTTTCCACTCATTAGAGGATTACCTCTTTTCCCCTTTACCACCCACCCACCATCCATCTGCCCAGGAATCCTTCCCCCGGACTACTATCCATCAGTACCTTCCTGATTTACTATATTCAAGAAACCAATGGATATAGTCTCACACCCATCTCCCTAGGTCACCAATATCTTATTTCACTTAGGAGACCTTCGATTTTAGCGGTTGTTCTGACCCCCTCGAACTTTCACAATCAAACCTTACATTACACTATGGACATTTATAGACCTCTTTCAACACAGTCTGTATTCTCTCATAAGCGAAGGTGCACTATTAGAGACCTTTTTGATCCATCCCGGCATCTAGAGCGCCCCTACTCCGCGGAAATTGAAACCAACGAACCGATTGGCCGATCGCGGACATGTGACCGGACAACCAGAGGACCAATGATCTCCACCGCAACGCGCATGCGCAAAAACGGTCAAACCTGAAACGAAACCAAAAAGTAACTACCGAACACTGTATAAAAGCCGTACCAACACTAAAGGGGCTATCCAGCTGAAGAGGCCAGTCTTACCTGGCGAAACGCGTTCTGGACCCCCTTATTTTTGATTTTATTTCACTGTTAAACTTTGTACAACCATTGTTGTTATTTTATTTTTATTAGCCATTAAAACCTTTTTTCCCTAAACCCTGTATCCTAGTCCTTCCAAGCCCGGTTTTTCCTCCCGCAGGACAGAACCCAGCTATTGCACAGCGAGGACTTCAGCCCAGCAGAGGTCGAAAACCTAAGAAACCTAAGGCAAGAACAAGGAACGGATCAGCGGTGGGAAAAGAAGGGAACCCAGCCGCCTTTACAGGCCGGGGAGGCTTTCTCGAGTGAGCGTGGTATCATTACCGGCTCAGGACCACGTGAGTTGACATCGCTATATCTTTTTACCTCCAGTGATTCGTTTAATGCACTATTCTGCAACTCTATCCCTTCCCTCGAGGTCCTGCTCCGATTAGAAAAAAGGAAAAAAAAGAAAAAAGAAGATAAACTTTCCCATTTCGTCCACAAGGTGGCAGCAGAGGATAAAGAACATTTTTTCTTCGCTCCTCAAGCTATCCATCTGGAGACACTGACTACTGCCCTCCTCTAACCACAAGGTGGCACTATTCAGATAGACAATTACAGAAGGATTACAGAAGGATTATTATCTTTCAATCCCCTCGGACATATTATTTTTTCAATCCCCCTGGACACATCGTTATCATTATACGCTGCCAAGCATTTTTCTAGTCTGACGTCCCTATTTTGATGCTGCCTTAGTACGCATCTCTGGTCAGACGTCCTTATCACACCAGCATCATTTTGCCTATATTAACAGGAGTTTACCCCCATGTCTGAATTCCATGTTTTATTTCATTATTGTATTATACTAACCATATCATACATCTGTGTCTACAAACATATGTTTTTGTATGAACTCCATGCTATAACTGTATAAACCTGTATCACAGTTCCTAACCAAAACTGTATAAACCTGTATCACAGTTCCTTACCAAGAGTTTTGCTATTTATACAACCTTCTACACACACGGCATTGTATTTCTATCAGACCTACGAATATTTTATTTACGAATAGACTATTCTGTTTCACATTTCTGTGCTTAAGAGCTTGTTCAACCAGGAACATATATCCGCATTTCTCCAGTCAGAGAAATTCCTGAGTGCAGCGCCCATTTAGGATTACCCCACTTTCCTTTAGTTACTTCTTGGTAGATTCAGGCACTACCCACATATCCTCGAAAGGCGGCAGCACCACCGCTCTAACCTCAGTGACAGGCGCCATCTGTAGTTTCCTACCCAAGTTCCCACAATAACCCCCTACCCTTGTGCAGAGCTTAATGTGCTCATGATGGGGTTGAGGACACTCGCTTGCCCACCTCTATGGGCAGTGGTGTATTTAGGTTTTGTGCTGCCCTAGGCCTGACTAAACTCGTGCACCCCCCAATTTAAATTTGAGGCACCCCTTCCTGTCAAGGGCACACCTCTTCCTGGTTAATCCCCACCCTTCATCTTAAAGCTCCACTTTTTCCTCTTAGAGCTCCGCCTTTTCCTCTCTTTATATTAAAAGTGGATACCAAGTGCCTACTTGTATATTTTGTATACCATTTCAAATGTATCTATTGAGATAAATAAAATTATGAAATGTTTAAATTCAAGCATTTTTACAAAGAACAACCACACATGTCAAGTATACTGGATCACAGCCGCTCTAATTGGTTGAACAATAAAATCCACAGAAACTTGCACTGCATATGAGCGTATCACAGAGCTGCACAGCAATAAAAACCCCAGAAATGGGCACTGTGTATGAGCATATCAGAGCTGCACAGCAATAAAACCCACAGAAATGTGCAGTGTGTATGAGCATATCACAGAATTGCACCGCAATAAAACTCACAATAATGTGCACTGCAGTGTGTATGGGCGTATCCCAGAGCTCCAGGACAATAAAACTCACAGTAATATGCAGTGTGTATCACAGAATCCACAGCAATAAAACTCCCAGCAATGCAATGTTTGGTGTGTGTCAGCGTATCAGAATCCACAGCAATAAAACTCCCAGCAATGCAATGTGCGGTGTGTATGAGTGCATCAGAATTCACAGCAATAAAACTCACAGCAATGCAATGTGTGGTGTGTGTCAGCGTATCAGAATCCACAGCAATAAAACTCCCAGCAATGCAATGTGCGGTGTGTATGAGTGCATCAGAATCCACTGCAATAAAACTCCCAGCAAACCGAGTGTATATGAGCACACAGCAATTATGCTGTGGAGCCATCTTGTCAGCAGTGGGGTGCCACTGCCAGAGGGTGCACTGTAGCTTTGATTCCCTTCCCGGTGGGTGTTCAGTCCAGAATAGAGTCTGTGTTAACGAAAGGGCGGACAGCTGCGCGCGTGCGTTTCACGTGGTTCAGCCAGTCATGTGGTACTGAGACTCAGAGAAATGGCAGTGAAATGCCCTGATGTTCGGTGGTTTCAATCAGCAGGTTTATTCAGGCGAACCCCATAGGTTTCAATGTTAAAAATATTCCCATTTTTATGCAATATCTAATAAATCATTTATTATTTTAATCTGCAGTAAAAAGTCTTTATTTATTGATTTTTTGTTTTTAGTACCTTTTAGTCATTTTTCAGATTTTTTTGGGCAAAATTCCCCCCCCCTTTTTTTAATAGCAGTTTTTCTTTTTTCTGTAACAGAACTTTTTATTATCAATCACAGGATCTTATATGTAAATTCCAGACATTTTCATTCAGTAGTTCTTTTGAAAACAGCAGGCCACGGGTTTGCGGTGGCAGCATTCAGCGGCCGACTCCATGCACTTTGGGGACCCTGCGGTGAATGGTGAATTCACTGCAGGGTGGGGAAATTTTATTCTCCTAAGTGCAGGGAACTACAGAACACCAAAAAGTTGGCGTCATTTCGGTGCTCTGTGAGTAACCCATTTAGTGGTGAGGTTTTTTGCTGCCCCCTGGAAAGTGAAAGCCTAGGCCTTGCCTACCCAGGACATACTTGAAAATTAGTGAAATCTCAATGTATCCTTCCTGGTAAAATACTTTGCAAAAGTAAAAAAAAATTGTTTTAGGGGTGGGGCCACCCAGTGCGGGCCGCCGCCCCCTGGAAAGTGCCGGCCTAGGCCAAAATACACCACTGTCTATGGGTACGAATGGCATGGGTAGACAGAGCGTGGCATGCACACGCTCTCCCTCTATTCTGCATGGCCAGCACAAGGAGCTGCCAGTGGGTTGCAGCAGAGCACAATACTACAACAGCTCAATTCAAACTGAAGAGGGATGGAAATATGTCCCCTTATCTCTTGCTGGGCTGAGCTCAGGACAGCCCTTATCACAGGAGTTTGATGATTTATGGGCATTGTAAACCAGCACTGAGCCTTCTGATGGTGCAGGAGACAGGAGCCGACTCAATCCTCCCTGCCCCCTGCTAACCCTGAAGGAAAGAAAAGACATTTGACCTCATGTAAGTGGAAGGCTGGCCAGAAACAGGAGATCTGCAGGCCAGAGAGTCACCACAGGAATCTGTTCAACTTATCAGAGAACTGAGAGCTGAGAACTGGAGACAGGCGAGGAGGAGCATTTCTCCTACTGCCAGCCAATCAGCAGAGGCAGCACTGTGATACTGCAGGGGCTGATCAAAGGAGGGGAAATAGCCGGATCACTGCACAACTTACCCAGCGAGCATAGAGAACTAATTGAAGCTTCTTCTGGCGCTGGCCGGGTGGGTGATATTTTCTCGGGGGGGGGCAATTGTCCCGTTGCCCCCCCCTGGATCCGCCCTTGCGTGCAGCGTGTGTGGAGCCGCGAACAGGGACAACTTACTAAACTAGACCTGAGCCGCACTGAGAATGTTTGGGTTGTGTCGGACAAGACTTCACGACACGCAGTGCTGCCATCGATATTTTTTGATAAATTCTTGGTTATACAATGAATGTGACTGTGGACAAAAATCCATGTTGTGACATCGCCTAAGCTGAACAAAACCATGCCATGGTAATCAAATTTCAAGCCTACCACCCAACTCACTGACGCAACCATCAATCACTCTCACCTTACAGTCCTCTCCTCTTGTTTCCAACCCCAACCCTCCCAGATTGTGAGTTCCTACGGGAATAGGGCCCTCATCTCCTCCTGTACTGTTTGTCAAATGTTGTTCAATGTATTGTAACCCTGTCTATACTGTGCTTATTGTACAGCGCTGCGGAATATGCTGGCGCTTTATAAATAAAGAATAATAATAATAAAGACATTAGAAGGTTGCGTTAAAGTGTGTGACATTTTTTGGCCAGGCAGGCAGTGTAGAATGTGCACAGGCACATTCATGGCCACAAATATGTTGACAAATTTATGACAAAGGGTCCATAGAAATGTCAATAAATTTATGTACATATAATTTTAACAGTGAGGAAACCAAGCAATACATATTAAGTAAGAAAAAGCAATGCACACAAACACAGGAAAATAGTGAAAAAATATAAAATTTATGTACAAAAAATGTCACATGGCAAACTGCCCAACTGGGACAAACATAGGGGAGGAGGAGGCTGGTCTAGACCCATTCCAGGACGTCGACGGCATTGTTGAGATGCTCCTGCAACTCCTCTAGCAACTCCTGGATGGCATGGAGTTTATTGCCAACCAGGCATAGCTCCCCAATCGCCATCCTGAGGCTCAACCTGTTCGGTCTGGCTTCTCCTGCTATATATCCAATAAACGAAAGAAGGAAAATACAGTAAGTAAAACAGGTTTCTATTTTTGACTGAAAGTCTTTAAAAAATATAACAGTATATACCAGAGCTGGCGGCCTCCTTAGGCTCCGACTCCCCCTCCTCCTCCACCACCTCTGTCAGCACCTCTTCCGGTTCCGGTTCTATATCTAAGAAATTAAAGAAAGAAAAAATACAGTAAACAACTAAACTGATTTGTTTTTCACCAAAAATCGTTGCAAAATACAACAGTTAAAAAAAAACCTGAACTGGCGGAATCCTGCAGCTCCGTCTCCCTCTCATCGTCCTCCTCCTGCTCCTCCTCCTGTACCTCTTGTGCTATATATAAAAAAATTAAATGAAAATACAGTAAACAAAAAAGGTTTCTGTTTTTGACCAAAAGTCATTGCAAAATAAAACAGTATATACCAGCGCTGGTGGTCGCACGTGGCTCCCCCTCCTCCTCCACTGGGGCACTGGTCCCCGGGGCATGAGATGCTACCTTTGCCTTCCTGTTTTCTGCCAAATCCAAAAAATAACACGAAAATAATTCAGACTGGAAAAAATGGTATATCTATACACTATATTGCCGAAAGTATTGCGACACCCCTCCACTACTCCACTACCAGCTTGACCCACCACTACTCCCATCTCATAGTTCTAAAGTTACAAAATATTTATTTATTATTTACCCCTGCACATAGACATATATTACTGTTCAATTATATATTTTTTTCAGAAGTAAACATTACGTTTATTCAATAAAAACTATTATTTGTGGTGTGTGCATACAAGACGGATTGTGCGACTGCTTTTAGTTATTTCTAAGATGGCCTCAGTCTCAGTTTCTGCTAATAAAACTGCGGATATTGCAGAAACAACAGAAATCGGTCATTTTGTTTTGAAATTCGCATCCAAAGCGTTCAATGACACTGCTGCAGCAAACTGAATTGCTGCACTGCATCAATTCAGCAGCTGCTGAGGTATTGAACGCGGCTCTGTTTGGATGCACTTTCAGAAGAAATACATGTCCCATCCTACCACTTAGCAGAGACGCAGAGATTTTTGTTGATGCGCAGGTGGGAGCCAATATTGGGCAACCTGAGGGTCATCTCGTATGCATCACTCAGTCACAACAACCTCCCCCCAACACACTACAGTACACAGTGCCAAAAGAAATCCAGCATTGTAATTTCATCTACATACATCAAATATCACAATTTTCACGAATACGTAAAATCACAAAAAAGAAGAGCTATGGCAAAAATGCATGTATGAGTCCTGAAAATGCAAAGCTATACAGATGCATGAAAAAAGGACTAGATCAATCAACGTATTTCTGTGCACATTAGCACATTAGCACATTATTATTATTATTATACAGGATTTGTATAGTGCCAACAGTTTGTGCAGCGCTTTACAATATAACATGACACTTACGTTTGGCTATGACACGCCGGATGTGCCTCAATTGCTCCTCCTCGCGCGTCTTAAGGTTGGATCAGCGCTTCCGCAGCTGGTCGTTACTTCGGTCCTTATCAAACATTTCCAGGAGGGTGGTGCGGACCTTTGCAAGGATACGGTCCTTGCGGACATTGTTCTTCCTGCCGTAAGGGCCCTTACGGCAGTCATAGTCACGCTTCTCAAAGATGCGAACCATCTCCACCATCTCCTCAAATGCCATGTTGCTGGCCCGCTTCTTCCTGGGTGTCTCTGGGGTGGAAGGAGATGACGTGTCCGAATAGGACTCTCTTTGAGTTTGAGCCATGATGGGATGTTTTTTTTTTGGTCTGTCCAAAAAACTCTCAAACTCTACAATGGCTCCGTAAAGTTTACGACAGGCCGTAATGGAGACGGACATCCGCGTGCATGCGCGGACCGCGGACGTAAATGATCCGACCACGACAGAATTATCGTATCGACAGAATTATCGTATCGACAGAAATAACGGATCATTGGAAATAACATATAGGCAGTCAGATTTTCTAACGGTCAGGATCAGGACGCTGGACAGCAACAGTGCTATCCAGAGTGCTGATGGTTAGAAAATTGTAATGTATATACTGTACGTTTAACGGCCACACGGACTTACTCTATCCAAAGTTCCGATGTGAAACATCGGGACTTTGGATAGATTTCGACTATCCGAAAGTTAAAAAAATGAAATAGTTGAAATCTATCCAAAGTCCCGATGTTTCACATCGGGATGTCGGATAGAGTAAATTCTGGAGTTAACCCCCTAGTTGCCAGCCACCAATGGTGGAGATAGGGGGTTCCAATGAACCCCCTATCTCCCGATCCGTGGCACCTAGGCGTTAATGTTTGGTATTGTTGGATCGCTCCAGAGCATAGCCTTTCCAACCATACCAAACATGACCATGTTAAAAGTTAATTAAAAATATTAAAAATAAAAATGAAATACAAAAATATTAAAAAATAAATAAATTTTAAAAAAAACTTTTTGTTTTGTTTTGCTAATGCAGCAATATTGTTTCCATTCAATTATAATGTGAACAATGATGCTGCACTAACGATTTTTGTATGGGTTGCGTTTGTTAAAAATTGTGCAATTTCCCCCCAAAAAAATGTATGTATCAAGTCCTCCATCTCCCATCTCAATTTTTTTTAACAAGCGCAACTCATAGAAAATATAACCGTAAACACTCGCATGTTAAAATGTGAAAAAAAACACTTTGCAAACACCTTGTAAATTATTGAAAATTCTAATTTTATTGCATTTTAAGTTATAATATACAGACAGGCAGTGGCGGAAGTACCAGGGTCGCAGCGGTCGCAGTTGCGACCGGGCCCTGGCATTCCGCCACTGTAGGGGGGCCCAGCGCCGCCTGCCAGATTCCGGCAATCAGCTCCGGAATCTGGGAGCCGCGCGCTGGCCGTCCCTCTCCCTGCGAGCGGCTGCTGACATGCAGCTTGGCCGCTCACGTGGGATAGGAACCACCTGACCAGCGCACGAGATCCTCTCGCGAGACCTCTGCGCTGATCAGGTGGTTTCCGGCGAGCGGCCAAGACGCATGCTTCCAGCGGCCGCTCGCCTCGGAGAAGAACGGAATGCCGGCGGAGCCTGCACTGGGGCCAGCAGAGGTGAGAGCTGGGGGCCGTATATACCCATGAGAGCTGGGGGCCGTATATATCCATGAGAGCTGGGGGCCGTATATACCCATGAGAGCTGGGGGCCCTATATACCCATGAGAGCTGGGGGACCTATATACCCATGAGAGCTGGCGGGCAATATATACCCATGAGAGCTGGGGGCCCTATATACCCATGAGAGCTGGGGGTCCTATATACCCATGAGAGCTAGGGGACCTATATACCCATGAGAGCTGGGAGACCTATATACCCATGAGAGCTGGGGGGCAATATATACCCATGAGAGCTGGGGGGCAATATATACCCATGAGAGCTGGGGGCCCTATATACCCATGAGAGCTGGGGGACCTATATACCCATGAGAGCTGGGGGACCTATGTAAGTTTGAGAGCTGGGGCAATATATACCCATGAGAGCTGGGGGACGTATATACCCATGAGAGATGGGGGACATATATACCCATGAGAGATGGGGTCATATATACCCATGTGAGCTGGGGCCATATATACCCATGAGAGATGGGGGCCATATATACACCCATGTGAGCAGGGGGCAATATATATCCATGTGAGCTGGGGGGCAATATATATCCATGTGAGCTGGGGGGCAATATATATCCATGTGTGCTGGGGCAATATATATCCATGTGAGCTGGGGGCAATATATATCCATGTGAGCTGGGGGCAATATATATCCATGTGTGCTGGGGCAATATATATCCATGTGAGCTGGGGGGCAATATATATCCATGTGAGCTGGGGGCAATACTATCTTTGTTTTATTTTGCAGTGAAAAATAAGTAAAAATATAGATCTTTTTTGGGGGGGGCCCTTTGTGGATTCTTGCACTGGGGCCCTCAGGTTTCTAGTTACACCACTGCAGACAGGATACATATACATATAACAGACGTATACATTAATTATACCGCAGAAAGGTGCTTCCCCGCAGTGTCCGTATTCATATGCTGCATTAATTATACCGCGCAGAGAGGCGCTTGTTCCCCTCAGTGTGCGTATTCATATGCTGCATTAATTATACCGCGCAGAGAGGCGCTTGTTCCTCGCAGTGTGCGTATTCATATGCTGCATTAATTATACCGCGCAGAGAGGCGCTTGTTCCCCGCAGTGTGCGTATTCATATGTTGCATTATTTTTTTTAATTTTTTTTTAATCATTTTATTTTTTCTGGTTTTTTTTCGTTTCTGATAATTTTGTTCAGTTTTTTTCCATTTTAAAAACTTTTGTTCTGGTTTTTATTTTTAAAGTCAGACCATTTTTGTCAGTTTTGCGTTTTTAAAATCATATTCATAAGAAAAAAAGGATCTTTATTTAATAAAAAAAAGATAGAATCGGCAGAATTACCGTATCGACAGAATTATCGTATTGATAGAATTATCGGATCATTGGAAATTATACAAAATTTACAGAATCAGTGATATAACCGATAAATACGATGGTCGAAATTACCGAAATGGAACCGAAATCCCGAATGGAACCGAAATCACGAATAGAGCGAAAATAAATTTCGATGTGACACATTTCAAGTCCATTCGAAAATTCCAAAAAATTTTCATTTCGGCTCGGAAAACTTTTCGGATCTGCCGTTTTCAGATCCAATCCGATTCGGAAATTCGGCCGAATCCGAAGACACAAATCGGGACATTTCGTGAAAATTCCGAAATTCCGAAACCCGAAACGCACATCCTAGCCATCGGCAATTCTGATCCATTGCTCCGCAGAGGCACTACGGAACTTGCATATATAAAGTGCACAAGTCCCGTAGCGGCGCACAATTTCCGGTTCCTACGCTATGTAGGAACCGGAAATTGTGCGCCGCTACGGGTCTTGTGCACTTTATGTATGGTTGCGGAGGAACGCAAATTGCTTTAGATAAATTCAGGGATTTTCAGGAGTCCCTGTGCCGAAGAGGAGGAGCAAAAAGGAACTCGATTTTTAATAGAGTATTTCTTTAAAGGGCCACTACCACCAAAAATGAAATGTTTTTATTTGGTTTATTTTATGTTGCTGATATCTTACATGTGCTTTGTTTTTTCCTTGTATGTTTAGTTAAGAAAATATTTTACTCTATATGTGTCACTGAGTGCATCCATTGTGTGATCTTTTGTGTTGTAAACTGCTCCCCCCCCCCCGTATCTTTACCTCACTTGCTCCTCACTGGGTGGCAATGGCTTTAGAGTTGAGTCTATGGGTCGATCACTGTCTCAAATCGCATTGTATTGTGTGACGTGTATTTAAAGGACATCACCAGGGGGTAGATTAGAAGTCTTAAAAGGTCCCTGTCATAACTCATTGAGCTGGCAGCTCTTATCTCAGGTAGCAGAGGCAGGACAATAGACCTCCTGCAGCCTTATCTATACATTTCCTGCTCCATCTCATTAACTGTTAAATACTGTACATAATAAAGCACAACCACAAAGTAAAACACATAAGATTTTGGTAAATGTTGCATCATGGGAAAAATACACAAAATGGAAGCAGTAGATAGAAAAACTAATTTTATTTTTCCTTTATACATGCAATTACTTCAGAATGAAACAGCAGCATGTATTTTATAAAGTGGTTTTATTTGTAATGCAAGTAAGCTAATTACATAGCTACATAGTTACATAGGCTGATAAAAGACATGCGTCCATCGGGTTCAGCCTTTCACACATCACCTACTGCTGCTGATCCAAAAGAAGGCATAAAACCCAGTCTGAAGTGCTCTCTCCAATATGCAACACACTGGGACAAAATTCCTTCTTGACCCCAGAATGGCAGTCAGATTTCTCTTTGGATCAAGAAGCTTACCTATATATTAAATATTATAACCCTTAATATTCTGTGTCTGCAGGAAGTCATCCAGTCATTTTTTAAAAGTCTGTACAGTCTCTGACCCAACCACCTCAACAGGCAGAGAATTCCACAGCTTTATTGTTCTCACTGTAAAATAACCCTTCCTATGCTTTAGGCTGAATTTCCTTTCTTCCAGTCTAAATGGGTGACCTCGTGTCCTGTGTATAGTCCTGTCAATGAATAGGTTTCCAGACAATGGTTTATAATGGCCCCGTATATATTTATATAAGGTTATCAGATGCACTCTAAGGCGCCGTTTCTCCAAACTAAACAATTTTAAACTTGTTAGCCTTTCCTCATAATCTAAACCTTCCATTCCCCTTATTAATTTAGTCTCCCATCTCTGCATTTTTTCTAGCATGATAATATCCTTTCTTAAGACAGGTGCCCAAAACTGCACGGCATATTCAAGGTGCGGTCTTACCATTGGTTTATACAGAGGCAAAATTATGTTTTCATCCCGAGAATGAGTTCCCCTTTTAATGCATGCTAATACCTTGCTGGCCTTGGCGGCTGCTGCTTGACATTGCACATTGTTACTTAGTTTGAAGTTTATGATTATTCCCAAATCCTTCTCCTGCTTTGATTTCCCTAACTCCATACTATTTAGGGTATAAGTTGCTTGTGTGTTCTTCACTCCAAAGTGCATAACTTTGCATTTACAGTGGCAAAAAAAAGTATGTGAACCCTTTGGAATTACGTGGAGTTTTGTATGAATTGGTCATAAAATGTGCTCTGATCTTCATCTAAGTCACAACAATTTAAAAAACACAGTCTGCTTAAAATGATACAACACAAACATTATATGTTTTCATGTGTTTATTGAACATAACATGTAAACATTCACAGTGCAGGGTGGAAAAAGTATGCGAACCCCTAGCCTAATGACTTCTCCAAGAGCTAATTGGAGCAAGGAGTGAGCCAACCTTGAGTCCACTCAGTGTGATATTATTGGATCTGTTGCTGAAAGCTGTCCTGCCCTTTAAAAACACACACCAGTTTTGGGTTTACTGGTTTCAAGAAGCACTGCCTGATGTGAACCATGCCTCAATGATCAAGAATTGTTGACTTGCATGAAGCTGGAAAGGGTTACAAAAGTATCTCCAAAAGCCTTGATGTTCATGTGTCCACGGTAAGACAGACTGTCTACAAATGGAGAAAGTTCAGCACTGTTGCTACTCTCCCTAGACGTGGTCGTCCTGTAAAGATGACTGCAAGAGCACAGCGCAGAATGCTTAATGAGGTAAAGAAGAATCCTAGAGTGTCAGCTAAAGACTTACAGAAATCGCTGGCACATGCTAACATTTTTGTTGACACATCTACAATAAGGAAAACATTAAACAAGAATGGAGTACATGGGAGGACACCACGGAGGAAGCCATTGCTGTCCAAAAAGAATATTGCAGCACGTTTGAAGTTTGCAAAAGAGCACCTGGATGTTCCACAGCACTACTGGCAAAATATTCTGTGGACAGATGAAAGCAAAATTGAGTTGTTTGGAAAAAACACGCAACACTATGAGTGGAGAAAAAAAGGCACAGCACACCAACATCAAAACCTCATCCCCACTGCAAAACATGGCGGAGGGAGCATCATGGTTTGGGGCTGCTTTGCTGCCTCAGGGCCTGGACGGATTGTTGTCATTGATGGAAAAATGAATTCCAGAGTTTATCAAGACATTTTGCAGGAAAACGTAAGACCATCTGTCCTCCAACTGAAGCTCCGCAGAGGATGGGTAATGCAACAGGAAAATGACCCAAAGCATAATACGCCTTCTGGAGTGGCCCAGTCTTAGTCCTGACCTCAATCCGATTGAAATGCTGTGGCATGACCTTAAGAGAGCGATTCACACCGGACATCCCAAGAATATTGCCACACTGAAACAGTTTTGTGAAGAGGAGTGGTCCAAAATTACTCCAGATCGTTGTGCAGGTCTGATCTGCAACTACAGGAAACATTTGTTTGAGGTTATTGCTGCCAAAGGAGGGTCAACCAGTTATTAAGACAAAGGTTCACATACTTTTTCCACCCAGTGGAAACATATACCTGTGGCCATTTTGCACAGCGGTAGTAGTAAAAGCCTCAGTTTCTAGCCTGTTCTAGAAAGTAATTAAAATATTAATGAGCCAAGTCCTGTGAAGTCATAGAAGGTGTGAACGGGAAAAAAT
Organism: Leptobrachium leishanense; assembly: GCA_009667805.1. Lineage (NCBI taxonomy): Eukaryota > Metazoa > Chordata > Amphibia > Anura > Megophryidae > Leptobrachium > Leptobrachium leishanense. Next base: position 73,506,271 of record CM019073.1, on the reverse strand, counting down.
GCCCCTTTTGTTCTGTTCAGCAGGTGGGAGGTGCAATTGCTCATGGCAGGGAAAAAGGGTCAGCCTGAGCGGCACCACAAGTTCATATCAAAGAAGCAATCATATTGTTTGATTATAGAGACATCTCTGAATAATTGCATTACAGCTGTGCATTAAAATTAATGAAAAAGTGCACTGAGCATGCCCAGGAGTGGAGAATTCTGGGAACTGTACGGGGTGGGCTGTACCCTTTATGGACTGTATTTTGAATGAGCTGGAAACTCTATATATATATTAGACATGTGCATTCGTTTTAGTACTAAAACGATTTAGTCCGAATTTTGGGATAATTTAGTTTTCGTATGACTCGAGAGATACGAAACTGCTCAGTACAAAAATCGAAAGAAACTAAAAAAAAATGCACTACATAATAGTTTCAGTCCTTTTTGTGATATTACATTGATGAGTGAAGGAGACCAGCAATGAAGAGTGCAACATCGCAAAGCTACAGAAAAGGTTTTGCTTGTTATAAAGGGTTTTTTACATCTGATACATTTAGTATCCAGCTCTCACAGTTACTCTGTCATTATGAGCCTTCGGTGTGATTTATTTGAATGTTTTCCCTGGATTTAAAGTGCTTTATTTTATTATAAAAATAAATTTGCACCAGTCTTCTCTTCTCTGAGCTTTCAGACCGATTTACGCAAATATTTTCCCTCTCCCCTGCTTTTATATTCCTGTGTCTCCCCCACAGAGATACAAAGTTTATGTAAAGGTTCCCTCTCCTGTGCTGGATAAGCATTGCATTCCGAAGTTCTGCACCCTCTACATGCCAATGCAGTAGGATGTTCTATACAGAGAGGGGTATTAATGCAGGAGGATGTTATCTGCATTATACAGAGAGTGGTATTAATTAATGCAGGAGGATGTTATCTACATTATACAGAGAAGGGTATTAATTAATGCAGAAGGATGTTCTATACATTATACAGAGAGGAGCCTTTTTTTAGCCTTTTAAATCCAGTGGCTGTGAGAGCGGAGATCGGCTGCTTGTTATATTATCTCTCAGTACAATGTATCAGGCTCAACTGTTACAGTAACTGACTGTAACTGCGCTCAGAGTTTCAGTAAAACAAGGAAATAATAGTGTTCTAACCTCTTATGTTATATTATTATTTACTAGTTTTACTGAAACTCTGAGCGCTGTGATGAGCAGCAGTCAGTTACTGTAACAGCTCTGCCTGACACATTGTGCTGAGAGTGAGAGATACTGTATCAAGCAGCGATCTCAGCCCTCTGAGGAGCCACTACAGTAGTAATTGTATCCACTGGTTTTCAGATGAATAATTCGTTTTCATACTAAAGAACTGAAAACGAATTTCTTTATCAACTAAATAAATTGCATTTTAGGACTAATCCATTAGTTCAAAACGAAATTATGTGCTGTGCACATGTCTAATATATATTGAAACACGCCATGTGGCTGGGCCTTTGTCCACTTGGGGTTCATGTAAGAAGTGAGGATTTTGGCCCATGGTTTACAAGCTCCAGCCCCAGGAGTCACAGATGTCTGGTTAGCTTGCTGACGTGAGTAAGGATCTGGGTTTTAATCTTTTTAATTTCTTGCTGTTTGTGTGTGTAATTATTGCTTATCATATCTATTTTTCTATAAAAAAAATGCACTGTGACATATATATAACTTTTTATATCATAAATAAATCTAAAACTTATTAAGCTCTGCTTCTGCCTGATATTCCATCCACACTAACTGAAGGACTGGATTATCATAGAAAGTTGCCTTTGTTTAAGCTCGAATCTACTAAACCGTGAGTTGTGGTGGGGCGCAGGACCAGAGTTTCAAACCGTCTCTTGGTCAAGCAGTAAGTCTCTTGAATAAAAAAGGTCAGTTTGTGGTGGCAGTGTGACGAATAGAATAAGACAAGTGGGTACAGGGATTGTGGGCAACGTAGTCAGGATTCCGGATTGAGTGTAGACAGATACTGCATTGCAACCCTGTGATCCTTTCATCACGTTTGCGTGGCCTTCTGGAGCGAAGACCTTGCGGGGATAGTTAGGCAAGCACGCGCGGGGGATTGTGGGCCGCGTAGTCATTCATTTGAGTCTAGGAGAGATGGATAGTGATTTGCTTAGCCCTGTGTCATTCGTCGCGGCGGGTGTTTTTTCGTGACACTGTGCACTTGGGCAGGCGGGTATTTCTCTTTGTTCACCTTCTCAGGTCCCCACACACCTTTCCTCACTTGTCTTGAGAGGACTTCTCAACTCTCGTTCTCACGTATGTGAAGAAAAAGGTTTGTACAGAGAAGTTCGCTCATGGGTTTTTGTTATGGTAAATCCAAGTGAAAACCTCTTCACACGATCACAGCAGGGTTCTCAATATATAAATTTTAATAAAATAACATCAAATAAATAAAAACATTAAAAATGTATTGGCATACATAAAATGAATTTACCAGGACGCGATACCGTCAGTATGAAAACCTTCTCTTGAGTTTAGAGACGTGTTCTCCGTATGTGGGGGGCGTTTGGCGGTTTGTGAGCACTAGGTGCAATGCGCTGGGCTTCTTACCTCCCAATGTCTATACACGTTGGAGAAGTGAAGTCTGCAGAACGAGAGATACGTATTAAATCTCTGTTGCGGCTACGCTATCACTTTCTGGATACATACCTGCTTTTAAGACATGCCTGCCTTGTCTGTACACTCGTACCGTGTGCTGACAATAGCTGGAATGTCTCTGCAGATATGTCTCAAATCTATAAGAAGAAGTAGACTGATCTTCACTAGATACTGATCAAATCTGAGCAGTGTCGAATGTGGTCAATGCTGACAGTGATGGGGGATGGCCGGCCAACATGGCGGACGGGGACAATGGACATGACTCCTTTTACAGGGATGAGGCGTGGACTAGCCAGCCATCCTGGTGCACTCCCCTGTCCTTTTGATACGTAAATGTATTTACTTGGGTGTGGGCCATTTGGTCTAATAAATTAAGGGGTCCAGGGACAAAGAGCTCTCCTGGTCAGATGGACTCCAGCATGAAGCAGCATTGTGTGTGACTCTTTCTGGGCTAGAGAAGGCATCCATTATACAGGAAATGAGGATCCAACAAGACAACAGCAGAGTCTCTGTGTCTTCGTACTGCGCGCGTTCAGATAAGTATGGCAGGGAGAGCAGAGAACTGCTTGTAAGTGCAGCGGATCTAACTACACAGAAATAGTAGATTAATTTCTACGACATTATGGCGAGTCAGGTTAAACAAGGGAACCGACAGATTTTTCCTCTAGACAGCAGATAAAAGGAGAGAGGAAGTAAATTGTAATTTTGTCTGCGGCGTCGAGGAAATTTCGGCCCGGTAAAAGAACATTTTTGATCGTTTTGTGTAAGGACGAGGTAAGTGCTTTTCTGTTGTGTTGTAGTTTTTTGGTGGATCTGAGCTGATTGTACAGAGACTGTATGGTGAGATTGTGACGTGTGTGCTGACCAGTACAGGGTATCGTGTTTTTTGTTGTAACCTCTCTGTTTTTGTGTAAGAGGTGATTCTAGTTTGTAGAGGCAACTTTTTGTTTTAAAGTTTCACAGGAGAGACAACATTTAGAGGATTTTTATACTGCTAGCCTATAAATCACCCCCAGAGAGGAGGTTTGCTCTGGTTTCGGGGGTGGGGCACAGGGAATAGAGAAACTGTTTTGTTTAATTTGGTTTTTCTATTGCTGGATTTTGGAGACACCATCTTGTCTTCCTTGTGTGCCCAGCCATGTGCTCTTGTCGGCCATCTTTGATTACCTTTGTGTGAAGAACATGTGTTTTGGCAGACATCTTGGTTAGTTTGGTGCTGCAGGTTTTTAACAAGGAATTCATTTTTAGATGGAGCTGGTTCACTTTTAGTTTTAGTGTCTATGGAAAGCGATTTGTTTGTTTTTGCCTCAAATGTTAGGTTTTGTCCTGATCCTGAAGTTATTTTTGTCTTTTTTGTAACTTTTCTATGTACGGCTTGATTTTGTTGTAAGTTTTGTGCTGGATATCGGTTGAGTGTTCGGTTATGTTATAGCCCAGTGACCAGCCTGATAGGGGAATCATTGTGTGATGGTTAATGATTCTGTTTAATGTTTGTATATCTGTGGCTGTTACACTGAATTGTAGAATTGTTTGGCATAGCTAATACGGGTACTACAGTGTAGAAGGGTGGTGCTTTGTAGTTCTATGCCTAACGTATTGGGACAACTCATAGAGATTGATAGCAGTGTCTTTTTTGTAGTAACCATTGTGGTGTTTGTATTCCTGTACAATGGAAAGCATTTTTAAGGAAGTAGCTAAGGTAGAACACACGGCGGCCATTGTTCAAGCTATGCAGGGATCTACTGATCCATGGCTGCAGGCTCAGAATTGTGTAGCCAACCTGATAGGTAACAGAAGGTTCCGCAAACAGAAAGGAAAGTATGCGCTGATTTTTGCTGCAGGTTGGATAGCTGATAAATTTCAATAGTCTTGTAGGCTGAAGCTGAGTTTGGAAGAAGGAGGATTTAAAAGTGGAAATTGATAAATTGAGAGCTCTTGTCCAGCAGGCAGCTGAAGCCAGCACAGAGTATGAATGTACTGTGAGGTCTAATACTGAGCTGTGCAAGGAGAATGAATGGTTGTCTGAAAGCCCGTCGAATGCACAGGGGGCTGTAAGGAAATTGTCTGGTCCCTGCAGGAGGACAGACGTTGAACATTGTGCTGTAAGTATGGAGAAGTCTGAGGACTTTGGGTCAGATACTGAAACCGACTCAGGGATGGAGATGGACAATTTGTCTGACCCTGGAGTTGGAAATGTTGGTACAATGGCGGAGGATACCTCAAATGAGTCCGTGGTAAAAGGACTCCATTTGGATGGTGGTGTGGGATCTAGTCATGCTAGGATGGTTAGTGTTGTGCAGCAAGGCCGATCACCATGTGCCCAGAGAAGGTTTTGTGCAGGGAGACAAGCTATTTGTTGTTTTGCATGCAGGGGATTTGCGCACATTGTGCAGTAACTAATGGCAACAGACACAGAGATTCTAAGTATCCCAGAACCACACCTAGAAGTAAAGCAGTTTATCTAGCAAGGTGGGGTAATGGTCACAGACATGGATCTTTGGAAAGGCATAGAAGCCAGGGACAGCCAAGGTCATGGATCCAGGAAACAGATGTAAAATCCCAATATGAATGGCTGAAATGTGAAAATGTGAAGCTCAGAGAGGAAAGAGATCGTTTCTGGGAATTCAGCAGAGTTCCTAATTTTGGGTGCCAGAGAAGGGGAAATGAAGAGATGTTATTGAGGTCTTTGTAAACCATTTTACTGTTTGTATTTTGCAGGAAAAAATGGAGGAACTTTAAACCTAATTTAAATTGACTTTTTCCTTTTGCTGGAAACCTGTTTGGGGACCTTGTTGTAATGTTAAATCCTGTTTCTATGGTAATATGAAACTAAAGTTGGCTGGGGACTGTTTCAGGCGAACCCTCCAAGACATTGATGTGTTAATTCAGTCCTATACAATTGTATGTATGTGCCAAGAGTTTTTTTGGTGTTTGCATTGAGTTTTGGTTTTAAGTTAAAATTTACTTTTTACTGAATCTCAATGTATATAGCAAGACGTCCTGTAACTGAAGTTTTTGGTAGAGAGCGTACTTCAGTGGTGTTTTTTTCATGTTATTGTTGGGTGTTTAGGGGTTTTGGGAGGGCAATTCATGCCCCCTCCCCCATTGTTTTGGGTTTTAGAACCTTGCTGTGTTTTGTATAGTATCGCATTACTGTTGGTTTTGCGGTAGAAAAAGAAAGGATTTGGTTTTAAAACTTTCTTTTTATATTTACTTTCCATAGGCGGATTGTGCAAGCGAGAATAACACTCTTTTATTGGTTTAGAGTTGCTTTGCGCAGCGAGTAGTTCATTTTGGTTTTACATTCAGACTGTTAGTTTTTGTTTTGGAGATTTTTCATTTGGTGACAGTGATTCAGGTGTTGTACTGAAACATCGTACAACTAGGAAATAGACAGCAGAAGGCTATCCCCATTTAACAACTGTATACTGAAAGAAGCCACATTATTCTGTAGAGAAAATGGTTGTATGTGTGCTGTGCGGTTTAGTCTGGCGACGCAGTGTACGGTCGTGTATGCATACACTGTGAGGGGTAGAGACATAATTCGGGGGGTAATCTGTGGTTGTTGACTAATCGTTTGGCATAGTTCTGTACCAAGCATGTTGGGACAACAAGCCATAGAGGTACATGTCGCCTCGCTTAGGGTCTCTAGTTGGGTGACTATAGTGGTTATAGTCTAAAAATCCACCGTAGAAGAAGACACCGGGCGGTGCTCTCCTAAATTGGTGCAGGGTTTCCCTGGATGCAGGGGTAAGACGATAAGCCGATTCGAATCGCCATGGGCAATGTGCCATCCATGCAAGGGAAGGAAAGGAAAGCTAGGCTTCCCACAGTCAGACGGCTGCACAGCACACGAAATCTAGTTTTGGGGCGAAGGCCATGAAACCCCTTTAAAGTATGGCATAGATAGTCCAAGGGTACTGCTTGGGGTATCCCTCTGGAGGGGACGTTTGACGTAGCTCAGATGTGGCTTCAGAAGTCTATTAAGGTAAACCGACAGGGTATACAGAAGGCGGTTTCAGTCCGGAAGAACCACATTATGTACACCTGGCCAGAGGGGATAGCCGCGATTGGTGATCCAATGATGGAAGCGGAAGAGGCTCTTTCTGGGCTAACTCTAAGGCAGGCTGGATCCACTAACACTGGATCTGTTGTAGTTTCCTCTGATGTTTCTGTCATCACCAATGTAACTAACTCTGCTCTCTCTCCAGTTTTTGTGTTTTTAGATTCCAGGGTCAACAACTAACATGGACTCGTTTCCCTCAGGGGTCGGTGACTAGTCCCTCGGAATACAGTTGCAAGCTGAAGATCGTGTTAGATCAGTGGGCCCCAATCGATCCAGGGGTGGTACTGCTGCAGTATGTGGATACCTTGCTATTTTGCTGTCCCACACGGGAGGTTTGTTATCGGCATTCTGTATCATTGCTTAACCATCTGGCGCCCACAGGTAATAAGGCTAGCAAGGAGAAACTACAGTTTTGCAAGGAAAAGGTTATCTTTTTAGGACATTGCATCTCTCCGGGTACCCGACATTTAACCACCCAGAGAGTAAAGACAGTTAGAGTGGCTCTAACACCTACTAAACTGACTCTAAGATGATGCACCATTTTGAACCCAGCGTCTCTTCTTCCTGTTATGAAGGAGGAAGAGAAGGGGGAGATAATGGTGTGGAAATAATGGTGTGAAAAACGAAAATTTTCCAACTTTTACTAACCATTCTAACCTCTCAACTACTAATCAATTTTCCAACCTAGTAGGGAAACACTTTGAGGACCAACACAACTGCTTTTCCTTGATGAGCTCCAAAAAGTACACCGGGTCCGGGAGTCTCTCCCGGACCCAAAATCAATAACCAGTGTTTATTCTAGTCAACCAGGTGATTGGATCATGCTAAAGAAACATCCGAGGACGGGACTAGAGGCGAGATATCGTGGGCCATTCCAGGTGCTGCAGACGACGCTAACCTCCCTGAAGTTCGAGGGACGAGACAACTGAATCCACACCGGTCACTGCAAGAAGTTTCTCCACTACGTCAAAGAGTGAAGAGTATCATTTTCTTTATTTGTTTAGTTTAGTTTTTAGCGAGGGAAATGCACCTAAGACTAGCAAGGGCCACAAGGAGACATTTGTAATAGTAACTCTGGCTCCTGCCGTTCGCTTGTTTAATTTCTTGTGCGGTGTTGCAGTGAGGGAGATCACCAAGGAACAACGACAGTAGAGTGTCCAAAGGGGGGGTTTACAAGGGTCAGGTCCACACTGACGGGAGCAGGGCAGAGGCGGAGCTATGACTAGTGAGAGTTGGAATCCTTTTTAAAGCTTTGGGAAGCTTCGGGGATTTCTTGTTTTCCATTGGATCCTGGCTAAAGGAAATGGGAGTATATATACTTATGGTGTTTCTGTCTCTATTCCTTCTATATGCCGGAGTGAGATGTTCCTGATGTCTAATTGACCGAGTTACCGAAGCCCGAACAGACGAGACGCCCTGAAGACAAACCCATAGACCGGATACAGAGGATTCCAGAAGGACCGGCGACCGACACAACCCACCACCTTATGTCCTCCCTCTGAGTCACCTCCCCTAGAGCAGTTTCTAGGTGTCAAGATTTATTTTAAGATTTGCCAAAAAAAAAATCGGCGTGTCAAGATTTGGTTTTAGACTTGCTTTATGTTTTAAGACTTGCTTTAAGATTCTACGTGTCAAGATGGACTTTCTGTTGATTTCCGGCTTTTTGGATTCAGGACTTTCCATATACAAGAGGAACGGTTTCTTTCCAAGGAAGATTGAGATTCATCGAGGGACACTGGGGAGCATATGACAAAGAGGAGGGACTGGTGTGGAAATTTTATTATGTGGACATTATATTCTCGGATGTGTGTGTTTTATAAGTTGTCATCTGTCTCCCTGTGTCTGATTAAACCGAGAAACGCTCTAGCAGAGGGTACTTGGGTTTAATCAGAACCAGTGGCAAAACCGTTAGTATGAAAACCTTCTCTTGGGTTTAGAGACGTGTTCTCCGTGTGTGGGGGGCGTTTGGCGGTTTGTGAGCACTAAATGCAATGCGCTGGGCTTCTTACCTCCCAATGTCTATGCACGTTGGAGAAGCGAAGTCTGCATAACGAGAGATACGTATTAAATCTCTGTTGCGGCTACGCTATCCCTTTCTGGATACATACCTGCTTTTAAGACATGCCTGCCTTGTCTGTACACTCGTACCGTGTGCTGACAATAGCTGGAATGTCTCCGCAGATATGTCTCAAATCTATAAGAAGAAGTAGACTGATCTTCACTAGATACTGATCAAATCTGAGCAGTGTTGAATGGGGTCCATGCTGACAGTGATGGGGGATGGTCGGCCAACATGGCAGACAGGGACAATGGACATGACTCCTTTTACAGGGATGAGGCGTGGACTAGCCAGCCATCCTGGTGCACTCCCCTGTCCTTTTGATATGTAAATGTATTTACTTGGGTGTGGGCCATTTGGTCTAATAAATTAAGGGGTCCAGGGACAAAGAGCTCTCTTGGTCAGATGGACTCCAGCATGAAGCAGCATTGTGTGTGACTCTTTCTGGGCTAGAGAAGGCATCCATTATACAGGAAATGAGGATCCAACAAGACAACAGTAGAGTCTCTGTATCTCCTTACTGCGCGCGTTCAGATAAGTATGGCAGGGAGAGCAGAGACCTGCTTGTAAGTGCAGCGGATCTAACTACACAGAAATAGTAGATTAATTTCTACGACACGTGGCTTCCTCAGCTGGTATCTGTAACGGGCGCTATGGTGCTCACCTATGAACAGCGTATTTCGGATCCTTATAGACAGACCAACCTGGTACTTGACTTGATAGCAGCTACTAGGGATGAGCTGTTCGGTTCGGATGGTTCGGAGTTCGCATCGAACATAGCCTGTTCGTTTGTTCGCGAACTCCGAAACATTTCCGGGTGTTCGCCCACAATGGACCACAATGCACTTTTCCACTGGCCTGAAGCTCGTAATTGGCTACAGCCTTGCACCTGACCACAGGTCTGGTGCAAGACAGGTTCAACACTATGCCAATCACGGCTCAGAGTCCTGATTGGGCAAACAGAGCTAAGTCCCGCAGCACACTATATAAGGTTTCCACGCAGCGCTTCTGCACACATTTGAGAGGAGATTTCAGAGGAGATAGTTGTTCTGTGTTCTTACTGCCGGTCTGCCATGCTACTGGGGGGGTCTCATTTCTACCAAATATCTGGGAATTGAGGTGATCTGTCTCTTGTCACTGCCACGTAGTATTTTGGGGGTCACTAAATTTTACAAAAGATCTGAGAATTGAGGTGATCTGTGTCTTGTGACTCACTGCCAGTACCACGCAGTATTTTGGGGGGGGGGGGTCACAAATTTTTACAAAATATTTGGGAATTGAAATGATCTGTCTCTTGTCACTGCCAGCAAGTATTTTGGGGGTCACAAATTTCTACAAAACATTTGGGAATTGAGGTGATCTGTGTCTTGTCACACAGCCAGTGCCACGCAGTGTTTTGGGGGTCACTAATTTTTACAAAATATCTGGGAATTGAGGTGATCTGTCTCTTGTCACTGCCAGCAAGTATTTTGGGGTCACTAATTTCTACAGAATATTTGGGAATTGTTATAATCCGTGTGTTCTCACTGGCTGCCACCCATCAGGGGGTCTCACTGATTTATAGGAGGTTTCTGAGACTTGTAATCTGTGGCTTCTTACTGCCACCCATCAGAGGGTCCCACATACTTCTAGCAGATTTATGCGAATTGTAATCTGTGGCTTCTCACTGCCACCCATCAGGGGGTCTCACTGAATTATAGGAGGTTTCTGAGATTTGTAATCTGTGGCTTCTCACTGCCACCCATCAAGGGGTCCCACTGATTTATAGGAGGGAATTGTAATCTGTGTCTTGTCACTGGCTGCCAGCTATCAGGGTGTCTCACTGAGTTATACCAGAATTCTGTAAATCTTTAATCTTTATACCAGAGTTGAATCAGAGTTCTGTATATATTTAATCTATATATCACTCACCATGTCTGAAAGAACAAAAAGGACAGGCAGACACTCCCAGACACAGATAAGAGGGAAAGCAGCCCCTGTGTCGGGAGGCTGTGCCTCTGGACGTGGTGCATCCTCTGCAGGGGCACGCTTGTCCTTTCTAACTGGTGCTGGCTGTCTTCTTAAACAGCAGCAACATACAGAGGATTTGGTGGATTGGCTAACCAGGCCATCCTCATCCTCCGAGTCCTCTGCCAGCCAGGCTTGTAGTGCTTTACAGTCCACCTCAGCTGCCAAAGAATCTAATGCAGCCTCCATGTCCACAGCTACTCCTGCCGTAGCCTCGCTATCACACACGGAGGAGTCAGCTGAATTGTTTGACTACAATGACAGTGACATGCTGCTTGAGGATGCGCAGCAAGTACAGTGCTCTGATTCAATCTCTGAGGTTGAGGAAGGGAGTATAATCAACCTAGAGGAAGGGGGTGCCAGTGATGACACACAAATAACTGGCACTCATGTTGCCCCAGCAGCTGCAGCATACTGCCAAGTTGGCTCCAGTGACGAGGAGATAGGGGGTGAAGATGACATTGATGATGAGGTCACTGACTCCACCTGGGTGCCAGATCGAACAGAGGAATCAAGTGAGGAGAAGGGGGAGGAGGAGGAGGAGGAGGCACAGCAAACACGAGGCACAACATCCTCTATGACCAACCGTAGCACTAGCCAGTCCAAGACATCAGATGTCAGAGCTGCTCCGGTGCAGAGCGCTGTTGTCTCAAAGCACACACGCAGGAACTCTGCTGTCTGCTGGGAATTCTTTAAGAAATGTGCAGCAGACCCCACAGTTGCTATTTGTAATCTATGTCAGATGAGGCTTAAGCCTCATGGGAAAGACACTGGACACTTGGGTACCACGTGCTTGAGGAGACATATGACCTCCTGCCACACATCCCGTTGGCGCAAAACTTTGCGTAGGTCCTCCTCCTCATCTGTCTCTACCCACTGTATGTCCTGCCATGTCATTGCCTACAACCTCCACTGACAGGGATGATGCTACAGTAATGGATGTACCAGGTCCTTCCTCACAATGTGACAGCATCCCATCAGCTGAAGATTTACACAGTCAGATTATGTTGCCGCATTGTTGCTGCAGCGTAAGAAAAAATATAGTCCCAACCATCCCCAAGCACAGCGTCTAAATGCCAGCTTAGCAAAATTACTCGCATTGCAGCTGATGCCTTTCCAGCTAGTGGACTCGGCTCCCTTCCGTGAATTTGCTGAATGTGCTGTACCACAGTGGCAGGTTTCAAAACGCCATTACTTTTCACGCAAGGCCATTCCAGCACTATACCAGCACGTGGAAGACAATGTTATCGAGTCATTGGGAAAGGCAGTCAGCAGCAAGGTGCATGTGACTTTAGACACGTGGTCCAGCAAGCATGGACAGAGTCGTTACATTTCCTTCACGGCACACTGGGTAAATCTGATTGCAGCTGGGAGGGATCCAAGACGGGGCTCTGTGCTGGAGCTTGTTCATCCACCACGCCTCCAGAAAGCTGCTTGTATGAGGTCTGTCTGCTCCACCACCACCACCTCTCCCTCTTCCTCCTCCTCCTCTGTCTCTGGCGAAGTGGCAGTTAAACCGACGCCTGACAGGCTCTACGCAATGGCTGAAGCAAAAAGAAACCATACTGTGTTTGAGCTGGTTTGTTTAGGGGACAGGAGCCACACGGGGCCAGAAATTCTGTCAGCTCTGCAGGGCCAGGTGCAGAGATGGTTAACACCACGCCAGCTTCAGCTGGGAATGATCGTCTGTGATAATGGCAGCAACCTTCTCTCCGCCCTACGCAAGGGTAAATTGACGCATGTACCATGCCTAGCACACGTCCTAAATCTGGTGGTACAGCGTTTCCTAACCAAGTACCCAGGGCTGGCAGAGCTTCTCAGCCATGCCAGAAAAGTCTGCAGCCACTTCAGACGGTCATTCCCAGCAAGCGTTCGCCTGGCAGAAATTAAAAGAGAATTCCACTTTCCCACAAACCATCTGATCTGTGACATGCCCACCAGGTGGAACTCGACATTAGCAATGCTGCAGCGTCTGCACAAACAGCAGAGGGCCATCAACGAGTACCTGTGTGAGTATGGCACAAGGACAGGTTCAGGTCAACTTGTTTTTTTTCTCCCCCCGCAGTGGCTGATGATCAAGGATGCATGCATTGTACTGTCACCATTTGAGGAGGCAACGAGGATGGTGAGCAGGGACAGTGCATGCATCAGTGACACAATTCCTTTAGTGTTCCTGCTGGAGCACACTCTGCAGGGAATTATAGATGTGGCTCTAGAGGCAGAGCAGCGGGAGGAAGAGGAGGCCTCCCCTAGCTCTGAAGGCCCCAGTCTTTCCGCAGACAGCATTCCAGCGGGTCCTACTCAGATCAGACAGGAGGAGGATGAGGAGGAGGAGCAGGAATATTTAAGTAGTGGGGGCATTGAAGGTGGGGATTCCTCAAGGGAGGGTTTCGTTTGCCCAGAAACACAAGGGCTTGTGCGTGGCTGGGAGGAGGAAGTGCACGATGGGGTCATCCTCATTGACCAGGAAGACTCGGAAGCTAATGCCACCTCCAACCTACGGTGCATGGGCTCCCTTATAATGCAAAGCCTGCTAAAGGACCCCAGGATTCATGCTATCAGGGAGAGGGATCATTACTGGTTGGCAACCCTTCTTGATCCACAATACAAGGGTAAAGTTGCAGAGCTCATCCTGCCCGCACAGAGGGAGCACAGGATGAAACAACTTGAGGACGCTCTAAAGCGACACTTGTGTAACATCTTTCCAGGCACTGGTAGGTTACCAATTGATGACACACGTGCTTCTGAGGCTGCGGATGGTCAGAGGAATAGTGGTGAAGGTCAGGGCCGCTTGACTGATGCATTTTTTAATTTTTTTAGTCCACGACGCCCAAGGACGTCAAATGTAGGCACCCATTGCCAGCGTCTTCACCATATGGTGCAGGACTACCTAGGGGCAAGGGCAGACCTGGATACGTTTCCAGCAGATGATCCACTGGCTTACTGGGTGTTGAGATTGGATCACTGGCCCGAACTTAGCCAATATGCTATTCAGCTACTAGGTTGCCCTTCATCTAGTGTGCTTTCTGAAAGGACGTTCAGTGCCGCTGGAGATTTTGTCACAGACAAAAGAGTGCGTCTGTCCACCGACTCTGTAGACCGGCTGACATTTATAAAAAGGAATTAGTCCTGTATCAGCAGCCATCAATCCCCTGATGCTGAAGTAACGGAATAGATCGGGGATGTCTTCTGCATTCACAAAACCTCCAGCACTGAACTCTTCCACAATACCACAAAAGGGTTACGATGTGAAGGCACTTGCTGCCATGAAAGGCACAATATTTGGCTGCACTGACGCCTGTGCCACATTTATATCATTTTAATTTTTTGAATCGCAGGGTCCAACTCTGCACTCTTCCACAATACTACAGAGGGGTTACTGTATGATAGTACTTGCTGGCCTGGCAGTCTAGCACCAAAAGCACAATATCTGGGTGCACTGATGCCCATTACCAGATTCATATCTTTTTAATATAGGACCACATGGTCCACCCCTGCATTATTCCACAATACTACAGAGGGGTTACTGTATGATAGTACTTGCTGGCCTGGCACCAAAAGCACAATATTTGGGTGCACTGCCACGACGCCTGTATCAGATTCATATCCTCAGAGGGGTTACGGTGTGACGGCACTGTTGCCGACGCTAAATGCCCAATTTTAAAGCACCTATTGTTACTGTCATCCAAAGCCTGCATACGTTTCACAATAATTTAGCCACAAAATCACTAAACTTTTTCTACGTGTCCAAAAATGTCTCCTCTTTTCATACAGACTGCCGCCCCAAGCAGTTGTTTATGTATAGATTAAAGGAAAAGCATTTACCGTCTTTTGAAACGTAATTTTTTGTTTTTAAGTGTTTCTATACATCCTAGAAATCCGCCACTTCATGGGCAGGTTATGGGGACCTCCTAGGCACGATATTTGAAGGAATTTTTCGTTTTTATTTTTAACCCTTATTTCATGGAAACTCCAATTTTCAGCCCCATTGACTTGTATTGAGTTCGTGTTCGTATTCTAACATTTGGAAAGTTCGGGTTTGAATACGAACCGAACTCGGGGGTGTTCGGCTCATCGCTAGCAGCTACCACTTCCACACCTAACTCTCCCAGCCAGGGAGGTGAGGTATAAACCTAGATACCACTCAGCAGCAAGTGATTTCGAGACCAAATGACTGCAGGGTGAAAGCAAGTTAACTATACACAGATCAGGACAGTATAGTGAGACAGAAACAGAACTAGGTTCAGAAAAAGCACAGTCAATGGTACGTTCTGCGTTTACACCAGAGAGGACTCCCTTATGTTTGTGTTCAACAAAGTATAAAACATGCAACAGTCAATCCAGCAAGTTGCAGGGCAGGCCTACAATGTGAGGTGGTACAAAATGGAATATATATATGCTTTGAATCGGACAGTTGCAATGCGAGTTTGATTGATACAGCAACCTGCAAGACAGACCCACAATCAGACACCTTGCGATATACTTTGTGCATGTGCTCAGAACCCGGCGGTTGACAAGAGGGTTTAATGGATTCAGCAGCCTGCAGTGCAGACCCACAATCAGAGACCATGCAGCAATAATCAGCACAACCACTTTAGCCAAAGCAGAGTAAGAAAAACAACAATAAAGGGCAAGAGCTTGAGAATAGTCAATTTCAGTCCGCGTTCGATACACAATCTGGGTTCTCGTACAAACAGATATTCGGCAACTAAATATATAGAGACACTAAGCGATAAGCAAGTGATGCGGGAATACTCCACGTCAGGGCGACGAGCAGATACTCGCGCCCTGCTTTTAAATCCTGCGGCTCCGTGTGACCATGCCAGGCCCCACCCCCTGAGATGCTGATCCGCCAGTCTGAAGTCCTGGCACCCATCCAGCCAGCGATGCCGCCGGGTGCCCAGGCCCCCCAAGCGCTGCAGGGGCTCAAGACGTCACAGAACCCCCCGTCTACAGTCGGCCCCAGGACCACCACCAGGTGCAGAGGGATGGGCAGCGTGGGACTGGCGAATTAAATGAGGCGCATGGATATCACTGGCTGGCAACCAAGCCCTATCCTCAGGACCATAACCTTCCCAATCCACCAGGTACTGGACAACACCTCTAACCAATCGGGACTTCAGGATGGCACGAACCTCGCATTCCTCCTTACCCTGAGACTGAATAGGTGGAGGAGGAACATTAACCCTAGTGTACCGGTTACACGTGAGAGACTTGAGGAGGCTTACGTGGAACACATTATGAATGTGTAAGTATGGAGGTAAAGCCAAGGCGTGAGACACAGGATTCACCCTACGTAGGACCTTATAGGGGCCTATGTATCTGGGAGCCATTTTCATGGAGGGAACCAGGAGTTTAATGTTTCTTGTGGAAAGCCAGACCCTGTCCCCCACAGTATATACTGGGGAACTACGTCTTTTTCGGTCTGCTTTCTCTTTCTTTATGCTAGTCTCCATGATTTTTCACCTTCTCCCATGTCTCCCTCAACAAAATCAAATGCACATCCAGAGCAGGCAACATGGTTTCCTGATAATCAGATGGGAGCATGGGAGGATCATATCTATACACCGTATGAAAGGGTGAGTGACCAGTAGTTTCGCTGACAGAATTATTAAGAGCAACCTCGGCCCAAGGCAGGAGATCTGACCACTCATTTTGTTTCTCGGATACAAAACATCTTAAGTATTGCTCCACATTTTGGTTAGCTCTCTCAGCTGCCCCGTTAGTTTAAGGATGATATGCTGAGGAGGAGCTTAACTCTATGCCTAGATTCTCACAGAACTCCCTCCAAAACCTGGACACAAACTGAGTGCCTCTGTCCGACACGATCCCCAGAGGGACTCCATGCAGCCTCACTATATTTCGTATGAAGACTGGTACCAGTTCGATGGCAGAGGGTAACTTGGCAAGAGGCACGAAATGAGCCATTTTGGAAAACCTATCCACTATGTAAGAATTACCGTATTCCCTTGAGATACAGGTAGATCTGTAATAAAGTCCATAGATAGGTGGGCCCATGGTCTTTCAGGGACTGGTAAGTAGACATGTGCATTCGTTTAAGTACTAAAACGATTTAGTCCAAATTTTGGGATAATTTAGTTTTCGTATGACTCAAGAGATACGAAACTGCTCAGTACAAAAAACGAAAGAAACTAAAATAAAATGCACTACATTTTAGTTTCAGTCCTTTTTGTGATATTACATTGAGTGAAGGAGACCAGTAATGAACGCAACATCGCAAAGCTACAGAAAAGGTTTGTATGCGTAGTCCTTCCCGACCCCTACCCAAAAATCTGACAGTGAGAGCTCCAGAATACTCACTCGCAGCACAGACAGCCAGCACAGGAGAGGAAACCTTTACTTAACCCTTGCATGTCTATGAGGCAGACAAGATGATAAAAGCAGCTGGAGAAGGAAAACATTCAAATAAATCACACTGAAAGCTAATGACAGAGGAGGGCGGGATAGTAAAAACCCCTTTATAACAAGCAGCGCTGGGAGAAGAGAGGGACTTTATAAAACGTGTGTTATCTCCCCTCCCGCTCTGCATAATAGGGGCTTAGGTCTGATACATTTTATATTATCCAGGAGCACTATCCCCCTTTCCTCTTCTATAATACATGTTTTATATAAAGTCCCTCTCCTCTCCCAGTGCTGCTTGCTATAAAGTTTTTTTTTACGTCTGATACATTTAGTATCCAGCCCTCACAGTTACTCTATCATCATGAGCCTTCAGTTTGATTTATTTGAATGTTTTCCCTAGATTTAAAGTGCTTTATTGTATTATAAAAATCAATTTGCACCAGTCATCTCTTCTCTGAGCTTTCAGACCGATTTACGTTAATATTTTCCCTCTCCCCTGCTTTATATTCCTGTGTCTCCCCCACAGAGATACAAAGTTAAGTAAAAGTTCCCTCTTCTGTGCTGGATAAGCATTGCATTCCGAAGTTCTGCACCCTCCACATGCCAATGCAGTAGGATGTTTTATACAGAGAGGGGCATTAATTAATGCAGGTGGATGTTGTATACATTATACAGAGAGGGGTATTAATTAATGCAGGAGGATGTTCTATACATTATACAGAGAGGAGTCTTTTTTTTAGCCCTTTAAATCCAGTGGCTGTGAGCGCTGAGATTGGCTGCTTGTTATATTATCTCTCAGTACAATGTATCAGGCTCACCTGTTACAGTAACTGACTGTAACAGCGCTCAGAGTTTCAGTAAAACAAGGAAATAATATTGTTCAAACCTCTTATATATAAAAATATTATTTACTAGTTTACTGAAACTCTGAGCACTGTGATGAGCAGCAGTCAGTTACTGTAACAGCTTTGCCTGGCACATTGTGCTGAGAGTGAGTGATACTGTAACAAGCAGCGATCTCAGCCCTCTGAGGAGCCACTACAATAGTAATTGTATCCACTGGTTTTCGGATGAATGAAATTAGTTTTCATACTAAAGAACTGAAAACGAATTTCTTTAGCAACTAAATATATTGCATTTTAGGACTAATCCATTAGTTCAAAATGAAATTTTGTGCTGTGCACATGTCTACTGGCAAGGGCTGCAACAAGCCTATAGGCAAGGCCTTAGGATTCTTGCTTCTACAAAGCACCTCACAGGTGGCTATATACTCCTTGACATCCTGTCGCATGCCTGCCCACCAGAACTTCTTTTCAAGCGTAGCTAAGGTCTTTGTTATGCCCATATGCCCAAAGGGCTTCGTATCATGATAGACCTTCATAACCTGTATTCTCTCTCCTTCATGGACAAAGAGCTTATCTGGGAGTCTCTTAGTGGGAGCAATGCCCTGAGTAGATTGTAGTGTCTCCAGGAGAGGAGAAGACACAGTGAAGAGAGTGGTACCTAGAATCCGCTCTTGAGGAACAATGGGGCTTTGATCAAACGTATGTTGTTTATAGGACTCATATTGTCTTGACAGAGCGTCTGCCTTAGGTCAGTAAGAAGTTAAAGCTAGATAAGAACAAGGACCACCTTGCCTGTCTGGCTTTCAGATGTTTGGCTTCACCCATATAAACAAGATTTTTATGATCTGTTATAATGAGTACAGGATTCTTGGTACCTTCTAATAAGTAATGCCATTCTTTCAGAGCTGCTATCACTGCTAGCAATTCTCTGTTACCTATATCATAATTTTTCTCGGCAGGTGTCATCTTCCTGGAGAAGTACCGACAGGGATGTATAGGTCCTTCAATGTTTTCCCTCTGGGACAAGACAGCACTAATGCCTATCTCGGAGGCATCCACCTCTAGCTGAAATGGCAAACCAGGCACTGGAGGCCTCAGGACTGGTGCCGTGATGAGCGCCTCCTTGAGTTGTTCAAACGCCTGCATGGCCTGAGTGCTCCACACTTGGTTCTGAGCACCCTTCTTGGTCATGGCTGTAATGGAGGACACTACTGATGAGAAACCTTTGATGAATCTCCTATAGTATTTTGTGAACCCCAGAAATCGTTGTATGGCTTTTAACCCTTGGGGCAATGGCCATTCCTTGATGGCGGACAACTTATGAGGGTCCATCTCAAAGCCCTCTGGCGTAATTATGTAACCCAAAAAGTGAACAGAGGTTATATCAAACAGGCATTTTTCAAGTTTGCAGTACAATTTGTTTTCTAGCAATCTTTGCAACACTGTACGCACATGAACATGGTGTGTCTCCACATCTGGAGAGTAGATCAGAATGTTGTCCAGATAGACAATGACAAAAACTTGTAAAAAGTCCCTCAACACATCGTTAATGAAGTCCTGGAAGACAGCTGGCTCGTTACACAAACCAAATGGCATAACCAAGTATTAGTAGTGTCCACTTCTTGTGTTAAAAGCAGTCTTCCACTCATGATCTTTCTTAGCTCTGACTAAATTATAAGCACCGAGTAGGTCCAATTTTGTATAAATTTTGGCACCTTTAAGGCGGTCCAATAACTCGGATATCAGAGGAATAGGGTATGTATTTCATACGGTAATTCTGGTTAACCCTATGTAATCTATGCATGGTCTCAAATCACCTTTTTTTGAAACAAAAAGAACCCTGCTCCTGCAGGAGAGGAAGAACGATGAATAAACCCACGAGCCAGGTTTTCACGTATATATTCCTCCATTATGTCATTCTCTTTCTGAGAGAGTGGATGGACATGTCCCCTTGGAGGCATGGTACCAGGTAACAGGTATATAGCGCAATCATAGGGTCTGTGTGGAGGTAATATCTCAGACCTCCCTTTGTCAAATACCTCCTTGAGGTCCACGTACCACTCGGGTACCTCAGTAGACAGTGGGGGTGCTGTGGCCACATTCAGACTCCCCACTACAGTACTCATACTTAGACACTTGGACCAACATTTAGATCCCCAAGAGCTCAATTCCCCTTCTGTCCAGTTCAAAGCTGGGTTATGCTTGGCTAACCACAGATAGCCTAAGACAATAGGCACCGTGGGCAATTCTATTATTTGGAAATGTATCTTTTCCTCATGCAGGATACCGGTAAAAACAAGAGGGGATTGGTCTCATAATTCACATAGGGTCTCTGTAATCTCCTGCTATCAATCGTTTCTATCACAAGAGGAATGTCTCTTTCGGCCAGGGGTACCTGATGAGTAGCAGCAAACCCAGAATCCAGGACATTCCCTGCAGACCCAGAATCAATGAGTTCCTCCGTGTCAAGCTTGATACTTTTCCAAGTGACTGACACTGGAAGCACCACACGAGATCTTTTCTTTTTTGTTACTGGAAACGAGAGACAACATGGTAGTACCTAGAACCTGTCTCTCAGGGGTTTCTAGGCATGCTCTTTTCCCGACACAGCAGGCCTCTTGGGCCGTTTGGGGCATTGTAATCAGAAATGCCCCCTGTCCCACAATAGAAACACAAGCCTTCTTTAAGGCGATATTGTCTCTCCTCCCCTGAGATTCCCGATTGGCCTAACTGCATAGGTTCAGTTTCAGCAGAAACCACCCTAGGAGGTGAGATATTGTGAGCCATCCTAGGGGTAGAAGGAGGACCTTGGGAGGGTTTGCGAGATTTACTACGGCCAGACACAGAATATTAAAGGGTTATAATATATTTAATATGTGGGTAAAAGCTTCTTGATTCAAGGAGAAATCTGACTGCCATTCTGGGGTCAAGAAGGAATTTTTTCCCAGTATGTTGCATATTGGCAAGCATTTCAGACTGGGTTTTTTGCCTTCTCTTGGATCAACAGCAGTAGGTGATGTGTGAGAGGCTGAATCCGATGGACGCATGTCTTTTTTCAGCCTATGTAATTATGTTACCTCCTGTCGCGGATTTGATCGTCGAGGGCTATGCAATAGTCAATCAAATCATCCAGAACCTCGGGTAGCAACATAGGAGCTAATTCGTATATGAGTGCATCAGAAACGTCTTCCAGAAATGCCGTAGTAAGTACATCATTGGGCCATTGTAATTCAGCAGCCACAGTCTTGAACTCTATAGCATAATCAGCAACTCGGCGGTTGTCCTGAGTTATATGCCACAATGTCCTGGCAGCACCAGTTGCCCGCCGAGCAGGATCAAAAGTGCACCTAAGATCCACCATAAATTCTGTATAATTATACACAATGGGTTTCTTTAGTTCCCATAATGGTGTTGCCTATAGCAGAGCCTTTTCGGTTAGGTGGTTTATTACATAACCCACCTTGGCTCTATCCGTGGGGCACATCCCTGGATTCAGTTCGAACATGATGTTGATTTGGGTAATAAACCCTCTACAAGAACCAGAACTCCCATTAAAGCATATGGGTGTTTTTAGATTCACATGAGATACTGCAGTAGCAACCAGGGAAGAAACAGACACCGCTTGAGAGGCCAAGTTAATCGCAGGGGAAGGAGGCAGAGAGGCTTTACTGGACTGATTCATGAGTGAACCCAAAACCTGAGCAAACTGGTCCATGCGATGGTCCTACTCCTCGTGTTTTGTGATAATCTCACCAAGTCTAGACATAAGTACATTTAGATCTGTCGGATCCATGTTTGGCCCTGACGTAATGTAACGGGCTGTCGAGATTTATATTCAATTAAGAAACTTATACGAGATACAAATATCAGTCGTTTATATTTCCTAAAAATTCTCTTAAATTCTTTTAATTGTATGTGTTTTGCTTTGAAGAATATAATAATCAATAACCGGATAAAAACATATATATATTTATTACGTATACAAAAAAGTTTAAAATCTTGATTTATAAACAACCATAACATCCATCAGCACATGGATTACTAGCTTCCCAAAATATGGATCTCCTTTTAGTAACTGCATATATGATTAATATCATTTACTTTATCAGTTAGTAACTATACACAAATGGTTAATAAACATTTCTGCTTAACGGAAACAATTAACATGTATTTCCCAGCAAACCAATGTTTCACAAGCTAGATCTTGTAGAGATATATGTATCTCTCTATGCTACGTGGATCAACAAAAGATGAGCTATCACTTATTCTATTTCTAGAATGATAAGTAATAAAAACTTATTTAGTGAATCCTCCCCTAATAGAGAATTAAGCTTCTAATCTTCTGCTTTTTATATTGTAGTTATACAATTCCTTTCTTATTAATTTTAATCACAGTAACTTCCAATTTCAACATATACATATACTATTGCAACAAATACTTTAGGATAAACTCCTTATATCCGATTCTTCTTCATATCTCTATCTGCAGATTTAGAAATATTTTGAAGACTCTGGATTTAACAGTGCTTGAGATATCTCAATCTATTTCATTGCAAAGTAACATATATATATTTCTTACATTAATCCCTTAATTTTGCTTTCTCATACATTACCTGTCCAAGATCTGGTCTGTAATTACAGCCTTTGAATATATTGTTTTTGCAATATGTGAAAATTATCAATGTCAGATATTCAATGCATGGGAGTTAGAGGTGTGGTCCTAATTAAGTGATATGTAATTTCCTGAATGCATTGTGTGTTGGAATGATCTGAATCTTTGAATCAATACATTATTGTGTCCTGGGATGATCTGCCTGAATACAATGAACAGTATATCCAGTTATAGTCAATTTGACGTCACTGAAAATCTACCCCTTAATTTAAATATTGCTTTCTCTATATTAATTCTTAAATATAATATTTACTATACCTCAAGAGGGCAGTGTTGCTTTTCAAATTAATTTCACAATTTAATTTTAATATCCCTTATCTCAGGTCAGAGGTCAATTCCACTATCTTGGTTTGAACAAAGAATAACTATGGTTATTCCAGACAGTACGTCTCGGGTTGTCAAAATTAAATTTAAATCTCCACTCCTTTTGCTCATTCAAAAATTTTAAAATACTTCTATATTTAAATAGCTTATTCTATTCTTCAATAATTATACTGTTTACCAGTTCTACACTCTACAAAATATATATATATTGGAGCATAGAAACATAGAAAAATGTCGGCAGATAAGAACCTTTCGGCCCATCTAGTCTGCCCAATTACATGGATACTTAACCTGGATTTATCTTTTGTTTAGCATCTATTCTTACTGTGAATATATTGATTATAAAAATATATTTTGTGAATATTTTTATACACTTGCATAGAGATTTTAAATTTGTTCCTATACCGAAAAAGAAAAATATCTTTAATTCAAGGACTTGTTAAAACAAACCAATAAATTTAAATATGACATGTCTGGCACTTTTTTTTTTTGAGAAAGGATTTTACCAGGAAGGATACATTAAGATTTCTCTTGTTTTCAAGTATGTCCTGGGTGGCGAGCATGTACCATTAGGTGTCTTGCCAAGGACACTTACTGGAGAGGTTGCTCGCTGGGATTGAACCCATGACTGCACAGGCTCTCTCCATGCAGAGCAGTGACATAACCTCTACTCCACCCAGCCACTTAGCTCAGCATTATATCAAATAAAGACATTTTATCGTCTACAGCATCATGTCTGGCACTTATAGAAACCCCCATAACTCTTATGGTTCACCTAGCCATGAACTATTAAAAAAAATCTGTCCATTTCTAAAACTAGACGAAAATTTAAAAAGAAAAGACTTTACATTAAAACAAGATGGCTACAGGCATCCATTTTAATTTCCCATTATAATATACCCGACAGGGCGCTATGGCGCTCATCTATTAACAGTGTAGTTCGGATCCTTATGGACAGACCAACCTGGTACTTGACTTGTCAGGATTCAGACTGTGATTGATGCAGCAGGTGCGGTAGTGAGCCCAAGATGCAGTGAGGCAGGTTTGGAGAATAAACATAGTTTATTAGATATTAAACACCAGAACATAAAGATACAAGAGATCTGAACTGGACAATAGAGGAGACTGGGCACAAAGGGGAATAGCTATAGGACGAGGAGAGGAGATGCAGGAAAAGGAGGTTGAGGCCAAAGGGATGGCTGAGAGTAGTGGGAAGGGAGGTTAGGGAGAACTGAATATGAGAGCAGTTAGAAAGCAGGAGAAATGAGGGATAGCAAGGAGACTAAGATGGAGCAAGGAGACTTCTACTGGAGAAGTGAGCAGAAAGAGACACAAAGGGAACTTAATACAGGGGACAGACAATAATACAGATAACACGGAACAGATATATAATCAATGGTATCAGGCAGGGGGCAGGCAATAGAATGGTCGTGGCAAAGCGGGGGTCCAGGCAAGGCGACAATCCGGGTAGTCCAAGTCCATATGCAGGGGTCTGATAACCAGGGGTTCAAGATGGGAGATCAGGGAGCAAAGGGGGGTACCGGTAATATGGTAAATGTCCAGGTAAATAAACAGGGTTCTCAGGAAAGACTTTGAAACAGGAATTCAGGAATCAGTTCTGCACTGCTATACAGTCTGGGACTTCAATGTGGAAGTGTCCAGAGGGAGGGTGTAGCTTCCTTAAATCAAGGCCTCAATTAGCAAGGATGCAGATCAGGTGAGGCTGAAGGCAAGTCTGAGACACCAGGAACTTGCAATGTTCAGTATTGCAGGTTAGAAAGGGGGCGCCAGAGGGTCAGGGGGTAAAGGTCCTGACATGACTTGATAGCAGCTACCACTGCCACATCTAACACTCCCAGCCAGGGAGGTGAGGTATAAACCTAGATACCACTCAGCAGCAGGTGATTTCGAGACCAAATGACTGCAGAGTGAAAGCAAGTTAACTATACACATATCAGGACATTATAGTAAGACAGAAACAGAACTAGGTTCAGAAAAAGCACAGGCAATGGTACGTTCTGCGTTTACACCAGAGAGCACTCTCTTATGTTTGTGTTCAACAACGTATAAAACATGCAAAGTCAATCCAGCAAGTTGCAGGGCAGGCCTACAATGTGAGGTGGTACAAAATGAAATATATATATATGCTTTGAATCAGACCGTTGCCATGCGGGTTGGATTGATACAGCAACCTGCAGGACAGACCCACAATCAGAAACCTTGCAATATACTTTGTGCATGTGCTCAGAACCCGGCGGTTGACAAGAAGGTTTAATGGATTCAGCAGCCTGCAGGGCAGACCCACAATCAGAGATCATGCACCAATAATCAGCACAACCACTTTAGCCAAAGCAGAGTAAGACAAACAACAATAAAGTGCAAGAGCTTGAGAATAGTCAATTTCAGTCCGGGTTCGATACACAATCAGGGTCCTCGTACAAACAGATAATTGGCAACTAAATAGATAGAGACACTAAACGATAAGCAGGCGATGCGGGAATACTCCACGTCAGGGCAACGAGCAGATACTCGAGACTCGGGACCCAACGGCTCCGTGTGACCATGCCAGGCCCTGCCCCCTGAGACGCTGATCCGCCAGTCTGAAGGAAGCCAGTCCGACGTGAGACCCTGGCCACAGAGGTGAGTATAGGGAGAGAGGGGGCTTAAAGGACCATAACGTACATAGCACGTCCTTGGTCCTTAATAGGGATGAGCATTCAGTTCTGATCTGTTCGGAGTTCGAATCAAACATCGGCTGTTCGAAAGTTCGCAAACTTCGAACTTATTGGGACGTTCGCCAAAAGTTGGATTTTTTTTAAAAAAAAAGTATAAAAAATGCTTAACAAATACTAAAAAATCTAGAAATAAAGAGACTCTTTACTGCAGAATATTATAAGCAACGGTTTATTAGATATTGAATTAAAACGGGAATATTTTTAGCATTGAAGCCTATGGGATAAAACATTCTTGTTACTAAAACAGCCTGCCGGGGGCCTCCCAAGGATCCCCTTGAATAGCATGCGGCCTCCGGATGACAGAGCTGCGACTGTGTGGGCTAGCCGCCCGGGTGCATGTGGCAGAGACAGGCGGCGCAGGGTGGGAGCCACTGTACCTGTAGCCACGGCAGATCCCCCCCCACAACCAGGATCCAGGGAGCCCCCACTGACCACCAGGCTAAGGTAAGGCGACACATTTCTAAATAACATAAAATCCGAGGACATTTTTAACTGTCCCCGGGAACATAAAATAAAACTTTTTTTTTCTTTCTCTACCTGACTGAATGTATTTAATTATATATATTAGATACATTCAGCCAGGTAGAGGGGGTGGCATGTGGGCTGCGTGGGGTCTCAGGCAGTGGGGGTTTTTTGTGTGTATATTTTTAGCAAATTTATAGGGGAAGGTAAGGGCAGGTATGATATATATATATAGATAAGATATATATCTATTGCAGTGCTCACTCCCAGAGGAGCCGCTTCAAGACCTTCTCCAACCGCTGATCATGTTCTTCCAAAGTCTTCCCGAACACAATAATATCATCTAGCTATACCAACACCTCTATCAAGTTCAGATCTCCGACTATCTTCTCCATTAACCGTTGGAACGTGGCTGGGGCCTCCGTGAGGCCTTGAGGCATTCTGTTGAACTCAAAGAACCCCAGTGGGCTGATGAATGCCGTCTTCTCATTGTATTCAGGATGCATTGGTATCTGATGGTACCCACTTCGTAGGTCTAGTACACTAAACCATTTTGCTCCAGACAAACACTGTAGGGCATCTTGTATCCGAGGAGTAGCATATTGATCAGGAATGGTCCTCTGATTTAATATGCGATAGTCTATACATAAACGGATAGAACCGTTCTTCTTTCGAACCATCACTATGGGAGAGGCATAAGGACTCCTGGACTCTTGAATCACCTTAGTCCTCTGTAGTTCATTTAGTTGTTCTCGTAGATCATCCAAGTCTCCCAGCGGAACTCGTCTTGACCTTTCCCAAAACGGCTTATCCTCTTGTAGTTGAATGCAATGTTCAGTACTTTTAGCGCATCCCATGTCGAACTCATCCTTCGAGAACAAGTCCTTCCATTTTAGAATCTGGGACTGAAGTCGTTTCTTCCATTCATGCGAGATGGGAGCGTCTTTAGGATAGAACCGTTCAGCTGGAATCTCTTTGTTCACTCCCCCTCCTAAATCAGGAGGGGAGAGAGGTGTAACAGAAGCCACTTGTCCTAGGGGCATTCTTGCTTTTAGGACCACTGGAGAATCAGATACATTACATACACTGACGTAAATTCTTCCTCTTGCCCGTTGTAAAGCTCTTGTGGAGATTATCTCAGGGATTACTTCCACTCCGGCCTCACTCTCGCGACTGGGATCAGTTTCCAGTACCACATAAGGACCCGGTTGTGATCCGTTCAACTTGACTGAAGCCCGGAAACTCGCCACTTCTCCTGATTCCTCCCAATCTCCACAGACGCCCCACTTCAGCCGGTGCCCTCTGTTCTTCGACCATTCGTTGATAGACTGGACGTAACATCAGATGCACTCCTCTTGTAGAACCTTCTTCCATTACTATGGGACTCAGAAGACGCCTCACCAGATCAGTATTCGTCCCCACTATCACAGAACTTCTGTTGGCTCCCGAAGGGTGAGGACACACAATGGCTAATGCATCACAACCTACAGACTGTCCGACGACTTCGGATCCGACTTCTTTTTTTTTCTTCAAAATTTTTATTTTTGAAAATAAGTCAGCAGTACAACATATAGAAATAAAAAATAATAGTAAGAGCCAGCCAGTGTCAAAGGTAACAAGGATAAGGGGGAGAGGGAAGGGCACTCAGACGTAGGTAAGTTACCAGGGAGGTGATCCAGTCAGCAGACAAGCGTGGGGTGGGACATCTTGGAAGAAGGGAGAAGAGAGAAAAGAAAAAAAAAGGGGGGGATGTGGGGGACTGCCCGGAAAAAGGTGGCAGTCCTGGCTCGCTCCAGTAACCCTGTGGGGAAACTGAAGGCCACGGAAAAGGCCACATGGCCGGGTGTCCTGGGGCCAGAGGAAGCAGTCCGAGCCATGGTACCCGCTCCAATGGCTCACCCAGAGCAACCCATCATCCCGCACACAAAAAAAGGGGGGCCAGATGCCCGAACCACCGCGCTAAATCACATCTTAGGTAAATCAGAGTCTGTTATAGAGTGTCCAGAGGTGGGGGAGAAAATAAATCTGCAGGAATCCTCAAAAAGGTGTGTGTTTGTGTGGGGGGATGTCAGCAGGAGATAACATCGGGGGGGGCAAACACTTCTTTTAGGGGGGATGGAAAACAGCCATGCAGGGGAAACATCGGCAGCCAAGGATCCATAAGTACGGCAGTCCAGCTCAGCCAGTGTCCAAGAAAAAAATAGGACACACGGTCCCCTCACTTCCAACCTCTATGAGCCAAATCAAAGGCGGCAGAGGTAATGAGTAGACCCGGGAAGCAGGACCCACGACCTTCCTGAAGACGTCCGGAGCGAAACGATCCCGCCATCCACACAGCCCCCAGGTTTCCCTGGACCCAGGACCACCAGGCGCCTCCAAATCCTGATCCATCTCAGGAAGCAGCTGGGCCGATGTCAGCAACAAGAAGGGAGAGCCATCCGTCGTCACCCACTCCACAGGACCCTCCATGATCCCGCAATCCTCCTGGGCTGCTCCATCCGGGAGGCGACAGACAGCAGGCAGGCAGGACACCATCTGCACATGGAGCACCCCAGTCGGTTCGCCTCGGCCAGTCTGCCGCAACACGGCCTCAGGAACGCTGCTCCCCGGTCTCGACAAATCTTCACTCTGCTCGGCCAAGCAGGTAAGCTCACCGCACTCGTGCAGAGGGCCCACAGTCACACTTCCGGACAGGGCAGCTACCTCCCAGCAGAGCCGCATGTCAGCTATAAAGCGGTGGACATCACCGCGTGTGAACGGCTGCTCCCCCTCCTCCAGCAACCAAACCAGGCATCTATCGAG
This sequence comes from Leptobrachium leishanense, assembly GCA_009667805.1. Taxonomy (NCBI): domain Eukaryota; kingdom Metazoa; phylum Chordata; class Amphibia; order Anura; family Megophryidae; genus Leptobrachium; species Leptobrachium leishanense. The sequence goes on along the minus strand of CM019073.1, from coordinate 73,477,322 downwards.
GCGATCCATCCGGGCCCCACCGCTCCAATATAGCACTGCAAAGAAGGCCTCAAATATGGCCACCCAGGGTAGGCCTCAAAAAGAAGCTGAAGACAGGAAAGCGCCCAAAACCGCTCCGAGAGGGCACAGGAGGAACCGGGCACAGGTCCTCGGGTCTCCTAACACAATTCTCTCCTTATAGAGCTCAACAGTCGAAGGTAGGTCGCAAGGGTCATCAAATATGAGGAAAGTCTCACGGAGCTCAGCAAAACACGACCTTCCTTGTCAATAGTCAGCTCCGCCTCGGATCCGATTTCTAACTTCACCTGTAGATATCCATCATAGGGGAGTTTCTCAGTTCCAATGCCCCAGATCTCAGGGTGTCAGGCACGCTCACGTACCTGAGGGTGGACGAACGATTAGCCCTAAGTGAAAACAGGAGCCTCGAGTACGTAGAAGAGAAACCAGTCCTTGTAGTGGCTGGGTTAACACAAATAATGAGGGCTGCCCTGTCTTCAGGCCAACACCAACCAAGGGTACGTAACGGCAGTGCCGGTAAAGCAAGATAGAGTCACAATGCGGTACCAGTCCTTATAGTGGCTGGGTTTCGCACAAACAGGAGGTGAACCTATAAGGCAGGGACACAAGGAGGACAGGAACCAGTCCTTAGAGTGGCTGGTGTAAACGCTGGTAAGCCAGGAACGTATATCAGAAAGCAATAGGGTATAGGCGAAAACAGAGTCGAGTAACAAGCCGGGTCAAGGGGTATAGAGGTACACAAGTCGAGAGAGATAGCCAGGTCATACACAGTAAGTCAAATTGAGTGAAAGAAACGAGCACTTAAGGGTCAGACAGGCAAAACCACGAAAGGGCACTGAGGAATGGGAAAAGCAAGTTTAAATCTGGTGCCTTGCCTGCTGATTGGTCCTTCGCGGTCACATGGAGATTGGTGACGTCGCGCCGCCGGGAGGGCTAAATCCGAACTGCCGGCGGCGCGCGCGCCTACTGCGCGCACACAGGACTCGGAGAGGACGCCGACCCCGGAGCCGGGAAGAAGGATGCCGGGTCGGCGGCCCGGCGGGACGCCGAGCCGGCGGCGCCCGCCGAGCCCTGACAGCACCCCCGCCTTGAGGAACGCCCACCGGGCGGCTGGGAGCCGGGCGATCGGGAAAACGACGATGAAAGGCGGAGACCAATCGAGGAGCATGAACGTCACGTGACGAAACCCATGTGCGATCCGCGGGACCATAGCCAGTCCAATGAACCAAATACTGCAACCGATTGCGGACATAACGGGAATCCAAGATGGACTCAATTTCATACTCGGAGTCCCATCAACCACCACAGGGGGAGGAGGGGAGTCAGGGCGAGTAAAACGGTTGCAGGAGAGCGGCTTCAATAAAGAGACATGAAAGGAGTTGGGAATACGCAAAGAGACAGGCAATTGCAGTGCGTATACTACGGGATTGATACATCGGAGTATTTATACGGACCGATAAAACGAGGCGCGAATTTCATAGACGGGACCTTCAGACGAATGTGGCGTGTGCTGAGCCAAACCCTGTCACCCACATGGTACACTGGTGGAGGTCTGCGCCTCCGATCAGCCGCCCGCTTCTGGCTCAAGGAAGCGGATTCTAGATTCAACCTGGTCTTCTCCCAAATAACCCGGAGCTTATCTAGGTGTTCCTCCAGGGCAGGAATGTTCTGGGGGAGAACGAGGATGGAAAAATAGTGGGATGCATACCCGTGACTATTTCGAAAGGAGAAAATTTTGTCGACTGTGATGTGGCGTTGTTATACGCAAATTCTGCCCATGGTAACAGAGTAACCCAATCATCCTGTGCGTCAGAAATAAAACACCTTAAATAAGTCTCAAGCGTTTGGTTGGTTCTTTCGGCTAAACCGTTCGTTTGCGGGTGATACGCGGACGAAAAGGACAGTTTGACGCCCAACTGGTGACAGAAGCCTCTCCAGAACTTAGAGATAAACTGAGAACCCCGATCCGAGACGAGAACATTAGGAACACCATGTAGTCTGAATATTTCTTTGGTGAAAATCTGTACTAGCTCGCTGGAGGAGGGGAGCTTCTTTAACGGAATAAAATGTGCCATTTTAGAGAAGCGATCGACAACCACAAAAATCACAGTATGACCAAGTGAAGGGGTTAGTTCCACTAGGAAGTCCATAGCTAAATGAGACCAAGGGCGCTCAGGGATCGGTAGGGGTTGGAGGAGGCCAGCAGGACAAAGGCGGGAGGATTTGGAACGGGTACAAACAAAACAGGTGGTTACGTAATCTTTTACATCCTTAGTAAGTGTCGGCCACCAAAGGTGTCGTTTAATCAAGTCAAGAGTTTTATTTACCCCAAAATGTCCAGCGAATTTGGATTCGTGAAAGAGCTGTAAAGCAGTGGGTACCTCTACAGAAGGAACGAATAGCTTATTCTGTGGTTTAGACGGGGGAGCCAGAGCCTGTTTAGAGAGTAAGAGGTTCCAGAAAGGAGACTCGACTCGTGTACTCAGAGAGGCTAAAATTTTCCTTTCGGGAACTATGGACACAGGTACAGACACTGGAGTTGCTAGGGGTTCATATTGTCTGGAGAGTGCGTCGGCCTTAACATTTTTAGACCCGGGTCTGTACGTAATGAGGAAGTCAAATCTGGTGAGAAAAAGGGCCCATCGAGCTTGTCTAGGGTTCAACCTTTTAGCCTCGGACAGGTAAATCAAATTTTTGTGGTCAGTGAGAATGGAAAACGGACAGGTGGAGCCCTCCAAGAGATGGCGCCATTCTTTTAAGGCCAAAATAATGGCTAACAATTCCCTGTCCCCAATGTCATAACGGGCCTCGGTAGGGGACAATTTCCTAGAATAAAAACCACAGGGTTGCATAGGCTTGTCATCAGCTGGACGTTGGGACAAGACGGCTCCTACCCCCGTTTCTGATGCGTCAACCTCTAAAACGAAGGGTCTATTGGGATCAGGGTGGTGTAGAATGGGAGCAGTGGAAAAGGCCTCCTTTAACCGTTCGAAAGCCTCCAGGGCACTGGAGGACCAATTCTGAGTGTCACCTCCCTTTCTCGTCAATGCTGTAATGGGTGCAATAATGGACGAAAAGCCCTTGATAAACCGTCTATAGTAATTAGAGAAGCCAATAAACCTTTGAATGGCCTTGGGAAGAGGCCAGTGACTGATGGCCTCCAGTTTTTTGGGATCCATCATGAAACCAGAGGAGGATATAACATAACCCAAAAACTGTACCTGTTGGACATCGAATAGGCATTTTTCTAGCTTGCAGTAGAGGCCGTTGGCCAAGAGCTTAGATAAGACGAGTCGTACATGTACGTGGTGGGTGTTCAGATCAGGGGAATGTATTAACACATCATCAAGGTAAACCACGACAAAACAAGGGGTGTACTCTCGTAACACATCACTAATAAACGCCTGAAACACTGCTGGAGCGTTACATAAACCGAAGGGCATAACCAAGTACTCGTAATGCCCTAACCTGGTGTTAAACACAGTCTTCCACTCATCCCCGTGTTTGATTCTTATTAAATTGTACGCTCCTCTGAGATCCAGTTTCGAAAAGATTTTGGAATGTTTCAGGCGGTCAAACAGCTCGGGGATGAGTGGAATGGGGTAGGCATTTTTAACGGTGATCTTGTTCAACCCTCGAAAATCGATACAGGGTCTAAGATCACCCTCCTTTTTCTGCACAAAGAAAAACCCTGCCCCAGCGGGTGAGGAGGAAGGACGAATAAACCTTTTTTAAGGGAATCTTTAATGTACTCCTCCAAAACCTTATGTTCTTTCACGGACAAAGGATAGACAGCCCCTTTAGGAGGCATGGTACCAGGAAGAAGGTCGATGGCACAATCGTAAGAACGATGGGGGGGTAATCTATCGGCCTCTCTTTTGTCAAACACAGGTGCCAAGTCCGAGTAGGGGACAGGAATGGAAGTCGTCAGAGGAGGGGCCGTGGGCAAATTCAAGACATTAATGGATAGTGGAATCTCAATACAAGAAGCCATACAATCATTATCCCACTTCGCGATCTGACGAGCTCGCCAGTCAATAACAGGGTTATGGCGGGTTAACCAGGGGTAACCCAGTACGATAGGATAGGAAGGGGACGAAATAGCATGGAAGAACATACTTTCTTTATGACACAGTCCTATCCCAACAGTAATATTGCGAGATTCAAACAAAACAAAAGGGTTTCGAGAGGTCTGCCATCGATGGCCTGTACAAGTAATGGGGTTTCTTTTTCAACCAGGGGTATGGCATGTTTGCGAGCAAAATTTATGTCAATAAAGTTATCGGCAGCACCAGAGTCTACTAAGGCATAGAGTTGTACCGGGTTACGGGAACTCTCCCAGGATAGAGTAACCGGAACCCGGAGTCTATTTTCCAGTTTGGGGGACGAAGGAAAAGCGCCTAAGAGCTGTCCCCTAGAGGCACTTAGGCATGAGAGTTTCCCGCTGGACCCTGGGGGCGTTTGGAACAGCCCTTAAGGAAATGACCCCCCAAACGGGGGGAAAATGAGACTCGGGAAGCAAAGGTACAGAAAACCGGGGAGGCTGCCTAACCGGTGGTCTTTTAGACCTCTCCTTAGTAAGTCGACGATGGCGAAGGCGTTCATCGATAAAGGACAGGTAAGTAATCAAGTCTTCCAGGTCCCCTGGGAGATCTCTGGCCGCTATCTCATCTTGCAACTCATCGTTCAGGCCCTCAGAAAACACGGCTATCAAAGCCTCATTGTTCCAGTTCAATTCAGAAGCCAATGATCTAAACTCCAGAGCATATTCACCCAGTGATTTCGCACCCTGGCGCAAGCGTAACAAGGATTTTGCGGCATTGGTTTTACGCCCGGGGAGGGTCAAACACCCTACGAAAGGCCGACATAAAGTCACGATAATTATAGACAATCGGTTTATCGGTATCCCAAAGAGGGTTAGCCCAACTCAACGCTTTGTCGGTAAGATGGTTGATGACAAAAGCGATTTTGGCACGATCTGTAGGGTAAGACCACGGGGTTAATTCGAAATGAATGGAAATCTGGTTCAGAAAACCTCGACAGGCGGTAGGATCGCCCCCATAACGTACTGGAGGTAGCAAGTTAGGGTACGAGGTGGGCACAGAGAACGGTTCGGAAGGGAGAGGATTCACGGGAGGGGAAACCTCTACCTGAGTAGGGGCGGTACGGGTGAGCAGCGTTTGGAGGGCCTGGGCGAACTGATCAAGACGGTGATCTTGCTCCTCCAAACGGCTTTCTAGACCAGAGAATTGCTGAGCGGTCCCTGCAAGGTCCATGGCCCTTTCGTGATGTCAGGCACGCTCACGTACCTGAGGGTGGACGAACGGTTAGCCCTAAGTGAAAACAGGAGCCTCGAGTACGTAGAAGAGAAACCAGTCCTTGTAGTGGCTGGGTTAACACAAATAATGAGGGCTGCCCTGTCTTCAGGCCAACACCAACCAAGGGTACGTAACGGCAGTGCCGGTAAAGCAAGATAGAGTCACAATGCGGTACCAGTCCTTATAGTGGCTGGGTTTCGCACAAACAGGAGGTGAACCTATAAGGCAGGGACACAAGGAGGACAGGAACCAGTCCTTAGAGTGGCTGGTGTAAACGCTGGTAAGCCAGGAACGTATATCAGAAAGCAATAGGGTATAGGCGAAAACAGAGTCGAGTAACAAGCCGGGTCAAGGGGTATAGAGGTACACAAGTCGAGAGAGATAGCCAGGTCATACACAGTAAGTCAAATTGAGTGAAAGAAACGAGCACTTAAGGGTCAGACAGGCAAAACCACGAAAGGGCACTGAGGAATGGGAAAAGCAAGTTTAAATCTGGTGCCTTGCCTGCTGATTGGTCCTTCGCGGTCACATGGAGATTGGTGACGTCGCGCCGCCGGGAGGGCTAAATCCGGAACTGCCGGCGGCGCGCGCGCCTACTGCACGCACACAGGACTCGGAGAGGACGCCGACCCCGGAGCCGGGAAGAAGGATGCCGGGTCGGCGGCCCGGCGGGACGCCGAGCCGGCGGCGCCCGCCGAGCCCTGACACAGGGTCCTTTAATTCCTTTAAAGGTATGTGCTCTAAGTGCTTTTCGTAGAAGTCTTGATAGATCTACGTCACTTGAGCACCTGAGTCTAACAGAGCTTTAGTGTAGACTCCCTCTACTTGGATTGGAACGATGGGAGAATGACCTATCAGCTGGTCAGGAAACTTGTTCGTAGCCACAGGAGGTATAGGCCCAGTTCGTTGCACTCTAACCCTCTTCCTGACCCGTTGAGGTCTTGGGTGTGCATTGCTTTCCCGCGACATAGGACCGGATACTAAGGGAGTAACTCTTTCAGTCCTGGCAGACACAGCATTTGGCATGGATCTTGGCCCTCTCGGCCTTTCATTTCGGACTTGAAAATTGGAGCGGTTTTCGACAGGGCGGTTTGCTCCCTCGCTAGGGCCCTCTGGAGTTTCCCGCTTGCAAGGTGGACAACAGTTTCTCCACGGCCTTCAGGAGTTCTTCGACTGGTTTCTTTCGGCCCTCCCTTTTGGGCACTGAGCCCTGAAATGGCCGATTTCCCTGCAGCCAAAACATTTCTTTTTTGAGAGTGTGGGCATATTCTCTTCTTGCGGCTCACTTGGAGACCGCCTGTTGGAGGCTACAGCAACCCCCTCAGTTCTGGTGTCCTTAGCCGACAGCAATGTCATCAACTCTATCATTTGCGACATCTGAGTTTTCAAAGCCAGCACTTCGGTCTGTATGTCCGCTACACAGAGAGTTCCTACTTCTGCGGTGAAAACTGTGTGTGAAGCATTAGCAACCCTTTTTGCCTTAATTAAAGCCTCTTCTTCTCGGATAGCTTTCACCAATTTGGAATAGGTCAGTCTCTTGCTCTGGTATCTAGTCTGAAATTTCAACATTATGGGATCCAGTTGGAGTGCTCCTTTGAAAACTTGATCCATCAAAGCTTTGCTTGCATGACTCGGTTCCATGCCTCCTTTTAGAATAACCTGATGGATGATTTTATCCAGCCGCCAGACATAGGTGGACAATTCTTCTCCTTCCTTTTGATAGGTGTGAGAGAACCTGTGGATAAGCTCGGCACAATCCTCCACTCCTCCGAAAATTTCCTGTAAAGCTTCTAGATACTCAGCAACAGTGCAGCCTGGCTTGTCTCTTTTCAGATTTCGGACGACATCTGAAGCAAGAGCCCTTAAGCTCTCGATCAACCTTTGTCTCTTCACGGTGTTAGCAACTTCCCATTCTTCCACAGCTTGCACTGCCTGATCTATCCAAGAGTCAAAGTCCTCTTCTCCAGCTGGCACAGGGACCTTACCAGAACAGAACCCCAACTTGCGATATCCATAATTGGCAGACACGGCTGAGTTTTGGGCCAACGTTTCCACCAGCTTTCCCATAGTAGTAAAGAATGTAGCAGGAGGGAACCCTGTAGTTAGGGTAGAAGTAGTATCTGGTACCCTGTGACTTGACATTGTCGGGCTAGCCACGGGAACGTTTGCGGGATCACCACGTGATGAGCTGGGTTGGACCAGTCGAACTTCCACATCGTCGGCCAGCTTCACACTTGCCAGCTTCACACTGGAACATCCTTTCTCCACTCAAAAAGAACATATGTGTGAGAAGTCTCTGGGTTCGCCTTAATGTCCAGTATCGCCCCCCTATGATCTGGTGTCAGCGTGGCCACGGGCCGGCGAATTTGGTCTTCGGCCCAAGTGTCTGCGGGAATGTCCATAACTACACTTAACCCTATCTGGCTATTTTGCTCCTTACACCATTTGGCAGCAGTGTCTGGATCCATAATTAACCCTTTAATTGCGGTATCCACAGAGACTGGTATCCCAGAACGAGCCCCCACGTGTAGCGCTCACTCCCGGAGGAGCCACTGAATAAACCTCGGGTTAGTCTCACCGCACTAGGAAATAACTATACACCAGCACTGTTGTGGATTTTTATGTATTATATTCTTTACTGATCCCAATAAAGCAGCATATATTACGCATATACGGTATTTGAGTAACAAGAATTCGTAACGCGGGAAAAACAAGCGGCGGCAAAAGAAACGGTTAACCCGCTCAGTTCTGGAGTGTAAGTCCCTTGAATAATAGCTCAAAAATGTGTATGTGTGTTGTCTCGGGTATTCAACTGGCCAGTGAATAAAACAAACAATCTTCGACTAGTCACCGTTGGGGCCCTGTGGATTTAAACAATATTGCAGCGTGCGTTTCTTATTTTGGAACTGCGGCCTGGGAGGCCTCTCACCCATCCGATGAACAAGACTGTCCAACACCCGATGCCTCAATCAAAGGATCTTCTCTGCGGTACACTGGGACTACGTGCCACTGAATCTGCTCCCTGCTTGCCAAATCTCCGCAACTGGAACAACGATCCACCGCCTGCACTCCCAATTGATCAGCGCGGTCTCCTAACTCGGGGTCCTGCCGGATCTAACTCTTCCTCCAGACCTCTCAGCGCTGCGCAGGTGGGTCTTAACACGGTCACTGTCCCGATCTCCAGCACCAGTAAGACAGCGTCTGTACTCTGGCCTGGTTGCGATCCCTGACCGCTCCAACGTGCGTCCTCTACCTTTCACTGCTCCACTCACTCTGCCTCTCCTTTGCACGAGGCTACTGATCTCTTTCCTCTTCCTATCCCACCTCCTTCCTGTCCTCACGCAAAGGTTGATGGTAGTTGTAGTTAAGTTTTGTCCAGCATATTCCACAATGTCTCTGTCTCCCTCTGGTGGCAGCAATAGTTCACTGCACCAGAATACAGTGTTTTTAAAGCAGCGCTACACTATATTCTTATAAATATATATATCCAGACTTGTATTACACACACATTTTGGCAACTAATTGCCCCCCCATTTGGCTGATCCCTCCAGAAGAAATGTTGAACCCGATAGAGCAGAGAATAATATATATATTCTCTACTCTGTCGGGTTCAACATTTCTTCTGGAGGGATCAGCCAAATGGGGGGCGCATTTAGTTGAGATTGTCCACATGTCACCCCCCATGTGCGTATGTGTATATATGGTCTGAGGTCTGTGGGTGTATATAAATATATATATATATCTGTGTGTTGATATATACATATATATAAGTCTGCGTGTTGATATATACGTATATGTCTGTGTGTGGTATTATCAATGCATCCCTACTCTATACACAGCGCTCCGTGTCCCTATAATATATATGATCAGGGGTTACCTTTTTTATATTTTTATACTATTCCTATTAAATTAACAGTAGTTTTTGATGTATTTTATTCAGTAGAAACTTTGTTTTGCCTATATAACATGTGCTTTGTGAAAATAAAACGGTTTTGTGTGTACATTTTAATTTAGTTAGTGGATTCCTGTCCAGTGCGGTGAGAAGCAAACGTAATGCAGTGTAGACATGCTGCGAGGCGCAGCGGAGTGAAGTCAAGCCTGCAAAATGTTTGCTTCTCTTCGCTACGCTATGCGTCGCTACACACTCAGTGTGTCTCAGCCTTTATTCACGCATCGCTGTCACGGGCTGGGCCTAGCATGGTGTGAAGGAGTATGAGTGTGAGCCCAGGATCCAGTAATATAGCAGCAGAAGACAGGTTACAGGCAGGTTACAGGGTTTATTTGTTACTACAAATAAACAAACAGAACTGAATAAACAACTGATACAGAGAACATGAATAGCAGGGGGAAAATGGGGCAAAGGAGGATACCGGTTATGAATGTCTTTGGTTCAAAGGGGGTTCCAGACAAGGATCTCAGGAGTTCAAGGAAGCAGGTCTGCACTAGGCAAGGCTGGGAACTTCAATGAGGAAGCCTAGAGTAAGGGGCATAGCTTCCTCATATACAGGGTTGATTAGGGAGGATGAAGGGCAGGTGAGGTTCCAGGTCCATCATGCAAATCAAAGTCCAGGAAAGCATATGGAGACAAAAGTCCCGGAACCTGCACATGGCAATGCAGGACATGGCAAAAAGGAGAACAAAGGGGGCGCCAGAGGGTCTGGGGGTTCGGACCGTGACAGCACCCCCCCGACAAGGGGCAACCTTCGGGTGCCCCAGATGTGGCTGAAGACTGGCAGGTGCAACGTTCATAAACACAAGACGAAACCCAGAAAGTTCTAAGAATCAGGGATCAGTGGAATCAGTCTAACTGGAGTCATCAGAATAGATGTCAAGTTTTCTCCAGAGCTCAGGGTAGTGCCTGAGCACTGCCAAGTACTCCTCCCGGACCAACACGCCAGAGGGCATCCTGGTGTAGCCCGTAGGGGCAGGTCCTGAAGTAGGGTACATTTTGCCAGTCCAACTACCCGGATTCTGGAAGTCCTCATAGAGAGCAAAGAGTACAGCCCTTTCAGACTCGGTATCAGGAATAGTGTCACAGGCACAGCTCGGCAGTGACACTTTGGTTGCAGGGCTCGGTGGGGCAGCACCCTTGGCATTGACTGGTGGGGCAGCGCCCTTGGCAAAGCTCAGTGGGGCAGCGCCCTCGGTGATGACCGGTGGGGCAGCGCCCTTGGCACGGCTCGATGGGGCAGCGCCCTTGGCACGGCTCGATGGGGCAGCACCCTCGGCGATGACCGGTGGGGCATCGCCATTGGGACGGCTCGGTGGGGCAGCGCCCTCGTGATGACCGGTGGGGTAGCGCCCTTGGCAAGGCTCGATGGGGCAGTGCCCTCGGCGATGACCGGTGGGGTAGCGCCCTTGGCAAGGCTCGATGGGGCAGCGCCCTCGACGATGACCGGTGGGGTAGCACCCTCGGCAAGGCTCGATGGGGCAGCACCCTCGGCGATGACCGGTGGGGCATCGCCATTGGGACGGCTCGGTGGGGCAGCGCCCTCGTGATGACCGGTGGGGTAGCGCCCTTGGCAAGGCTCGATGGGGCAGTGCCCTCGGCGATGACCGGTGGGGTAGCGCCCTTGGCAAGGCTCGATGGGGCAGCGCCCTCGACGATGACCGGTGGGGTAGCACCCTCGGCAAGGCTCGATGGGGCAGCACCCTCGGCGATGACCGGTGGGGTAGTGCCCTCAGCAATGCTCGATGGGGCAGTGCCCTTGGCAATGACCGTTGGGGCAGCGCCCTCGGCACGGCTCGATGGGGCAGCATCCTTGGCGATGACCAGTGGGGCAGTGCCCTCGGCACGGCTCGATGGGGCATCGCCCTCTGGATGGCTCGGTGGGGCAGTGCCCTCTGCGATGACCGGTGGGGCAGCGCCCTTCGCAATGCTCGATGGGGCAGCACCCTCGACGATGACCGGTGGGGCAGCGCCCTTGACACGGCTCGATGGGGCAGCGCCTTCGGCGATGACCGATGGGGCAGCGCCCCTGGCAAGGTTCGATGGGGCAGCGCCCCTGGCAAGGCTCGGTTCAGTGGCAACCTGGGCGCAGCACGGCTCTGCGGTAACCTGGGTGCAGCACGGCTCTTGGGCAACCTCGGCGCAGCACGGCTCTTTGGCAACCTCGGTGCAGCACGGCTCTTGGGCGACCAGGGTTTCATCCTGCTGCTGGGCAGTGAGCGGCTTGGCCTTACGGTGGCGGCGACGGCCCCGTGGCGGTGACAGTACCGAGGATCCTGCGGGATGCAGGGCAGCGGACTCTGGAGATCCTGTGACGTGCAGGGCAGCGGACTCTGGAGATCCTGCGACGTGCAGGGCAGCGGACTCTGAAGATCCTGCGACGCACAGGGCAGCGGACTCTGGAGATCCTGCGACATGCAGGGCAGCGGACTCTGGAGATCCTGCGAGGTGCAGGGCAGTGGACCCAGAGGAGTCCTTACGCTGCAGGGCAGTGGACACGGAGGAGTCTTTACGCTGCAGGGCATAACGAGGGCCCCTCTCAAGTTCTTTAGCAAGGTTAGAATCACTGCGGGCTCACTGGTTTCTGGCTTCCTCATTCTGTCACGGGCTGGGCCTAGCATGGTGTGCAGGAGTATGAGTGTGAGCCCAGGATGCAGTAATATAGCAGCAGAAGACAGGTTACAGGCAGGTTACAGGGTTTATTTGTTACTACAAATAAACAAACAGAACTGAATAAACAACTGATACAGAGAACATGAATAGCAGGGGGAAAACGGGGCAAAGGAGGATACCGGTTATGAATGTCTTTGGTTCAAAGGGGGTTCCAGACAAGCATCTCAGGAGTTCAAGGAAGCAGGTCTGCACTAGGCAAGGCTGGGAACTTCAATGAGGAAGCCTAGAGTAGGGGGCGTAGCTTCCTCATATACAGGGTTGATTAGGGAGGATGAAGGGCAGGTGAGGTTCCAGGTCCATCATGCAAAGCAAAGTCCAGGAAAGCATATGGAGACAAAAGTCCCAGAACCTGCACATGGCAATGCAGGACATGGCAAAAAGGAGAACAAAGGGGACGCCAGAGGGTCTGGGGGTTCGGACCGTGGCAATCGCTAGCTTACCGAATCAGTTTGTATACTTGTTACTTACCCTGCTTGTTCTGAGGACCCGATCTGTTGCCGACTTTGCCTGCCATTTGACTATTCTCTCTGTGTATTCCCTGCCTGTTCTGTTTGCTTCCTGTTGCTACTGGTGTGCGCCGATTCTCACCATATACAGTAGCGCAGTACAAGTGCCTAAACATTGCTGACCCGGTTTTGTTATAGCTGCTGATGTAACTGAATTAATCAGGGATCTCTTCTACATTACCAAAACCTCCACCACTGCACTGTTCCACAATACCTCAGAGGGGTTACGGTGTGAAGGCACTTGCTGCCACTAAAGGCAAAATATTTGGGTGCACTGCCACTGACGCCTATACCAGATTCATATAATTTAATATTGGACCGCAGGGTCCACCACTGCACTCTACCACAATACCACAGAGGGGTTACGGTGTGAAGGCACTTGCTGCCACCAAAGGTAAAATATTTGGGTGCACTGCCACTGACGCCTATACCAGATTCATATCATTTTACTATTTGACCGCAGGGTCCAACCCTGCACTCTTCCACAATACCACAGAGGGGTTACTTACGATGTGATGGCACTTGCTGCCACCAAAAGCAAAATATTTGGGTGCACTGATGCCTGTTCCAGATTCATATCATTTTAATATTTGACCACAGGGTCCAACCCTTCACTCTTCCACAAAACCACAGAGGAGTTACGGTGTGACAGCACTGTTGCCGACACTAAAGGCCCAATTTTAAAGCACCTATTGTTACTTTCATCCAAAGCCTGCATAAGTTTCACTATAATTTAGCCAAAAAAATCACTAAACTTGTTCTGGGGATCCTAAAATGTCTCCTCTTTTCATACAGGCTGCCGCCCCAAGCAGTTGTTTATGAATAGATTAAGGGAAAACCATTTACCGTAATTTGAAATCTCATTTTTTTGTTTTTAAATGTTTCTATACATCCTACAAATCCGCCACTTCACGGGCAGGTTATGGGGACCTCCTAGGCACGATATTTGAAGGAATTTTCGCTTTTATTCTTAACCTTTATTTCATGGAAAACTCACTGTTCCTTTAAAAACGTTTTTTTTTTTACTTTTTGTCCTTGTTTTCTGTCCCCCAGGGCACTACCCGGACCCCCATACACCTTTTATGGCAAATATCTAGCATATATGCCCTCTTGGAGGGCACTCTAAAAATCGAACGTTCGGGTCCCATTGACTTACATTGAGTTTGGTTCGTGTTCGAGTTCGAACTCGAACTCTTTAAATTGTTCGACTTCGAATGCGAACCGAACACAGGGCGTTCGGCTCATCCCTAGTCCTTAAGGGGAATTTTTCCCAGAATGTACTATGTACACCAGTGGTCCTTAAGGGGTTAATGTAATACCGACTAAAAAGCTGGTGTCCTATTCCAAGGCTGCCATTAAGCAGAGTGCTCGAGCCGTACAGCATAAAAGCTTGGGTGTTCTGTTTATCTTTTTCATGGCTTATTCCATCTGAGACACAAGCTCTGATTCTATTTCATATGTAGCGCCTGCTTACTGTATGTTAACATCTCCTCTCCTATACTTTATATAGGAGAAGTTAATGTGGAACTACTAGATGAAGAACGAACTATTCCAACCAGCTTGTTTAGCACCTGCATCTGACATTATTATCCTGTACTATGTATGTTTGATTGTACTTCCAGCCAGGTCATCATTGCTGCATGTTCCGTTCTGTGTCTTTGTTTTTTGATCCCAAGGTGGATTTGTTTCTGGGAAGGCATAAATAAAGGCCCACCAGCCTACCTCATGACTGAAAAGCGGCATGAGCAGTTATGGTTTGCTACACAGCAGCCAGTGGTTTCATTTTTGGATAGGACTCACCTTCACTAGAGGTGCCTTGACGTTCGGCAGGGAAGCTTACTCTATTAGTGGCCATTAAAAGAAACCACAGCATCTAATTGTGTTTTGTTTCACACGGTGTAATAGGAATAAGCACAGATGACACCTTTTTTTCTTGTTATGTTTTATACATGTAACTATGTAACCTGAGAAGAGATCCTGCAATGGTATGCTGGGACAAGTGAGGAAGGATGAGCCATGATATAGTGATAGACAGGCTCCCCATGCACAGCACTGACCAAGTGCCTACTGCTACTTCAGATGGCGAGGGGAGATAAAGATACAAGTAAAATAATAGTGAGGGGAGGACAGGCAGCCTGGCCAGCACAGATTTGCCCTTAGCTCAGAGGTGGGGGGGCACTAGCCGTTAGCTAGTTTTCAGGGGAGGGATCCAGGGGGGCAGTAATAGTCACCTCTCCTGTAGCTTGATGGGATCTCTCTCCAGGTCCTGCCAGGCAGCAGCATGCTGCACTCACAGCTCACAGGAAGCCTTGCCCTGTTCCCACGGCTCTCGTCTCTACTCTCTGCCGGAGCCCTGCATCACATGACACAACAGCCCAGAAGCTGAGCTCACTGTGGGATGGAGAGAAGCTTCAGGGTCAGTAATATTTACTTGGGTGGCTTGCGGTGCCCCCCCTGACAGGCACCCGGGGCAAGTCCTCGCTGTGCCACTGCCCGGCGCCCGGCAGTGTCCTCTTTGCTGCTTGCTGGCTGGGTGCCAAGTAATGAGAAGGATCAAGGTGGTCACGTGGGACGCCAGGGTCGGAGCCCGGCGCAATGACATGGCGTTGCCAGGTTTAAAACTACTAGCCATCTATCTTCTCATTGCCCTGATGTGGTTTACACCTCCTCTCAGTGCTGCACTATTGTACATTGCTTTCTTTCAGATCGGTGATGGTGGATACAAAGTAAGTTAAAACTTAACTTTTATTGAATTAGAAGGACCAGACGGACATTTACACTTTGGACCACTAGGGGGCACCAAAGGAAAAGAAACAGTGAAAATTAAGCTCTGGATGGGCTTGCAGAAAATTAAAAAACAAACACGTGTGTCAGAGCTGCCTTGAACTGCAGGGAAACTTACAGACTTGTATTTGTTTAGTACATCTAACTTGGAAAGACCCAATAACATTGGAAGGGTCTCTCATATAATTATGTCATTGATTCCCATGACCACTCCTCTTCCCAAAACGGTTTCAGTGTAGCAATATTCTTGGGATGTCTGGTGTGAATCGCTCTCTTAAGGTCATGCCACAGCATTTCAATCGGGTTGAGGTCAGGACTCTGACTGGGCCACTCCAGAAGGCGTATTTTGTTTTGTTGAAGCCATTCTTTTGTTGAATTACTTGTATGCTTTGGGTCATTGTCCTGTTGCATCACCCATCTTCTGCGGAGCTTCAGTTGGTGGACAGATGGTCTTACGTTTTCCTGCAAAATATCTTGATAAACTCTGGAATTTATTTTTCCATCAATGACAACAATCCGTCCAGGCCCTGAGGCAGCAAAGCAGCCCCAAACCATGATGCTCCCTCCGCCATGTTTTACAGTGGGGATGAGGTTTTGATGTTTGTGTGCTGTGCCTTTTTTTCTCCACACATAGTGTGTTTTTTCCAAACAACTCAATTTTGGTTTTATCTGTCCACAGAATATTTTGCCAGTAGTGCTGTGGAACATCCAAGTGTTCGTTTGCAAACTTCAAACATGCAATATTCTTTTTGGACAGCAATGGCTTCATCCGTGGTGTCCTCCCATGTACTCCATTCTTGTTTAATGTTTTCCTTATTGTAGATGTGTCAACAAAAGTGTTAGCATGTGCCAGAGATTTCTGTAAGTCTTTAGTGACACTCTAGGATTCTTCTTCACCTCATTAAGCATTCTGCGCTGTGCTCTTGCAGTCATCTTTACAGGATGACCATGCCTAGGGAGAGTAGCAACAGTGCTGAACTTTCTCCATTTGTAGACAGTCTGTCTTACTGTGGACACATGAACATCAAGGCTTTTGGAGATACTTTTGTAACCCTTTCCAGCTTCATGCACTTGCAAATCAACAATTCTTGATCGTAGGTCTTCTGAGAGCTCTTTTCTGCGAGGCATGGTTCACATCAGGCAGTGCTTCTTGAAACCAGTAAACCCAAAACTGGTGTGTGTTTTTAAAGGGCAGGACAGCTTTCAGCAACACATCCAATAATATCACACTGATTGGACTCAAGGTTGGCTCACTCCTGGCTCCAATTAGCTCTTGGAGAAGTCATTAGGCTAGGGGGTTCACATACTTTTTCCACCCTGCACTGTGAATGTTTACATGTTATGTTCAATAAACACATGAAAACATATAATGTTTGTGTTGTATTATTTTAAGCAGACTGTGTTTTTCAAATTGTTATGACTTGGATGAAGATCAGAGCACATTTTATGACCAATTCATGCAAAACTCAACGTAATCCCAAAGGGTTCATATACTTTTTCTTGCCACTGTAAAGTCCCTCTCTTCTCCCAGCGCTGCTTGTTATAAAGGGGTTTTTACTATCAAGCTCTCCTCTGTCATTAGCTATCAGTGTGATTTATTTGATTGTTTTCCTTCTCCAACTGCTTTTATCATCTTGTCTGCCTCATAGATATGCAAGGGTTAAGTAAAGGTTTCCTCTCCTGTGCTGGCTGTCTGTGCTGTGAATGAGTAGTCTGGAGCTCTATCACTGTCAGATTTTTGGGTAGGGGTTGGGAAGGATTACGCATACAAACCTTTTCTATAGCTTTGCGATGTTGCGCTCTTCATTGCTGGTCTCCTTCACTCAATGTAATATCACAAAAAGGACTGAAACTAAAATGTAGTGCATTTTATTTGAGTTTCGTTCGTTTTTTGTACTGAGCAGTTTCGTATCTCTTGAGTCATACGAAAACTAAATTATCCCAAAATTCGGACTAAATCGTTTTAGTACTAAAACGAATGCACATGTCGATCACTTACACAGTTGTAACAGGTTTTGCATTATCAAGTTAGATAATGTGAGTTTAAATTCTGAACAAACAGGCTATCTAAGATGAATAAAAGTTTTTGTAAATTAAAACCTGTACTCATCTCAGATAAGCTGATTTGTCAAATTCCACTTCGATGACACCACTGAAATGGTTTTAGGTAAACCATCAACAGGACTGGCCAAGCCTGTAAGGAGTGAGATGTCTGTTGCGTTTTCTTTTGATCCAGCAAGAATAAAAAAGGCACTTAAGTGGAGAAGAGAAAAATAACACAGACAGACATGCTGAGTTGTTCAATACTTTCCCTCTTCTGAGCTCTGCAACCTTACAATGCCTTTTTGTAGTAGGTGGGATGGACATAAAGAGTCTTGGATTACAGATCAATAGCAGACATCAACAGACAACATATATCATATGGTTATACATTGACAACACAAAGATATGTTTTTTTATTTTTCTGCCTGGCAACAAGGGGTGTGGTGCCTCCTCTGCTACAGGATGTGTCTGTTTATAATTAACATTCCTAAAGTTTTTTTTAAAAATATCCAGTTTAATTGACATTTTACATAAAAGCATACTGACATACAGTCTGGAGACTCACTGAGACACGTAGTGAGTACAAGCGCATGACAAAAAAGTCAGCATTGCAGTAAACCATGCATCAGTAGCAAATAATAACATTATTAAAACGAATTTGAGGTAAACAATAATAGAAATGAAAATAAAACTCCATTGTCCCTCTGCGCTGTACAAGAGAGCTCCGTCGGTCTAAGGCATTCCTAAAGTTTCAAGAGAATATGGCTACCAAGAATTTTAAACTAAGCTAAAAGGGGGAATATTGACTAAGATATGTATTTGAATTTCAATATATATCAATACAGGAAGTTAAAAGTTATCTAACATGTGGATCCATTTTTCCCTTCATTAGGTGCACTGTACCCCTTCCCTTTTTGCGTGTTGTAGGAGGGAACATTTTAACAACTGGTATGGGTTTTCTTGGTACATTTGTCTGAGCAAGGCTAGAAGCAGAGCCAAGCATTTACTTTGCAACCTCGTTTAGGGACTGCCGTCAAGGAGTGATACGAGTTGTCACGGCAGATTCTACAGTCCTATCGGGTAATATGAGGAGAAGACACTTGAGAGTACATTATGGGTACCGGGTGTGGCTCTGGAATCAAATTCAATGGTGCAGAGGACAGGAGTTGTGTAAAAAACAGACACTATTTTTCCATTTGAGCGTTCAGGAAGTCAGAAGTTTTGCTGTAAGTCAGCTGGAACTGGATTGTTTTGTATGTTTGTATAGCAGAAATAAATATCTCCTTGGAGTATTGAACATGTTTATTAGTAAGTGATGGTAACTTACAGATATAAAACAAGTAAAAAATATTTTGAGTAGAAGATTTACATAGCTTTCCAAGCATGTATTTTAGTTGCAAAACCTAGGTTAGATGGCACACGTTTTGCCATTGTATTCATATTACAATGATTACTGCTAAAGAAGTGTGTCTGTGGGTATTGCAGCGGTGTCTGCTTAGGATATCTAGTTCCTGATTTACTATTAGTTGCCAGTTATTGTTCTGTCTTTCTCTTGCCAATCTATTTCTCATGTACCTCAACATGTAGTGCAGGGGTGTATTTTGGCCTAGGCCAACAAGACCTAGGGTGGCACTTTCCAGGGGGTGGCGGCCCGCACTGGTGGCCCCACCCCTATTTTTTATTTTTTATTTTTTTTAACTTTTGCAAAGTATATTGCCAGGAAGGATACATTGAGATTTCACTAATTTTCAAGTATGTCCTGGGTAGGCAAGGCCTAGGCTTTCACTTTCCAGGGGGCAGCAAAAAACCTCACCACTAAATGGGTTACTCACAGAGCACCAAAATGACGCCAACATTTTGGTCTTCTGTAGTTCCCTGCACTTCGAGGAATAAAATTTCCCCACCCTGCAGTGAATTCACCATTCACCGCAGGGTCCCCAAAGTACATGGAGTCGGCCGCTGAATGCTGCCACCGCAAACCCGTGGCCTGCTGTTTTCAAAAGAACTACTGAACGAAAATGTCTGGAATTTACATATAAGATCCTATGATTGATAATAAAAAGTTCTGTTACAGAAAAAAGAAAAACTGCTATTCAAAAAAAGGGGGAAATTTTGCTGAAAAATCACTAAAAGGTACTAAAAAAAAAATCAATAAAGACTTTTTACTGCAGATTAAAATAATAAATGGTTTATTAGATATTGCATAAAAACAGGAATATTTTTAACATTGAAACCTATGGGATTCGCCTGAATAAACCTGCTGATTGAAACCACCGAACATCAGGGCATTTCACTGCCATTTCTCTGCTGTTTGTTCTCTGAATAGATTAACCATTACTTCTCTATGGGGATTTGCAATTCCTTCAAACAGCACCGTACTTGCTGGCAGTTCGCCAAACTTGTGTGTGAGCATATCACAGAGCAGTGGTGTACTTAGGGAAGTGGCGGAGGGCGGGCCGCCCCAGGTACCAGTGATTATTTGGGTGTCATTAGGGGTACTAGGAGGTGCCACTGTCACTGTGTGTCAGCTTTGAGCTGTGTTCTCAATCAACGAGCAGCGGAGCAGGGCGTTTGCTTACGGAATAAAATCGAATAGAATAAAAATCCCTCTCTCCTCCCTCCATAGCTCCTCCCCTGCCCCACAGCAGCTCTAGGAGAGGGGAGGGGGATGTGATTTGTGTGCAGAGAGAGAAGATGACAGTAAATGGCAGGTAAAGGGGGGTATCAGCAGAATATGAAGCCCTGTCTGCTTACTGCTGTTTAAAGTGGACCTTTCCTTAACCAGCACTGCAGTGATAGAAATTTGTCATTGAGCTGCCTGGCTCCTGGTGAGGCTGCGTTCGTGCAGGTCACGCGGTCCGGCCAGTCAGGTGGTACTGAGTCTCAGTACCACCTGACTGGCTGAACCACGTGACACGCATGCAGCTGCCCGCCCTGTCATTAACACAGACTGTCACTCTATTGTGGACTGAACACCCACCGGGAAGGGAATCAAAGCCACGGTGCACTCTCTGGCAGTGGCACCCCACTGCTGACAAGATGGCTCCATGCACAGGCACAGCCGCGATCCTAACGTGGCCTGGAGGGACCTCCTGCTGAGTCCGTACACAGTCCCTGCTGACTCTGCACACAGCTCTACCACGGACGGAGGCCGGTAAATATAGAATAAATAATTGCTGTGTGCTCATATTCACTCGGTTTGCTGGGAGTCTTATTGCAGTGGATTCTGATGCACTCATACACACCGCACATTGCATTGCTTGGAGTTTTATTGCTGTGGATTCTGATACGCTGACACACACCACACATTGTATTGCTGGGAGTTTTATTGCTGTGGATTCTGTTAAACACACTGCATATTACTGTGAGTTTTATTGCCCTGGAGCTCTGGGATATGCTCATACACACTGCACATTACTGTGAGTTTTATTGCTGTGCAGTTCTGATATGCTCATACACAGTGCCCATTTCTGTGTGTTTTATTGCTGTGCAGCTCTGTGATATGCAGTGCACGTTTCTGTGGATTTTATTCAACCAATTAGAGCGGCTGTGATCCAGTATACTTGACATGCATGGCTGTTCGTTGTAAAAATGCTTGAATTTAAACATTTCATAATTTTATTGATCTCAATAGATACATTTGAAATGGTATACAAAATATACAAGTAGGCACTTGGTATCCACTTTTAATATAAAGAGAGGAAAAGGCGGAGCTCTAAGAGGAAAAGGTGGAGCTTAAAGAGGAAGGGTGGGGATTAACCAGGAAGAGATGTGCCCTTGACAGGAAGGGGTGCCTCAAATTTAAATTAGGGGCTGCACAAGGTTAGTCAGGCCTAGGGCAGCACAAAACCTAAATACACCACTGATGTAGTGTTCAGAAAGCATGGTGTATACAATATCCTAATCAATAGAAAGTTAATTCATGTCATGCAGGATAATGTGTTTTCTGGAAAGATTTTGCTAATGTATAGTAACTGTCACATTCCTCCCAATCAAATTGACCTTATTATTTAAATCTGGCCTGATAATAATTATATAGCATTTTGGTATAAACATGCAAAGCAATCCAGCACTTGAAGCCAGTATAGCAAACACCTCAACAGCAACCATATATTTCCCCTTGGTACTCATATATGCTGGGATAAATGAAAGCCAGACACTGCAGAAAATGAACATACTGAATGTTATATGCATAGCTTCATTGAATGTACTTGGTAAATTGCGTGCAAAAAAAGCAACAATAAAGCTTAGCAATGCCAATAGTCCCATATATCCCACAACAAAATAAAATGCCATTCCTTCATTACACTGCAAAATAATTTTGTCGGTTTCTTTCATTCCAGTTTCAGGAAATGGGGGGGACTGAAAAAAACATGCAAAACATATAATAGCTTCACCCATGGTACATATACTCACTATGTAAGTATGAATGTTTGATCCTACCCATTGTCGGGATTTGCTCCCTGGTTTTGTGGCATTGAAAGCAATAACTACAATTATAGTTTTAGCTAGAACTGAAGAAATACAAATGGTAAATGTTATGCCAAAGGCTACTTGTCGGATCAAGCATGTTGTAGCCAGTGGGCGTCCAATAAACAGTAAAGAGCATAGAAAAGACTGTATAAGTGAAAAAAGAATAATATAACTTATTGTCCGGTTATTTGCTTTCACGATAGCTGTTTCTCTGTTTGAGATATAAAGTAATAATACTCCTAGTGAGACAACTGATAGGAGAATTGCTATGCATGTCAAAGCAATACCCAAAGGATCACCAAATGATAGAAATTCTATTGGTTTAAAAATGCATTTGGTTCTGTCTTCATTGGACCACTGGTAATCAGTACACTTGATGCAGTTTTCCATATCTAAAATCAAGAACACAAGGAACACATACTTCATTAATAATATTTATAACTTTACTTTAATTATTCACAACTATTGAAAACATTAAGGGCCTTATCACCTCATCGCTAGCACTACCGCTCACATATGTGAGCGTTAGCACTAGGTTATAAGAGGATACCTCATGCCGCCCAGATCAGATCCCGATCGCTAACGGGTTAAAAAAATCTGTCAGCGCATAGGTAATCGCGCTTTCTAGCGTGAGCTTACTGTACTTTGCAGTCCCTATACTTAGCAAGGATCACAAAGTCCTAACGCTAATTACTGCACTGCTGCGGCTAACTGAAATGTTAGCTACAGCTCTAAGATGGTGCGGTATCTGCAGAATCAGTCAGCCCCAGCTGGAACCCATCCCCAAAAATCAGATACTCACCTCTCATCCCACAGCACGAACGGCGTCCCGATCCACCGCTTCTAGCCACTGAGCAGAGTGAGACTGGGGACAAATTGTCAGGAGAGCGAGATTGTGCAGGTCACATGACCCGGAAGCACAATCCTCCATGGAGTCCTTTAGACTCCAGGAGGGGAAACTTGTGGTGGCGCGTTAGCGCTGCCTCGAGTATCCTGGAGAGCAGCGCTCTTTATGGGGCAGACTGATGAATTCAGCTCCTGCCTCGTAATCTCATTGTAAAACGGGGACGCTAAGGGGAAATTTTC
This sequence comes from Leptobrachium leishanense, assembly GCA_009667805.1. NCBI lineage: Eukaryota > Metazoa > Chordata > Amphibia > Anura > Megophryidae > Leptobrachium > Leptobrachium leishanense. The sequence continues at coordinate 73,454,472 of CM019073.1, read as the reverse complement.
GAGCGCACATGATAGTGCCTTAACTGATTAAATTTTGCACATACTTTTGCTATTTCCAAATATTTGCTTTGTAAAAGAGATGGGAGAAGTAAATAAATAGTAAATTGTGCCTTAAAATGTCAGTGATACCATATAACGGGGAAACTCTAGGCTTCTTGGGCAGGACTTCTGGGAGACCTGAAGGGAATTTAGTGTAGCAGAGGCTGCAGCAGCTAAGTTAGCCATTTGCAACTGAACGCAGTGCTGCAAATCAGCACGTAGTGCTCCAACTTATCAATCACAGCAGAAGAGAGTGTAGCTAGAGTCGCTGAGTGTTGCACAAAAAGATGGCAGGCTCCATGAATAAACCAATGTCACATTATACAGTAGTATAGCAATTTTTAGATGTTCTTCCCATAAGGAAGTCTCCATTTAATTCATGCTAGGACGCTTTGATTCCTCTAGCAAAATAGATCATTATTTTCATCACTACTTATGTAGTGTAAACAGTTTCCTCTGCACTAACAAGAAAGTTTGAGGAATTAAACTAACAAAAACTTAGGAATCAGAGACACATGTCACAGCACCCATGCAATGTACATTGGCCTGCATGCATTGCTTTTTGACGACTTTTAGGGCTACAGAAATTAATGATTAATCGATCGATTAAGCGTTAATTTGTTTGGTCGATTAAAAGCATTTTAATCGACTGCCGGCGCAAAGCACGCGGCGGCGGCGCCGTGTGCTTTGCACAGCGTCTTTGGCTCCCTATGAGCATCCGAAGGCATGGAGCTTAGTCGCTCGACTGGGGGAACCACGTGACCAGCCGTGTTCTCGTGAGATCAGGGCAATATATCCATGTATGAGCTGGGGGCAATATATCCATGTATGAGCTGGCCTGGGGGCAAATATATCCATATATGAGCTGGGCGCAATATATCCATGTGTGAGCTGGGGGCAAATATATCCATGTATGAGCTGGGGGACAATATATCCATGTGTGAGCTGGGGCAATATATCCATGTGTGAGCTAGGGCCGGGGGCAAATATATCCATTCGTGAGCTGAGGGCAAATATATCCATGTGTGAGCTGAAGCAATATATCCAGGAGTGAGCTGAGGGCAAATATATCCATGTGTGAGCTGGGGCAATATATCCATGCGTGAGCTGGGGGAAATATATATCCATGTGTGAGCTGGGGCAATATATATCCATGTGTGAGCTGGGGCAATATAATAACTTACATCAGTGCTACAGTTTGAATTTAAGACGTATTTGTGTGAACTGTGAAGTAAAGTCATGGATTGTTGAAACTAACCAGTGTCGTGTGATTGTATATAGTATATACCACATTTACCACTGACTATTGCAGAGTTGCAATGCATGCAGATCAACTAAAACTAGATGGATCTGTATGTGTGTTATAATTAATCGAAATTAATAGATTTAATCGATTAAAAAAAAAAATCGATTAATCGAACACAAAAATTTTAATCATTACCAGTCTTACTTTGAGGCGTGTTGATGTGTTTCATGGCCCTAAACCTGGGGTGTGGAGAAAGCCCAGGAAGGCTTGTGCCTGCATCGCCTTGGCTGTGACATGAAGTTCAGCAGCACCTTTCCTGCAGAAGACTCCAGGTATTCCACCCTGCCCCACCTGAGTGGCAAACTGCCTGCTCTGTGAATAGCCGAATGGCCACGTAATGGCACCGTATGGGGAAATTCCCTGTTCGGTGCCATTTGGGCCCAGATCGGCTCTCTATGAATAACCCTGAGTGTTTTACACCACAAGCCATCCATGGACCCTTTGGTGCACAAAACTTACACTAGCCAATGATCTTGCTCCTCAGGCTATTTAAGCTCATGGAGTTGTTCCTCACTACCTTTTACAGTTTTTTTCCCCCAAGATTGCATTCCCTATTGTTGTTTGTTTATACCAAACTTGGCTTCTTTTTCGTTGATGGTAACAATGTCACGGCTACTGTGGTGCAAGGCTTACCAGCTGACCAGGTTTCAGCAGATGACACTCATTTGCAGATGACCCTCATTTGCAGTTCCAGCAAGAGCTTCATTTCACCTCAAACTGCTAGTGATTCTGATGTTGACCACTCGCAGGCTGTGTCATTTATTTCCTTGCCCATACCGCATCATTCTCAGAGTGTCGACACACGTGCCTCATTCCCATTGTGCACATTTTAGCGTACCCTGATAACGCCGACTAATCAGGTGGGGATAAACACTATTTAAGACAGACACATTGCCCTATGATGGTTCTCCTTGACCAGTTAGTGTGCTCTATATTTCTGTCTGATATTCTGTATTTGTCTCCCTTTTGACTACATGAACTTGTCATTGCTATAGTCATTTGCTGTATTCGTTCACCTTTGCCCAGTTATGCATGATTTGTGCCACTATGATACTGATTAGCATACAATTGGAATCAATTGTGTGGTATTTGCTTCAGGTTTAGCTTGTCCACTCCTTGCTGGGGGAGGTGTTCTTAGGTGGCTATATAAAGCTTGTGGAATATTAGCTTGGTCTAATTGAGCTTGGGAAGCCTTCTAAGTGAAGTCTTCAAAGTGAGCACTTACAGGAGATCTTCTGGAGATACTCTGGAGGTAGTCTGAGGTTAGACAGGAGGTAGAAAACCTACAAAAAGGTAAGATTTGCTGGTTTTAAATCCATTCTTTTATAATGGCAGGCTTGGTCCAGTGTAAGAGCTGTCATGCTTTTGTTTTTAGATCCAATTTTTGGAGGTTTGGAGTGTGCCTGATATGTAGGCAGCTCTCTTTATTGCAGCAGGAAATTGCCTGTTTGAAGTCTGAGATTTGTAAATTATCTGTTAGAGAAACTCAGGCTATGACTGTTACTAAGCCACTGCCACAGAGGCCTCCTAGGAGCGGCAGATGGACTACTGTAGGATCTGGTAGACTTAGAGTTGTGGATAGAAGGCATGTCCCACAATCTGTGGCTCTTCTTAATTCTTTTGAGGCACTTTCAGAGTGTAGTGATAAGACGGATGTAGGCTCAGACACCATAGTGGAGGAACCACCATCCACTATGCCTAAGGTATGCAGCACTGCAACCAAGGACAAATATGAAAAGGTGGGACTTGATAGAAGGCAATTGTTGCTGGGTGATTCTATCATAAGAGGTGTTGAGCTGGAGAGTAGTGGTTTGGTGAGATGTCTTCCTGGGGCTACTGCTCGTAGAGACAAGAGACGTATTCTCAATATTGTCAAACAAGCAAAGCAACAAGGGGAAGTGGACGTTCTAGTCCATCTAGGGACAAATGACTTGGCTAGCAATGAGGTTTCGGAGATTAAGGAAGATTTTTGTGTTCTTGGAGGTGAAATACAGCAGATTGCGTCCACTGTGTCATTCTCTGAAGTTTTGCCTGTGCATAACATTCAAGATAGGCAGATGTGCAATAGGGAATTCAATTTGTGGCTTCGGGAATGGTGTCGGGAGCAAGGATTTGGCTTTGTGTCCCATGATAGCTCTAATTGGAGCAGAAAGGAACTGTATAAAAAAGATGGTTTGCATCTTACTCATAGGGGAACATATGTTCTCAGTGAGAAGTTCAAAGGTTTCGCAAAGAAATATTTAAACTAGGAGGGGGGGACAAAAAAAGGGTAAAAAACAATCTGCCCGATTGTCCCCCAAAACTAAATCGGAGGGTGCAAGCAACATGCGAGGTAAAAAATGACAAGCTCAGAGTCGTGTCTACAAATGCTCGCAGTTTAGTCAATAAAATCAATGAACTAGAGGCAATGATGGCAGCTGAAAAAGTAGATTTAGTGGCGGTTACTGAGACATGGTTCAGTGAGAAAAATAACTGGGACATAACAATACCGGGGTACTCTTTATATAGAAAAGACAGAGAAGGTAGGAAAGGAGGAGGAGTGGCCCTGTATGTGAAAAACAACATAAAAACGAACCAAATAAAAGTGAGCGAGGTGAACATAGAGTCAGTTTCGGTTACGCTAACATTTGGCAATCATACAGTAGCTCGTGTAGGTGTGATCTATAGACCCCCTGGACAAGCAGAAGAACTAGATAATCTGCTGGTTGAGGAAATAGCCAAAATGGCAATGAAGGGGGAAGTTATTATCATGGGGGACTTTAATCTTCCTGATGTGAACTGGAAAACCAAAACAGCTGGGTGCACCAGGAGTACAAATATTCTAAACTCCCTACTGGGATTATCTCTAACACAAGTAGTTGAGGAGCCGACCCGTAAAGAGGCCATATTGGATTTAATACTCACAAATGGAGGTTTGGTATCAGACGTTGTTGTAGGTGAAAATTTGGGATCTAGTGATCACCAGTCAGTATGGTTTAATATAACAACAGGGATGGAGCCGCACCACACAAGAACGAAAGTTTTAGACTTTAAAAAAAAGATTTTTCTAAAATGAGATTTTGTGTGAAGGAGTCATTATCAGACTGGAGGAGTTTAAAGGGTGTCCAGGAGAAATGGGATTATTTAAAGGAAGCATTATTGAAGGCCACAGGAAATTGCATTCGGCTTGTTAGCAAAAACAAAAAAAGGAAGAAACCACTGTGGTACTCTGCAGAAGTGGCCAAAATAGTGAAGAACAAAAAGAAAGCATTCAATAATTATAAAACAACTCAGAGTGAAGAAGATAGGCAAACCTATAAGATTAGGCAGAAAGAGGCAAAGCAATTTATAAGAGCTTCCAAAGCACACGCAGAAGAGAAAATAGCTCAGTCAGTAAAAAAGGGGGACAAAACATTTTTTAGATACATAAACGAGAAAAGAAAAGTAAAACAAGGATTAGTTAGATTAAAAACAAAGGAAGGAAGGTATGTAGAAGAGGATAAAGGTCTCGCTGACTGCCTCAATGAATATTTTTGTTCAGTCTTTGCAGAAGAAAAGGAAGGAAAGGGACCTCAGTTAGGAGAGAACACTAAAGAGACATTTACATATCAGTTTACAGAGGAGGAGGTTCTACAGCAGCTGTCTAAAGTAAAGACAAATAAGTCAATGGGGCCTGATGGGATCCACCCTAAATTATTAAAAGAGCTCAGTGATGTAATAGCAAAACCATTAACAGATTTATTTAACCAATCCTTGTTAACGGGAGTCGTCCCAGAAGACTGGAAATTAGCAAATGTTGTGCCCATTTACAAGAAGGGTAGTAGGGAGGAATCGGGGAACTATAGGCCAGTTAGTCTTACGTCAGTAGTGGGGAAATTAATGGAAACCATGTTAAAGGAAAGGATTGTTGAACATCTAAAAACACATAGATTACAGGATCAGAAACAACATGGGTTTACCTCAGGGAGATCATGCCAAACTAATCTTATTGATTTTTTTGATTGGGTAACAAAAATAATAGACACAGGTGGTGCAGTAGACATTGCTTATTTAGATTTCAGTAAGGCTTTTGATACTGTTCCGCATAGAAGGCTTATCAATAAATTGCAATCTTTGAGTTTAGATTCCAATATTGTTGACTGGATTAGGCAGTGGCTGAGTAACAGACAACAGAGGGTTGTGGTAAATGGAGTTTATTCGGCACAAGGTCTTGTTACCAGTGGGGTACCTCAGGGGTCAGTACTTGGACCCATTCTCTTTAATATTTTTATTAGTGATATTGCAGAAGGTATTAATGGAAAAGTATGTCTTTTTGCTGATGACACAAAGATTTGCAACAGGGTTGACGTTCCTGGAGGGATCAGCCAAATGACAAATGATTTAGGTAAACTAAAAAAATGGTCGGAGTTGTGGCAATTGAGTTTTAATGTGGATAAGTGCAAGATAATGCACCTGGGACGTAAAAACCCAAGGGCTGAATATAGAATATTTGATACAGTCCTAACCTCAACATCTGAGGAAAGGGATTTAGGGGTCATTATTTCAGAGGATCTAAGGGTAAGTAGTCAATGTAATAGAGCAGCAGGAAATGCTAGTAGAATGCTTGGTTGTGTAGGGAGAGGTATTAGCAGTAGGAAAAGGGAAGTGCTCATGCCACTGTACAGAGCACTGGTGAGACCTCACTTGGAGTACTGTGTGCAGTACTGGAGACCGTATCTCCAGAAGGATATAGACATCTTAGAGAGAGTTCAGAGAAGGGCTACTAAAATGGTGTACGGCTTGAAGGAGAAAAGTTACCAGGAAAGGCTTAATGATCTTAACATGTACAGCTTGGAAAAAAGACGAGACAGAGGAGATATGATAGAAACATTTAAATACGTAAAGGGAATCCACAAGGTAGAGGAAGGGAGTATATTTAAAAGGAAACAAAATAGCAAAACAAGAGGACATAGTCTTAGATTAGAGGGGCAAAGGTTTAAAAGTAACATCAGGAAGCATTATTTTACTGAGAGGGTGGTGGATACATGGAACAGTCTTCCAGTAGAAGTGGTAGAGGCCAAAACAGTAATTGAATTTAAGCAAGCATGGGATAGGCATAAGGCTATCCTAAACAAAAGATAAATCCAGGTTAAGTATCCATGTAATTGGGCAGACTAGATGGGCCGAAAGGTTCTTATCTGCCGACATTTTTTCTATGTTTCTATGTTTCTATGTTTCTATGCTTTCTCTATTTATATCCAGGGCTCGAGTCCTGCAGGAACACGTGGGAACGGAGTTCCCCCACTTCCGCCACAGAAGGAACTCAGGCGGAACGCAGGCACATCACTTGTGACCCAGCACATGATTTATGCTGGTCTCTCCTGCTCTGTGCTCACAGTCTGCACTGGAATCCTCAAGGGAGTCTCACACAGGCAGCGGCCAGACCTGTTGTAAGGCACTTTTTTGTTTACACTGTGTCGGGTTGAGGATTTACAGCCTGGCACAATCCAGATAATAATCGCTGGGATTCCCTCCCCCTTCTCCTTCATGACAAAGCTGTGACTTCAGCAGCCCACCCCCCCCTCCCCTCCCTACCAGTCATTGACAGGGCAAAGCATTGATGCGGAGCTGAGTCCACACATTCCCCCTCCCAACGAGCAGGTAGAGGTTAGAAACTTATAAAGCAATCTGAATTTAAATGATTGATACTGCTCCCCCATAGGCATTATCCAGGGAGAATGAGCCCTGTGTTTACTTGGTGATGTTCACAGAGGCTCCGCTAATACATCAATTTATTCCTTGCAGGGGCTATAGTGACATTTTATAGAGCACATGGTGATAGCAATGTGTGTGGTTATATTTGGCATACAAATTGAACAAACTGAGTGTATGGTTAAGGTTTTTTTGGTTTTTTTTACACCAAAGACTGTATAAAGTACATTTTCATCTTTTTGTGTTCCTCTAACGCAATGTTTCCCAGACCTGTTCCTCAGGTCCCCCTAACAGGCCAGGTTTTCCAGATATGTGAAGCACAGGTGATATGATTTGCTGCTCAGGGATTGCAAGATTCAGTCTGTATTTCCCCAAGGTGAGTTTTAGCACCTCCTAAAAGCTAGTGCTAAATGATTCTGCAAATGCAATATTATTTAACATGCTCTAAGCCCCCCAAAATCCCATACCCAGTTCTCATCTCACGATTTGCTGCTTCTTCTCCTTGGGAGAAGATTGAGACTTGGAACAAATAGTTCCTAGTCTCCCTGCGCAATCTTGTGAGAGCGGGTGGTGCTGTAAAGCTTCAAGTCTCGTATTTTCTGGTTTTGACTCTTGGCTTTCGTTTCTGGACATTCGCTTTCTAGTTCCCAGTACACTGAATTCTGATATCTTGTTACTGACCTGGCCTGGCTGAGAACCATTCCTGTGTATGACCTTAGCATTTTCTCTGGATCTCTCTATTGCCTGTTCCCTGTATCATTGTATGCCAGTTCAGTTGCCAACCTCTGCTTGTTATGACCATTCCTATGATTTAGGTTTAATGTACCTTGTTTGTCTAAGTTTAGCATACTCAGAGGCCAACATACAAGGACCTCTTCAGTATAGGATTTTTGTCTGTCTTGTTAAACCTTGCCCTTCTTGCCCCCCTTGCTCTGTTATTCTTTGTGAGGGATTCTTAGAAATCATTTCCAGCATAGGGATCCCTTTAGTTTTCTTTCTGGCCCTCCTGTCTCTTGTATCTCAGTCTGGTTCCTGTATAGCCCTGGAATCTGTATTATTGATCTGTCCTGTATCAAGTCAACAGCTCACCTGCCTAAAGGGCTACACTCCTTGTTCCTCACCACCACGATGGCCCAAGTGGGCGCCAATCATTACAGTGAGTTGCAGCTCCCATTCCTGTCTCATGGTAGTATAGGAAGAACTGTAGCTCCATCTCTCTGCACATCCTGGAGCCCTGCCCCAAACTCCTCCATGCACTCCTGCGTGCACAGCTTGCTCCCATGAGCCAGGATTAGTAACAGCAGCTAGGAGATCCACATTACGTCCAAGTAGCAAGCAATATAAGGTGGAGATACTCCTCACTAAGGGGAGACCCAGTTGGAAGAACTGCTCAAAGGGCGTAAGAGGGCGGGTGAGACTAAGTCAACATTTCAAGGATCACAAATACGAACTAATTTGGTGATAATTAAATCGTTCCTGGAGGAAGACCAGCGGAATACCCTCCAATGGAGCAACGTTCCCCTCCCTGAGGTAAGTACACACTGTTATCCTGTCAGGCGGTTCAAATCTCGTTTTAAGAGAAGGACAGACACTCAGAAGAAAATCAGGATTATCCTGAAGCGATAAAAGCAGCGAAATCGCGGATGGTAACGCATTCTGAAATCGCAAGTGTCTCCAGATGTCAAACATTTCGACATAAGAGTCCAGGAGCAGTGCTGTTCCCAAGTTTCCCTAGGGCGAATCCAGGGTAGAGTCCATAAGAGAGCCTCCAGCAGTCGTGCCTCCAACCATTGCTTGGCGAGGGTATGAGCCCAGGTATGCAGTGACAATCAGAAACACAGATGGATGTATTAAGCAGGGGTTTATTAGTCGGGAACACAGATAAATACCGCAATGACTTAATGGAGGGGCGAGCCAAAAATGGGGCTGACTTGGAAGAGGCAGAGGAGAGAAACAGAAGCTAGGGCAAACTAAAGACAGGAGCACAGACACTGAGGGAAACACTAGAAGACTTACCATGAGGCACGAGCCAACAGACACAGGTATGACAATAAAAGGGCTGATTTCAGGAGATGCAGGGTAATGGAGACAGAAATGGTAGAAAGGTAGGGTCATAGGAATAAGCAGGGTTCTGGTAGTCTCTGTGGTAGACAGTGAGGGGTTCCTGTGGTTACGGCAAGGGTCACTGTGGTTACAGCAAGGGTTCCCTGTAATAGAGCTGAGTTGGTAAGATTAGCCAGAGCAGGTAGATCTCAGGTATCTTCCTCTCAGGAGGGCTGAGCACTGAATGATGCAGAAGCATCTTGGGAAGGGTGCGGCTACATTAAAAAGGTGAGTCCTGAGGCTGATGAGACGCACCTGTATAGCCTTGGTGCTGAGGTGAAGCAGGGCCATATCGGAAAGGTGCTGCCCTGGAGATCACGATGGGGCAGCACAGATATGTGGTTTCTTGCGCTGCCGGGGGCTGTGACAGTCGCCAAGGTCAGCAAGGTATTGGCATGCATTAAAAAGGGAATTCACTCTACGGATGAAAACATAACTTTGCCTCTTTATAAATCAATAGTAAGACCGCACCTTGAATATGCCGAGCAATTTCGGGCACCTTTTTTAAGAAAGGATATTATAGTGCTAGAAAAAGTGCAGAGACGGACAACTAACTTAATAAGGGGAATGGAAGATTTAAGTTATGAGGAAAGACTAACAAGCTAAAACCGGTTTAGTTTAGCGAAACGGCGCCTTCAAGGGGATCTGATAACATATATATATATATATATATACACACACACATACATACATACTCGATAGGCCGTGTTAGTCCAGATGCGAAAATCACGAGTATAGTAGTACGTAGTGATACCTTGGTTATTGGACTAACATTACATTTAAAAGACAAGCTTTCGAGAGTATTCCTCCCTTCCTCAGGTCTTGATGCTAACTGATCAGTTCAATTCTAGGAACTGATAAGTTAGCATCAAGACCTGAGGAAGGGAGGAATACTCTTGAAAGCTTGTCTTTTAAATGTAACGTTAGTCCAATAAAAAAGGTATCACTACGTACTGCTATACTCGTTATATATATATATATATATAAAAAAAACATGGGGGGGTTTGCACTCAACCTTAACCTCACGGGCGTTCATTGCGAACCAAATTTCCACCATTTTATTCAGCAAAGCTCAGAGTTAAGAAATTTTCACCATGTGGTAAAAGCTGGTATTATGCAGCCATGCATGGAGCTGTTGCAGGTTTTTGAATGTGTTTGTCTGGAGTGCTCTCTCCGTGGTTTTGTTAGATAGATATACACGGTATATCTATCTATCTATCTATATATACACAGGGCCATTATAATCCATTGTCTGGAAACCTATTCATTAATAGGACTATACAGAGGACACAGGGCCATTATAATCCATTGTCTGGAAACCTATTCATTAATAGGACTATACAGAGGACACGAGGTCACCCTTTTAGACTGGATGCAAGGAAATTCACCCTAACGCATAGGAGGGGTTATTTTACTGTTAGAGCAATAAAGCTGTAGAATTCTCTGGCTGTTCAGGTATTTGGGTCAGAGTCTGTACAGACTTTTAAACAATGTCGAGAACTTCCTGCAAAAACAGAATATTAAGGGTTATAATATTTAAATAATTTTGTAAAAGCTGCTTAATCCAAGGAGAAATCTGACTGCCATTCTGTGGTCAAGAAGGATGTCAGATGTCTTTTTGCATTTTATAATTATTATTGGCTATTCTTCTGATGTCTTGTGTTGGCCCTGCGCGGACATTTTTTGCCTTGCACTACGTGATGCTACACTGTTATCTTGAAATTCAAAAATAAAGAATTAAAAGAAAAAAAGATTGTAATAGGGCCCTTTAAATGTACGTCCATATATAGCATTGAGCCTAAACATTGTCATACTGATGCTATGTGGTGTCAGAGTAAGGACTCATTGCCTGCTCCATTCTGTGCATGCACATTCTGGCAAACAAGGATGACGCCAGCCAATGGGAGGCCTACTGCACCCTAAATTAAGCTTCAGTCTTCTCTCAGACTTTGTCCTATCATGGTTTTTCCTTGAACCTTTAGCACGTTCTACGTTGCTTGCTTTTACTGACATTGACCCTTGCCTGTATATTTGACTGCTCTGGAACTCTGTTGTCCCTGATTTGGGTTTGTCTCCTGGATCTCCTGTTCTATTTATAAATTATTTTTTCCATGAAGGATACATTGACCCTTGACCTCAGCTTGCTCTTTGACTACTCGTTCTTTTGGTTCCTTTCTTTGTCAAGCCCAAATACACATTCACAGTGGAATATGTTGTCGTGTTATAAAGTAAGCATGTTAATAATACCACACTTCGTTGATAACGAGGGTAAATTCAATGAGAGACCAACGCAAGTAAGAATGATCTGCAATTATTTTCCCTAACCTTGGTGCCTCAGATCTGGGGATGCACAGCCGAACATTCAGGTCTTCAGATCCTAAAGTTCGTCTAACTATTCTATGTAAAAATATAGAATAGCATGTACTCACCAGTAGTGTTAGCCATTTCTCCATCCGCACAAGCAATACAGTCAAAACAACATTTGGGCTGTAATTCCTTTTGGGCTTTTCTGTATCCAGGTGGACAGCTTGTGCTGCACATAGAATGGGGAGTCTGTTAAGATATGCATTTGAAATTAAAATGTCACAACAAAGGAGCATATACAGATTAGAAAATATCTACGAATATTAGGAAGGAGTGATAACAGTTTACCATATGTGTTCAATACATTAAATCAAAAATTCTATCATAGACAATGCAAAGTAGTTAGTTTACATTTCAATAAATAATTTAACTGAATAAAAATAGTTCCTGGTGTACATATTCTGTTACTTTTAAAATATACCTACATGGAAGACAAAAATGTATACAATCCCTATAGCATCAACTATGGTAAGTATCATATGAAGGTGTTCATATCTCCATGTGCTGGCCAGCCATCTAAACAAATCCATATATGCAAAGCTCTGACATGTTTGTGAGTGGACATGCATGAACTCTGCAATTTTAAAAAAGGCGTTTAAAACAAAAAAAAATGCATGAAAATAATAAAAAGGTCCTATAAAAAGATAATAAAATAGTCTGTTACAGAATAAAGAAAAAACGCCATTAAAAAAATGGAAATCAAAATTTTTTACCGGAAAATACAAATAAATAAATAAAAGCTTTTTGCTGCAAATGAAGAGAATAAACGGTTGAATAAAACAACTAATAAAAACGCAAATATTTTTTTTTACTTTGAATACTATGGGATTTTCCTGTTTAAATCGAACTGAAGCACTGAAAATCTATGCATTTCGCCAACATTTTGGTGCATTTCGAAGTTCTATGAATAGATTAAACATTACTTCTCTACGGCACATTTTTACTGCCGCCAAAGGATTTGCAGTGATCTGTGGTGAATTGCACTGTATTTCACTGACAATTTGGCAAATTGGCAGCTTTCTGAATAGCCGAACTGCTACAAAATTGCACCATAAAATTCACTGTTCGGTGCAATTCGGTGGCAAACTCGGCTCTTATTGAATAACCCCTTAGGTCTAGGAGATCCATGTTTGCACCAGTTGTCGGTAGAAAGATGGATTGATAAACCTGGGCAATATAGAATGGGGAATGGCCAGAGGTGCTCTGGTTACTGTTCAGGGGCAAATTCACCCCATAGTACAATAACCAATCATCTTGCATTTGCAAGGAGAAACTACAATTATTATTTGATAACCGCCAAAACATTCTGCAGCGCTGTACAAAGGTGCAATAGGTAAAGACAGTACATTTCAACAATACATAAAGGAGGCAGGTCAGAATTCTGCCAACAGATACAGGAGGACATGAGAGCCCTATTCCCATGGGAACTTACAATATAGATGGGTGCAGGGGCGGATCCAGGGGGGGCAACGGGGCAATTCCCCCCCCCTCCGAGAAAGTATTCCCAAGTGCTTTTAACTGTGCGAGCGGCCGCCGGCATCAAGCTCGGCTGCTCGCCTGGGAACCACCAGAGGAGTTAACTTCTAGGATCTTGCAAGACTGCGGCTTGTGCGTGGTTTGCACGCAGGCGAGGGGCAGAGCTTGATGCTTGAGGCTGCTCACACAGTGAGAAGCACTCAGGGCCTGGCCTGGCACTGCAGACAGCAGGAGACCGATTGGGACCACGTGAGCTGGGGGCAATATATATATAAAATGTGAGGTGGGCACTATATACAGTATATCCATGTGTGCTGGGCACTGTATATTTATTTATTAATTTATTTTTATGTAAAGTATTTTACCAGGAAGAATACATTGGAGATTTCTCTTGTTTTCAAGTATGTCCTGGGTTCAGGAACATTGAAATTTTACAGACGTTACAGAAATACAAAGTAATAAATGTAAGATATTAAAAACAACACAAATATACAGATTAACACATGTGAGCTGGGCACTATATATATTCATGTGAGCTGGGCCTATATATATATTCATGTGAGCTGGGCACTATATATATCCATGTGAGCTGGGCACTATATATATCCATGTGAGCTGGGCACTATATATATCCATGTGAGCTGGGCACTATATATATCCATGCAGGCATGTACTGGCCATCGGGACTACCGGGAGAATCCCGGTAGGCTGATGGCTCAGTGGGCCAGTGTGACCTGCCTGCCTGGGCCTTTTAAATTGGTGTTTAACAAGTTTAACATAAAATTAAGCGGAAATCATTGACGCTCTATAAATTATAATAATTACAGTCTATTTGAAGATGCACTCTGCAGGCATTCACACCACACTGCCCAGCCGCTACCTGCCGCCGTGACAATGTGGGCCGGAGTAGCTAGGATAGTATGGTGCCGTGACACCTGGTGTAATGTGCTAGTCTTGGTGTAATGTGCTAGTCCGAATTTGCATCTTTGCTTTGGTGTTCTGCAAAGTGCAATTTGATGTGAGCTATGCAGGTGCAGCTCAATCGCATTCCGTTATTCTTAGAACAGATCTTTTTATTATTTTTTAAAGGTCCTTTTTTATTATTTAGAAACATTTTATTGATTTAAGCTCATATTAGGAGAATAGGAACCTTTTTATTTTATTTTTCAGTTCACAGGAATTTTCCAATGCCAATTTGGTTCAATTCGGCGGTTATTGGTGCAATTTGGTGTTTTTGCTGACACACGATAAATGCGTTGGTGACTAAATTTTTGTCAAAACATGGTGAATATACATTAAATAGTGAATTCACTGTATTTTTGATGCAATGGAATCACTGAAGAGCGCCAAAATGCAGCAAAACCCAAAGCACCAAAATAGCACACGATTTAAAAAAACAGATGTTTTCTTTTCACTAAATGCCAAAAAATCCAAACAAAATCTTTAGCTCTAGCTCATAGAGATCTTAATCTGACCCTGCGTGTTTGTATATCGGAGTGGGCCACTCTCATGGATGAAGTCCAGGGCTGATTTTTTTGTCCCAGTCCAGCCCAGTATCCATGTGAGCTGGGCCTATATATATCCATGTGAGCTGGGCCTATATTTATCCATGTGAGCTGGGCACTATATATATCCATGCAAGCTGGGATAGTATATATCCATGTGAGCTGGGGCAGTATATATATCCATGTGTGCTGGGGCACCAGGATAAGTGATTAGCACCAGGATAAGTGATTTTTAACGCATGCCCCCGTATTACATTCCTGAGGCTAACCCCCCATTAGCGCATCATTTTTTGCACGAGTTTGTCACTCAGACATCCCGTGATCTTACAATCTAAGGGACAGGGGTAAGTGAAACAAATGGGAGCAGAGGGAAGGTGAAACTGGTGGCCAGAAGAATATCGTAGGGATTGCATGGGAAAGACAGTTATCCTACGGGCAGGGTTATCTTTCCTCTTGTATCATGTACGTCTCTTGTTTGTGCTTCTCCATTGTAAAGTGCTACGGAATCTGTTGGCCCTGTATAAATACTTGTAATTGTAACTAACTCGCGTGAGCTTACTGTACTTTGCGCATCTTTTACTTAACATGGGGAGCGCAATTTAAGATTTTGTTAAGTCATGACATAAAATCATGATTTTATTAAAGACACGGAGGCGAGTATTTAATGCCAAATCTCTTTATTACTACTTCACAGCAGCAAGAGAAACAAAAAACTATAATGGTATCTGCGGATCTCCCCATAGCACATAGTATAGTCCATGCCCATATTCGGACAGCGCTGCCTCATCTCTTCTCTCTTTCTTGAATCGAACTGAATCTGGAACAATCTAAACCAACAATGCGGAACCCGGAACTGGTCAACCAACAGGATAGAAGAAAACACTGGAACAGGATTCATGCAGCAGATGGAATCCACCCGTTAGAACGCTGAAAGAGAAGACAGAATGAAGAACGCCAGGGTTGTGTGTCAGGAGATCGAACAAATAACCCCAGAAACAATGGAATAAATGCAGATCATCACATCAGCAATAATAACATACTACATTACCCGTGTGGGTGGGTCAATGAAGCGGGCGGGAAATACTCGCCTCCGTGTCTTTAATAAAATCATGACTTTATGTCATGACTTAACAAAATCTTAAATTTTATTACAAGACACGAAGGCTCATATTTAATGCCAGTTCAAAGCAGCGCAATAGTTTTGGTGGACCAGTGATCCATCGGTCTAAAATAGAATTGTTTGAATGTGGATTCTCTAGACCAGTCCGCCGCCCTCATGATGTCCTCTAAACGACATCCCGCGGAAAAGGCCTTAGAAGCCATCGCGCCCCTTGCTGAATGCGCGCCAAACATAGAAGTATCAATACCAGCTTGAGACATAACCCATCGCATCCACCTTGCTAAAGTCATCGATGAGACCGGCCTAAAAGGATGGCGATGTGAAATAAATAACGGTCCAACAGGATGAGTGCGTAAGGGAGCTGTACGAAGTTCATACTCCCTCAAACAACCAACCGGGCAAAGATCAGGAAGATCTGGAAATACTGGATAAAATATCGAGGTAGAGGTTGTTTTAGTTCTACGAGATAGAGAATTTGACACCCTCTGGGTAAAAAGTTTTTGCGTGAACATCTAGGGCCCTCACATCCGAAACTCTGCGACAAGATATCAGACAGAGTAGCATTACTAATTTACCAGATAATTTCTGTAGGGAAAGATCTTGGTTAGGGCCCCACTCAGAGAACAGAGTGAAAACTGTCGAGACATCCCAAGTCAAAGAATACTTCGGTTGAGGAGGTCGCGACAATCGTGCTCCCGCAACAACTTACAGACCAAAGGATGTTTACCTGCCGAAATGCCTTGAAAACCTACATGTTGTGCTGAAATAGCGGAACGATATAGGTTAAGTGTTTGATAAGCTTTTCCTTTGTCAAATTCATCTGATAAGAACTGAAGCACATTCTCTACAGAGGTTGAAATGGGATCCACGTCTCGTCCCAAGCACCAGCTAGCCCAGACTGACCAGGCACTCTTGTAAGCACGGAAAGTACTGGGAGCCTTTGAGGCATCGAGGAGGCTCGTAACTCCTTGCGAAAGGTTTGGGACGGGGCGGGGTCCCCTGAGAGCAACCACGCCATCAGTTGAAGATGGCCCGTCTGCACTAGGGGATGAAATTCTCCGTCTGAATTCGTTAGGAGAAACGGAGGAGTCGGTAGAAGACGAGGATAATCCGTCGTCATCGCTAATAGAAAGGGGTACCATGGCTGAGCTGGCCACCATGGGGTTATTAACACTACTGATGCTTTGTCCCGCCGAGTGTGTAGCAATGTCCGACCTAGCAGAGCAAAGGGCGGAAATGCGTAGAGTCTCCCCCCTTTCCATACCTGTAGCATAGCGTCCGTTGCCAGAGCTTCTGGATCCGGACGCCAGCTGTAAAACCTGGGTAGGTGTGTGTTGAGCCGAGTGGCAAATAAATCTATGGAAAAAGGTCCCCAAAGATCCTGAATTTTTGAGAAAATCTGCATATCTAAACGCCAATCGCTGCCATCCCTCAGGAATCGAGAATGCCAATCGGCTACCACATTGTGTAGACCCGGAAGGTATTCTGCCTGTACTTGTATATTTCGTTCTAGACAGAAATCCCAAAAGGTTTTGGCTAGCACGGCTAGAGGCCGAGATCGAGCACCCCCTAGTTTGTTGACATACTGGACGGCGGATATGTTGTCCATCCGGAGCAGAATGCAACAATTGGAATTGGTCTTGGAGAAACTGCGGATCGCGAACGATCCAGCTAGAAGCTCTAGACAATTTATGTGTAGACGACGTTCCTGCGGTGACCATAGGCCGCCTGCCGAAATGTCCCCACATCGAGCTCTCCAACCATCCTGACTGGCGTCTGCTTCTATCACTATATCTGGAGCCGAGCCAAATATGGCGCGCCCGTTCCAGGCCTCCATATTGTCCAGCCACCATTGGATTTGACGACACTCGTCGTCTAGTTCTGTGATGGCGTCGTAGGATTGTGACTGACGTAGGGCCGCCGCCTTTCGCCTTTAGGCATTGTAGCGCCCGATAGTGTAAGGGGCCTGGGAATATTGCTTGTATGGAGGCTGACAGAAGCCCTATGAGGTGTGCAAGATGTCGAACGGAGAGTGTGGGTGTTTGTAAAGCTCTCCATAACTCCCGACGAACGTCGCGGAGTTTGGAACGAGGTAGGCTCAACGTTTCTGTGGTGGAATCTACGGTGAAACCCAGAAAATCTAGTGTCTGCGTGGGATGTAAAATAGATTTTTTCTGATTTATCAAGAAACGCAATTTGGTCAGGAGTTGTAACGACCCGTGTAGGTGTTGTGTAAGCATGTGTTCTGTGGGAGCCATCAGGAGGATATCGTCTAGATATACTATCAGATGTACACCCCGTGCTCTTAGGAACGTAGCTACTGGTTTGAGAAGTTTCGAGAAACACCAGGGGGCTGAGGATAGGCCAAAGGGAAGGCATGTGAATTGGAATTTCTGTTTTTCCCAGATGAATTGCAGAAGATGGTATTGATCGGAATGAATTGGGATCGTTAGGTAAGCATCTGTCAGGTCTACTTTTGCTAACCAATCCCCGGGGTATAGCAGGTCTCTGAGGCAATGTATTCCCTCCATTTTGAAATGTTGGTATTGTATGAATTGGTTTAGTGTGCGTAAGTTTATCACTGGGCGATAACCGCCGTCTTTTTTTGGTACTAAGAACAGGTTGCTTAAAAAACCTGGAGTTGTGAGGGGTACGTTTTGAATTGCACCTTTCTCGAGAAGGGAGGCAATTTCTTTTTGAATTAATACTGTTGCTTGTAAGGAAAAAGTTAATGGAACTGGAGGGCATTCCTGGACAGGAGTCTGAACGAAATCTATCCAGAAACCCTGTACCGTGTTGAGTATCCAAGGGTCTAGCGTTATTTGTCTCCACATCTGGAGAAAATGAGCTATTCTGCCCCCTACAAGCGTATCTGGTATTGAACAAGGGTAAGAAGTCAAACTTACCCTGTGGTCTGGACCTATAAGATCCTCGTCCACGTCCTCTGTTGGTGAAGGATCTTTGCAGGTAGAAACGTTGTGGTTGATAAAATGGGGTTTGTTGGGTGTTCCTTTGATTAAAGGAAGGGGCAGGAGAACCTCTTTGGGAATTGTAAGAGCCTCGGCCGGACAGTCTGCCCCTACGACTGCCGGCCCTGCCAAAAACCCTAGTGGGTGTTTTTGAAAAAACATTTTTCATGGTTGCTTGTACATTAGTCATGGTGTTAAATGTTTTCGCATATTTGCCCATGCGAATAGCAAAATTGTCCCCAAAAAGACCCCCTTTTGCTTCTGGGCCCAAATCTTTAGTAGCCAGTGAAGTAAGATTAGGGTCAATACGGAGTAGGATAGATTTTCTACGCTCTGCAGAGAGGGCCGTATTGGCATTGCCCAGTAGACAAAGTGTCCTTTGGGCCCAACCTTTGAGTTGGGGAACATCAGGAGATACTCCCGTGACATGAGAGTGTTCAAGCATTTCTAGCATTTGGGACATAGGACCCAATGCATCCAATAATTTATCTTGACATAAACGGAATGAGAAATCCAACCCTTTACGGGGGTTCCAACCGGTATTAGCTTGGATATTGGATCATGTCCGGTTCAACATCCGGTGTTTGACAGATTAAACTTTTTGTAGAAGGTCTAGGGCACTCAGTGCGCATATTAGACCTGTCTTTTCGGGTTAAAGCCGTTCTGACATATTTATCAAGATATTTCTCAACCTTTTTTGTCAAAGCCCAGTCTGATGACCTTGGATGTTTTAATTTAGTCGGATTAAAAGAATCTTCATCCGATGAATCACCGGTCACAGATTTACGTGAAACTAAAGTGCCCGTGGAACCAGGAGATTTGGACGGAGCTTGCACTTCGTTAGGGTCCGCGGTTGTACCGTCAGAAACCCCTGAAGCTTCGGAATCTGATTCCGATGGGCCTGCATTCCTGGCTTTTTTCCAAGATCTCGCTTTTGATGCCCTGCGAGTGTGGGCTCTTTTGCGGGACCGTCCCTCACGTTCATTTGTGGGAGAATCACCACCATCATCGTGAGATGCTGACCGACCCCTAGGGGTACAGTGTCTCGTTTTATTTTTGTCTTTACCCGATTTGAGGGTTTTTGTCAGTATTTTCAGTACTGGGAGTCACCTCAGTAATCTTATTGCCCTCCTGTGGCATTGGAGAAATTGGTCCTGCATGTGAGGCCATAAAATTAGCAAAGGATTGTGCCATAGCCATAACCCAGGGTTCAGTTTGTAAATTAGGCTCTCCAGGTCTGGAGGTACTATGGGTAGGAGTTATAGAATTAGGCAAGGGCAGCACAGGATCTAACCTGGGAGGAGGCATCTCTCTGGAATCGGAGGTTTCTGAACGTAAAGGGGAATGGGAGCGTGACAGGTCTTCTCCGGTTTGCGAGCGACGCATTGTAGACATGAGGAGATTCGTGCTCTTTTTTCACTGCCCAGCGCGCGCAGCTACTTGAAGTGGCTGTTGCTGGGCAGAATGGGCGGGAACTAACAAGCACGTTTAGCACTGTAAAACAGGCTGTGGAGAAAAACCTTTCATGTGAGAAAAAACTTAGCGGTTTTATACAATATTAATGGAAAAGGTTCTGGTTATATGTAAAAACATCCCTAAACCTTTAAATGTGTTAAATTTCGTTGGAAAAAAAGTATTACCTTAATAACCCCCCCCCCGGTACCAGCCGGCGCCGAGGCACACTAACGAAATATATATATCTTAATTCGTTATGGGAGAGGGGAAACCGCTACATTAATTGGAACTCAATTTATTTTAACTTAGCAGAGAGAAAATTTTGTATACTTATCTCTCCAGTGAAGCAGCAAGAAAGAGAGAAGAGATGAGGCAGCGCTGTCCGAATATGGGCATGGACTATACTATGTGCTATGGGGAGATCTACAGATACCATTATAGTTTTTTGTTTAACTCTTGCTGCTGTGAAGTAGTAATAAAGAGATTTGGCATTAAATATGAGCCTCCGTGTCTTGTAATAAAATCATTAGTGTCTAGATCAGTAAGGTATTACAAAGTGCTAGCGCTAATTACTGGACGTACAAGGCAAAATATTAGCACCTTCTAAAAGCTGGTGCTAAATGATTCTGCAAATGCAAAATCATTTAACACCCCCTAACCCCCCCCAATAAATCTAATACCCACCTCTAATCTCACGGGGAGAACGGTGGCCTGAACAGTGGCCTCCACGATCACTTGAGAGCGAGGTGATACTCGTGGCAGCATGGAAGTGCGACCATGAGTATCCCTGTGGTTAGTGCTGTGTTCTGGGGTGAGGTGTTGAGCTAGCACCTGCCCCAGAATAACGCTTTGTCACGTTCACAGTCCCTGAGGTTTCCCTTGCACCCGTCAGCGCCGACCTCACTGGCTGGGTCCCGAGTGATATGCCAGCCTGGGGCGATCACGTGACTGGCCGGGAGGCGGGGCGCGGCATGATGATGCAGAGTCGCCGAGTTTAAAAACCAGTATGCCACACTTGCTCGATGTCCTGACGTGGAGTCTATTCCCCAGCGCTTTAGTGATTGTTAAATGGCTTATACTTTCCCGGCTTTGTCTGAGAACCACGCCCCATATACTGACCCTGCTTTGTCTGAGAACCTCACTCCATATATCATCCTTGGTATAAGGGTGACCCTCTTTCCTGGTATTAGGATCAGTAATGTCTGGGCCTGCTTTGCGTTTCTATTGTGTGGCTTGTTATCCCTTGCTGAGTCTAAAGGATTCAAGTCCCTGAAGATAGTCAGAATTACTGACCATTCAAGGATTGGAGGGGTAGATAGGGTTCTGTGTACAGGGACTGATATCTGTTTATCAGTGGGGATCTGTGACACGCTTGTTAACATTTCAAAAATTCTCCAATTTAAAAAAATATATATATTTTGAGTTTTCGGAAAAACGGATGGCAAAGGATGACGTTTCCTGGCATGGTGAGAACATCCGGTTTCCTAAGAGCATGATGTTTTTGGTCCAGCTGGATGTAGGAATGATAACTTGACATCACGTTCTACCACATCCATTGAGAGAACACATCCCATCTACCATGAGGTGTCATAGGCACATGTCGCAAAACCCTTCATACGATCAAAATCTACATCTTGGCGGTCAGGAGTGAAATTAATACAAATAGGACGTGGAATCTCATAATTCTCAGGAGGAATTTTTTTCTCAAGTATATTGTTTTCCATCTTACCCAGCTTCCTTTTCATAACTGCAATCTGCACGAAGCGCATACTTTCATGTGTGGTTTGATTTCACAATTTGGTGAAACCATCCAATCAGTTACTTTCCTCACGTCTCTATTAACCCAGTGCCTCCCCTTTTTTTAAAAGGGTCGGAACAGTGTTTTGACCACTTATTCGCCTCCAGATTTCAAATTAGAATGTAAATTTATCAAACAGTTAAGGAATTAAACTTCATAAAGACTAATAAAGCAGCTTCACACAAAAAAGTCATACAGGGTTATTCAGAGAACACCGAAATGTCATGACATTTCAGAGCTCTTTGATTCGCCGCACTTCAGCGAGTCCGATTTGCTGACCCTGCGATGAATTCAGCATTCACCGCAGGGCAGTGAACCGGCTGCCGAACGAATCGAAAAACCGCCGCCAACCCACCAAACACAGAACCGACCAGCCGCAGAAAAAAGCCGACAAGCCGCCAGACAGGTAAAAAAAATTTGAAAGTGTCAATCTGGGGGGCGTGGCCGACTGTGCAGGGAAGAGGACTTATCTCACCAGAGCTCCGTCTGGAGATGTTGTGAAGGGGGTTCTTTTGGGTGATCCTCACAGCTGGGAATCCTCTGCGGGGTCCATAAACAGTTGGCCATCAGGGGTGTACCCTCCGGAGCCTTCATTCCCCCCCCTCTGGTTTATTAGATATTAAATAAAAATGAGAATATTTTTAACATTGACACCTATGGGATTCTCCTCATTAAACCTGCTGAATGAAAGCACAGGGCATTTTGACAATTTTTCATTTCTGTTCGGTGTTCTGTGAATAGATTAACCATTGCTTCTCTATGGGGACTTTCACTGCCGTCGAACAACACCGTATTTTGCTTGCACTTCGCCAAAATTTGGCGAACTGCCTATTTTGTGAATAACCAAATGGCCATGAAAATTCACTAGATGGGGAAATTCGCTGTTCAGTGCATTTTTGCCGCAAATTTGGATCACTGTGAATAACCCCTATAGAAATCTTCACACCACCAAATGAACTGAAGTGCACACACAGAGAGCCAGACCACAACTAAGCTGTCTGAAAGGTAATATGGTGGGGGAAGGGCACATTAAGAAATGGGCAAAAACATGTCAAGACTTATTTTGTACAGTTCCTTTACCAAGATAGCCTGCCCTATATACACACATCGCTTACACTCTGTAAAAATCCTGTTCTAATTATTTTTGTTGGTTTCATTCCAGTTCAACACAATTTTATCAACGGAAATTGTAGAAAAATGGACTTGATGGGGTTTAATTCTTTGTCACTACCAAAAAGATAATTCAATTTTTGTATGATACCATTGAGATACCAACTTGAAATTGTGACTGGCTACAAGACATATACCTTTAAGTGTGAGTTTTTTAAAAAAAAAATTAAAAAAAATCAGTTTTTCCAAAAACTCAAGATCAGTTTTATTATAAATAATTTGTGAATTTTTGAAATTTTATAATTGTGTCATGTTTTATATCAAATGGAAGCCCTATTCATAAGCTTTGAAATGACACATGCCACATGTCTGTAGCTATCATGAGTATCTCATAAATGGCATTTAACATTATGGTGGATAGTGAATTTTGGCATTTTTTGGCAATTTTGAAAGTTCAAGAAGAGATAAAAGGATATTCTAGGCACACCTTAACTATAGCTAATACATAATTAGAGTACCATCTATGGGGTTACGATCTACAATATAGATACATGAATAATGGATGTTCTAACACCAAATAGTACTCCAAAATAAATAAATTTGAAAATACTTATATTTTTAGTTGTTTGGGTTTTCCGTTCGTTCTTTTCCTTCTTTATAGTTAGCTGGTTCAAATCCCAAGGTGGAAGGAAACAAGCTCAAAACAAGGGGAATCCCATAAAATGAGCATAAGACTAAATAATAGTAATAAGCAAATGTCATGCCCCGCTCCGCGGCCTTCCCCCGACCCACACCGCCATGCTGGGAGAGGTTCCCTACTCACCCGAGGTCCCTCGTGGCGCGTTGCTCCAAGTTCCGGGTCCGCAGGATGGAGAGGACGAGCCAGGAGACGCCCCACGCCGCCGGCTGGATCCAAGCCCTGTAAAGGAATGCGCGCACGCGCGAGAACAGACCCTCCTATGTAGTTTAAAATCAGGTACTCTGGCGCCCTCGGCTGGCCGATTAAGGGTACTGCGGGACACCTGCTCTGGAGATCCTCGAATGCCTCCCATTGACCTATCAAAGATCCAGGTACCTCAACTCCACCTACGAGAACCAGGTGAGAGATATTCTCATGATCCCATGAACCCTATTTAAATCCGCCTTCCTTCCCAGCACATTATCCAGGTTCTACTGTGCCTTCCGCCTCAGTTTTCCTAGAGTTCCTCGTATTCCCTGATCACGTATCTTCTGACCCTTCGACCCGGATTGTGCCAACGACTACGCCACCTTCTTCAACCCTTCGACCCGGATTGTGCCAACGACTACGCCACCTTCTTCAACCCTTCGACCCGGATTGTGCCAACGACTACGCCACCTTCTTCAACCCTTCGACCCGGATTGTGCCAACGACTACGCCATCTTCTTCAACCCTTCGACCCGGATTGTGCCAACGACTACGCCACCTTCTTCAACCCTTCGACCCGGATTGTGCCACCGACTACGCTACCCTCTTTAACCCTTCGACCCGGATTGTGCCATCGACTACGCCACCTTCTTCAACCCTTCGACCCGGATTGTGCCACCTACTACGCCGCCTTCTACACTCTTCGACCCGGATTGTACCATCGACCACGCCATCATCCTCGTTATTATCCGTTGTTCTTCCTGGGACTTTGTTTTACGAATTCCACTCCAACCTTATTGACTGTATTATTTTCTGGACTTCAACTACTATTTATGATTCACTAAAAGATTACTTTACTCTCCATCGCCTCCTGATTTCCTTATCCATAGCTTGCCATTGGGTTCCATACACACACTTTACAGGGGATCCAAACCCTGCATTACAGAAGAACCTGGATATCATGGAACCCGCAAGCACCGCTCAGGTTCTTGCTATCCTCACCGAACAGATGGCCGCCCTAGCCAAGATGGTACAGAACCTACAGACCAGCCAAGAAACCTTACTCCACAGAGAGAGGAGTCGCGCCGAGGCCACGGCACTACCTCCTTCACCCTCCGGTTCCGTTATTCAACAGGCCGAACTCCTCGCTCCAGAACCCAGAGCCAATGCACCCGAACGGTTTTCCGGTGATCGCACAAAGTACCGCACCTTTATCACCGCCTGCGAACTTATGTTCTCTCTTTGTCCCCGTACGTATGGATCTGACTCCGTAAAAGTGCGCTCAGCCATCTCATTGATGTCCGGGGCTCCACAGGACTGGGCCTTCCAACTTCTGCGTGAAGGGAGTCCTCTTCTATCCTCCTGGAATTCCTTCGTCCAAGCCATGAACCCTATATATGATGACCCTCTGCGTTCATCAACCGCATTATCCACAATTCGGCATCTACGACAAGGACGACGACCAGTGGAGGACTACATCTCCGAGTTTCGAGCTGTGGCCGCAGATACAGGCTTGAACGACGTGGGTCTTAGAGATCATTTCCGTCATGGTCTCTCTGATCAACTAAAGGACGAACTGGCCCGAATAGGGGTTCCCACAACACTGGACGCCATGATCCTGCGATCCCTAACCCTGGACCAACGTTTCAGAGAGAGACGTCAAGAGAGAATGGCCACCGCTCCTTCCTTACCTGTCCAGCGGTCTGAAACTCCATCCACGACCTCTGTCAGATCCCCCAACTCCACTCCTTCACCTCCCGAACCCATGGAGATTGGCTTAGCACGTGGTCCCTTATCCCCTGCTGAACGAAGCAGACGACGAGCGCAAAACCTCTGCCTGTACTGCGGTCAACCCGGTCACCTCCTGCGTGGCTGCCCTATACGACCACCACTTCCTTCTGACGGAGGTAAGAACCATCCCTCCGTAATATCACTTCAATGTGTATTTGGTTCCACCTCCGCTCATATGACCATTCCTGTCATCCTGCAGTGGGAAGATAGAAGTGTGAACGTGTCTGCCATCATAGACTCCGGAGCTAGTAACAACTTCTTCGATCTCACCCTCGCTACCTCCCTAGCGATCCCTACACGACTGAAGAAGACTCCCACACCATTACAAATGGTCGACGGAAGCACACTACGTACCGGCCCCATCACCCATGAAACCATTCCTTTGTCGCTGCTCATCGGTACTAAACACCAGGAGCGCCTCCAATGGGACATTGTACCGTCTCCTTTGTTCCCTCTGGTTCTAGGGCTTCCTTGGCTTCGCACCCATAATCCTGCCATCGACTGGTCCTCCAACACCGTCTCTTTCCCTTCTCACCATTGCCAACACTTCTGTACGAACGGGTATACCACCGAAAAGATTGGGTTTTCTACCTACCCAGCTTCTGAACTACCGGTCAAATATTCTGACTTCCAAGATGTGTTTGAGAAGAAAGGGGCCGACACACTACCTCCACACAGAGAATACGATTGCCCCATCGACCTTCTTCCAGGAGCACCCATACCCCATGGGCGCATTTATAACCTATCCGTTCCTGAATCCCAATCCTTGAAGGAGTATATTGAGGACGGGCTCCAAAAAGGATTCATACGTCACTCCACTTCACCTGCCGGGGCCGGTATCTTCTTTGTTGGGAAACGAGATGGTGGGCTCCGACCATGCGTCGACTACAGAGCATTGAACGCAATCACGGTACGTAACCGTTATCCGCTACCACTGATCCCCGAGTTACTGGATAGAGTGAAGGATGCTTGTATCTTCACAAAGATTGATCTCCGCGGAGCCTATAATTTGGTGCGAATGAGACGAGGGGACGAGTGGAAGACCGCCTTCCGTTCTCGATATGGTCACTTTGAGTATCGCGTCATGCCGTTCGGCTTGTGTAATGCCCCAGCTGCCTTTCAACACTTTCTCAATGACATCTTTCGTGACATCCTGGATACCTTCCTGGTGATTTATTTGGATGATCTACTGATATTCTCCCGCTCTCTCCAAGAGCACGAACAGCACGTCCGACTCGTCCTGTCTCGCCTCCGTCAGCACAAATTATATGGTAAAATTGAAAAAAGCACCTTCGAAGCCCCATCCATCGAATTTTTGGGATACATTCTGTCACCAGGGCATGTCGAGATGGATGAAGCCAAGGTCAAGGCCATCCTCGATTGGCCAACACCTAAAGACAAAAAGGCGGTCCAGCAATTCATGGGGTTTGCCAACTTCTATCGACGTTTTATCCGATCCTTTTCACACCTCAGCGCACCTATTACATCGCTAACCAAAAAGGACGTGTGATTTCAATGGTCTGCAGAGGCTCAACAGGCCTTCGAGAGACTTAAGAAGAGCTTCACCCAAGCACCCGTCCTAAAACAGCCTGAGGCTCACCTCCCATACTATTTAGAGACAGACGCCTCCGACATTGCCCTGGGCGCAATCCTATCTCAGAGATCCGGGGACAAGAAACTCCTGCATCCGGTAGCCTTTTACTCCAGACGCCTCAATTCTGCCGAACGAAACTATAACATAGGTGAGAAAGAACTGCTTGCGATAAAGAACGCTCTTGAGGAGTGGAGACACCTTCTCGAAGGAGCGACACACCCTGTAACCGTTTTTACTGACCATCGCAACCTTGAATATCTCCGTACTGCCAAACGACTCCAACCCCGACAAGCCAGGTGGGCGCTCTTCTTCTCTCGTTTCTCACTACTCATCACGTATCGACCTGGAAAGAGAAACGGAAAGGCGGATGCCCTCTCGCCAGTATGATTCTGGTATGCCCTCTACCACGACACCAAACGACACGATCCTGCCTAGTGGCTTCTTCTGTGCTACAAAAGACACCCTAATGGAGCAGATACGAAGGTACAGTCGACATCCACCTACAAACATCCAAGGACTCGTCCCCATCAAAGGATACCTGTATCACGAAAAACAGATATATGCGCCTCCGGAGACCCGTCTACAAGTACTACAAACTGCACACGATATTCCAGCTGCCGGCCACGGGGGTATCAAGAAGACCATAAACACCGTACAACGATATTTCTGGTGGCCATCAGTCAAGAAGGATGTTGCCGCCTTTGTTCTTTCCTGTCCTATCTGTGCACGTAACAAACAACCAAGAGCTCGCCCTGCCGGTCTTCTACAACCCTTGGCGCTTCCACAACATCCATGGAAAGACCTCTCGATGGATTTCATCGTTGACTTACCCCCCTCACGCCAACACACAACGATCTTTGTAGTGGTAGACCGTTGCACCAAAATGGCCCACTTCATTCCAGCAATAGTCCTTCCTACCGCTGCCCAGACAGCTACACTCTTCATCAGAGAAATATTCCGACTGCATGGCATCCCTCACTCCATCGTTTCAGACAGAGGATCCCAGTTCACTTCTCGCTTCTGGTCTCAAATGTGCCGTAGTCTAAAAATTTCTAGATATCTCTCCTCTGCATTTCATCCTCAGAGCAACGGACAATCCGAACGGACGAACCAGACGTTGGAACAGTACCTCCGCTGTTATACCACACATCTCCAAGACGACTGGCTGGACATCTTGCCACTCGCTGAGTTCGCCTACAACAACCAGGTACATTCGTCAACACGTCTTTCTCCTTTCCATGCCAACTACGGATACCACCCCGATATTCTACCCGACATACCTCTGAACACTCCGGTTCCTGAAGTGGCAAACCGTCTAAGACCCTTACGCCTCCAACTACGAACATTACGCCATCAACTACAACAGGCTCAAGACACCCAAAAAAGGTATGCAGACCGTAACCGAAGACCCGCTAAGCGATACGCACCCGGAGACAAGGTGTTGCTGTCCACTGCTCATCTCCGACTAGACTGCCCGTCTAAGAAACTGGGGCCTCGCTTCATCGGCCCGTTCCAGGTCCTCAAAATGGTCAATCCGGTGGCAGCCCATTTAACCCTTCCTTCCTCCTACAGGATTCACCCTGTTTTCCATGTCTCCCTCCTAAAGCGTTGGCGTGACAATCCTTTTCCTGGACGACACGCCGACCCGATCACTCCCGTGTCGGTGTCCGGAGAAGAGGAATACGAGGTCTCAAGGATCCTGGATTCCCGACTACGTTATGGCAAGTTGGAGTACCTGGTCCACTGGAAAGGTTACGGTCCGGAAGATCGCTCCTGGGAACCTGGCACCAATATTCATGCTCCGGCTAAGGTTCGTGCCTTTCATCTTCGTTACCCCTCCAAACCATCAGTGAGGCGCACCCGGGGGTCGCGCCTTGGTGGGGGGTCCTGTCATTTCCCCCGACCCACACCGCCATGCTGGGAGAGGTTCCCTACTCACCCGAGGTCCCTCGTGGCGCGTTGCTCCAAGTTCCGGGTCCGCAGGATGGAGAGGACGAGCCAGGAGACGCCCCACGCCGCCGGCTGGATCCAAGCCCTGTAAAGGAATGCGCGCACGCGCGAGAACAGACCCTCCTATGTAGTTTAAAATCAGGTACTCTGGCGCCCTCGGCTGGCCGATTAAGGGTACTGCGGGACACCTGCTCTGGAGATCCTCGAATGCCTCCCATTGACCTATCAAAGATCCAGGTACCTCAACTCCACCTACGAGAACCAGGTGAGAGATATTCTCATGATCCCATGAACCCTATTTAAATCCGCCTTCCTTCCCAGCACATTATCCAGGTTCTACTGTGCCTTCCGCCTCAGTTTTCCTAGAGTTCCTCGTATTCCCTGATCACGTATCTTCTGACCCTTCGACCCGGATTGTGCCAACGACTACGCCACCTTCTTCAACCCTTCGACCCGGATTGTGCCAACGACTACGCCACCTTCTTCAACCCTTCGACCCGGATTGTGCCAACGACTACGCCATCTTCTTCTGACCCTTTGACCCGGATTGTGCCAACGACTACGCCATCTTCTTCAACCCTTCGACCCGGATTGTGCCAACGACTACGCCACCTTCTTCAACCCTTCGACCCGGATTGTGCCACCGACTACGCTACTAGGGATGTGCGTTTCGGGTTTCGGAATTTCGGAATTTTCACGAAATTTCCCGATTCGTGTTTTCGGATGCGGCCGAATTTCCGAAAAATTTTAGATCCGAAAATTTCAGATCCGAAATGTTTTCCGAGCCGAAACGAAAATTTTCGGATTTTTCGAATGGACTTGAAATGTGTCAAACGAGGAGAACAGATTTTCTGAAAAACGAAAATTTTGTAAAAACGAAAATTTCTGAAAAACGAAAATTTTGTAAAAACGAAAATTTCTGAAAAACGAAAATTTTTCGAAAAAACTAAAAGTCGATACAAAAAACGGGCAAAATGACACGAAAATACGAAAAATGGTCGATATTCCGAAAAATGTGCAATTCCGAAAAACGAAAATTTCCGAAATTACGAAAAGTCGATACAAAAAACGAGCACAGTGACACGAAAATACGAAAAATGGTCGAAATTCCGAAAAAAAAATGTACCCGAAAAACGTGCCGAACCGAATCGAATCGAAACCGAAATCGGTCGAAACGGGCCGAATCGAAAAGTTTAAAAATCCGAAAAATCGAACCGAATCGAACCGAAAAAAAAATCGGTGCACAAGCCTATACGCTACCCTCTTTAACCCTTCGACCCGGATTGTGCCATCGACTACGCCACCTTCTTCAACCCTTCGACCCGGATTGTGCCACCTACTACGCCGCCTTCTACACTCTTCGACCCGGATTGTACCATCGACCACGCCATCATCCTCGTTATTATCCGTTGTTCTTCCTGGGACTTTGTTTTACGAATTCCACTCCAACCTTATTGACTGTATTATTTTCTGGACTTCAACTACTATTTATGATTCACTAAAAGATTACTTTACTCTCCATCGCCTCCTGATTTCCTTATCCATAGCTTGCCATTGGGTTCCATACACACACTTTACAGGGGATCCAAACCCTGCATTACAGCAAAGTAATTTATTTAGGTAAAATAAGCCATATGGCAAGGCCATAGGTAAACATTTTTTTAAAAAAAAGCATGGATTAATAGTGAATAACCTTAAACAAGGATCACTAGAACGTGTTTTCGCCTACCGACTTCCTCAGTAAGTGTCCTTGAGAATGAGGTAGTCTCTGGTGTGGAAATCAATTTTGAAAGTTCAATAGCTCAAAAACCGGTAGACAAAAAGCTTGTTTTTTTTTTTTAAACATCTCATGGTAAGGTACAAATGTACCAAAAATTAACCAAATCCATGACGTAAAGGTTTTATACGTTGGCTGATTTGACATGGTATGACCCATTCTCTATATTTATGATAAGACACATTAGAGGTTGATATAACTTGCCTGCGGTCCTGGTGAGTTGGATTCACTATAGTTGTGCTGTTTGTGATGTAGGGACATTCTATTGAGGTTAGAGATCACTATTTCCTTTTTTTTATTATTACACTCTATTTTCCTATAGTTGAATAGTAACAGAATATACTGTAGGTTGCCATCTTATCACTCACAATTGCCCATTATTGTTGCATATTTAATGTTTTTTATAATTTGTTATTTAGTTCTAATACTGATGTCTTTTGTATAGGTTGTATTGTGTATTAAGAGTATCCTTTCCTGACCTGGCTTGGACGGTTTTTGTATTAGTTTGTTGTAATATTGAAAGGGTTAAGCCCTGGAATCAGGATATTTTAATTATTATTCACATAGTATGCATTAGAGTTTTTCGAAAACCAAGCCGTATACTGAAGTGAGCAATGAATTTTATTCTGAAGTTAGGGGTCTAAGGCTGATAAATAACATTGCCAGGTGGTTATGAAATCTTTAACTTGGGTTTCTTTGACCAGAGTATGGAGTCAGTCCATGCAAACAATTCTTTGTAGTTTTGTTATGAATAGGGAGATTGACGGGGGTGTAGGAAGATTTGAGGTATGGAGTATAATTTTGCAGCGAATGGCTGCTACAATGGACAGAAATGTTTGGTGTTGTAACTTTAGTTTGCGAGACGGGCCCAAAATATGAAATTCCGGGATCGGAGGGAGGGAGGGATGGTAGGACGTTTGAGGATAAAAAATATTGGACCACAGACCAGAATGTTTGGGACTCTGGGCAGCTACAAAACCAGTGACATAAGCCTGCCTGCAATCAGGGAACTTGAAATATGAGGGTGAAGTCTTCCTGCCCATGTGGAACATTCGACTAGGAGAGTAGTAAGCATTATGAAATAGTTTTAGAGACATTTCAAAATAATTTAGAGGCAGTAAAATTTTTGTTATATGTGTGAGCATAGAAGTTGATTAGGGTATTCCGTTTTTAAGATGGCTAATGTCCGCATAAGGTCCGTTCTGCCACCTACCAATTGATAGAGTGATTGTAAACCCCTTGTTGCCCATTTGCTAAAAAGGGATGTGAGCTGACCTTCTCCAAAAGGAGGGTTGTTGGTTAACTGTAGGAAAAGTGAGGTGGGCAAAGACTTACCTTTTTAAACTTGTGATTCCACTGTATATTTTTTTCATTAACAATCAGTTGCTGTCCATCTGTTTCAGAATATTTAAAACTGCCAATATGAGAATGTGATATTGTTTCGTCTGGCAAAATAATCCAGTTTTCAATGTCATAATGCCCTGTTGATTCACCATTTTCAAAATAAAAATTCTCATCTGATGTTTTGAAGTTAAGGTTGTACATGAAGTGTTTTAACTGGTGATGAAAGAACATGGTAAAAAATAGCATAAGTAGTGTATTGAATAGACTACTCAGTAGAGCATAAAACCTAAAATCTTGGTACTATTTTGATTACTCCAAGTACTTAGATTGGGAGCCAACTATTTGCATGTGTGCATTTATGCAGAGCTGTACTTGGTTGAATTTTATTGGGCATTGCTCAATGACCAGAGGAAAAGGTTTTCACGTACATGCACAGAGTATTATTCTTTTATTCGGGTAGGCTCAAAGTAAGTTAAGGCCGCGAGGTCTGCGCAATCTCGTTCACCAGAACCGGATTAAGAACTCTATGGAAAATGGTTTTTTTTTTTTGGAATTTTGTGAAATGAAAACATTTATTTTACCTTTGGTGGCAGCAAGTGCCTTCGCACCGTAACCCCTCTGTGGTATTGTGGAAGAGTGCAGGGTTGGACCCTGCGACCAAATATTAAAATGATATGAATCTGGTACAGGCGTCAGTGGCAGTGCACCCAAATATTTTACCTTTGGTGGCAGCAAGTGCCTTCACACCGTAAGCCCTCTGTGGTACTGTGGAAAAGTGCAGTGGTGGACCCTGCGTTCCAATATTAAAATGATATGAATCTGGTATAAGCGTCAGTGGCAGTGCACCCAAATATTTTACCTTTGGTGGCAGCAAGTGCCTTCACACCGTAACCCTTCTGTGGTATTGTGGAAGAGTGCAGTGGTGGACACTGTCCCTGAGAATGGCAGTGCCAACACAGATTCTAATTCACAGAAATCTCCTACAGCGTCACTGATACACCCTGACAGAACAATCTCCTCTCCTCTCTGATTCACTCCTGCAAATACATGCGCTGGGGCTGCAGGCAGGGAAGCCTTATATAGTGTGCTGCGGGACTTAACTCTGTGAGCCCATGATTGGGCAAAATTTGCCGAATCAGGACTCTGAGCCATGATTGGCATAGTCTTGCACCTGACCTGTGGTCGGGTGCAAGGCTGTAGCCAATTACAAGCTTCAGGCCAGTGGAAAGTGCATTGTGGTGCATTGTGGGCAAACATGCGGCGAACACGCGGAAATGTTCGGAGTTTGACGAACAGCTGAACGGGCGATGTTCGAATCGAACTCCAAACTGATCCGAACCGTACGCTCATCCCTACTTATAGCAAGGCCTGCAAAAATGCTAATTTATTTCTTTGGTTCAATTCTTCCTATTATGTCTTTAACAAGAAGTTATTTC
The DNA here is from genome assembly GCA_009667805.1 of Leptobrachium leishanense. Lineage (NCBI taxonomy): Eukaryota > Metazoa > Chordata > Amphibia > Anura > Megophryidae > Leptobrachium > Leptobrachium leishanense. The sequence continues at coordinate 73,420,779 of CM019073.1, read as the reverse complement.
AACACAAATATTTTGCTTAACTACCTAAATTGTATCTCTGCCGGTTGTTTCTTATTCTGCAAGAAGAATTTTAATGTTACATGCCCTGGCCTTTCCAGTGATACCTCACATGACCCTGTAGCTGCTAAGTTGTTAGAGATACAAGGGTCCAAATGCCCATCATTGCAGACATAGTTATCCTTTCTCTGGGCCTATTCTGGGGCATGGGCCTGGAGCTGCTGCTCCATCAGCCACTATGTTAATCCGGCCCTGTCATTCACGCAAGATCATGCAGCACTACGGAGTGATCGTGGAGGGAGACTGGGAACTATTTCTTCCCAGTTTCTTCCCAGTCTCACTCTGCTCAGGAACAAGAAGTGGCAGATCGGGCACTTTTTGTACATTGAAACCTCTGAAATTCACCTGTTTAAACCTGTCGAATGAAAGCACTGAAAATCAGGGCACTCCACTGACATTTCGGTCACTTCACTGTGTTCTCTGAATAGATTCAGGGCCAGATTAACATAGGGGCTATTGGAGAAACAGCTCCAGGCCCATGCCCCATAATAGGCCCAGAGAAAAGATAACTATAGGGGTTATTCAGAGAGCACCGAAATGTCACCAAAATTGGAATTGAAATTCACTTTTCGGTGCCATATCAGGGCCAGATCGGCCCTCTCTGAATAACCCTGTATGTCTGCATTTATGAGCATTTGGACCTCTGTATCTCTGACTCCATAGCAGCTACACGGACATGTGAGGTATCACTGGAAAGAGCCTGACCTTACCAATGATACCAAACACGTTCAAGTTTTATGTAACAATAAAAATAAAATAAATATTTCTTTATTTTTTCTTTCTAACACAGCACTATTATTCAATTTCAACCATAACGTGAACAATGATGCCATACTAACTCACCATCTCATTTCTCATGTCATCAACAAGCGTGGAGGCGATGGCACCATCCATTATTACTCATTGTTCTTTCAAAAACCTAAACTGCCGCACTACAACAAGGAGCACAGGGAGGACTTTGAAACCCTGCATCCCTAATCTTCACACCGCATAAGGTCAAGTGAGGCGTCATTGGACAGGTCAGAGTCTTGTCTTTGCATTGATATCAAACATTACAATGAAAAATCTACACGAAGAAGAAAAACCCTTTATTTATTTATTCTCAGTTCCTGAAGCGATGGCATTGTCCATTTGTCACTTAAAAAATAAGCAATACCACTGCTATTACTTACCATCTAATTTCCCACGCCATGAGGAAGTTCAGTATTTTATACATACAGGGTAATTCAAAGAGATCCGAATTGCTTGAGAAAGGTAACCGAACGCTGAAAATCAGCATTCGGTTACCTTTCTTGGCCATTCGGCTATTCAGAGAGCAGGCAATTCGCCAAATCCTGGCGAATTGCCTGCACATACGGTGCCTGTTCAAGGGCAGTGAAATCCCCATAAAAAAGCACTGCTTTGGCTATTCAGAGAGCAAAAACCAGCAGTGAAAGGTTCCTGAAATGCCTGCCTTTTGGTGGTTTCATTCGACAGGTTTATTCAGGAGAATCCCATAGGCTTCAATGTTAAAAATATTCTGGTTTTAATTCAATATCTAATAAACCGTTCATTATAAAATTCTGCAGTAAAGAGTCTCTTTAATTATAGAGGTTTTAGGATATTTTCAGCATTTTCCTGATTTATTTTTTTTAAAAGTCCGATTTTTAAAAAAAATAATTTTAACCAGTTCAATGCTAAGGACGCGCTCAGCGCGTCCTCAGCATTACCGCTGGTATGCGGAGGACGCGCTGAGCGTGTCCTCGCATTGGGGTCAGCGTTCGGCCGGGTTCCGGCCGATCGCTGGCCCCTCCGGTGAGGGCTGACATCCTGGATGTCAGCCCGGCATCCGGAGCAGCGGCCGCCATTATTAGGTGTCATCGCGCCCCCGCGATGACACCTAATTCAGGCGCCCCCCCCGCATGTGCGGAGGAGGCGCCTGAAAGGGAGGGGGGGGAGGTCCTTCGGACCTCTCTCCCTCCCGATCGGCGGCACACAGGGGCTTAACCCAGGCATCATTTGGAAGGGCACAGCCTGCCCTTCCAAATGATGCCTGACATTAACCCCTGGGGAGCTGGATCGCAAATCGGCGCTGGAAAGCGCCGATTCGCGATCCTTCCCGGGAGCTGGCCGACATCTTGGATGTCGGCCAAGCTTCCGGGAACTCCCCCAGAGGACTGGCGTCATCGTGCGCAGCACGATGACGCCAGTCCTACAGTTAACCCCTAACTGCCACGAACTGTGGAGATAGGGAGTTCCAATGAACTCCCTATCTCCCGATCCGTGGCAGTTAGGGGTTAAATTTTGATATGGTTGGATCGGCCAGAGCATGGCCGTTCCAACGATACCAAACATGAAAGTAAAAAAATTGTAAAAAAAAAAAAAAAGAAAAAAAAAAATTAAAAAAAATTAAAAAAAAAAATTAAAAAAAAATAAATAAACACTTTTTCTTTTTTTTGGTTTGTTAATGCAGCAATATTGTTCCCATTTCAATTATAATGTGAACAATGATGCTGCATTAACGATTTTTGTATGCGGTGCGTTTGTTAAAAATGGTGTCATTTTCCCCAAAAAAAAATGTAACGAGACCCCATCTCTAATTTTTTTAACAAGCGCACCCCATACAAAATATAACCGCAATTGCTCGCATGTTAAAATGTGGAAAAAAACACTTTACACATTGTAAATTATTGAAAATACATATTTTATTGCATTTTTTGTTATAATATACAAACATGACATAACGTATACATATAATAATGACATATTATGAATCTACCGAGTCTGACGGAAAGAACGATATATAATATGTCGGTGTCATATACTAAAATAAGCCTTTAAAACACGTTTAAACATGATGCGCAAAACAGGTAAAAAATGACCTCAGCACAGGGGCGGGAAAAGCCTCAGCAGCGAAAGGGTTAAGTTTACTTATTTTTTCTGTAACAGCCCTTTGTAGTATCATTCCCTGGACCTCATATGCAAATTTCAGACATTTTCGCTCCGTAGTTTCTTTGCAAACAGCGTTTCACTTTTCATTCATGCAAACTGTTTTGCTAATTTATTCACTGCCTCTTCTGCGGTGTCGGCTTTTTCCGGAGGCTTCGCTGCGTGTGATCGGCTCCTGCTCGGTTTTTTACGTGGTTTTTGGCAGGTTAATCCAGATGTTTTTGCGGGTTTTCGGCATGCATTAGCCGGGTTTTGTGGTTAGTTTTCGTCAGGTTTGCGGTAGCTTTTCCCTGCAATTCGGGGACCCTGTGGTGCTTGCTGAATACACTGCAGGGTGGCCGAAATGGGATCGGCAAAAGGAACCGAATTGAAGAGAACGAAAAGTCACCGAACATGCGGTGACTTTTCGAATCTCTTTGAATTACCCTGATAGTCATTAACCATAAAAAAGATAAAAACTCCCTTTTGGCCCAGTGATAATAGAGAAAATGTAAGCATTAAAATAAAGACAAAATCCTTTGCCTGTATATACAAGTAAATCCTATGCTACATATAATATATGTGCTAACACAGTTGTGGATTTATACCAGTGTAGTTGGGTCAAATCAATTGATTTAGTAACCAAAGGTGATTATTATATTATAATAACAGAAGTCAAAGTTTAATCCAAGTTCTTAGGTCATCTAGTGGCCAGAAATAATTATGTCCTTTTACAAGTCTTCTCAACAGCTTCCAGTGAAGCACTAGAAACTGGTTCAAGGTTCTAGTGCGATCTAGTGGCCATGGAAAAAAAGTATCTTTTTAAAAGTTCTTAAGGAAGAAACATTTGCTGCGTTTTTTTCCTCTTAGGATGGAAAATGTAAACCTCCTGCCTTCTGTTTGATAGAAGGTGGAAGTGTGTAGGGGGTTGTTTCCAATCCTATTCCTGGTGTGTGCACATCAAAGAAGAAAAAAGTTGACAAACAATTGTGCAGATTATCCTTAAATATTCTAAATGTTTAACGAGAGGTAGAGTGGTACTCACATTTTTCGGTGTCTATAACTAGACACTAGTGTATGGGCAGTCAGTGTCATAAGGGAGCTCTGAATCTCCTCAGTTTTTTCTCCTCCACGGTGAATAATCAGGACAGGAGCAACAATAAAATATATAAAAAAACTTTTATTTTAAAAGATAAAATAATAAAATAATAATAAAACCACCGTATTGTAACGTGGGATAGTGTGCAGACGCATTTCACCGATATCCTATCGGCCTCCTCAGTCTGAATTCTGATGTTGCTCTTTCCTTTTTATTTTCATTTTTGTCTACGGCATCCGTGAGATGCTCCCACGCATGTGCAATGTTCCCGGAAGTTCTCTCTCAGGACCCAATACAGGCCATGTTTGACAGGTATCTGAAGCACAGCACAGGTGATATAATTAGATGCTCAGTTATTGCAGTATTCAAACTGCATTTCCCCAAGGTGATCCTTAAAATCTGGCCTATTTAGTGGGTCAAGATGTTACGTCCTCAGCCCCCGCAGAGTTGCCTGGGGGGTCTGGGCATGATCCTGTGTCGCTGGCGTGTCAGATGGCAGCACTTAATGATGTGTGATCAGCGCCTGAGGGGGCGGGGCCTGGCATGGTCACGAGGAGCTGTCGGGTTTAAAGCAGGGTGTGAGTAGTTGATCGTCACCCTGACGTGGAGTCTAGTTCCCACATCGCCTGATTACTATTACGTTTATTGATTTTCTGTTGATAACCTGTTTCTGTCTGAGGACCCTGCTTACGTATCCAACCCGGCTTTACTATTTGACGATTCTCTGGTTTCTCCCTTTGGTGTTTGTCCAGATTTCTGTTGCGCCACATGTGTGCGGATTGAAGGTCTGCCCGTCTCCTTGGTCATTCCATCTCATGCTCTTGGTCTCTGGTAGCTGCCCAATCCGATCTAAGTCCTAATCGCAAGGCACATTATTGTGGGTCTATCTGCCAAGCCGTGAGCCCTGTTTATTGTAACAACAATTTGCTATCAGCACGGTTTGGTTTCTACGCATATGCACAATTCATCTACCGCGACAAACCATTGCTTGAAAACAAATGTAAAAATGTTTATGCTTATCTGACCTTTTAGTCCTGTTCATGTCTCCAAGTTTTGTTTCTCTGCATATATAGAGTTTACTAAGCAGTCTTTTGGTCTCGAAACCAATTGAGCTTAAACACTGCTCAGGATTGTCTACCTTCTCCCTGACTTGGGAGACCTGGTCTCATAATACCGATTGTTTAGTGAACGTTTGTCAGAAAAATCTGTCCATTACGACCCCATCTACGCTACTCCAGTGTGAGCGCTATAGCGCCTGTTACACCAGAGGACTGTAGTTAAGAAATACTGCTTTAGGGTATTATGTGTAGTTCCTTCTTGGATTTCTAGGGTAAGCTACTATAAAAAGGTTCTTTGAGTTCTTTTTAATCCTGTGTATTCAAAATAGGTTTGATGTGTGGGAGAATTTACGGATAGCGGTGGAAACCACTAGTACAATATAATGAACAATCAACTCAATTTTTTTTTAGATTAGCCAATGCGGAATCAGTAAAAGAGGTATGGAATAACCTTCTAAGTGTCAAAATTTGCATTCAAGCTTTCCTAGTGTAGAAATGGAAATCCTAATTAGTTTTTATACGAAATTGGTGGGAATTGTGACCTATTCTGATCATAGCAATTTGATCATACTGTTGGTATATTTCTATCATAGGCGTGCGCACGGGGTGTGCCAGGTGTGCCTGGGCACACCCTAATGCCGGCCCCTGGCACACCTCGCAGGCCTGCAGAACAGAATATGTCGATGGTAGAACAACCACCGTATTAAGAGAACTTGCGATTCGGGAACAGTGATTAAACACCATCAATTGAAACAAAACTGATTCCTCTAAACAAGAGAATTTTTCCCATTTTGTTAGAATTAAAATATAACTTTTAATATATACGGTTTAAAAAATTAACCCTTTGTGAAATTAATAAAATGTTGTCCAACATTGACAACCAAGTGGCGATATAGTAATTAATGCAGCTTCATAACAGGTTGTGTCAGTCAGTTGTGTGCAGCCAATTGTAATTTAAGTAAAAGGTGCGTCCACCGATTACTAAGTAAGCGTGAATATGACATACAAGTGACACATATATACAATTTGTTTCACGCAAAAAATAGACGTGCAGGACATGAATTAACCATCAATGTCCATAGATGGTAGTTATTCTTACACTGCTCCGTTGATATAGCATAAGTTTAGGCAAGATAATTGAATGCTTCCTATACCCCATGGACATAGGTATTCAGTTGAACTTGAAAGGATATATTCGTTAGTCACACGCACCCCGTTGCTAGTAGAGTTGCCTCGTCAGGCATACGTCTACTAATACTGACACACCAGTATGGATTATAGTTCGCTACTTGTCATCATCCACCACAAATAACAACAAACATTTGGACACCTTGATTTAGGCACTATAAATTATCGTTCGTGAGGCTCATCCACTTAACGATGCCAAAATTTAAACAAACAATTGAACGTCTGAATTAGGCACGAAAAAGTTATCGCTCACAAGACCCGTCCATTTGACGATGTCAGACAAATCAATTCAAAGCCTATCAGGCCCAATATATTTTTACCAATGTTTCTCGTCTTCTTGACAGTGCATCAATTATTTAAGAGCTCAATTAACTCACGCTCAACGCGCGTTTCTCCACTGTATCGCCAGCAGTTTCATCAGGAGCTGTAAGGATCATGAATTCTGGATCTCTATGTATAGACGGTTGGAGTACTTTAATCAGTCTTTAATTAGATTCAGTGTTGGATGTACAACGGGTACCCGTGAGGGATGTTTTTAGACCGCAGAGCACATCCCACAGTGAGTGACTGAACACGAGCGCCGGCGATCACTGATGACCTGTCACCTGACCGCCGGCGCTCAATGACTGTGTCAGACACTGCAATCACCTGCGATCGCTGGTGCTCGTGTCCAGTCACACACTGTGGGATGTGCTTTGCGGTCTGTGCGCGAAGCACAGATTACATTGCAGCACCCCCATGGCCACCTGACCACCAGGGAAGCAGAGGCTGCCGCCAGGCCTGCGGGGGTGAAGGGTCCCGATGGCTATCCATGGGATGCGGCCAGCCGGGTTCCCCCTCCTCGACCCCCCCTTTTGGACCAGCAATATTCAACCCCCTCCCTGCACAAGAAAGGTAAGCAGGAGAGAGGGCAACTTTTGTATTTAAACTGGGGGTTTTATTGCTGTGGACTTTGTGATACGATAATACACTGCACATTACTGGGGTTTTATTGCTGTGGACTTTGTGATACGCTCATACACTGCACATTACTGGGGATTTTATTGCTATGGACTTTGTGATACGCTTATATACACACACACACACACACACCGCACATTACTGGGTTTTATTGCTGTGGATTCTGTAATAAGCTAATACACACCATACTTTGCTGGGGGTTTTATTGCCGTGGATTCTGTAATTAGCTCATACACACTGCACATTGCTGCAGTTTTTATTGCTGTGGATTCTGTGATACGCTTATACACACTGCACCTTACTGGAGTTTCATTGCTGTGGATTTTGTGATGTGCAGTGTGTATGAGCTTATCACAGAATCCACAGCATTAAAACCCCCAGCAAAGTGCGGTGTGTATGAGCGTATCACAGACTCCAGAGCAATAAAACCCCAGTAAAGTGCAGTGTGTATGAGCCTCTTACTGGGGGTTTTATTGCTGTGGATTCTGTGATATTCTCATACACACTGCACATTACTGGGATTTTATTGCTGTGGATTCTGTGATACGTTCATACACACTGTACATTTCTGGGGTTTCATTGCTGTGGATTCTGTGATACGCTCATACACACTGCACATTACTGGGGGTTTTATTGCTGTGGATTCTGTGATACGCTCATACACACTGCACATTACTGGGGGTTTTATTGCTTGGATTCTGTGATATGCTCATACACACCACACTTTACTGGGGGTTTTATTGCTGTGGACTTTGTGATATGCTCATAAACACCACAATTTACTGGGGGTTTCAATGCTATGGATTCTGTGATAAGCTCATACACACCTCACTTTGCTGGGGGTTTAATTGCTGTGGATTCTTTGGTATGCTCATACACGCTGCACCTTACTGTGAGTTTTATTGCTGTGGATTCTGTGATACGCTCATACACATCGCACATGGCTGGGGGTTTTATTGCTGTGGATTCTGTGTTGACTGCACTGTATGGCTGTGTGTGTAAATGCATGCATTTGTCTTTAAACAGGCTGCTGTGCGTAAAATTCGGCACCTGTGTCCTTGTCTCAGCATGGCGTTGCCCCCTTGCCCTGCAAAAGGCTGGTATTGCTCCTAGAATCGCCGCTATATCTTCTGCCTGAACTCCACAAAGTAAGAATAGTGAATAAAGCATTGTGAGATACAGGTAGGAGACTAAATATTGGTGCTTGGTAGCAAGAGGTTAACCTCCCTGGCGATCCGATTGACATATTTTTATGTCAAAATCGGTGCATTTATTCAGCCCCCTGGCGGTTTTCCCGAGTGTGGCTCGGGGTTAAATTTCAATGCTGAATGCAGTAACCCCGAGCCACACCTGGGCTGTTACATACCTGTCCCTGCGCTCCCTCGCTGTCCTCTCGCAGTCACCTCCGGCCAATCGTGGCGTCCTGGATCCTGTTGTGAGTGGCTGTTTCCCTGCACTTTGGGGGCCCTGCGTTGAATGGTTAGTTCACCGCAAGGTGGGGCAATTTGATTCCCCGAAGTACGGGAAACAACAGTCGGTGACATTTTGGCGCTCTGAATGACCCCTATAGTGATGATATATTTTGGTTGAATGCGTGAGTGTGTCCGTGTATGTTTGCATAAGAGTGCGTGAATATATATATATATATGTATGTGTGTTTGAACTTTTGGGTGCACACCAAGCACCCAAAGCTGCGCTTGCCTATGATTTCTATATGAACTGATAATTAGAATAGGTGTGGATTATACTCGGGTATATGCAAGAAAATTAATTCTATTAGGTGATTGGAATGGGTGTAGGTTATACAAGGGTGTATGTAAGAAAATTATACTATTTGTATTGATACTATGAAGTATTTTACGGCCTTCTAATGGTCCTATTTGGGGATAAAGGAAACATGTTGGAATGTGAACCTTCTCCATACTGGTGGGCTAGAGAGTGCGATGTGGGAAAGGGAAAGTGGATATATGACTTTATGGGGGGATGATATGGTATAAATAAAAGGAAAGGGGGTGATGGTAGGAGAATATTATTTATAGTTAATGGCAAAATTCAAAATCTGCATTTAAGCCATTGGGGTGCATAGATTCAAATTCCAGTATCTGCCTCATTTCTTCCATTCCTAAGGTCTTTTCCATATTTCCCCCTCTTCTGGCTTTTTGTATTTTCTTTATAGCCATAAATTCTACCCTTTTGGATCCTGTCCATGTACTTTTTTGAAATGGAGTAAAACGCTATGTTGTTCAGAGCCTTTGAGAATGTTTCTTACATACTACCTTATCACTGCAGTTCTTAACCCTTTCAAGATTTTTACAAGGTTTTTTAATACCTGAGCTCTGTTTATAAATAGTTTGCAATGAATGGCCATTAGACATGTGCACAGCACAAAATTTAGTTTTGAACTAATGGATTAGTCCTAAAATGCAATTTATTTAGTTGGTAAAGAAATTCGTTTTCAGTTCTTTAGTATGAAAACTAATTTCATTCATCCAAAAACCAGCAGATACAATTGCTATTGTAGTGGCTCCTCAGAGGGCTGAGATCGCTGCTTCTTATAGTATCTCTCACTCTCAACACAATGTGTCAGGCAAAGCTGTTACAGTAACTGACTGCTGCTCATCACAGCGCTCAGTTTCAGTAAAACTAGTAAATAATATTTTTATATATAAAGAGGTTATAACTATATTATTTCCTTGTTTTACTGAAACTCTGAGCCCTGTGATGAGCAGCAGTCAGTTACTGTAACAGCTGAGCCTGATACATTGTACTGAGAGATAATGTAACAAGCAGCTGATCTCAGCACTCACAGCCACTGGATTTAAAAGGCTAAAAAAAATGCTCCTCTCTGTATAATGTATAGAACATCCTCCTGCATTAATTAATTCCCCTCTCTGTATAATGTATAGAACATCCTCCTGAACTAATTAATGTACCTCTCTGTATAGAACATCCTCCTCAATTTATACCCCTCTCTGTATATTCTATATAACATCCTCCTGCATGAATACCCCTCTCTGTATAATGTATAGAACATCCTCCTGCATTAATTAATGCCCCTTTCTGTATAGAACATCCTACTGCATTGCAGAACTTCGGAATGCAAAGCTTATCCAGCACAGGAGAGGGAACTTTTACTTAAACTTTGTATCTCTGTGGAGGAGACAGACAGGATTATAAAAGCAGGGGAGAGGGAAAATATTAACGTAAATCTTTCTGAAAGCTCAGAGAAGAGATGACTTTTTTTAATATAAAATAAAGCTTTTTAAATCCAGGGAAAACATTCAAATAAATCACACCGAAGGCTCATAATGACAGAGTACCTGTGAGAACTGGATGCTAAATGTATCAGACGTAAAAAAAACCTTTATAACAAGCAGCACTGGGAGAGGAGAGGGACTTTATATAAAACGTGTATTATAAATGAGGAAAGGGGGGTATTGCTCCTGGATTATATAAAATGTGTCAGACCTAAACCCCTATTATGCAGAGCGGGATGGGAGATAACACACGTTTTATAAAGTCTCTCTCTTCTCCCAGCGCTGCTTGTTATAAAGGGGATTTTACGATCCAACCCTCCTCAGTCACTAGCTTTCAGTGTGATTTATTTGAATATTTTCCCTCTCCAGCTGCTTTTATTATCCCGTCTGTCTCATAGACATGCAAGGGTTAAGTAAAGGTTTTCTCTCCTGTGCTGGCTGTCTGCGCTGCGAGTGAGTATTCTGGAGTTCTATCATTGTCAGATTTTCAGGTAGGGGTTGGGAAGGATTACACATACAAACGTTTGCTGTAGCTTTGTGATGTTGCTCTCTTCATTGCTGGTCTCCAATCACTCAATGTAATATTACAAAAAGGACAAACTAAATGTAATGCATTTTCCTTTCGTTTCTTTTGTTTTTTGGACTGAGCAGTTTTGTATCTCTTAGGTCATACAAAAACTAAATTATTCCAAAATTCTGACTAAATCGCTTTAGTACTAAAACGAATGCACATGTCTAATGGCCATGGATTGCTTAAGCCTGCCAACAGCGACAAAGTATTCCACCCCTGGCAGGTCCTATCATGCCAACCTAATGACTGCTCTTTATGGGATATACTCACCAGGGGGGGACTGACAACTAATGGGGCCCCTGGGCAATAGGTGGTCACGGGGCCCCCTTGTTCCGCACCCACAGGAGGCCACACCCATATAACCCCCACCCCCTACAACGCAACACCTACATGTACATTGTAGTCAATACATGTACATTATTGTGCTAAAATTTTTATTTCTGAACTCCTTAAAATAACCTTTTTGAAAATTGAAGAAAATCCACTTGGACCCAGCAGCGAATTGGGGGATCCATTGCGTTCCCTCCAGACTTACAGATGGCCACCGCACTGCTGCAGAAGCCATCACGACTCATTGCAGCTAAGGCGGCGCCGCGGCACAGAATATTCTTGTGAAAAATGTGGGAACTGCCGATCACATTAAAAGATACTGTACAATCCTGAAACACTGCACATTACAGAGCTCCACAGCAATAAAACTCACTGTAATGTGCGGTGTGAATGAGCGTATCATAGAGCTCCACAGAAGTAAAACTCCCTGTAATGTGCAGTGTGTATGAGCATATCACAGAGCTCCTTTTTAACCCCCACATATCAATTGTTGGGCACCTTTTTAACCCCCCCATATAAATTGTTGGGCACTTTATTAGTCACCCCCTGTCCTCCTCCTCATCGGCTTATGCACTATTGAAAAAATTTCAAACGAGGCATTGGCACCGTAAGATGTTAATTTCTTTAAAAATAATTCAACGGAGTTTAAAATGGGGTCAACAAACACACTGGTAGAAAAAGAAATGTAAATGACCTTATAAATACACTGTGTTATTTGGATGCATAATTCTAAAATGTCATTAAAGTATCAGTTAGGGGGAGATCACTTAACAAATTACTAAATTTTCAGTTAAAGCTCTAATATGCACTGAATTGATCTAACCTGGAAAGTAATGATGGCAATTTAGGAGTGTCATGATTAAAATGATTTTAACTAAACCATTATGGTCCAAAAAGGGTAAATACAGTTACATGTTTGCAATGTTAATTAATCCTGTGATTACCAGCAGCAGCTGCCTTTGGCCCTCAATCTGCTTTCATTTCACTGAGAGACTTCTGCGGACGCTGGCTGGCTGAGTCGCACCGGGTAGGGGGCCCGGTTTGGCCAGGCACAGTGGGCCCCGACGGTGATCACGTGAGGGGGCGGTGCCAATGCGACGTGCCTGCCCCAGTACTAGAATGTGAGATGCAGGGCAGGTACGCAGTAGCGCGGCCACGGCGGTTAGACAGTGCGCCACTGGGACACACAAAACATGGCTGCGGGCTGCCTGTTCCCAGAGCTGATGGAAACCGGCGGGGCCCACTGAGCCTGGCCAAACCGGGCCCCTACAGACCCACGATGGGTCGGTCTGCCCCCGATACTCACTTATTGAGGACCAAGTCCTTTCTGAAGCTTCCTGCAGTTCAAGGTTAAATAGAACCTGTGGGTGGAGCACCTGTGACAAGGAGGGGTGCCCTTGCAAACTAAAATGGCAAACTAAATTTCCACCATTTTTCAACAGAGCGCAGTATTAAAAAAACCTTGTAAAAATCTTGAAAGAGTTAAGAACTGCAGTAATTCTGAAGGGGATAAGAATTGTTTGTAAGCATTTATAGGGTTAAATCTGGCAAAATCTCAATGTTTAAATGAATTTAGCTGCTGTTGTTTCTTTTGTGTTGTTTGAACATGATGTCTGGTGTGCTCTCTTCTGGGTTTGTTATATCCTTAACAACTCTAAGCTTAAGATAATTATTTTTAATGTTTTAAATGAATGTATTGAGTGGTCTATGCTTAGGAATACAGAGATTCCAAAACCGAAAGCATGGTTACAAGCACGCACTCGCTAGAATCGTTCCAAGAGAGGAACGCAAGAGAACTTCCAGGAACATTGCGCATGCGAGGGAGCATCTCACGGACATTGAAGACGAAAATGAAAATAAAAAGGAAAGAGCAACATCAGAATTCACATACGGAGGAGACCGATAGGACATCGGCGAAACGCGTCTCTGCACACTAGTCCACCTTACAATACGGTGGTTTTATTATTTTATCTTTTGAAATAAAGGTTTTTTTATATATATTTTATTGTTGCTCCTGATGGACACATGTCTTTTTTCAGCCTATGTAACTGTCCAGATTATTCACCGTGGAGGAGAAAAAAACGGAGGAAATTCAGTGCTCCCTTATGACACTGGTACTCACATTTTTCAGTGTCTATAACTAGACACTAGTGTATTGGCAGTCACTCTACCCCTCTTTAAACATTTAGGGCCCTATTACATTCTCCGCGCAAACGTCGTATTACAATGTCCGTGCAAAAAATGCACGTTAACGTCTAATGCGGGTGGAACTTCGCGAACCCTTTGCGAGCGTGATGTACTTTGCGCGTCCTATACTTAACATTGTGAGCGCAAATGCGTTTGTGCGTTGGTGCGCGCACGGTATTACAATCTTAGCGCAATTTTAACGGACAACGTTTGCGCGCATAATTTTAACGTCTTTGAAAAGCTGGTGGTAACTGCAAATATGAACGTCCTGGCCAAAATGAAATACACCAGCCCGAAAAAAAAAATACAGCAACACAGTTACACAGTTACACAGTCTACTCATACCCAAACAATAAAATGGATAAGTTGTGTGTGTTTTTATTATTGCTGCAGCATATATACTCAGATTGATTTTGATAGGCGCAAAAACTGAACGGGAGACAATTGTGGTTCTTAATTCTGATTGCTAACCGATTTCTGCGCGCAGCGTTAATGCACGCTCATTTTTGCTTGTCTTTTTTCCGCGCGTTATTTTTTGACGGATGAAAAAATGCACTCGGATTGTAATACCAGCGTTAATTTATGCGTGTTAACGTTTAATGCTGCGCGCAAAAAAAAATAGCGCTGCGTGAGCATTTTTGCACAGAGAATGTAACAGAGCCCGTAGAATGTTTAAGGATAATCAGCACAATTGTGGGTCTACTTTTTTCTTCTTTTTTTGAGGTGCACATACCAGGAATAGGATTGGAAACAACCCACTACACACCTCTAGCTTCACAAAGAAGGCAGGAGGTTTACATTTACCATCCTAAGAGGAAAAACTTAACAAATTTTGCTTCCATTAAGAACTCATAAAAAGATACTTTTTTCCGTGGCCACTAGATGGCAGTAGATCCTTGTACCAGTTACTAGTGGTTCACTGGTTCACTTGAAATATGAATGGAAATTTACTCACACAGTCAGGGCTATTCAGGGAGAGGTGAAAAACAGGAGAATTGCCAGGAGAATGAACAATCTAGACCAAATAGCCAATTTGTAAAGTGAGATAAATGGCAGATTTTTTTTGTTGGCTATTTTGACCTACAGGGTTATTCAGAGAGTGGTGAAAACCAGGAGAATGACTGGTGAAGCGAAAATTCTAGGTCAAAATAGCCAAACCAGAAAAATTCTCCCATTTATCTCACTTTCCAAATCGGCTATTTGGTCTAGATTGTTCTCTTCACTGCCATTCTCCTGGTTTTCACCTCTCTCTCTGAATAACCCTGCTCAAATTTTCACTTTTCCAGTCATTCTTCTGGTTTTCACCTCTCTCTGAATAACCCTGAGTATCTGTGTGGTTAGATATACCCGTAGCTGCAGTATTAAATATCCTAAAATATGGTTTTCATTTCACTAAATGTTTGTTCATTTAAACAAACTCTTCAGTTCCAGGCCCATAGAGATCTTAACCCCTTCACTACCAAGTGATTTTCAAAAAAAACATTGTCAGAAACCAGTAGTTTTTTGTAAAATCATCTTTAATTAATTATCCTATATAATAAAACAATTTCAAGTCCGGTGCCGTCAAGCACTGAGTGCGCATGCGCGACAGACTTTGAAACTGTTAGAGAAAAAAAAGCGGCGCCGTTGGAGTGGCGCGCGCAAAGCGCCTCTCCCTCTCTCACAGCTCAGTCACTGAGCTGTGAGGAGGTGAGAGAGGGAGAGGCGCTTTGCGCGCGCCTCTCCAACGGCTCCGCTTTTTTTTCTGGCCTCAGCCCTGACCACCGGTGTGCCTCCCTGCTCGCCGGAGGCTGGGCCAATGTAGGTCCACCGGCGAGCAGGGACTTCAAGATGGCCGCCGGCGGGCCCCCTCTGATGATGTCAGAGGAAGCCCACCGGTGGCCATCTTGAAGTCCCTGCTCACCGATGGGCTCAGCCTCCAGCGAGCAGGGACTTCAAGATGGCCACCGGCGGGCCCCCTCTGATGATGTCAGAGAGGGCCTGCCAGTCAGAGGAGGCCCCCGGCGGTCGTTGAGCTGGGGGCAATTATATGCATGCTTGAGCTGGGGCCAATTATATCCATGTGTGAGCTGGGGCCAATTATATCCATGTGTGAGCTGGGGGCAATTATATCCGTGTGTGAGCTGGGGGCAATTATATCCGTGTTTGAGCTGGGGGCAATTATATCCGTGTTTGAGCTGGGGGCAATTATATCCGTGTTTGAGCTGGGGGCAATTATATCCATGTTTGAGCTGGGGCAATTTTTTCTGGCCTCAGCCCTGACCACTGGTGTGCCTCCCTGCTCGCCGGAGGCTGGGCCAATGTAGGCCCACCGGCGTGCAGGGACTTCAAGATGGCCGCCAGCGGGCCCCCTCTGATGATGTCAGAGGAAGCCCACCAGCGGCCATCTTGAAGTCCCAGCTCGCCGATGGGCCCAGCCCCGGCAATAAGGGACTTCAAGATGGCCACCGGCGGGTCCCCTCTGATGATGTCAGAGGAAGCTCACCTGCGGCCATCTTGAAGTCCCTGCTCGCTGATGGGCCCAGCCTCCAGCAAGCAGGGACTTCAAGATGGCCACCAGCGGGGCCCGCCGGCAGCCATCTGGAAGTCCCTGCTCGCCGATGGGCTCAGCCTCCAGCGAGCAGGGACTTCAAAATAGCCGCCGGTCAGCGGGGGCCCCCCGGCGGTCATTGAGCTGGGACCAATTATATCCATGCTTGAGCTGGGGCCAATTATATCCATGTGTGAACTGGGGCAATTATATCCATGTTTGAGCTGGGGGTAATTATATCCATGTTTGAGCTGGGGGTAATTATATCCATGTTTGAGCTGGGGGTAATTATATCCATGTTTGAGCTGGGGGTAATTATATCCATGTTTGAGCTGGGGGTAATTATATCCATGTTTGAGCTGGGGGCAATTATATCCATGTTTGAACTGGGGGCAATTATATCCATGTTTGAACTGGGGGCAATTATATCCATGTTTGAACTGGGGGCAATTATATCCATGTTTGAACTGGGGCAATTATATCAATGTGTGAGCTGGGGCAATTATATCCATGTTTGAGCTGGCGCAATTATATCCATGTTTGTGCTGGGGGTAATTATATCCATGCTTGTGCTGGGGGTAATTATATCCATGCTTGTGCTGGGGGTAATTATATCCATGCGTGAGTTGGGGGCAATTATATCCATGCGTGAGCTGGGGGCAATTATATCCATGCGTGAGCTGGGGGCAATTATATCCATGCGTGAGCTGTTGAGCTGGGGGCAATTATATCCATGTTACGCTATCTCTCTGTATGTATTCTATTTGAGGATAACTGGAAGACCCAGGAAAAGGGGAAACGTCACCCTGTATTTGACGTGAGGCATTCCAACCTACAGCCGGGATCAATTAGGCTCTATAATTTGTGAGTGATTTTCATATATATACTCACTTCACAAATTACAACAGTCTGCACTATTGTTTCTCTCTTTTTCTTCCTCATATATGCAATGGAATCCGCCAACTGAGGAGAGGAAGTACAACGTTGGGACATTTTATTTAAAGTGTGACGTATATGCTGTATGGTGACCAGCAGTCACGGATCTTGTCTATCTACATTTTGAGATTTGCACTTTTGCACGTGCACTTTATACAGTCGTAGGACATTTAGAGACTATTATATAACCCAACAAGAGGACATTTTTATGACTTTTTATAGATGTCACATCAACACATTTTTGTGTTTGCACTTTACAAATAGAAAGGATTTATGAGCACATGCACTTTATATGCATTTGCACATGTGGTTTACTATACACCTTGTATTATAGGAACAGATTTGTACGCATGATATAAGGATTTATCACCACTGCTGTTGTTATTTTGGCACATGGTTGCGTATTTGCACAGAATTGTTATTTGCACGATTACTAGTGTATCATCGATCCACTCAAGTACCTTTATCACTACCTGATAAATAGAGTTGATTCATACCAGACTTTTCACAATATCATCAATCTAGAAACATTTGAGTTGAGCTTTATGTGCAATCCCTTGTAGGTAGCAACCCCAAAAAAAAATCACAGTATTCATCAAGCGCCTCCACAGATACTCTTGTAATATATCCATGCGTGAGCTGGGGGCAATTATATCCATGCGTGATCTGCTGGGGGCAATTATATCCATGTGTGAGCTGGGGGCAAATATTCCCATGTGCGAGCTGGGGGCTCTCTGTAATAAATATGCCCGTTTTGCAATCTAACAGGGTTATCCAAAGAGATTCGAAAAGTCACCGCACGTTCGGTGACTTTTCGTTCTCTTCAATTCGGTTCCTTTTGCCGATTGCATTTCGGTGACCCTGCGGTGTATTCAGCAAACAGCACAGGGTCCCCGAATTGCAGGGAAAAGCTGCCGCAAACCTGACGAAAACTAACCGAATGCACGCTGAAAACAAGCAAAAACATCTGGATTAACCTTCGAAAAAGCCGAACAGGAGCCGAACAGGAGCCGAACAGGAGCCGAACAGGAGCCGAACAGGAGCCGAACAGGAGCCGAATCAGCTGTGACGTAGAGGAGGCAGTGAATAAATTAGAAAAACCATTTGTATGAATCTGGGAAAATGAAACGCTGTTTGCAAAGAAACTACTAAGCGAAAATGTCTGAAATTTTCACAGGAGGTCCAGGGAATGATAATAAAGAGGCTGTTCCAAAAAAAATAAGTAAACTGAAAAAAAAAAAAATCGGACTTTTACATTTTTTTTAAAAAATTCAGAAAAATGCTTAAAGTATCCTAAAAAATCTATAAATAAAGAGACTTTTTGCTGCAGAATTTTATAATGAACGGTTTATTAGATATTGAATTAAAACGGGAATATTTTTAACATTGAAGTCTATGGGATTCTCCTGAATAAATTTGCCGAATGAAACCACCGAATGGCAGGGCATTTCGGGAACCTTTCACTGCTGGTTTGTGTTCTCTGAATAGCCGAAGCAGTGCTTTTTCATGGGGATTTCACTGCCCTCGAACAGGCACCGAACAGGCACCGTATGTTCAGGCAATTCGCCAGGATTTGGCGAATTGCCTGCTCTCTGGATAGCCGAATGGCCAGGAAAGGTAACCGAAGGCTGATTTTCAGCGTTCGGTTACTTTTCTCAAGCAATTCGAATCTCTTTGGATAACCCTGTAAGTGGGTCCTGTTCCAGTGAGCTTACAGTCTAAGAGGGTCCTGTTCCCGTGAACATACAATCTAAGAGGGGAAAGAGGATCCGCTCTGGTGAGCTTACGATCTAAGAGGATAAAGAGGAACCCGCTCCTGTGAGTTTACAATCTAAGAGGGAAGAGGAGCCTGCTATAATAAATAAATGTCTTTGTAATGCACTGTCAGCTGCGTGCGCACCCTTCACAACTGCTTACTCGGCCCTCCCGTAGCACGTTGTATGTTGCATTTATAAAAAGAGATACTCTTGGATAGGACATTGAAAACCAAATATGTGGACACGGATTCTGAGCTGGAAACAATAACAATAGACTGCCCTCCGGGCAGGCTTAATAACTAGTACCTTAATAAATAGTTATGCATGCGTTAAACTCACTTATCCTGGCGATGACTCTTACACAGGGCCGTGCAAGGATGCATTTTGCTATTTTCTCTCCCAATAATGTGATATATGCATATAGGTGTGTGATGAATGTCATATGACTGTGTGCAGGGCTACATGTGTGTAGCAGTGAGCGAGATGGTGCTGAATAGATCTGTGCTTTTCGTTCCGAATCACAATTCGGACGAAATTATACCGATTCGTATTTTGGAAGCACTTCCGAAATAACAAATCGATTTATTTTGAAACTGAATGAAAACAAAACATATTGTGAATTGATTTCAATTTCACAAATCGATTTGTTATACGGTTTGACTCAAACTCCGCACCGCGACCCTGTCCATTGGCCGTGGTGCTGAATCTGTTGTATTCAGCACCGCAGGCCATGGACAGCGCCATGGTGCTGTTCGGTGCGATTTGGCAGCAATGAAGTTCCCTATAGAGAAGTAATGGTTAATCTAATCAGAGAACGCCATACAGCACCAAAATGCCCTGATTTTCGGTGGTTCATTCGACAGATTTAAAAAAGGTAAATCCCATAGGTTCCAATGTAAAAAAAAATCCTCGTTTTTATTAAATATTTGTTCAACTGTTTATTCTTTTCATTTTCAGCACAAAGCCTTTTTATTTATTGATTTTCTTTTAGCATTTTTTTTGAATATTTTCTTTTTAGGTGAAATTTTTGGATTCCCAAGTATTTTAAAATGACAAGGCTTTTTTTGTCTTTGCCGAACGCAGCATTTTATTTTTCTTTCCTTCAGTCTGCTATCCTTGGTGCTGAAACCTATTTCAGCACCAAGGACAGGGGGATTTTTTGCTCTTGAGCCCCACGGTGATGCTGTCTTTGGTGCTGAAACATATTTCAGCACCAAGGACTGGAGGATTACGTAGCTTTTCTTTTTTAACCCTAATCTAAGTAATTAATTTGTTTCACCATTCCGAAATAAATCAAAATGAAATATGAATTACTAATCTCCTGAAATAACAAATCGATTTGAAATATGAATCACTGTAACAATACGAACGCACCGAAACGAATTAAAAAACCTAAAGAATCGATACGAAAAGAAACAAAACAAATTATTTCATTGTGCATATATCTAGTGCTGAATGTGGGGTTTCTGTGGCATAGGTGTGTGTTTTAGCAGCCTGAAGATGTGAGTGTATGTGAGCTGACCGTGAGAATTTAACTGCCAGTGAGTGATGTATGTCAGTGTGAGCTATGTTTGGGTGAGCTAGCAGGATGTGTGTATGTGAGCTGGCAGTGATTGAAGTATGTGAGCTGGCAGAGAGTGTTGTGATATATGCGTGCTGTCTGTGTGATGTGTGTGCGTGCTGTCTGTGAGTGATGTGTGTTTTGGCTATGAGTGATGTGATGTGTGTTTGTGTGCTGTCGGAGAGTGATGTGATGTGTGAGTGTGTGTTGGCTGTGAATTAGGGCTGTGCACCTATTTTATTTTTTTTGGTACGGCTCGTTCGGGTTTTTAAAATTTCCATTTCAGATCGTTTCGGCCAATTTCCGTTTCGGCTCGTTTAGTTTCAGCTCTTTTATCGTATCAACTTTTTTCGATATCGGAAATTTTCGGGTTTTTCGGAACTTCTGTTCCTCGTATCAAAGTGTCTATTCGTTTTGACTTAAACTAATGGTATTTCGGATGATCCGATATTTCTGTCAATATGGTAATTTTGTCGATACAGTAATTCTTCCCCCCCCCCGAAAATATTACCGGCCTGGCTGCCGGCCAGCGCCAGAAGAAGCTTCAGTTCATTCTCTATGCTTGCTGGGCAAGCTGTGCCGTGGCCCGGCTATTTCCCCTCCTTTGATCATCCCCTGCAGTTTCACAGTGCGGCCGCTGTTGTTTGGCTGGCGGTAGGAGAAATGCTCCTCCTCCCTTCTCTCCAGCTCTCAGTTCTCTATTTCACAGGGTGAACAGATTTCTGTGGTGACTCTCTGGCATGCAGATCTCTTGTTTCTGGCCAGCCTTCCACTTACATGAGGTCAATGTATTTTTATTCTTTTCTTTCATTTATGGTTAGCAGGGGGCAGGGAGGATTGAGTCGGCTCCTGACTCCTGCACCATCAGAAGGCTCAGTGCTGGTTTACAATGCCCATAAATCAGCAAACTCATGTGATAAGGGCTGTCCTGAGGAGCAGTCTGAGCTCAGCCCAGCAAGAGATAAGGGGACATATTTCCATTCCTCTTCAGTTTGAATTGAGCTGTTGTAGCATTGTGCTCTGCTGCAACCCACTTGCAGCTCCTTGTGCTGGCCATGCTGAATAGAGGGAGAGTGGGTGCATGCCACGCTATGTCTACCCATGCCATTGGTACCCATAGAGTTGGGCAAGAGAGTGTCCTCAACCCCATCAAAAGCACCTTAAGCTCTGCACTCTGCGCTCGAGCAGGGTGACTTGAAATGCCCTGTTCATTTAAATTAAGCCCAGTTTAGTAGACTGAGCAGAGCTTAATAACAGGACTATTTATTAAGACACGAAAAATAGTCAAATTAATCTGTTTTTCCCTGGGCATGCAGTAAATGAAATCTTGTCAGTTCTGTAAGCAACACCTTTATTTTCTAGGAAAAAGAAACAGGAGTTCCCCAGGCGCTTGGTTACCCCTAGATTGGCTTCCACCCCAGTGGACACTTCCCAATATCCACAATTGGAAATCACGCATACAAAGGATGATGGGTGTGGGTTAGCGCTTCATAGAAGTCCCCAGAGGAAAGGCACAGGAAAGGAAGTGCCACTTAAGGACAAAGTGGCCCCAATTCAACAGGTTGCTTAAGCAAAGTGCCAAGTTGGGTCTTCTTAAAACCTCAAAAAGAACACAGAAAGGCGCATATGGTGCAGTATTAACAGTGTACGTAATTGCTCATACTCACACAGAGTGAGAGCTGCCAGCCCTCAAATGGAGACGTGTCAGCTATTAGTGGGTTACCTGCTTACCCCAAAACGGTCCTTCTGGATACCTTTTCAGTGTAATCATCAGATAGATATTGGTAAATCTTTCACCAGTAAATAAAACAAGTGAAAATTGAAATAAAGGAAAATGGGTCTAATCCAAAATAAATAAAATAAAATACAGCAAGCCAACCGCGTTTCTTCAGTGGCAAAAAACAAGACAGAATTACATAGAAAGTGGACTGTCACATTTATATGCAAAAGTTTTTCTTTGATACTCAGCTGCATTGATTTACAATTAGCCGTGACAGTCCACTTTGGATCCGCCCCTGATTGGTGTGTGTGTTGGCTATGAGTGTGTGCTGACTGTCAGTGATGTGTGTGCTGTTAAGTGATCTTTGTGCTGGCTGTGAGTGATGTGTTTGCTGGCTGTGAGCAGGGCTGGACTGGGACTTCATCCAGACTGGCCCACTCCAATATGCAAACACGCAGGGCCGGATTCATATATTGATATGGACTGGAGCAGGGCCAGCACAAGACATTGTGCTGCCTGGATCCAAGGATGCAATACTGACTCCCCCATGCCCACCAAAACATGTTAATGCGTATCACAGAGTGGCACAAATATTAAACTCACAGTAATGTACGGTGTGTATGAGCGTATCACAGAATCCACAGCAATAGAATTAAAAAATAATTATGGATTATTAAAATAAATTGTATTTTAATATGAATTATATATTCATGTAAATGTAATTTGAACAATTAAAATAAATATGCATTAAAATATACTTTAATCAATATTCTAATTTAAATTATTTCATAAAAAATAAATATTAACCCTTTCACTACTGAGGACGTGTGGGACACGTCCTCATTGACGCACATTACATGCTGAGGACGTGCCCCACACGTCATCAGCTTTGCGGGACCACCGGCGGAGATACTTACCTCTCTGTCCAGGGTCCCACGGTGTTCTGACTTCAGCATCCTCAGACGCTGAAGTCAAGCTCCTCCCGACGTAAATGACGTCATCGTGCCAGGCGATACCCAACATGACTAGGGATGATCCGAACACTCCCCGAGTTCGGTTCGAGCCCGAACCCGAATTTCCCATTTGTTCGGGACCGAACCCCCATGCAAGTCAATGGGGCTGAAAATTCGGGTTTTTGGAGTGCCCTCCAAGAGGGCATATATGCTACATATTTGCCATAAAAGGTGTATGGGGGTCCGGGTAGTGCCCTGGGGGACAGGAAACAAGGACAAAAAGTTTTAAAAAGTTTTCCATGAAATAAGGGTTAAAAATAAAAATGAAAAATTCCTTCAAATATCGTGCCTAGGAGGGCCCCATAACCTGCCCGTGAAGTGGCGGATTTCTAGGATGTATAGAAATATGTAAAAACCAAAAAATGACATTTCAAATGACGGTAAATCATTTGATTCTATCCATAAACAACTGCTTGGGGCGGCAGTCTGTATGAAAAGAGGAGACATTTTTGGACACGCAGAAAAAGTTTACTGATTTTTTGGCGGTGAAAAGCAGGAGAATGGAAACTTCTAGACCAAAAAGCCGATTTGGAAAGTGAGATAAATGGGAGAATTTTTCTGGTTCGGCTATTTTGACCTACAATTTACCATTCTCCAGTCATTCTCCTGAGTTTCACCTTTCTCTGAATAACTCTGTCAGGGTTATTCAGAGAGCGGTGAAGAGCAGGAGAATGACTGGAGAATGGAAAATTCTAGGTCAAAATAGCCAAACCAGAAAAATTCTCCCATTTAGGCTAGGGTCAGACTAGTGAATTTTTAACATGCGTTTAGGCGCACTTAATCACGGCCGCACTAGCAGCAAATGACGGGCAATGACGGCCAATATACGAAGTACGGTCGCACGAAAGTCCGGCTGTACAACGCAAGTGGAAAATGAACGCATTTTTTCAAGAAAGCAGAACCGCTAGTACGGACGTACAGAGTGCGCTGCGTCCACTAGCGGCGTGTGTGCGTGATTTGGAGACGTCAGACCCTGCTCATGTCCGGCCAACATAACGTCCAGACACCCAAAGTTTCCTGGTTTGGATCCGTAAAAAATGACGCACAAAAATGCGCATCGGATGACCGTTTTTGCGCAATCCGTGAAAAAATACGGCAATACATTCGGACGCACTTTTTGACGGTCGCTGCGAAAAATGCGTTAGTCTGACCCTAGCCTTATCTCACTTTCCAAATCGGCTATTTGGTCCAGATTGTTCTCTTTTCCTGACATTCTCCTGGTTTTCACCTTTCTCTGAACAACCCTGAGAGAGAGGTGAAAGCCAGGAGAACTGGCAAGAGAAGAGAACAATCTAGACCAAATAGCCGATTTGGAAAGTGAGATAAATGGGAGAATTTTTCTGGTTTGGCTATTTTGACCTAGAATTTTCACTTCTCCAGTTATTCTCCTGCTTTTCACCGCTCTCTGAATAACCCTGTGAATGTTTAATCCCGAGGTGAAAAATAACATTGCTTTAGATTTTTTTCAAACACCAGTTAAATGCAGCATATTAGGATGTTTTAGGGAAATTAATTCTCAAATCTCAATCAGAAGCAGACACCACCCCACCCTCAGTATGTTGTACAATGTATCAAATTGATTACCAGACTTAAAACACCTGGTATTATGCCCGTTTGTGAACAGAGGTCATTTAGAGTTGATAATCTTTCCACGTACACATTAGTTTTTAATTCAATATCTAATAAACCGTTGCTTATAATATTCTGCAGTAAAGAGTCTCTTTATTTCTAGATTTTTTAGTATTTTTTTAAGCATTTTCTATACTTTTTTCAAAATTTCCTTTTTTTTTTTCGAACCCGAACTGAACACGCCCAAAAAGTTCGAAATTCGCGAACTTTCGAACTGCCAAAGTTCAGGTCGAACTCCGAACCGTCCGAACCCGAACAGCTCATCCCTAAACATGACCAGGTACAAAGTAAAAAAAAAAATCATAAACATGTTTTTTGTTTTTATGTGTTGTTTTTAATAATGCAGCAATATTGTTCACATTTCAATTATAATGTGAACAATGATTCTGCACTAATGATTTTTTTCTATGGGGTGCGTTTGCTAAAAATCACGTAATTCCCCCCCAAAAAATGTAACAAGTCCCCATTTCTAATTTTTGTACAAGCGCACCCCATAGAAAATATATCCGCAAACGTTCATGTGATAAAATGTGAAAAAAAACACTTTACACGCGGCAGATGATTAAAAAATCAATTTTTATTGCATTTTTTGTCATAATATATAGGCAGGGCATGACGTATACATATAAAAATGATATAAGATGAATCTGCGGAGTCTGCCGGAAAGAACGATATATAACATGTCTGGGCCATATAATAAAATCTGGCTTCAAATCGTGTTTAAACATGATGAGCGAAAGCAGTAAAAATGAGCTCAGCACACAGGCGTGAAATGGCTCAGCAGTGAAAGGGTTAAAATATACTTTACTAAAATGTAATTAGGGGACACTAAGAAGGGGCTCAGAACTGTGACATGTTGGGTTATTCAGAGAGAGGTGAAAACCTTGAGATTTGCCAGGAGAATGAACAATCTAGATCAAATAGCCAATTTGGAAAGCGAGATAAATGGGAGAATTTTTCTGGTTTGACTATTTTGACCTAGAATTTTCCCTTCTCCAGTCATTCTCAAGGATTTCACTTGAATAACCCTGATAGTGTTGGATTAATGGGGTACACAGAGCTCTGAAAAGTAATCCCTGTTCAACCCCAGCCATGTAACAGGCAGACAAGTCCAGAGAGAGATTGTCCAGCTCAGGAGCTGCTGGATTTACAATATATGAATATAAAAAGGGTACACGTTTTCTAAATTAGAAACCAAGCTAGACTCTGTCCCTGGACATGTCTCCCTGCTACATGGCTATGGCTGATTAGCAAATACTTTCCTGAGCTCTACAGACTCCTGTGATAATTAACCCCTTGAGTGCTCCTATAGAGAAAGCACAGCACTGCCACACTGAGCTCTGGCTTAATAGAAACATAGAAACATAGAAAAATGTCGGCAGATAAGAACCTTTCGGCCCATCTAGTCTGTCCAATTACATGGATACTTTACCTGGATTTATCTTTTGTTTAGGATAGCCTTATGCCTATCCCATGCTTGCTTAAATTCAATTACTGTTTTGGCTTCTACCACTTCAACTGGAAGGCTGTTTCATGTATCCACCACCCTCTCAGTAAAATAATGCTTCCTGATGTTACAGATCCTTGATACGTGTATACCCAGAGAGACCCTCAATATGTGTATACCCAGAGAGACCCCAGTTATGTGTATACACAGAGACCCCAAATACGTGTGTACCCTGATATCAGACCCCAGATACGTGTATACCCAGATATCAGACCCAAGATACATGTATACCCTGATATCAGACCCCAGATACGTGTTTACCCTGAGATCAGACATCAGTCTCAGGCCTCAGGCCAGCCTCCCCTATGGCACAGGCCTCCGGAAAGCCCCAATTGCAAGATATACATTTCAACTGACCTCTGAGTTCACCTTGGTGAGGCTGGCCTGAGCCCTGAGCCATAGGGGAGGCTGGCCTTAGCCGAGTCCTTGGTGGGGAAGCCCATGTGCCCTTGATGGGGCTGGCCTGGACCCATGGGCCACCCAACCAAGGGCCCAGGCCAGCCCCAGGCTAGCCCTAAGGCCCAAACCGCTCGCATTGTAGGCATACCTGGTCCTGGTGGCTGGCCTGGTGCAGACTCGGGAGGAGAGACATACAATCTTTCAGCTCAGCTGCTGCAGCCGGAGCACACACATCACTCACAGCCAGGCATGTACTGGCCGTCAGGAGCACCGGGAGAATCCAGAAGGGCCGATGGGTCAGTGAATTTAAGCATGGGATAGGCATAAGGCTATCCTAAACAAAAGATAAATCCAGGTAAAGTATCCATGTAATTGGACAGACTAGATGGGCCGAAAGGTTCTTATTTGCCGACATTTTTCTATGTTTCTATGTTTCTATGTGTATTTATATAGCAAATGAGGCTGTATATATGTAGTAATACACAGGATACATATATACAGCCTCATTCTCTATATAAATACACAGGGTACATGGAGAATGAGGCTGTATATATGTAGTGCTCCGTGTAACTCTTATACACAACACACATTACTGTGAGTTTTATTGCTGTGGAGCTCTGTGATACACTCATTAGACATGCGCAATTCGTTTCACCATTTTTTGGAATTCAGGAGCATTTCCGGAAACAAAATATTGGCCATCTGAAATTTCGAATCGCGGTAAACACACAAACAAAATCGATTCGGAATGGATTGTCGGGTACTTTCATAGGAAAACAAAATGGATGCCTGTAGCCATTTTGTGTAATATTCATTAATCCATACTCTTCTTATAAAACATTTTTTTCTCTTGAATTACCTTTCACCTACTTTAAAAAAGAGACGCGTTCATACCAAGTTTAAACTCATTAGATAGGGATAAAAGAGTTATATGTGTGTTTTAGATATGAATATTATCGCCAGACATAAAGACGCCATAAAGTGTTCCTAATTTGATATATGTTTAGCTATTGATCAAGAAGTCCTTGAATAAATATATTTTCTTTAAGGTTTAAAATATATACCTATGCAAAAACATATAGCTATGCACAAGTATATATATCCAATATATCTATATTTAGTAGATGCCAATATTTTGTAGTATAACTATGTTGGTATAACTATAAGTAAAGGATATAGAATTTTTTTAGTAAAAATAGAAATATGTCTATATGTTAACTGATAAGAGTACACTGAGAAGAAAACCTTGAAACAGGGTAGAGAATGATCTAAATTTTAAATTGACATAAGAGACAGAAGTCTGGAGAGAGCGTGAAACTGTCTTTGTTTAATATAAGATTAGAATTGGAGCAAAAAAGAAGAACATAGAATGGTGGCTATTTTTTCATGCCTATTGGCACTACTACTAATGCCACTTATGCTGGTATGATACAAAATAAAATAACAACTGTACATAAACACTAATAGTCAACTTTATTAAACACATACATATATAAGACTTAATTAACATGAGTTAGATGGTTCACAAATGTTTGGATAAATTCTCGTGGATCCCAGTATCAAGCTGCCCAAAACTCTCATATACCCAGGGGTGATAAGTGGCTTAGCTGTCCTTAAAATATAATTCTTTAGGATTAATTAGGGAGCAACAGAAAGATTATAACAATGATCGAGAGGTAGATAATGAACAATAAAACAAAAAGTACCACCTTCTACTTAGATAGCAATTTGCGATTGTTATTACTTGTTGGTGCTAATTTGGTGCTTCCCACAGAATCAGATATCATCGGGTGCAGTGAAACAATCGTGATCACTACTTCAAATAGACCCACAGTCCGTCACAGTAATTGTATTTTCTTGTATGATAATGTATCACCTACAGTTGCAATGAACATACCTACAGGGTAGTTCAAAGAGATTCGAAAAGTCACCGCACGTTCGGTGACTTTTCGTTCTCTTCAATTCTTCAACCCTGCGGTGTATTCAGCAAGCCAAGTCAAACAGCAGAAGGCCAGTTTATTCACAGACACACAGATACAGTCAACCCCCACCCTCATTTACATACAATAAAGCAGATAACTGCACAGGACCTTCAAACAATGAACAATGGAATTTCCCAGGAGAATGGGGGAGGGAGACGGCAGAGTAGACAAGAGAGATTTCTTATAGTGAGAATTTACACTATAGAGAGGTCACACTATACAGGGAAGGGTTAGATAATTGAGGGAATGTACTCAAAATACACAACAAGAGATTATACAATAAATGCACAAGGGAATAACGCACAGACATCAGTATTCTTGTGTTTGCGGACGGATGTTTAAAACCATGAAAAGCAAAATAGTTTTGAAAGGTCCATCAATTCCCCAATAGTCTCTTAAATGGTGGAGGGGCTTCCATCACACATGCATTCTCACTCATCTCTCTCACTCATCCCAGGAGCCAAGGAGAAGCTCAAAGAGACGAGTCATGCTCATGGAGGTTAGGCTGGTGACTCAATATTCTTACTGATTAGCACAGAGTTGGTAATCAATTGGGTGCTGTTTACTAAGGAGGTTAAGCTTGTCCATGCCTTGCTGGGGGAGGTGTTGGTTCTTAGGTGACTATTCAAAGACTGGTGATATTAGCTTGTCTAATAGAGCTTTTGAACCCTTCTAAATGCAATCCTTCCAAGTGAGGCACTTAGAGATATTCTGGAGATACTCTGGAGGTAGTCTGAGGTTAGACAGGAGGTAGAAAACCTACAAAAAGGTAAGATTTGCTTGTTTTAAATCCATTCTTTCATTTTATAATGGCAGGCTTGGTCCAGTGTAATAGCTGTCATGCCTTTGTTTTTAGATCCAATTTTTGGAGGTTTGGAGGGTGCCTGATTTGTAGGCAGTTCTCTTTATTGCAGCAGGAAATTGCCTGTTTGAAGTCTGAGATTTCTAAATTATCTGTTAGACAAACTCAGGCTATGACTGTTACAAAGCCACTGCCATAGAGGCCTCCTAGGAGTGGCAGATGGACTACTGTATTATCTGGTAGACTTAGAGATGTGGATAGAAGGCATGTCCCACAGTCTGTGGCTCTTCTTAATTCTTTTGAGGCACTTTCAGAGTGTAGTGGAAAAGACAGAAGTAGGCTCAGACACCAAAGTTGAGGAACCACCACCAGGACAAAAAGGAAAAGGTGGGTCTTGATAGAAGGCAATTGTTGCTGGGTGATTCTATCATAAGAGGGGTTGAGCTGGAGAGTAGTGGTTTGGTGAGATGTCTTCCCGGGGCTACTGCTCGTAGAGACAGGAGACGTATTCTCAATATTGTCAAACAAGCAAAGCAGGAAGTGGATGTTCTAGTCCATCTAGGGACAAATGACTTGGCTAGCAATGAGGTTTCTGAGATTAAGATTTTTGTGTTCCTGGAGGTGAAATACAGCAGATTGTGTCCACTGTGTCATTCTCTGAAGTTCTGCCTGTGCTTAACATTCAGGATAGGCAGATGCGCACTAGGGAATTTAATTTGTGACTTTGGGAATGGTGTTGGGAGCAAGGATTTGGCTTTGTGTCCCATGATAGCTCTAATTGGAGCAGAAAGGAACTGTATAAAAAGGATGTATTGCGGCCCCATTTCCTATCCGCAACGGCACACGACAGGGCTGTCCACTCTCGCCGTTATTATTATTCGTATTGACCCTAGAACCATTCTTGGAGGCCATACGGTTAAATTCGAACATAACAGGGGTTCAGGTGGGTCCTCAACGCCACAAGGTGGTGTCACGGTTCCCGGATCCCACCACGCAGTACTTAACCCCCAACACTCCACAAAACCCAGAAGCTACCAACAGTGTAGCTGTGAATGATCCCTATCTGTCTGGTCCTTAGAATTGGCCAGGTAAACTAGCTAGACAGAAAAGGGTTAACAATACGGAGAGGAGTCAGCCGAGCCAGAATCAGGAATACAGAGTTCAGAATGGTCAAATGGAATAGCCGGGTCGGTATCAGAGCAGTAGCGTAGTACAAGAAAATAGTCTAGGGCAACAGAAGGCAGAATGGTCAGAACACAAGCAGAGGTCAATAACAGGTTAAATCAATATAGCAGTCAGGTACAAGGAGCTCAGGTATGGATAACCACGATCTGGCAACTTCTGAAACTATACTGAGGGTTTTTAAAGACCTTCACCAGACCACGCCCCCCACTCAAGCCACACCTCATGCAATCACCTCCCTGCCTGTCTCCATTTAAACCGGGCAGTGGTCAGCGAGCAGCATCAGACTTGCTGTCCTCAAGCACACAGGTAGGGCTGGAAGCCCCCAACGTTACAGTACCCCCTTCTCCACGGGAGGCCACCGGACGACCAACAGGACGAGCGGCAATACGACCACCAGGGCGATCGGGGTGCGAGGCATGGAACGCCCTGACCAACCTAGAGGCAGACATGTCGGAAGCTGGAATCCAGGACCGGTCTTCCGGGCCATAGCCCACCCAATCGACCAAGTACTGCAGAACACCTCTGCACAGCCTAGAATCCAAAACCCTCCTAACCTCATACTCTGATTCACCATCAACCTGAACAGGTGGAGGAGGAGGAACGACCCGCGTGTACCTGTTACACAACAAAGGTTTCAGTAGGGAGGTGTGAAAGACGTTGTGCAAGCAAAGATGTTTAGGAAGGGCAAGTGGTCTCATTAACAGCGTTATTACGTGCATACTCAGCCCAGGGCAACAACTCCGACCAATTGTCTTGTTGTTGTGTGGTAAAGCAACGTATGTACTGCTCGAGACCCTGATTTGCCCTCTCTGCTGCCCCATTGGTTTGTGGATGGTATGCTGAAGAGAAGGCCAATCGCACCCCCATCTCCGCACAGAAAACCCTCCAGAAACGAGAGACGAACTGAGCTCCTCTGTCAGAGACTATTTCAGACGGAACCCCATGTATTCGTACAATCTCTCTAGCAAAGACAACCGCCAGTTCTTTGGCTGTAGGAAGCTTAGGTAAAGGGACAAAATGAGCCATTTTGGAGAAGCGGTCTACAACTGTCAGAACCACAGTATGACCTTTGGACTTCGGCAAGTCCACAATAAAATCCATAGATAGATGAGACCAAGGCCTCTTAGGCGTGGGTAAAGGCTGCAATAGACCGACAGGCAAGGTTTTACTGGTTTTGCTTCTGGCACAGACTTGACAAGCCAAAACAAACAGGCGTACGTCCTGTCGCATGGTGGGCCACCAGAACTGTCTGGAAATACTGGTAAGAGTCTTAGTAATACCAGGATGACCTGCTCGTTTAGAATCATGAAACATTATGAGTAATTCTTGTCTTTCCTTTTCAGGTACAAACAACATATCTGGAGGCTTGTCAGGTGGAGCCCCCACTTGAGCTGCCTGGAGGCGTTCCAGGAAAGGCGAGGAGACAGACAAGACTGTGGAAGCCACAATACGTTCAGGAGGAACTATAGGATTGTGGTCTTGTGTATTAGATTCATATGGGTCATATTGACGAGATAAGGCATCAGCCTTTACATTGCGGTCACCTGGTCTGTAAGTCAATACAAAATTAAACCGAGACAGTAGCAATGACCACCTGGCCTGTCTCGAGTTCAAACGTTTAGCATCCCCGATGTATGTAAGGTTCTTATGATCAGTGATTATCAACAAAGGATCAAGAGTACCTTCCAACAAATGTCTCCACTCTGACAGGGCAGACACAATAGCAAGCAATTCTCTGTTGCCAATATCATAATTGCGTTCTGCTGGTGATAATTTTCTTGAAAAGAACCCACAAGGATGTAGTGGTTTCCCTGGAGATTCTCTTTGAGACAGGACAGCCCCAATGCCTATCTCAGAGGCATCAACCTCAAGAATAAACGGAATCCTGGGATCAGGATGCTGTAACACGGGAGCGGAAGTGAAAGCCTGTTTGAGGGCTTTGAATGCTTGTTTAGATTGAGAAGACCAGATCTGGTACTTCAGACCTTTACGTGTCATATTAATGATAGGGGAGGCTATAGCGGAATAATTCTTGATAAATCTCCTATAATAGTTAGAAAACCCCAGAAACCTCTGTATGGCTTTGAGACCTTGAGGAAGAGGCTATTCTGAGATGGCCGTGAGTTTAGAAGGATCCATCTCAAAACCCTCTGGAGTGATAATGTACCCAAGGAATTTCAGAGTAGTAATGTCGAATAAACACTTCTCTAGTTTGCAATAAAGACCATTGTCCAGTAATTTAGCTAATACCTGTCTGACATGTGCATGGTGGGTTTTCAGATCGGGAGAGTAAATCAATATATCGTCTAGGTATACTATAACAAAGGTGTGCAAGAAATCTCTGAGCACATCATTGATAAAATCCTGGAATACCGCTGGAGCATTACAAAGACCGAAAGGCATGACCAAGTATTCATAATGCCCACTCCTGGTGTTAAATGCTGTTTTCCACTCATGCCCCTCTTTTATGCGTATCAAATTGTAAGCTCCTCTTAAATCAAGTTTAGTGTATGCTGCTGAACCTCTTAACCTGTCGAACAGTTCCGATATGAGAGGGATAGGGTACACGTTCTTAATGGTGATCTTGTTAAGCTCCCTATAATCAATACACGGGCGTAAATCTCCCTCTTTTTTCGACACAAAAAAGAATCCAGCCCCTGCTAGAGAAGAGGAACGTCGGATAAAACCTCTCTCCAAATTCTCCTTGATATACTCCTCCATAATTTGGTTCTCCTTTATGGAAAGAGGATATACTTTGCCTCGAAGAGGCATGGTACCCGGATGAATATCAATAGCACAATCATATGGTCTATGTGGAGGTAGTTTGTCTGCCTCTCTTTTATCAAATACAGCCCTGAGGTCTGCATATTGTTCAGGAACTTCAGTAGACAATGGAGGGGCTGTGGGTGTGTTCAGGGCACCGACATGCTGAATGGGTATTAAACAAGTCCCAAAACATGCAGAACTCCAAGACAGTATCTCTCCTTTAACCCAATCAATAACGGGATTGTGTTCCACCAACCAGGGGAAACCAAGTACAACAGGATTGGAAGGTGAGTGGATAACTTGGAATATGATCTTTTCTTTATGCAAGAGACCAGTAGTAAGAACTACTGTAATCGTATCGTGAGTAATCCTAGGGCAGGATAACGGCCTGCCATCTATGGCTTCAACGGCTAAGGGTGTCTCTCTTACAACGAGAGGTAGAGAAATGGAAGAAGCGTAGTTAACATCAATAAAGTTACCAGCAGCCCCAGAATCCACAAAAGCGGTGTTATGTGTGGTCTTGGTCTCCCAAGTCAAGGATACTGGTAACATAAGTTTAGTGTCTTTGATAGGAGACATGCATGTCACACCCAAGGCCTGTCTCCTCAGCTGCCTTAGGTGCGGTAGTTTTCCGGCTTATCATGTATTTTAGGACGAGTAGGACATTGAAATCGTACATGTCCCCCCAAACCACAATACAGGCACAATCCCTCACGAAAACGCCTTGTTCTCTCCTCCTCTGTAAGCCTAGTACGGCCTAGTTGCATAGGCTCTGAGGGAGGAGATAACTCTCTGGGTGGTGCTTGAAAGACAGGGGCCAACCTAGGTAACGGTCTCTTGGGTCTCTCTCTTGGAGTCCTTCTATCCCTTATCTGATTATCCAGATCTATACAGTAATCAATGAGTTCACACAATACCTCAGGTAGTTTACGTGGAGCTAATTCATGCATCAACGACTCTGATAACCCCTCCATAAAAGCCAGAACCAGTGTCTCATTTGTCCAGTTCACATCAGAAATTAAGGTTTTAAATTCTATGGCATAATCAGACACAGTCCTGTTCCCTTGACGTATGCGGAACAAGGATTTGCCGGCTATCGTGGCCTTTCTGGTAGGATTAAATGTACGTTGTAACTCGGCTATGAATTCTTTATAATCCCGTACAATAGGTCTTTCTGCCTCCCATAAAGGAGTCGCCCATGTCAACGCTCTGCCAGACAGATGGTTAATAATAAACCCCACTTTGGCAATGTCAGAGAAAAAACATTTGTGGATTTAATTTAAAATGAAAATCCACATGGACCAAAAATCCCCGGCACTCAGAGGGAGTACCGTCAAACCTCATAGGAGCGGTCATGTGTACCTGGGATGTCTGAACGACAGGGGGCTCAGGTATAGCAGGCGGGGGTGCAACCCCAACCGGTTCCAGGTGTGCAGTACGATTCAGGATAGTTTGTAAGGCAATGGCAAACTGATCCATCCTATGATCCTGCTCATCCTGTCTGGATACAAAGGTAGCCAAGTGCGGTGTTAAATCTGCGGGATCCATATTGGCCAGATCGTAATGTCACGGTTCCCGGATCCCACCACGCAGTACTTAACCCCCAACACTCCACAAAACCCAGAAGCTACCAACAGTGTAGCTGTGAATGATCCCTATCTGTCTGGTCCTTAGAATTGGCCAGGTAAACTAGCTAGACAGAAAAGGGTTAACAATACGGAGAGGAGTCAGCCGAGCCAGAATCAGGAATACAGAGTTCAGAATGGTCAAATGGAATAGCCGGGTCGGTATCAGAGCAGTAGCGTAGTACAAGAAAATAGTCTAGGGCAACAGAAGGCAGAATGGTCAGAACACAAGCAGAGGTCAATAACAGGTTAAATCAATATAGCAGTCAGGTACAAGGAGCTCAGGTATGGATAACCACGATCTGGCAACTTCTGAAACTATACTGAGGGTTTTTAAAGACCTTCACCAGACCACGCCCCCCCACTCAAGCCACACCTCATGCAATCACCTCCCTGCCTGTCTCCATTTAAACCGGGCAGTGGTCAGCGAGCAGCATCAGACTTGCTGTCCTCAAGCACACAGGTAGGGCTGGAAGCCCCCAACGTTACAGGTGGCTGCGTATGCGGATGACCTCTTGTTTTTCGTCACAAGGCCGGAGGTGTCCCTGCCGTCAATCATGGTGGCCTTTGAGGACTATGGCAGACTATCCAACCTCAAAATTAATTACCTTAAATCCCATATCCTAAACGTCTCGGTCCCTGACTCTAGAGCCAAAGCTCTAAAACCACACTTCGCTTTCACATGGGCTACTGACAAAATTAAATACCTAGGCATATGGCTCACATCTCAAGGTTCCCACCTTTTTCGAGATAACTTCCCTCCATTACTTACACTCTTGCAACGGGACCTAGCCAATTGGAACTACCCACACATCTCATGGCTGGGCCGTATCTCCGTTATTAAGATGAACGTACAATCCCGACTCCTGTACTTGATACAAACGATGCCTGTTGATCTTCCTCGGGCGTTCCTTGCTTCCCTTAGGTCTCTGGTGACCACTTATATATGGAGGGGTAACCGCCCCAGGACGAGCTACCAGGTACTCACTAGATCTAGAGCTGCAGGGGGCCTGGCCCTACCTAATTTTAGCCTTTACCATCAGGCCTGTCACCTACAGAGGGTGGTGGAGTGGTCAAGAGAGGGATCGGTTAAACTGTGGAGAGCGGTGGAGCAAGAATTGGTTGGGAGGCCGATGACAGTCCTTCCGTGGCTACCATTGAAAGAGGGCAGGAAACTGGCCAACTCCTCGCCATATGTGGGGGCAACGTATGGAATATGGCGCCGGATAGCGATCAAATTTAGCCTCACCTCCTTTCCCTCTCCCATGACCCCGGTGATA
Organism: Leptobrachium leishanense; assembly: GCA_009667805.1. Taxonomy (NCBI): domain Eukaryota; kingdom Metazoa; phylum Chordata; class Amphibia; order Anura; family Megophryidae; genus Leptobrachium; species Leptobrachium leishanense. The sequence goes on along the minus strand of CM019073.1, from coordinate 73,384,473 downwards.
CATAATGAAGATTACCTTCCTGGTCTAGACCCTCACTCGGTCAGACGGCTGATACCCGCTCCCACACCTCGTATATTGCACTTCTTTAACGCCTCAGCCCGCCGATCACTGGTAGACATAATGCAAGACAGACAGGTCACATTCCTTCATTCGTTTCACTATGCTCAGATCCGGCACTACCTTGATGGTATACCCCAAAAACACCAACTGGGGCGCCCACTATGGACGTTTGAGAGACTATGTCATAGCACGGGACCTCTCTCACATGGTCTGTCATTGCTGTACACGTTGCTCAGAGATGCATCCGCGGACACTCCACCGCCATACATGGGAAAATGGGAGTCAGTCTTGAATATCACACTCTCAGATGATCAATGGTCCAAGATATGCGAATTAACACATCACTGCTCCACCTCCTCCAAATTGCAAGAAACGGCATACAAAGTCCTTAGTTTCTGGTACAGAACACCGGACATAATTAATCGCTTTGACCCACAGGTTCCTGCGCTCTGCTGGCGATGCAATGATGCACAGGGTGACATGCTGCATATCTGGTGGGAATGCCAAATGATCAGACCCTACTGGGTTAGAGTATATGACATACTCAAAGAATTCATAGAACCCCCCCCCGGAATTTTCACCTGCCGCACTGCTCCTACATCATAATAACTACTCGATAGCTTCGTACAAACGCACGCTGGCCATCCGGGTCCTAAACACCGCCAAGGCCTTAATACCCCTGTTCTGGAGGCAGCTCACACCCCCACCCCTCGCACTCTGGTTTACCCGAATGGAAGAACTCCATACCATTGAACACCTGATATACAAGGCCTCGGACCAATTATCCCTATACTCTGAGATATGGTCGAACTGGGTCCTCAGATCCTCGGCTACTTCATTCAGAGCAATGCTGACCCTCCCCGAACAGTAGATGGTTCCTAACTTCATTCAGAGCAATGCTGACCCTCCCCGAACAGTAGATGGTTCCTAGAGAGATTTGTATATGAGCGATAGACATGTGGCTCACCTGAAACTTGCGCATACCCCCTCTTCCCTTTCCTCACCCCCTACTTTCCTTTCTAGTTATAAGTATGCACTGTTGCCAAGCACTGGACCTGCGTGTCCATAATGGCTTATTTACCATCTCTGAGAACCTGCGTGTTCTTCGATTTATGGGTCTATTTTTGGAATTCAATAAACAGATATTTACAAAAAAAAAAAAAAAAAGGATGTATTGCATGTTACTCATAGGGGAATATATGTTCTCGGTGAAAAATTCAAAAGTTTCACAAAGGAATATTTAAACTAGGAGGGGGGAGGGTAAAAAACAATCTGCCCGATTGTCCCTCAAAACTAAATCTGAGGGTGCAAGTAACGTGCGGGGTAAAAAATGACAAGCTCAGAGTCGTGTCTATAAATGCTCGCAGTTTAGTTAATAAAATCAATGAACTTGAGGAAATTGATGGCAGCTGAAAAAGTAGATTTAGTGGCGGTTACTGAGACATGGTTCAGGGAGAAAAATAACTGGGACATAACAATACCGGGGTACTCTTTATATCGAAAATACAGAGAAAGGAGGAGGAGTGAGCCTGTATGTAAAAAACAACATAAAAATGAACCAAATAAAAGTGAGCGAGGTGAACATAGAGTCAGTTTGGGTTACGCTAACATTTGGTAATCATACAGTAGCTTGTGTAGGTGTGATCTATAGACCCCTTGGACAAGTAGAAGAGCTAGATAATCTGCTGTTTGAGGAAATAGCCAAAATGACAATGAAGGGGGAAGTTATTATCATGGGGGACTTTAATCTTCCTGATGTGAGCTGGAAAACCAAAATAGCTGGGTGTACCAGGAGTACAAATATTCTAAACTCCCTACTGGGATTATCTCTAACACAAGTAGTTGAGGAGCCGACCCATAAAGAGTAAGGATGAGCCAAACACCCCCGGGTTCGGTTCGCATTCGAACTCGAACAATTTCAAAAGTTTGAGTTTGAACTCGAACACGAACCGAACTCAATGCAAGTCAAAGGGACCCAAAAGTTAGATTTTTAGATTGTTCCCCAAGAAGGCACATATGCTAGATATTTGCTAGGGATGTGCGTTTCGGGTTTCGGAATTCCGGATTTTTCACGAAATATCCCGATTCGTGTTTTCGGATGCGGCCGAATTTCCGAAAATTTTTAGATCCGAAAATGTCCGAACCGAAAAGTTTTCCGAGCCGAAAGGAAATATTTTCGGAAATTTCAAATGGACTTGAAATGTGTCAAATCGAAATTTATTTTTGCTCTATTCATGATTTCGGTTCCATTCGTGATTTCGGTTCCATTTCGGTAATTCTGGACATCGTATATTTAACTATTATCGGTTATATCGCTGATTCTGTATATTTTGTATTTGTAAATGCTTATCACTTGTTTTTTTTGTTTCCATTAATCCGATCGATACGAAAATTCGTAATCGGGTCGGATCCGATTCGTCCACGGGTCGCGCATGCGCGCGCGCGCGGATGTCGTAACTTTATTGAGCCAGTTTTTTGACAACTTTTTTTGGACAAAATATTGTTATTATTATTCACCATGGCTGCAAGAGACGAGTGCCATTCTGACACCTCCTCATCGTCTCTCAATGAACCACCACCACCCAGGAAGAAGCGGGCCAGCAATATGTCGTTTGAGGAGATGCTCGAGCTGGTCCGGATCTTTGATCGTAAGGATTACGATTGCTGTAAGGGACCTTACGGCAGGAAGAAGAACGCTAGAAAGAATCGTATCCTCGATAAGCTACGCACCACCATTTTGGAGTTGTTCGGGAAGGACCGGACGAAGGACCAGCTCCAGAAACGCTGGTCTGATCTGAAGGTACGCGAGGAGGAGCAGCTGAGACACATCCGTCGCGTCATAGCGAAACGTAAGTGTCATGTTATATTGTAAAGCGCTGCGCAAACTGTTGGCGCTATATAAATCCTGTATAATAATAATAATGTGCTTGCATGTGCTAATGTGCACAGAAATACCTTGATTGATTTTTATTGGCTCCCACCTGCGCATCAACAAAAATCTCTGCGTCTTTGCTAAGTGGTAGGATGGGACATGTAGTTCTTCTGAAAGTGCATCCAAACAGAGCCGCGTTCAATACGTCCTCAGCAGCTGCTGAATTGTTGCAGCGCAGCAATTCAGTTTGCTGCAGCAGTGTCATTATTGAACGCTTTAGATGGAAATTTCAAAACAAAATGGCCGATTTCTGTTGTTTCTGCAATATCCACAGTTTTATTCGCAGAAACTGAAAGTGAAACTGAGGCTGAGGCATCTATAAAATAACTAAAAGCAGTTGCACAATGCGTTTTGTACGCACACAACACAAATAATAGTTTTTATTGAATAAACGTAATGTTTACTTCTGAAAAAAATATATAATTGAACGGTAATATATGTCTATGTGCAGGGAAATAAATAAATATTTTGTGACTTTATAACTATGAGATGGGAGTAGTGGGGGGTCAAGCTGAGGCCTGTTCAATACCTCAGCCGCTGCAAGTGCTAAGTTAGCAACTTGCCATTGAACGCCGTTCAACCGCTCAGCGCTCAGCAGTGCTAACCTAGCACTTGCAGCGACCCGAGGAGATGCTGAGTGTGACGTTTTAAAGATGGCCGCCGCCATGAAGCAGTAACAATGCCGTACAGCAAGATGGCCGCCGCCTCGAAGCAAGTAATAATTCCATACAGCAATGTTAATTTTGCAGTTTCTGTTCACCAAAGCACAAAATATTTATTTATTATTTCCCCCTGCACATAGACATATTTTACAGTTCAATTTATATATTGGTTCAGAAGTAAACATAACGTTTATTCATTAAAAACTATCATTTGTGGTGTGTGCGTACAAAACGGAATTGTGCTGACTGCTTCTCTTTATTATATTTTGTCCGAGTGATCCGAAAAACAATCAGAATTTTTCCTTAAGAAATCATCGGCCATTTTGGATTCAAAATTCGCATCCAAAGGGTTCAACGACACTGCTGCAGCAAACTGAATTGCTGCGCTGCAGCAATTCAGCAGCTGCTGAGGTATTGAACAGGCCTCTGGTAGTGGGGTAGTGGAGGGGGTGTCGCAATACTTTCGGCAATATAGTGTATAGATATACCATTTTTTCCAGTCTGCATTATTTACGTGTTATTTTTTGGATTTGGCAGAAGACAGGAAGAAGGCAGCAGCATCTGCCCCGGCGGGCACCAGTGCCCCAGTGGAGGAGGAGGAGGAGCCACGGGCATCCACCAGCGCTGGTATATACTGTTTTATTTTGCAACGACTTTTGGTCAAAAACAGAAACATTTTTTGTTTAGGCTAGGGTCAGAGTGGGGCAGTCGGAACGCGCGTGCAGGCACACTAAATCACGGCGGCAGTAGCAGCACATAACGGCCAATGACGGCCAATATACGCAGTACGTGCGTACAAAAGTGCGCCGACACCACGCAACCGGCAAATGAACGCATTTTTCTCAGAACGTGAAAACGCTGCTACAGACGTACAGAGTGCGCTGCGGCCGCATGGCAGCGTGTGTGCGTGATTAGGAGACGTCAGACGCTGCTAGTGTGCGGCCTACATAACGTTCAAACAGCCGGATTTCCCTAGAATTGCGTTTGGTGAGTACCTGCGACTGTGCGACTGTGGTCGTCTGACCACTTAAGCGTATTCCGTGAAAAAATGCGTGCGCACGCATCGACGTACATTTTGACGGTGGCCGCAGAAAATGCGCTCATCTGTCCCTAGCCTTACTGTATTTTAATTTAATTTTTTTATGTATAGCACAAGAGGAGCAGGAGGAGGAAGAGGAGGAGCAGGAGGAGGGCGAAGTTGGAGAGAGGGAGCCGGAGCAGCAGGAGGCCGCCAGTCCAGGTTTTTTTTTTTACTGTTGTATTTTGCATCGACTTTTGTTCAAAAATAAATCAGTTTTGTTGTTTACTGTATTTTTTATTTCTTTAATTTCTTAGATATAGCACCGGATATGCTGACGGTGGTGGTGGGGGAGGAGTCGAGGAGGAGTCGGAGCCTCAGGAGGCCGCCAGCACTGGTATATACTACTGTTATATTTTTTCAAGACTTTCAGTCAAAAATAGAAACCTGCTTTACTTACTGTATTTTCCTTCTTTCATTTATTGGATATATAGAAGGAGAAGCCAGACCTAGCAATCGGGAGGCGATCGGCGAGCTACGCCTGGCAGTTGCAACGATCGATACCATCCAGGAACTGCTGCAGGAATTGCGGGAGCACCTAAACAATACCGCGGACATCCTGGAGCGGCAGTGAGACAGACCAGTGGCAGCCTCCTCCCGAAATCTGCAGGTTCACTGAAGACGAGGCCGGACCGGACACGAGCAAGGATTGTCTGAACACGAGTTTCTTCAGAAAAGGCAAACTTTATTGTGATATCACAGATGTGCCTCAGCTGCTCCTGCTCGCGTGCTTTGAGGTCGGACCAGCGTTTTCAGATCTGGTCCTTCGTCCAGTATTTCCCAAACAGCTCCAGGATGGTGGTGCGTAGCTTGTCAACGATACGATCCTTTCTAGAATTATTCTTCCTGCCGTAAGGGCCCTTACGGCAGTCATAATCTTTGTAATCAAAGATGCGGACCAGCTCCAACATCTCCTCAAATGCCAGTAATTCTCAAGTGAACCAATATCCTGAACAAGATGTTTGCCTGGCTTACAATGGCGGCCCTCTTCCAGTCTATGTTTGTTTGTGTTGTTTGTGCCCCTGTTGGGCAGTTTGCCATCCTTGGCATGTTCCCTTCCCTTCCCCATGTTGTAAATAAATTTTCTATTTTTTCTATATTTTCCTGTTTGTGTGCGTTGCTTTTCCTTACTTAATAAGTTAATATGTATTGCTTGGTTTCCACACTGTTAAAATTATATGTACATAAATTTATTGACATTTCTATGGACCCTTTGTCATAAATTTGTCAACATATTTGTGGCCATGAATGTGACTGTGCACATTCTACACTTCCTGCCTGGCCAAAAAATGTCACACACTAACACAACCTTGTTGTACTGCCTTGAGATTTGATTACCGACGTGGCCTGGTTTTGTTAAGCTTAGGCGATGTCACAACAACCCTCCGCCGCGTTTTTCGCTCCCTGCGAGCGTCCGAAGCATGCAGCTTCGGCGCTCGCCTGGAGGAAACACGTCTCCAGCCAATCGCGGCTGGTCACGTGGCTCCCCCTGGCGAGCGCCCAAGCTGCGCGCCGCCGGACGCTCTGAGGGAGCAAAAAGGCGGCGGAGGTGAGCTGGGGCCATTATCATGAGGTGCTGGGGCATTCCATGTGCTGGGGCAAATCCATGAGGAGCTGGGGCATATCCATGAGGAGCTTGGGCAAATCCATGTGTGAGCTGGGGCATATCCATGAGGAGCTGGGGCATATCCATGTGTGAGCTGGGGCATATCCATGAGGAGCTGGGGCATTCCATGTGCTGGGGCATATCCATGAGGAGCTGGGGCATATCCATGAGGAGCTGGGGCATATATTATCTACGAGGAGCTGGGGCATATCCATGAGGAGCTGGGGCATATCCATGAGGAGCTGGGGCATTATCCACGAGGTGCTGGGGCATATCCACGAGGAGCTGGGGCATATCCACGAGGAGCTGGGGCATATATTATCCACGAGGAGCTGGGGCATATCCACGAGGTGCTGGGGGATATCCACGAGGAGCTGGGGCATATCCACGATGAGCTGGGGCATATCCACGAGGAGCTGGGGCATATCCATGAGAGGAGCTGGGGCATATCCACGAGGTGCTGGGGCATATCCACGAGGTGCTGGGGCATATCCACGAGGAGCTGGGGCATATCCATGAGAGGAGCTGGGGCATATCCACGAGGAGCTGGGGCATATCCACGAGGTGCTGGGGCATATCCACGATGAGCTGGGGCATATCCACGAGGAGCTGGGGCATATCCACGAGGAGCTGGGGCATATCCATGAGAGGAGCTGGGGCATATCCACGAGGAGCTGGGGCATATCCACGAGGAGCTGGGGCAAATCCATGTGTGAGCTGGGGCATTTCTATGAGGAGCTGGGGCATATCCATGTATGAGCAGGGGCATATCCATGAGGAGCTGGGGCATTCCATGTGCTGGGGCATATCCATGAGGAGCTGGGGCATATCCACGAGGTGCTGGGGCATATCCACGAGGAGCTGGGGCATATCCACGAGGAGCTGGGGCATATCCATGAGGTGCTGGGGCATATCCACGAGGAGCTGGGGCATATCCACGATGAGCTGGGGCATATCCACGAGGAGCTGGGGCATATCCATGAGAGGAGCTGGGGCATATCCACGAGGAGCTGGGGCATATCCACGAGGTGCTGGGGCATATCCACGATGAGCTGGGGCATATCCACGACGAGCTGGGGTATATCCATGTGTGAGCTGGGGCATATTATCCATGAGGAGCTGGGGCATTCCATGTGCTGGAGCATATCCATGAGGAGCTGGGTTTTCAGATCTGGTCCTTCGTCCAGTATTTCCCAAACAGCTCCAGGATGGTGGTGCGTAGCTTGTCAACGATACGATCCTTTCTAGAATTATTCTTCCTGCCGTAAGGGCCTTACGGCAGTCATAATCTTTGTAATCAAAGATGCGGACCAGCTCCAACATCTCCTCAAATGCCAGTAATTCTCAAGTGAACCAATATCCTGAACAAGATGTTTGCCTGGCTTACAATGGCGGCCCTCTTCCAGTCTATGTTTGTTTGTGTTGTTTGTGCCCCTGTTGGGCAGTTTGCCATCCTTGGCATGTTCCCTTCCCTTCCCCATGTTGTAAATAAATTTTCTATTTTTTCTATATTTTCCTGTTTGTGTGCGTTGCTTTTCCTTACTTAATAAGTTAATATGTATTGCTTGGTTTCCACACTGTTAAAATTATATGTACATAAATTTATTGACATTTCTATGGACCCTTTGTCATAAATTTGTCAACATATTTGTGGCCATGAATGTGACTGTGCACATTCTACACTTCCTGCCTGGCCAAAAAATGTCACACACTAACACAACCTTGTTGTACTGCCTTGAGATTTGATTACCGACGTGGCCTGGTTTTGTTAAGCTTAGGCGATGTCACAACAACCCTCCGCCGCGTTTTTCGCTCCCTGCGAGCGTCCGAAGCATGCAGCTTCGGCGCTCGCCTGGAGGAAACACGTCTCCAGCCAATCGCGGCTGGTCACGTGGCTCCCCCTGGCGAGCGCCCAAGCTGCGCGCCGCCGGACGCTCTGAGGGAGCAAAAAAGGCGGCGGAGGTGAGCTGGGGCCATTATCATGAGGTGCTGGGGCATTCCATGTGCTGGGGCAAATCCATGAGGAGCTGGGGCATATCCATGAGGAGCTTGGGCAAATCCATGTGTGAGCTGGGGCATATCCATGAGGAGCTGGGGCATATCCATGTGTGAGCTGGGGCATATCCATGAGGAGCTGGGGCATTCCATGTGCTGGGGCATATCCATGAGGAGCTGGGGCATATCCATGAGGAGCTGGGGCATATATTATCTACGAGGAGCTGGGGCATATCCATGAGGAGCTGGGGCATATCCATGAGGAGCTGGGGCATTATCCACGAGGTGCTGGGGCATATCCACGAGGAGCTGGGGCATATCCACGAGGAGCTGGGGCATATATTATCCACGAGGAGCTGGGGCATATCCACGAGGTGCTGGGGATATCCACGAGGAGCTGGGGCATATCCACGATGAGCTGGGGCATATCCACGAGGAGCTGGGGCATATCCATGAGAGGAGCTGGGGCATATCCACGAGGTGCTGGGGCATATCCACGAGGTGCTGGGGCATATCCACGAGGAGCTGGGGCATATCCATGAGAGGAGCTGGGGCATATCCACGAGGAGCTGGGGCATATCCACGAGGTGCTGGGGCATATCCACGATGAGCTGGGGCATATCCACGAGGAGCTGGGGCATATCCACGAGGAGCTGGGGCATATCCATGAGAGGAGCTGGGGCATATCCACGAGGAGCTGGGGCATATCCACGAGGGGCTGGGGCAAATCCATGTGTGAGCTGGGGCATTTCTATGAGGAGCTGGGGCATATCCATGTATGAGCAGGGGCATATCCATGAGGAGCTGGGGCATTCCATGTGCTGGGGCATAGCATATCCACGACGAGCTGGGGTATATCCATGTGTGAGCTGGGGCATATTATCCATGAGGAGCTGGGGCATTCCATGTGCTGGAGCATATCCATGAGGAGCTGGGGCATATCCATGAGGAGCTGGGGCATGTCCACGAGGAGCTGGGGCATATCCACAAGGAGCTGGGGCATATCCATGAGGTGCTGGGGCAATATCCATGAGGAGATGGGGCATGTCCACGAGGAGCTGGGGCATGTCCATGAGGAGCTGGGGCATATCCATGAGGAGCTGGGGCATATCCATGAGGTGCTGGGGCATATCCACGAGGAGCTGGGGCATGTACATGAGGAGCTGGGGCATATCCATGAGGATGTTGGATGTCGGCCAAGCTTCCGGGAACTCCCCCTGAGGACTGGCGTCATCGTGCATAGCACGATGACGCCAGTCCTGGAGTTAACCCCTAGCAGCCACCAATGGTGGAGATAGGGGGTTCATTGGAACCCCCTATCTCCCGATCCGTGGCAGCTAGGGGTTAAAGTTAAAGAGCATGGCCGTTCCAACGATACCAAACACGAATGTGAAAAACGTTTGTAAAAAAATTAAAGTTTTTTTTCTTTATTTTGGTTTGTTAATGCAGCAATATTGTTCCCATTTCAATTATAATGTGAACAATGATGCTGAACTAACGATTTTTCTATGCGGTGCGTTTGTTAAAAATCGTGTAATTTTCGGCAAAAAAAAAAGGAACGAGACCCCATCTCTAATTTTTTTAACATGCGCACCCCATACAAAATATAACCGCAATTGCTCGCATGTTAAAATGTGAAAAAAAAACACTTTACACATTGTAAATTATTGAAAAATCATATTTTATTGCATTTTTTGTTATAATATACAGACAGGTCATGACGTATACATATAATAATGACATATTATGAATCTGCCGAGTCTGACGGAAAGAACGATATATAATATGTCTGGGTCATATACTAAAATAAGCCTTCAAAACGCGTTTAAACATGATGAGCAAAACCGGTAAAAAATAAAAATGACCTCAGCACAGGGGTGGGAAAAGCCCTCAGCAGTGAAAGGGTTAATTAAAAAAAAACACGATAGAATCGCCAGAATTATCGTATCGACAGAATGAATTATCGGATCCGAAAAACAAACCAAAACCGAATCGAATCTAAAAAAAAAATCGGTGCACAAGCCTAATATTTGCCATAAAAGTTGTATGGGGGTCCGGGTAGTGCACGTTTTTAAAGGATCAGTGAGTTTTCCATGAAATAAAGGTTAAGAATAAAAACAAAAAATTCCTTCAAATATCGTGCCTAGGAGGTCCCCATAACCTGCCGTGAAGTGGCGGATTTGTAGGATGTATAGAAACATTTAATAACAAAAAATGACGTTTCAAATGACGGTAAACGGTTTTCCTTTAATCTATTCATAAACAACTGCTTGGGGCGGCAGCCTGTATGAAAAGAGGAGACATTTTAGGATACGCAGAACAAGTTTAGTGATTTTTTGGCTAAATTATGGTGAAACTTATGCAGGCTATGGATGAAAGTAACAATAGGTGCTTTAAAATTGGGCCTTTAGTGTCGGCAACAGTGCCGTCACACCGTAACCCCTCTGTGGTATTGTGGAAGAGTGCAGGGGTGGACCCTGCAGTCCAATATTAAAATGATATGAATCTGGTGTCGTCAGTGGCAGTGCACCCAAATATTGTGCCTTTGGTGGCAGCAAGTGCCTTCACAATGTAAGTAGCCCCTCTGTGGAAGAGTGCAGGGTTGGACTCTGCGGTCCAATATTAAAATAATATGAATCTGGTACAGGCGTCAGTGCACCCAAATATTGTGCCTTTGGTCGCAGCAAGTGCCTTCACACCGTAACCCCTTTGTGGTATTGTGGAAGAGTGCAGTGGTGGAGGTTTTGGGAATGCAGAAGAGATCCCCGATCTATTCCGTTATGTCAGCATCAGGGGATTTTTATAAATGTCAGCCGGTCTACAGAGTCGGTGGACAGATGCAATCTTTTGTCTGTGACAAAACCTCCAGTGGCACTGAGCGTCCTTTTAGAAAGGACGCTGAATGAAGGGCAACCTAGTAGCTGCATAGCATATATGCTAAGTTCTGGCCAGTGATCCAATCTCAACACCCAGGAAGCCAGTGGATCATCTGCTGTAAAGGTATCCAGGTCTGCCCTTGCCCCTAGGTAGTCCTGCACCATACGGTGAAGACGCTGGCAATGGGTGCCTACATTTGACGTCCCTGGGCGACGTGGACTAAAAAAATTTAAAAAGGCATTAGTCAAGCGGCCCCGGCCTTCACCACTCTTCCGCAGCCTCAGAAGCACGTGTGTCATCACTTGGTAACCTACCAGTGCCTGGAAAGGTGTTACACAAGTGTCGCTTTAGAGCGTCCTCAAGTTGTTTCATCCTGTCCTCCCTCTGTGCGGCCAGGATGAGCTCTGTAACATTACCCTCATATCGTGGATCAAGAAGGCTTGCCAACCAGTAATGATCCCTCTCCTTAATAGCATGAATCCTGGGGTCCTTTACCAGGCTTTGCAGGGTAAGGGAGCCCATGCAGCGTAGGTTGGAGGTGGCATTAGCTTCCGAGTATTCCTGGTCAATGAGGATGACCCCATTGTGCACTTCCTCCTCCCAGCCACGTACTAGTCCTTGGGTTTCTGGGCACACAAAACTCTCCCTTGAGGAATCCCCACCTTCAATGCCCCACTACTTAAATATTCCTCCTCCTCCTCCGCATCCTCCTTCTGTCTGATCTGAGGACCCGTAAGAATGCTGTCTACGTAAAGACTGGGGCCTTGAGAGCTAGGGAAGGCCTCCTCTTCCTCCCGCTGCTCTGCCTCTAGAGCCACATCTATAATTCCCCGCAGAGTGTGCTCCAGCAGGAACACTAAAGGAATTGTGTCACTGATGTATGCACTGTCCCTGCTCACCATCCTCGTTGCCTCCTCAAATGGTGACAGTACAGTGCATGCATCCTTGATCATCAGCCACTGCAGGGGAAAAAAAAAACAAGTTGGCCTGAACCTGCACTTGTGCCATACTCACACAGGTACTCATTGATGGCCCTCTGTTGCTTGTGCAGACGCTGCAGCATTACCAATGTCGAGTTCCACCTGATGGGCATGTCACAGATCAGGCGGTTTGTGGGAAGGTGGAATTCTCTTTGAATTTCTGCCAGGCGAACACTTGCTGGGAATGACCATCTGAAGTGGCGGCAGACTTTTCTGGCCTGGCTGAGAAGCTCTGCCAGCCCTGGGTACCTGGTTAGGAAATACTGTACCACTAGATTTAGGACGTGTGCTAGGCACGGTACATGCGTCAATTTACCCTTGCGTAGGGCGGAGAGAAGGTTGCTGCCATTATCACAGACGACCATTCCCAGCTGAAGCTGGCGTGGTGTTAACCATCTCTGCAGCTGCCCCTGCAGAGCTGACATAATTTCTGGCCCTGTGTGGCTCCTGTCCCCTAAACAAACCAGCTCAAGCACAGTATGGCATCTTTTTGCTTGAGCCATTGCGTAGCCCCTGCCACGCGTCGGTTTAATTGCCACTTCGTCAGAGACAGAGAAGGAGGAAGAGGAGGAGGAAGAGGAGGAAGAGGTGGTGGAGCAGACAGACCTCATACTAGCAGCTTTCTGGAGGCGTGGTGGATGAACAAGCTCCAGCACAGAGCCCCATCCTGGATCCCTCCCAGCTGCAAGCAGAGTTACCCAGTGTGCCATGAAGGAAATGTAACGGCCCTGTCCATGCTTGCTGGACCATGTGTCTAAAGTCATGTGCACCTTGCTGCTGACTTCCTTTCCCAATGACTCCATAACATTGTCTTCCACGTGCTGGTATAGTGCTGCACTGGCCTTTCGTGGAAAGAAATGGCATTTTGGAACATGCCACTGTGGTACAGCACATTCAGCAAATTCACGGAAGGAAGCAGTGGAAAGGCAGCAGCTGTAATGCGAGTAATTTTGCTAAACTGGCATTTAGACGCTGTGCTTGGGGATGGTTGGGACTATATTTTTTCTTACGCTGCAGCAGCTGGGGCAATGTAATCTGACTGCGTAAATCTTCAGCTGATGGGATGCTGTCACATTCTGGGGAAGGACCTGGTACACCCATGGTGGTCATATGTCGCCTAAAGCACGTGGTACCCAAGCGTGGGATGTCTTTCCCACGCTTGATCCTCATCTGACATATATTACAAATAGCAACGGTGCGGTCTGCTGCACATTTCTTAAAGAACTCCCAGACAGCAGACTTCCTGTACAAATGCTTTGAGACAACAGCGCTCTGCACCTGAGCAGCTGTGACTTCTGATGCCTTGGACTGGCTACGGTTGGTCATAGAGGATTTGCTGCCTCGTTTTTGTTGTGCCTCCTCCTCCTCCCCCCTTGACTCCTCTGTTCGATCAGGCACCCAGGTGGAGTCAGTGACCTCATCATCGTCATCACCCCCTATATCCTCGTCACTGGAGCCAACCTCGCAATATGCTGCAGCTGCTGGTGGAACGTGAGTGCCAGTTCTTTGTGTGTCACTGGCACCCCCTCCCTCTAGGCTGATTATTCTCCCTTCCTCAACCTCAGAGTTTGAATCAGAGCACTGGAGTTGCTGCGCATCCTCAAGCAGCATATCACTGACACTGTCACTGTAGTCAAACAATTCAGCTGACTCCTCCGTGTATGATAGTGAGGCTACGGCATGAGTAGCTGTGGACATGGAGGCTGAATTAGATGTTTTGGCAGCTGAGGTGGACTGTAGACCACTACAAGCCTGGCTGGCAGAGGACTCTGAGGATGAGGATGTCCTGGTTAGCCAATCCTGCAAATCCTCTGTATGTTGCTGCTGCTTAAAATGGCCAGCACCAGTCAGAAATAAGGACAAGCGTGCGCCTGCAGAGGATGCACCACGTCCACGACGACCAGGTGCACAGTCTTCCGACACAGAGGTTGCTTGCCCTCTTATCTGTGTCTGGGACCATCTGCCTGTCCTTTTCAGTCTTTGTGACATAGTGAGTGATATATAGATTAAAGATATGCAGAACTCTGATTCAACTGTGTTTTCTAGATTAAGATTTCCAGAACTCTGGTATAACTCAGTGAGACACCCTGATAGCTGGCATCCAGTGACAAAACACAGATTAAAATTCCCAGAAACCTCCTATAAATCTGTGAGACCCCCTGATGGGTGGCAGTGACAAGACACAGAGTAAAATTCCCAGGAACCTCCTATAAATCAGTGAGACCCCCTGATGGGTGGCAGTGACAAGACACAGATTACAATTCCCAGATATCTGCTGGAAGTGAGACCCCCCAATAGCTGCTGGCAGTGAGAACACACAGATTACAACAATTCCCAGATATCTGGTAAAAGTGAGACCCCCACAATAGCTGCTGGCAGTGAGAACACACAAATTACAACAATTCCCAGATATCTGGTAAAAGTGAGACCCCCACAATAGCTGCTGGAAGTGAGAACACACAAATTACAACAATTCCCAGATATCTTGTAGAAGTGAGACCCCCCAATAGCTGCTGACAGTGAGAACACACACTAACAGAACAATCTCCTCTCAAAAAACACGTGTTGGGGCTGAAAGAGACGCCTTATATAGTGTGCTGCAGGACTTAGCTCTGTGAGCCCATGACTGGGCAAAATTTGCCCAATCAGGACTCTGAGCCGTGATTGGCATAGTCTTGCACCTGACCTGTGGTCAGGTGCAAGGCTGTAGCCAATTACAAGCTTCAGGCCAGTGGAAAAGTGCATTGTTTTCCATTGTGGTGCATTGTGGGCGAACTCGAACTGAACACGCGGAATGTTCGGAGTTCCCGAACAGCCGAACGGCCGATGTTCGATGCGAACTACGAACAGATCGAACCGAACAGCTCATCCATAGTAAAGAGGCCATATTGGATTTAATACTCACAAATTGAGGTTTGGTATCAGACGTTGTAGGTGAAAATTTGCGATCTAGTGATCACCAGTCAGTGTGGTTTAATATATGAACAGGGATGGAGCTGCACCACACAAAAACAAAAGTTTTAGGGCTATATTACATTGTTGGTGCTAACTTAACCAGAGCTGTTGTAAATTTACCAGAGCCATTATAGCCTATGGAGCTGTTAAGTTAACAACAGCTATGGTTAAGTTAGCACCAACTTTGTAATACTGCCCATAGACTTAAAAAAAACAGATTTTTCTAAAATGAGATTTTGTGTGAATGAGTCATTATCAGACTGGAGGAGTTTAAAGGGAGTCCAGGAGAAATGGGATTATTTAAAGGAGGCATTAAATGTTGTGCCCATTTACAAGAAGGGTAGTAGGGAGGAATCGGGGAACTCTAGGCCAGTTAGTTTTACGTCAGTAGTGGGGAAATTAATGGAACCATGTTAAAGGAAAGGATTGTTGAACATCTAATAACACATAGATTACAAGATCAGAAACAACATGGGTTTACCTCAGGGAGATCATGCCAAACTAATCTTATTAATTTTTTTGATTGGGTAACAAAATTAATAGACAAAGGTGGTGCAGTAGACATTGCTTATTTAGGTTTCAGTAAGGCTTTTGATACTGTTCCGCATAGAATGCTTATCAAGAAATTGCAATCTTTGAGCTTGGATTCCAATATTGTTGAATGGATAAGGCAGTGGCTGAGTGACATGCAACAGAGGGTTGTGGTAAATGGAGTTTATTCGGCGCAAGGTCTTGTTACCAGTGGGGTACCTCAGGGGTCAGTACTTGGACCCATTCTCTTTAATATTTTTATTAGTGATATTGCAGAAGGTATTAATGGTAAAGTATGTCTTTTTGCTGATGACACAAAGATTTGCAACAGGGTTGACGTTCCTGGAGGGCTTGACCAAATGACAAATGATTTAGGTAAACTAAAAAAATAGTCGGAGCTGTGGCAATTGAGTTTTAATGTGGATAAGTGCAAGATAATGCACCTGGGGCGTAAAAACCCAAGGGCTGAATATAGAATATTTGATACAGTCCTAACCTCAACATCTGAGGAAAGGGATTTAGTGGTTATTATTGCAGAGGATCTAAGGGTAAGTAGGCAATGTAATAGAGCAGCAGGAAATGCTAGCAGAATGCTTGGTTGTGTAGGGAGAGGTATTAGCAGTAGGAAAAGGGAAGTGCTCATGCCACTGTACAGAGCACTGGTGAGACCTCACTTGGAGTACTGTGTGCAGTACTGGAGACCGTATCTCCATAAGGATATAGACATGTTAGAGAGAGAGTTCAGAGAAGGGCTACTCAAATGGTGTACGGCTTGAAGGAGAAAAGTTACCAGGAAAGGCTTAATGATCTTAACATGTATAGCTTGGAAAAAAGACGAGACAAAGGAGATATGATAGAAACATTTAAATACGTAAAGGGAATCCACAGAGTAGAGGAAGGGAGTATATTTAAAAGGAAACAAAGTAGCAAAACAAGAGGACATAGTCTTAGATTAGAGGGGCAAAGGTTTAAAAGTAACATCAGGAAGCATTATTTTACTAAGAGGGTGGTGGATACATGGAACAGCCTTCCAGTTGAAGTGGTAGAGGCCAAAACAGTGATTGAATTTAAGCAGGCATGGGATAGGCATAAGGCTATCCTATATAAAAGCTAAATCCAGGTGAAGTATCCATGTAATTGGGCAGACTAGATGGGCCGAAAGGTTCTTATCTGCTGACATTTTCTATGTTTCTATGTTTCTATGGAGGGACTCAGACACAAAGAAACTTATAACATCTTATAATATTCTCAAAAATTCTCACATACTCTCCATTTAATTTATTACATGCACTGATATCATACGAAGTTCGCGGAAAGGATTGAAAAGATCTTGAAACAGGTAAACTATGGAAGCGATTTAAGTGGAATTAATGCAGATTATATGTACACTATATTGCCAAAAGTATTCGCTCACCTATCCAAATAATCAGAATCAGGTCTTCCAATCACTTCCATGGCCACAGGTGTATAAAATCAAGCACCTAGGCATGCAGACTGTTTTTACAAACATTTGTGAAAGAATGGGTCGCTCTCAGGAGCTCAGTGAATTCCAGTGTGGAACTGTGATAGGATGCCACCTGTGCAACAGATCCAGTTGTCAAATGTTCTCGCTCCTAAATATTCCACAGTCAACTGTCAGCTGTATTATAAGAACGTGGAAGTGTTTGGGAACGACAGCAACTTCGCCACGAAGTGGTAGGCCACGTAAACTGACGGAGCAGGGTCAGCGGATGCTGAGGCACATAGTGCGAAGAGGTCTCCAACTTTCTGCAGAGTCAATCGCTACAGACCTCCAAACTTCATGGCCTTCAGATTAGCTCAAGAACAGTGCGCAGAGAGCTTCATGGAATGGGTTTCCATGGCCGAGCAGCTGCATCCAAGCCATACATTACCAATTGCAATGCAAAGTGTCGGATGCAGTGGTGTAAAGCAAGCCGCCATTGGACTCTAGAGCAGTGGAGACACGTTCTCTGGAGTGACAAATTGTGCTTCTCCATCTGGCAATCTGATGGACGAGTCTGGGTTTGGCAGTTGCCAGGAGAACGGTACTTGTCTGACTGCATTGTGCCAAGTGTAAAGTTTGGTGGAGGTGGGATTATGGTGTGGGGTTGTTTTTCAGGAGCTGGGCTTGGCCCCTTAGTTCCAGTGAAAGGAACTCTGAATGCTTCAGTATACCAGGACATTTTGGACAATTCCATGCTCCCAACTTTGTGGGAACAGTTTGGAGCTGGCCCCTTCCTCTTCCAACATGACTGTGCACCAGTGCACAAAGCAAGGTCCATAAAGACATGGATGACAGAGTCTGGTGTGGATTAACTTGACTGGCCTGCACAGAGTCCTGACCTCAACCCGATAGAACACCTTTGGGATGAATTAGAGCGGAGACTGAGAGCCAGGCCTTCTCGTCCAACATCAGTGTGTGACCTCACAAATGCGCTTCTGGAAGAATGGTCAAAAATTCCCATAAACACACTCCTAAACCTTGTGGGCAGTCTTTCCAGAGTTGAAACTGTTACAGCTGCAAAGGGTGGACCAACGTCATATTGAACCCTATGGATTAGGAATGGGATGTCACTTAAATTCGTATGCGAGTCAAGGCAGGTGAGTGAATACGTTTGGCAATATTGTGTATATGCGTATACTGCAATAGATATAGACTGAGATTTATGTCAGATATCGCTAGATCTGACTTTATGTATTTCTAACCTGCAGTATAGAAATATAATAAGAAGTCTGGTAACTGGATATTCATTTATCCTAATTATTTGTTGCAGTGTATATATATATATACAGTTGTGTTCAAAATTATTCAACCCCCACTGAAATTGAGTGTTTTGGCCAGTTTGACATTGATTTTGATCATTCAGTCATCTTGCTTACAATTAAATCAAAGAGGCACGTGTAGGTCAGACAAATATAACATAACATTTATAATGAAATAACCACAAATGTCTTTTCTGTGCTCACATCATTATCAGTTTTATTCAACCCCCAAGTGACATTCAATCTTAGTACTTAGTACAACATCCTTTTACAGTTATAACAGCTTTTAAACGTGAAGCATAGCTTGACACAAGTGTCATGCAGTGATCTACGGGTATCTTCGCCCATTCGTCATGGGCAAAAGCCTCCATTTCAGTCACATTCTTAGGCTTGTGCACTGCAACTGCTTTCTTTAAGTCCCACCAGAGGTTCTCAATCGGATTTAAGTCAGGTGACTGTGATGGCCACTCCAAAATGTTCCAGCCTTTAATCTGCAACCATGCTCTAGAGGACTTGGAGGTATGCTTGGGATCATTGTCTTGTTGAAAGGTCCAACGTCTCCCAAGCCTCAGGTTTGTGACGGACTGTATCACATTGTAATCCAATATCTCCTGGTACTGAAGAGAATTCATGGTACCTTGCACACGCTGAAGCTTCCCTGTACCTGCAGAAGCAAAACAGCCCCAAAGCATGATTGACCCCCCGCCATGCTTCACAGTAGGCAAGGTGTTCTTTTCTTCATAGGCCTTGTTCTTCCTCCTCCAAACATAGCGTTGATTCATGGGCCCAAACAGTTCTAATTTTGTTTCATCATTCCACAGAACACTATCCCAAACCTTCTGTGGTTTGTCCACAGGACTTTTGGCATACTGCAGTCGACTCTTCTTATTCTTTGGAGACAGCAAGGGGGTGCGCCTGGGAGTTCTGGCATGGAGGCCTTCATTACGCAGTGTGCGCCGTATTGTCTGAGCTGAAACTCCAGTACCCACATCTGACAAATTTTTTCTCAGTTCCTCAGCAGTCACACGGGGACTTTTCTCCACTCTACGCTTCAGGTAGCGCACAGCAGTCGAAGTCAGCATCTTCTTTCTGCCATGACCAGGTAGCGTTTCAACAGTGCCCTTTGCCTTGAATTTGCGAATGATGCTTCCTATGGTCTCTCTTGGTATGTTTAACATCTTTGCAATCTTCTTATAGCCATTGCCCTTCCTGTGAAGAGTAATCACCTCTTCTCTTGTCTTCCTGGACCATTCTCTTGACTTCACCATGTTTGTAACCACACCAGTAAATGTCTAGAAGGAGCTGAGTATCACAGTCATTTTAAAGCTGCCTAATTGGTGCTTATTATGCTTTATTGCTGCTCCGTGACATCCACAGGTGTTTTCAATACCTGATTGAAAACACTTGAATGAAGGAACCTCTGTTCTTCAGAGTGGTAGTCTTTAAGGGGTTGAATAATTGTGTCAATGAAGAATTCACAAAAGAAACATTTACTACTGTATTACAAAACCAATTGATGTCATTTTAGTTGCATATGGTTCTTTAAAAAGTCCTTGTAGGATTTCATTCTGAATACAATTACAAATGTACACTAAATTCCCTAAAACCCTTTACAGCATTGGGGGTTGAATAATTTTGAACACAACTGTATATATATATATATAGACATATATTGAAATTGAAAGAGCTATTGTGATTGAATTACTAAACAGGGATTTTATAACCTACAAATTAGAAAGCATAAGATTAGAAGCTTAATTCTCGTTATTAGGGGAGGATTCACTAAATAAGTTTATCTTACTTATCATTCTAAATAGAATAAGTGATAGCTTCATCTTTTTGTTGACCCAGGTAGCACAGATATATATATATATACCTACATACAGACTAGCTTGTTTTGAATGTTTTTTTGCTGGTAAATACATGTTAATTGTTTTCTTTAAGCAGAAACGGTTATTAAGTCGTACTAACCATATGTGTTTAGTTACTAACTGGTTAAAGTAAATAGTACTAATCATTTTTGATGTTACTAACATGATGTTCTAAAAGCTAGAAATCTGTGTGCTGATGGATGTTGTGTTTATAAATCCTTGATTTTTATTGTGAGAATAATCAGTTTGTATACGAAATAAATATATATATTTTTACCTACTTTGGTTGTGGTTATATTTTTGTAAACAAAACAGACAATTGAAAACTGACTCTGGAGACTTTCTGAGAAATATTGACGAGCTAGTTAGATTATTGTTTATATCTCGTATAAATTTCTTATTTGAATAATATCTCCCACATTTTGGAGGCACTGCTGAGATTGTAGTTTTTGTTTGAAATATTGCTGCCCAGTACTATCTGTATAGATAGAGGTAGATATATATATATATATATTTTTTAACCCTTTGTTGTTGTATTTTGACTTGTGGTTTTGTGGTTGGTCTACTAAACAGCGTAAAAATGTCCGAGTCAGAACTTGAGACTCGTGATAGCGCTAATGAAGATGACGTAAATATACATACTGACCAAATCGTGTTGGTAGATGTTGTGTCTTATTTAAAAGAAAAATTGCACGTTACAGACATATTATTCGATTGGATAAAGGAATTGAAATCAAATGTTTCTAATTATGCTAGTTCAATATGGTCAGATCATTCAACTTTTATTGAATATTTGCGCTGATAAGTGCAGCTAAAACCAAGAAAGAAAAATAATTTCTTGTTTTCCAGCTTACGCCTGAATGCATATATTGAGAGAAAGGGGTGTGTGAGGATCCTGAGGATGAGCAACAGCACTAATGGCCTGCTCTACGGTGGGTGCCCAATCAGGTCTCTCACGGTTTTAGTTTGCTTGTACCATTTCAGGGATGAACGCTCCATATGCAAATCAGTCTGCTCTCACCCAATGAGGATGGCCAGTACTGACTGCCAAGAATGTCATCCCTGCACGAGAAGTGCAGCAACCCCGACGATCGTTTCGGCCTTGTTAGGCCTCATCAGGAGGGTATAGCTGACACCCCTCTAGGCACATCAAGCAAGGGGTCCTCGTCTGGATGACCCTGTATACTTATAGTGGGAGAAAGGGGGGTGTGAGGATCCTGAGCATGAGCAACAGCACTAATGGCCTGCTCTACGGTGGGTGCCCGCTCAGGTCTCACAAGGTTTTAGCTTGCTTGTGCCATTACAGGGATGAATACTCCATATGCAAATCAGTCTGCTCTCACCCAATGAATGCATATATTTGATCATTGAATTCAATAAGATGCTGAATGAAAATAAAGAAATCGCTGACAGCTCAGAAAAGAGAAATCGCGAATTGACTGATACCGTAACCCGAATAACTCGTGAGTTGGAACGAATGATAAAAGAGTTAAATGCGTATGCAAATGAGAAAGATAAAATGCAAAGAGAAATAGATCAGTTGTCTAAGTCAAATCGAGAATTGATTGAACAACTGACAAGAATGAAACGCGAATATGAGAGATTCGCTGATGAGTTATGTCAGGTAGAAGCTGATGCCTGAAGGGTTAAATCTCCTTCTCCAGAGAGATTTTCCCTTGGAGCTTTCAGCTGTTCTGATAAATCACCAGTGAGTTTTAAGACTGACAGACGTGTTCCGCTGCTAAGTGAAAGTGAAACTAATTCTCAGGCAGAAAATGCAAAGCCTCATGCATATGAGTATTTCAAATCACATCACTCTAGTCAGCCACAGCTTTTAAGCCTTGTAGAAAATCTCTTTTAAAGTGTGATTCAACGAAAGTGGTCAACTTTCTCAAAGAGTCAGTGGGCATTTTTAATAAGAACAATTCTCCGACTATTGTCAGTCATTTGGAAACGTTTGAGGAAGCTTTATCTGTTTAAGGCATTAAATCAGATGCTGAAAAAATTGAGTTTTTCTCAAGGGTTTTCGACAGCAAAAACAGTCTTTGAAAGAGTCTGGCATAAATAGTTGGAGCAAAGTTGTGTCTGAGGTTAAATGTGAATTTGGACCTAATCGCACAAGTATGGCCACGAAAAAGGGCTATTTTAACTCTAAAATGCAGACCAAATCAAAGCCCCCGTGAATTCCTTTCAGTTCTTAAAAATTCGTACAGCTTGGCTGAAAGAAACCCAGATTTAGAAAATCCTGAATTTATCCAATGATTTTGTGATGCATTGCCAAATAAAATAAGGGTTAAGGGTTATATTGGCGAGGGATTATGATCCTAAAAATGGGTTGGATTGGATTTTGAAAGAAAGCATGACTCGCTTTACTGTATTTGAATATAGTGAAGACACTCAGGGGAAAAGAATTAAAAATTCACCTGAGGAAATTGCAGAAACTCATGTTAAAATGGATGATCTCAAATATGAGTCCCATAAAAAGAGCTACGCTGAGGTTGTGAAAGATTCAAAACCTAAAATAGAAAAAATCTATGCCAGATCAGGAAAGAGGATTTGCCAGAGAAAATTCAGGAAGTATAAACCAACCTAGGAAACAATGGATTCCTAGAAATGGAAGAATCAATTGGTTAATTCAAGGGAAAATATGCCTAGACAGGAAGCGACTCGAGTTAGAACTTAATCTGATGAGTCAAATAACGTGCAAGCCTCGTCCCCAAGGAAGAATAGAAGGCGGAAATACAATGTACGCCTGCGTATCAGCCAGATGCAGGATAATTTTTGCGTGCTGACAGAAAAAGTGGATCAGATCACTCGGTTGGTGAATGGGAATAACCCAAATCAAATTGTAGGTGATCCACCACCTGCAGCCCCGCCAACCAAGTGACTAAATGATGATTCTGATGAAGTAACCAGTGTCCATGACAATTTACCAGAAAGTGATAATGAAATGGTTAGTACAAATGTTTGTACGGTTGATGAATTAACCCCTTCACTGCGAAAGGAAGGACGATGTATTTTATCTCTCCAGTCAAAGTGAGAGCAATCTGAGAGGTCTGAATCCGAGATCGACAGCCCAGTTGCCGGTAAAAGTATCCCTGATAAAAGAAGGATTGTGGGTAAAATCTGTACAAAATCTAATTTTATATCTCATTCTAGGTTTCTGTGTAAATTACACAGCATTGAAGATCGATATTATATGAATGTAGAATTACAGGATAATTTACCACAAAATATTATGTCTCTGCTAGACACGGGGAGCCAAATCATCTTGGTATCATCTAGTTATTTTGATCAAGTTCAAAAACTGTCGACCAGGAAGCCTAGATTAGACAAATCTAATGCTAATCTAGTGAGTGTGAGTGGCACATCTCTGAAGGTTCTAGGCATAGCTAAATTGGATTTTAAATTGGGGAATAAAGTAATTCACCATCCAACGCTTATCGTGGATCTGCCCCAAAATCGCCTAATCATTGGAATGGACCTTCTTAAAAGGTTGAACCCAATCATTGATTTTTATCAATGAGGTCATTTGGTCCCAAGTAAATGTTCCAATTAGCTACAATAGATCCCAATCCCATCACGTGCAGCGTAACTGCCACGTGATTGTGGAAAGGCCGGATTCTATTGAAGTCCATTTCAGAAATAGCCAGACGCCTGCTATCTCTTTCTTAAGGCCAAAGCCCCTAACTCCAGGTGAGCAGGAGGACAACACCATATGTGTTCTCCCTGAGAGAATTTGAGATATATGTGTAGCGCTCACTCTCGGAGGAGCCGCTGAATTTAACCTCGGGTTAGTCTCACCGCACTAGGGAATAAATATACACCAGCACTGCTGTGGATTTTATAGATTATATACTTTACTGATCCCAATAAAGTGGCATATATAATCTGAACACGGTATATGAGCGACAGGATTTTCGTAATGTGGGAAAACACGCGGCGGAAAAAGGAAAGTTTAACCCCTTCGTTTCTGGAGTGTAAGTCCCATAAAAGTAGTGTCCAAAAAGGTGTGTGTGTGTTATCTCAGGTACCCGGGTACTATATTCAACTGGCCAGTGAATGGATTGAGCAAATCTTCGACTAGTCACGTTGGGGCCCTGTAGATTTAAACAATACTGCAGCGTGCTTTGTTTAAACTTTGACTGTGGCCTAGAAGGCCTCTCACCCATCCGCTAGACAATCTGTTCTGCTGTCTGATCAAGGATCTCTCTCCGCTTGGTTATACTGGAACTCTGTGCCACTGGATCCGCTTCTCCTGCTTGTCCGATTTCGGTAACGAGAACTACGGCCTACCGCCTGCACTCCCAGTGGATCATCACGGTCTCCTTACTCGGGGTCCAAACTGGAACGTTGTGTCTGCGCAAACCCTCTTAGCGGTGTGTGGATAGATCTCCGCCAGCACTGTCTCTGATTCTCAGCACCAGCAAGGCAGCTCCTGCTCTCCGGCCTGGTCTTAATCTCTGGCAGTCTCACGTGCGTCTTCCACCTTTCGTCTCTCGGCTCACACTGGCTCTCCTTCGCATGAGGCTGCGGATGTCCTTCGCTCTCTCCCACCCACTTCCTGTCCCCGCTGCAAAGCATGATGGAAAACGTAGTCCCGTTGTGTCCAGTTTTGTCTACATTGCGCTTGTCTCCCTCTGGTGGTCAAACCTGAGCAATACATCAACAGAGCTTTTAAACAGCGCTACATATGTCTGGAAAATTACGTGCTAATCATTCACCTCCACAAGAGAAAGGCAGAACCTAATGGGCATAGTGACCAATCTCAATTCTTATCTGAAATTGAGAAAATAAAAGAAGAGGTGTTTTTCCCTATTGGTGTAAATGGTTTAGCTAGAGAAAGAATGGCTAAGCTAGAATTGCGCCAGGAAAATAGCTACGTCAGTAGGGAGCTGCTGAATAAAATGGCTAAACCTAAAATGGTCAGATTCTTAAACCCTCAAGATAAGTGGATAACAGATCTAGATAATGACGGAGACAGTCATAATGTCATTGGAAAATGTATGTTAATTATTTCTATAGAAAATAAAACTGCCACTCCCAATTGCGTGCTTGTCATCCTAGATCTCAACTAAGAATGTGTGAAGATGGACCAGAAGAAGACACTTAACTGGTATCAGTGGAAGTGACTGTTATGATTAACATGTGATAATTCTTCCCAGCATTCAGATGTTTAACTCAAGTTAGTAGGAAGATTACATTCGTACGGTTATTTTAAATTTTAATCGGAGATCAGAGTAACCCATAGGAAATCTGAATGAAATCGCTAGTTATGTTTAAGGAAAGCTGACTACTGTATGGCTAAAATCTAGGAATGGCTATTTATATATTTTTTTCGCCCTAAAACAGAGAAAAGTGGTTAATCCGGACTTGCGAGACGCTGATCCGCAAAGATGAGTCGGACCACGAAGGATATCGGGATCATCTGGGTAATCCTATTGCTTTCCGCACAATTCCGAGCAGATCCAATAATTGAACCAGGTCCGTCCTCAGAAATTATGATGCAAGACGCGGCTGGATTTCTTCTGACAGAGAGGAGAGTATTAATTCAACAGATCTTCGTGAATCTATATCCAAGATTGTGTCTTGAAAGAAAGTATAATATCTCTGATTTCAAACTTCTGGAATTCCGAGAATGGTACAAGTCTCACGTAAATCAAGCTCAAGCAAGTATTAAAGACATTTTGGATCATGCCAAGAAACCGTTCATTGAGCATCCTATGCACAAGAACGACAGGCAGAAAAGATTCAATGGGTTTCTTATTGCGACGGTTGTTTTCACAGTGCTGGGAGTGGTCGTAGTCACAACCTCATCTGCAGTGAATTCTGTTTCTATACAGACTTTACAACAGGAATTGAGAAACTTGAAAGATAATATTGATTTTCTTTACCAAGCGGTCGAAGACCAAAAGGCCAACATGGAGAAAATGGTAACTGTGGTTAACAAAATTGTTGTCACGACAAATCTGCATACAGAACAGATTAAACGTTCAACCAAATTACACGAAGGCCACGAAAGATTTAAGCAAGAACTGTTGTTTCTTAAAGATCCGATCATGTTTCATACGCTCATGTTTTTCAATGAGGTACAAAGCGGCATAAATGACTTGTTGCAAGGACGTGTACCTTTGTATTTTGTTTCTCGTGAAGTGATAAAGAAAATGTTAATGGAAGTAGGTGAAGATACTACAGATATTCAACATATTAATTTGTCTTTCGAGATGGGAAGCGCCATACCTTTGTACATTGATACGGAACGCATGGAAGTTTGTTTTCTCTTAGCTATTCCTTTTATGGCGAGCAAGAATGTTTTCAAAGATCAAACACGTCCATAATGTTGGAACTTTTCAAGACGGATTTCATGTAAAGATACAAACTCCTGAGATAGTTACCTACCAGCCCTGGGAACCTGAAGAATACTCAATTCCAATTCTAACAGAATGTGTCAAGTTTAAAGACAATAATTACCAGTGTGAAGGTAAACCTTTTGTCTACGACGCAACCCAAGCATTGTGTGGAATGGAATATCTAAGACACGGGTCTGAGACTTGTCAGGTTACTTTCAAGAAGACTCAGGAGAATTCTAATGTCTACGCCATACTGGTTGGAGATAAATGGTTAGTGAGTACCACAGAAAGAGAAGCAAATATTTACCGTAAGGATCTGGTACAAAACAAGAAGGTGTTAATACCTACTCCAGTGATCCTCGTAAAAGTTCCTAAAGAATCAAGAGTTGTTATCAGAGAAATTACACTCTATCCGGTTGGAAATGAAGTCTGGTATAATGAGATACAAATTGTTGACGCATTCCAAGGACGTGAGATACCTATGAATCCGGATTTGAAATTACTGCTAGACAACAAGCCTGATCATACAATTGAACTTCTAATAAAGACAATTTGACGATTTATACTCCTATGTATTCACAGCTTGATCATCAATTGCAATCTGCTTATAAAGGGCCTAGCATTTCAGAAATTGTTATGTGTATTGCAATTATGTTTCATATTGTCTGGTTAATTGTGCTAAACAGAAAAGTGCGTACATTGAAGTTTAAAAACACTGCATCTTGGAAGGGGGCGGAGCTGACTGCCGATATGGATGGTCGCATCTTGCTGAGCTCCACAAGGATTGTTCTATTTTTTTGCTGACCCTTGCGACCTACCTTCGGCTGCAGTACCTGGTGAGGTGGGGAATGCACTGAGGTACCTGTGGACCCGTGCCTGATCTCTCCCGTGCCCTCTCGGAGCAGTTTGGGACGATTTATTGCCTCCGGTGTGTTTTTGCGGCCTACCCCGGGTGGCCATTTTTGAAGCCTTATCCTGCTGGGATCAGCATTCCCCTTCCCTTGGGGCAGTGGAGCTGCGATGGAGTGCCTGGATAGATGTCTGGCGTGGCTGATGGAGGAAGGGGAGCGTCCGCTTTCACGAGGGGACATCCGGCACCTCATTGCTGAGATGCGGCTCTCCCGGGATGTGGCTGCTCCCTCCGGGAGTGAGAATGCGGGCCCCCTCCATGAGTGCGGTACACTTGCCTGCTCGGCCGAGCGGTGCGAAGAGGTATTGCGGCCGGAGAATGGAGAACGAAGAACAAGCTGCGACGCCCCGGCAGTGGTGCTACGGGCGCTTGTCCTGCCCCTGGAGGGGATCTCCTGCTTGCCTACTGCCTGCCGACCCTCAGCTGAAGCTGCCCGGGTGAATCGCAGACGTCTGGAGGGTGCTGCGGATGTCGAGGCATCAGAGGATTCTCCCTGCTCGATGCCGGCCTGGCCGCTGTTCGGGAAGCGGTGGGGTTTGGAGCTGGCATATGGTCCTGGGACCGGAGCTGCAGGGGTTACCTGGAACCGGAGCCATTGGAGGTTTTTTCTTTCCCCAGGCTTCTTCGAGGAGGCCGAGGGTCCTGCTCTCGGCCTCACCTCGACACCTTTCCTGGTTCTGACCCTGCTCTTGGCTGCTGGACATAGGGGGAACATGTGTCCTAATTTTTCCCTGGACACTGGCTGAACCGGATGGTGCCGCTTTCGGATCCCTGGCTGATGACACCTTCCCTGCAAAGCCTTTTCCCCAATCCCCCCCAGATGTGTTTCACCACCTGCTGACAACCCACACTCACCATTAGCTGAGTGTTTACCCCCCAACCTGATGACATGCCCTGCTTACACCCCCCTCCCTTAGCACTTGAGACTCTTCCTGAGGACATTTTTGTTTTAGGATTTTCTGCTGAGGTCTTTGATTTTACCACCCCCCCTTAATTGTCTGTGTTTGTCCGAGTGAACATGCAGACCTATTTGCTGACATTTGGGACTTGCTGATTGTCTGCTGGAGCATCGGGACTACCCCCTTTTTTTTTTTTTTTTTTTTTCTTTAATGGGACACTGGGTAGTATCCTGGGCGAGCCGCTAGGGTGGCAACCTAGGCTCTGGCCGTCCTCTTGGCCCCAGGTCTCCCGGCCCTGTGGTCTCTTTCATGGCCCCCGGCCTCCTAAGGGGTGTCGGGGTGAGCCAGGAATGCCACAACCTAATGGGCAGTCCTTTACCTTTTTCCCCTTATTTTTTTTTTTTTTTTTATTATTCTTCCCCTCCCTTTTACTTTTTCCTGATGCCCCACTGTTGGACTACAGTGCTTTTTTGTTTTTCTGACTTTACCCACCTGAGTTGTCCTGTTTCGCTCACTCATTATTTGTATTTATGTTTGATTTACTGCTGACCTATTTCAAAATAAAATTTTGAATTAAAAAAAAAACAAAAAAAAAAAAAACACTGCATCTTCATTGATTAAATGGATGAAAGAAGTAAGACGTATTACGAAAAGAGAACCCTAGCATAGTTCTTTGGTTAAGTGCGGAATATTATATTGTGCTTTCATCTTGATTTCTAATCTAATCGCTAGAAATTCTATGAAACCAGGGGGGTTATGTCGGGTACTTTCATAGGAAAACAAAATGGATGCCTGTAGCCATTTTGTGTAATATTCATTCATCCATATTCTTCTGATAAAACATTTTTTTCTCTTGAATTACCCTTCGCCTACTTTAAAAAAATAGAGACGAGTTCATACCAAGTTTAAACTCATTAGAAAGGGATAAAACAGTTATATGTGTGTTTTAGATATGAATATTATCGTCAGACATAAAGACGCCATAAAGTGTTCCTATTTGATATATGTTTAGTTATAACTGCTAGAAATGTCAAAGAAATTTATAGCCGTCTGTTTGTTTGATCAAGAAGTCCTTGAATAAATTGTGACGTTTGGGGGCCCACAGAGCACGTGCACAATGTCTTTCACAAACAGAACAGCTTTATTCACCCTTTCAGGGCAGTCAAAAAGGCAACATAATAAGTACACGCTTGGATTCAGCGAAATTAAAGCAAAGTCCTGATCTTCAGCACATCAGCACAAATAAACAAAAAAATAATGGTGGCTCACCAACGCTTTAAACAGTCCCAAACCTGGGGAATCCTTTCCGCAAAATGTAGAAGCCTCTCCAGCAAGGCACAGCACGTCTCCTGCTTTTGGAACACACACCCAGCTTCCACTGATTACTTTCTTTTCTCCTTAACTCCCACAATCCTGTCTGGGAGTTGCTGGATTTTAAACTTCTTCCTGGACAGGAAGATTAACCCTGTGGTTGCCCTTAAAGGGACCACAACCCAAATAGGGGAGAAACATATTGTCATCCAGGACCCAGCCCTGCCGACCTCTACAAAATATATTTCTTTAAGGTTTAAAATATATATCTATGCAAAAACATATAGCTATGCACAAGTATATACACTATATTGCCAAAAGTATTCGATCACTCATCCAAATCAGGAGCTGGGCAGGTGAGCGAATACTTTTGGCAATATAGTGCATATCCAATATATCTATATTTAGTAGATTCCAATATTTTATAGTATAACTATGTTGGTATAACTATAAGTAGGGATGGGCTGGCGGTTCGATCCGAACATGAGTTTCGAATTGAACATTGCCCGTTCGGCGAACATCGAACATTTCCGCGTGTTCGCCGCGTGTTCACCCACAATGGACCACAATGCACTTTTCCACTGGCCTGAAGCTCCTAATTGGCTACAGACTTGCACCTGACCACAGCTCAGGTGCAAGACAGGTGCAAGACTATGCCAATCAGGGCTCAGAGTCCTGATTGGGCAAATTTTGCCCAATCAAGGACTCACAGAGCTAAGTCCCGCAGCACACTATATAAGGCTTCCCTGCAGCCCCAGCTTGTGTTTTTTTGCAGGAGTGAGAGGAGATTGTTCCTTCAGTGTGTCTCACAGACGTCTAACAGATTTCTGTGAATTGTAATCTGTGTCTTCTCACTGCCAGCTATTGGGGTCTCACTTTCTTCTAGCAGATAATTATCTGGGAATTGTAATCTGTGTCTTCTCACTGCCAGCTATTGGGGTCTCACAGACTTCTATAAGATATCTGTGAATTGTAATCTGTGTCTTCTCACTGCCGGCTATTGGGGTCACACAGACGTCTAGCAGATATCTGGGAATTGTAATCTGTGTCTTCTCACTGCCAGCTATCAGGGGGTTCCTGTAACGGTGCGCTAACGGTGCTACCCTGGAGTAGCGTTTATTTGGATTCTTTAGGACAGATTCTTGAAAACAGACAGCAGGAAAGGCTGTAGTACCTTGATTCCCACACCAGGAAAGTACTACAAGAAACATAATTAACTCCTCAGCACCAAGTGGCTTTGTGGCCAGGAGGTTTCTGAGTGAAAACACGTTAACTATCGGTGCACAGATACATAGACATGACGTGATACATGAACAGACGTGAACAAGATTGCTGGATATCAATGGTAAATGAGTTGTGCGGCCTGCAGGGTAGTCACAAAATACCTAGATACAGATACTGAAAACACAGACAGCAAGAAAGGCTGTAATACCTTGATTGCCACACCAGGAAGGTACTACAAGAAACCTAATTATCACCTCAGCTCCAAATCGCTTCGTGGCCAGGAGGTCGCTGGGTGGAAACACATTAACTATCTGTGTACAGATACATAGACATGACGTGATACAAAAACATGAACAAGAGTGATGATGCAAGACTTACTTATGAGACATACAGAGCGGGAACACCTGTGTTCATTAGCCTGCAGGGAAGGCCTACAATCTAAGATTGGATATACTGTATGTACTCAGCTATACAGAGGGGGAACACAAAGTTCAATAGCCTGCAGGCATGCCTACTATCTGCGATAGGCTTCTGTATAGCAAACAAGGAAACATATACTAGACAGGATACATAAAACTGGGAACTCAGGAACATAAACTAGAAAGTAATATACATGAACTAGAAATAACCAGGACAAGAACTAGCCAGATAACATAAACCATACGGCAAAACCATAAACGTGAATCAGACACAAACTTAGGAAAAAGTACAATAGGGATATGCGAGAGAATGGTCAATAGGGATAGCCAGGTCAAAACGTATACAGGTCCTCAGCCGGAAACAGGTCAATAACAGATCAGACAGAATGAGATTAGCAATAAAGCAGGAACTAGACTCCACTCCAATTACTCCCACGACAGTTCAAGGAGCAAGTACTCTCAGCCTCTTTTAAAGGCTGATGGCTCCTTGCACTTATGCCTAGCTCCTTCCCCTCAGATGCCGTTTTGCCAGCCCTTACTACGGCAACAGGCTAGCCAGTGATGCCACCTGGCGCCCTGACCCCGCAGGAAGCACTGGGCGGGCCAAGGATGTAACAGTCCCACATACTTCTAGCAGATATCTGGGAATTGTAATCTGTGTGTTAGCCTGGCAGCAGCTGGCAGTGCCATCAGGCTGTATCACTGATTTATAGCATTGTTCTGCAAAATCTGTATATCTTTAATCTAATTCTAGATACCACACAATAACACAGTTTAATCAGAGTTCATCTGTTTATCTATTCAGAGTAGAATCTGGGTGTTGCCAGCTATCAGCCAGGCTGTATCACTGACGTGTAGCATTGTTCTGGAAAATCTGTATATCTTTAATCTATATATCACTCACCATGTCAGAAAGACCAAAAAGGACAGGCAGACGCTCCCAGACACAGATAAGAGGGCAATCAGCCTCTGTGTTGGAAGGCTGTGCCCCTGGACATCGTGGACGTGGTGCATCCCCTGCAGGGGCACGCTTGTCGTTGTATCTAACTGGTGCTGGCCATCTTAAGCAGCAGCAACATACAGAGGATTTGCAGGATTGGCTATCCAGGACATCCTCATCCTCCGAGTCCTCTGCCAGCCAGGCTTGTAGTGGTTTACAGTCCACCTCAGCTGCCAAAACATCTAATTCAGCCTCCATGTTCACAGCTACTCCTGCCGTAGCCTCACTATCATACACGGAGGAGTCAGCTGAATTGTTTGACTACAGTGACAGTGACGTGCTGCTTGAGGATGCGCAGCAACTCCAGTGCTCTGATTCAAACTCTGAGGTTGAGAAAGGGAGTATAATCAGCCATACGTGTTTAGTTACTATCTGATTAAAGTAAATGGTACTAATCATATATGATGTTACTAACATGATGTTCTAAAAGCTAGAAATCTGTGCTGATGGATGTTGTGTTTATAAATCCTTGATTTTTATTGTGAGAATAATCATTTTGTATACGAAATAAATATATATATTTTTACCTAGTTTGGTTGTGGTTATATTTTTGTAAAAAAAACAGACAATTGAGAACAGACTCAGGAGACTTTCTGACAAATATTGACGAGATTCTCACGCGCAGCCCCCATTCTCTGGAATGCTCTCCCTTGTACTGTCAGACTTTCCCCTAACTTCTCTTCCTTCAAACGCTCCCTTAAAATGTTCCTATTTAGGGAAGCCTACCACCCAACTCACTGACGCAACCATCAATCACTCTCACCTTGCAGTCTTCTCCTCCTGTTTCCAACCCCAACCCTTCTAGATTGTGAGTTCCTACAGAAATAGGGCCCTCATCTCCTCCTGTACTGTTTGTCAAATGTTGTTCAAGGTATTGTAACCCTGTCTAGACTGTGCCTATTCTACAGCGCTGCGGAATATGCTGGCGCTTTATAAATAAAGAATAATAATAATAATAATAGTTAGATTATTGTTTATATCTCATATAAATTTCTTATTTGAATAATATCTCCCACAATTTGAAACGAGAAGGTAATGGAACAAAAATGGTACGAGATGCTGCAAAACTGGAACAAGATGATCTGAAACGAAAAAAAAAAAACCTGAACGAAATTATCTAAAACGAAAACGGCTTTTTTCCCCATAGGTTTCAATGTTAAATTAATATTCGTGTTTTAATTAGATATTTATTGAACCGTTAATTTTTTGCACTTCAGACCAGCAGTTCAGCACTATGGACAGCTACAATATAGCGGTGTCCACACTCCATAGTGCTTAACTCAACTGCTGGTCTGAAACAATGTATCAGGACTTTGGACAGCTATTACCATGATGCTGAAAGTAACATCAATGTTTTTTTCACATTGAAACCTCAAATAAGTTTCAACTTCCATCCAAAAATCCTAAAAAATGCCTAAAAAATCCTAAAAAAATAAAAAAATGGCATATTGCTAAAAATGAAAAAAATTTACGGTATAATAAATATTTAATAAAAACGTGAATTTTTTTACATTGAAACCTACAGGGAAAAAGAGCCTAAAACTATTTAAAATAAGTTAGGAAACCTAAATGTTCACCCAAAAAAATCCCGAAAAATGCCTAAAAAAATAAACAAAATGGCTTATTGCTGCAAGTGAAAAAAAAAACGATCCTGTTAATTTTTTTTGGAACAAAATAAAAAAATAAAAATATCTTTCTTTTGTCTTTTTTTCCTTTAGATTTTACATGGTCATGTTTGGTATCATTATTGGAAAGGCCAGACCTTTCAGTGCCACTTCATTTGTCCTTGCGCGTTGAAAAGATTAGTGAAGTAGGGTTCCAAATGGCCACCTCCTCACTGCAGCGCGGCAGTTTAGGATTTTTTTTTTTTAAGAAACTATTTTACCGGAAAGGATACATTGAGATTTCTCTAATTTTCAAGTATGTCCTGCGTGGCAAGTATGTACCATTAGGTGACTTGCCCAAGGTCCCGTACTGGAGAGGTGCTCCTGCCGGGATTCGAACCTATGTTTTCACAGTCTCCACAGTCATAGAGCAGTAATATTACCTCTACGCCACCCAGCCAAAACTGTTTTCGATGGAACAATGTAAAATATCACATTATGCAAAGGCCCGCACTGCGGGGCAATTCAGCGATTCTAGTTCGCCGATTATGCGGTGTATTCAAGTACTATCTCATGGTCCCCAGAGTGCAGGGAAAACCGGCCACAAACCTGATGAACACCTGCTGAACACTCACCGAAAACCTGCAAAAACCATGCCGAACATGCCAGAAAAAGCCGATGATCACAGCGCAGACCAGCCGCTGAAAAAAGCCATCAAGCTGCCGAACGGGGTAAAAAAATTAAAAAACAGTACACTTGAAAGTTTCAGAATAGGGATGAGTCGAACACCCCCGTGTTCGGTTCGCATTCGAACTCAAACAATTTCAAAAGTTCGAGTTCAGACGCGAACACGATCCGAACTCAATGCAAGTCAATGGGACCCGAACGTTCAATTTTTAGAGTGCCCTCCAGGAGGGCATATATGCTAGATATTTGCCATAAAAGGTGTATGGGGGTCCGGGTAGTGCCCTGGGGACAGGAAACAAGGACAAAAAGTTTTTAAAAAAACCTGGATCCTGGTTGTGGGGGGGTCTGCCGTGGCCACAGGTGTAGTGGCTCCCTCCCTGTGCTGCCTGTCTCTGCCACATGCCCCCGGCGGTTAGCCCGCACAGACGCAGCTCTGTCATCCGGCAGCCGCATGCTCCTCAAGGGAATCCTTGGGAGGCCCCAGCAGGCTGCCCTTTATAGTGCCTGATTAGAGGGCAGTGTATGCCTGATGTTTCAGTAACAAGAATGTTTTATCCCATAGGCTTCAATGTCAAAAATATTCCCATTTTAATTCAATATCTAATAAACCGTTGCTTATAATATTCTGCAGTAAAGAGTCTCTTTAATTCTAGATTTTTTGTATTTCCTAAGCATTTTTTATACTTTTTTCAAATTATTATTTTTTTTAGAACTTTTGGCGAACGTCCCAAAAAAGTTCAAAGTTCGTGAACTTTCGAACAGCCGATGTTCGATTCGAACTCCGAACAGAATCGAACGCTCATCCCTATTCCACAATACCACAGAGGGGTTACGGTGTGAAGGCACTTGCTGCCACCAAAGGCAAAATATTTGGGTGCACTGACGCCTGTACCAGATTCATATCATTTTAATATTTGAACGCAGGGTCCAACCCTGCACTCTTCCACAATACCACAGAGGGGTTACGGTGTGACGGCACTGTTGCCGACACTAAAGGCCCAATTTTAAAGCACCTATTGTTACTTTCATCCAAAGCCTGCATAAGTTTCACCATAATTTAGCCAAAAAAATCACTTAACTTGTTTTGCGTGTCCTAAAACGTCTCCTATTTTCATACAGGCTGCCGCCCCAAGCAGTTGTTTATGAATAGAAACAACGAATGGCGCAGCGCCACACAACATGCATCCATCACCAGGGTGCCCAGATAGCCAATCTCAGGATATAGTGGTTTCCCCTATACCATTGCACACAATAATAGAATCAGTAACCTGGATCGGCGCAAGTACTGCTCTCTGGGTTCCCGGGATCTCGTATATGTATATATATAATAAAAAAGAGACAATAATAGTGCAACACTGTTATACACAATGTACTATGAATGTATGTGGTATATACCCCACTTACAAGTGTAGAGCCGTACACTGGCTCTAAGTGGGTCCAGACATGCGGGTGATTGTCTTCAATTTCTTAGGTGACCCCCACCTTACAGCAAAATTTTTTTCTTTTTCTCTGTCCGAAGTTTAAACAGTAGAAGGGAAAACAGGAAGAAAATTCCTTGTGTAGATCCACAAATTAAGGTCACAATGTTATGTACAGTTGGAATCGTACTCACATTCTGTGGAGCTCACATAGCTCATGGATATATGCCCATAGGTTTTTTTGGTAGGAGAAAAACCCAGATGAAAAACCACCGATGTTTACAGGAATCAACGAAGCAGGAATCAGGATTGGAGATGGAAAAATAAAATTTATTTAAAATATAATTAAAATCGCCACCAGAACGCGTTTCGCCGCATCAAGTAGCGGCTTCATCAGCTGATTTTATTTTTCCATCTCCAATCCTGATTCCTGCTTCGTTGATTCCTGTAAACATCGGTGGTTTTTCATCTGGGTTTTTCTCCTACCAAAAAAACCTATGGGCATATATCCATGAGCTATGTGAGCTCCACAGAATGTGAGTACGATTCCAACTGTACATAACATTGTGACCTTAATTTGTGGATCTACACAAGGAATTTTCTTCCTGTTTTCCCTTCTACTGTTTAAACTTCGGACAGAGAAAAAGAAAAAAATTTTGCTGTAAGGTGGGGGTCACCTAAGAAATTGAAGACAATCACCCGCATGTCTGGACCCACTTAGAGCCAGTGTACGGCTCTACACTTGTAAGTGGGGTATATACCACATACATTCGTAGTACATTGTGTATAACAGTGTTGCACTATTATTGTCTCTTTTTTATTATATATATACATATACGAGATCCCGGGACCCCAGAGAGCAGTACTTGCGCCGATCCAGGTTACTGATTCTATGTTTATGAATAGAGTAAAGGAAAAACATTTACTGTAATTTGAAATGTAATTTTTTTGTTTTTAAATGTTTCTATACATCCTTCAAATCCGCCACTTCACGGGCAGGTTATGGGGACCTCCTAGGCACGATATTTGAAGGAATTTTTCGTTTTTATTCTTAAGCTTTATTTCATGGAAAACTCACTGTTCCTTTGAAAATGTTTTTTTTTTAAACTTTTTGTCCTTGTTTCCTGTCCCCCAGGGGACTACCCGGACCCCCATACACCTTTTATGGCAAATATCTAGCATATATGCCCTCTTGGAGGGCACTCTAAAAATCGATCGTTCGGGAACCATTGACTTACATTGAGTTCTGATCGTGTTCGAGTTCGAACTCGAACTTTTGAAATTGTTCGAGTTCGAAGTCGAACCGAACACGGGGGCGTTCGGCTCATCCCTATTGTGGAAGAGTGCAGTGGTGGACCCTGCAGTCCAATATTAAAATGATATGAATCTGGTATAGGCTTCAGTGGTAGTGCACCCAAATATTGTGCCTTTGGTGGCAGCAAGTGCCTTCACACCATAAGTAACCCCTCTGTGGTATTGTGGAAGAGTGCAGGGTTGGACCCTGTGGTCAAATATTAAAATTATATGAATCTGGTACAGGCGTCAGTGCACCCAAATATTTTGCTTTTGGTGGCAGCAAGTGCCTTCACACCGTAACCCCTCTGTGGTATTGTGGAAGAGTGCAGGGTTGGACCCTGCCAAGACAGATTCTAATTTGCTGAACTGTGGTATAACTCACTGATACACACTGATAACAGGCTGTGCCAAGACAGATTCAAATTTGCTGAACTCTGGTAGAACTCACTGATACGAACTGTCCCTGATAGCCTGGTAGTGAGTGCCAAGAGAGATTCAAATTCCCAGAAATCTCCTACAACTCACTGATACACACTGTCCCTGATAGCCTGGCAGTGCCAAGACAGATTCAAATTCCCAGAAATCTCCTACAACTCAATGATACACACTGTCCCTGATAGCTTGGCAGTGCTAAGACAGATTCAAATTCCCAGAAATTTCCTACAACTCACTGATACACACTGTCCCTGATAGCCTGGCAGTGCCAAGACAGATTCAAATTCTCAGAAATCTCCTACAACTCACTGCAACACACTGACCCTGATAGCCTGACAGTGCCAAGACAGATTCAAATTCCCAGAAACCTCCTATAACTCACTGCAACACACTGTCCCTGATAGCCTGGCAGTACCAAGACAGATTCTAATTCCCAGAAATCTCCTACAACGTCACTGATACACCCTGACAGAACAATCTCCTCTCTGATTCACTCCTGCAAACGCACACGCTTGGGCTGCAGGCAGGGAAGCCTTATATATTGTGCTGTGGAACTTAGCTCCGTGAGCCCATGATTGGGCAAAATTTGCCCAATCAGGACTCTGAGCCGTGATTGGCATAGTCTTGCACCTGTCTTGCACCTGACCTGTGGTCAGGTGCAAGGCTGTAGCCAATTACAAGCTTCAGGCCAGTCAAAAAGTGCATTGTGGTCCATTGTGGTGCATTGTGGGTGAACATACGGCGAACACATGGAAATGTTCGGAGTTCGAACAGCCGAACGGGCGATGTTCGAATCGAACTCTGAACTGATCCGAACCGAACGCTCATCCCTATTTCAAAATTGAAACGCTGTTTTCAAAAAGACTACTGAACTAAAATGTCTGGAATTTACATATAAGGTCCATTGAATGATAATAAAAAGGTCTGTTAAAGAAAAATGAAAAAATTATTTAAAAAAAAAAAAGAAAAAAATTTTGATCGAAAAATGCCTAAAAGATCCTAAAAAATCTATAAATAGAGACTTTTTACTGTGGAATAAAATAATAAATGGTTTATTAGATATTGAGTTAAAACCGGAATAGTTTTAACATTGAAGTCTATGGGATTCACCTGAATAGACCTGTCGAATGAAAATACCGAACAGCAGAGCATTTTAGCAACTTTTCACTGCTGTTCGGTGTTCTCTGAATAGATTAACCATTGCTTCTCTATGGAGGTTTTCACTGCCGTCGACCAGCACCATACGGGCAGGCAATTCGCCAAGATTTGGCAAACTGCCTGCCCTCTGAATAGCCGAATGGCCCCGAAATGCTGAATTTCAGTGTTATAATTGAAAAGTGAACAATAGTGCTGTGTTAGAAATAATAAATATATTTTTTTCTATTTTTTAATTTTACGTAAAACCTTGTCATGTCTGGTATCACTGGAAATTATACCAGTGATACCAATCATTTCCAATGATACCACCCTGTAGCTGCACACCACATATGACATTTGTAGGTCCAGAGATACACAGGTCCAAACCACCATCAGTGCAGACATAAGCAGGGTTATTCAGAGAGCGTGAAAAGCAGGAGAATGACTAGAGAATGACTGGAGAATGAAAAATTCTAGGTCAAAATAGCCGATTTGGAAAGTGAGATGAAAGGGAGAATTTTTCTGGTTTGGCTATTTTTACCTAGAATTTTTCATTCTCCAATCATTCTCCAGTCATTCTCCTGCTTTTCACGCTCTCTGAATAACCCTGAAGGGCTTATTCAAAGAGCACCAAACTTTTTTTGGTGGTTCAGTTCAACAGGCTTAGGCTAGGGTCAAACGAAAGTATTTTTACACGCGAACGTAAAAAAGTGCGTCCGAACGTATTGATGTATTTTTTCACGGAATATGCAAAAACGGTCATACGATGTGCATTTTCGTGCGTGATGTTTTACGAATCCAAACCAGGAAACTTTTTGCGTCTGGACGTTATGTTGGCCGGACACGAGCAGGGTCTGACGTCTCCAAACCACACACACACACCGCTAGCGGGCGCAGCGCACTCTGTATGTCCGTACTAGCGGTTCTGCGTTCTCGAAAAAATGCGTTCATTTTCCACTTGCGTTGCGCGGCCGGACTTTCGTGCGACCGTACTTCGTATATTGGCCGTCATTGCCCGTCATTTGCTGCTAGTGCGGCCGTGATTATGTGCGCCAGAACGCACGTTAAAAGTGCGCTGGTCTGACCCCAGCCTTAAACAGGCCTTTTAATTTTTTGACTTTTGAAATTATTTGGGTATTGTTAGGTATTTCTTATGGATGTTTTATTCCCAAATTTTTTTTAAAGGCCTTTTTATTTTCTGTTACAGACCTTTTATTATTTTTCTACTGGACATTTTTTCTTTTTTCCACACATTATCATGCATTTCGGGAATCTTGCGGTGAATACTGAATTCACCTCATGGACAGCGAGCTGAAATCGCCGAAGTGCACCAAACTGCAATTTTGGTGCAGTCTGAATAACCCGTTTAGTTATAGTTTCTCTGGTCCTATTATGGAGAGTGGGCCTGGAGCTGCAACTCCAATAGCCCCTATGTTAATCCGGCTATGCAGAATAGCCTCAGTTTGGCAGTCCCAGAGTAGAAGAGGAGGAGCAACGCTCGGCAAGGGGCAAAAGGTGAGTAAAATCACCCAAAAATAAGAAAAATAAATAGTTGGACAGAGCTGTCAGCAGTCTCTGCCCAATTACTTTAGGGCAGAAAAGGACCCTCTACTTTTCAGTAGAGTGTTCCTCTAAGTGATGCAGTTATCTATCATTTTAATATAATTACCTGAAAATATTGCGTCAATTGAGATTTCACATCAAATTGAAAGGGCTTATTTTTGTGGAAGAACATCTGTTGTAGTGCATAAGCCACTGCATAGATTGCTTTGTAGGCTGAAAAGGTGACTCGAAAGGTGTTTGGGTCAATGTATGTATCCAATGCTTCACCAAGTGTTTCTTTTCCAGTGCACGTTTTGTAAGGAAAATAAGTTTTCCAAGATGTGGTATAATTTTCTGGCAAACACTTAAAAGCTTCTCTCCACACCAATGAAATAAAGATATCTTCAGAGAAAGTGAATGGGTTTACAGAAGAAATGAATTCTTTCAATCCTGATATTTTTCCTTTTTGTATAGAAAACAAAAGAGACCCATTAAGTGTTCTAAAAACGGGTCCGAAACTATTGTCTGCATAGACCATAAGTGTTGTTGGGACAAGCCATACTTTCCCTTTTGTAAATATTGTCTCTGCTGTATATAGTAATTGCACAAAATAGTCTTTACCACAGAAAGCAATTATTACATTAGCAGACGAATTTTCCATTATTTTAACTGCTCTCGGATAACTGGAATACATCCTGTTTGTAATAATTTCATAGTAGGCAATGCATATTCCACTTTTAAGAATCTCTTCTTTTATCTCTGTACTGGATTTAATATTGCTGTCTTCATCAGATGTAATAATGCCAATCCATGTCCACCCAAAGTAATTCAGCAGTTGTATTATACCTTTATACTGATTCTG
Source organism: Leptobrachium leishanense (assembly GCA_009667805.1). Taxonomy (NCBI): domain Eukaryota; kingdom Metazoa; phylum Chordata; class Amphibia; order Anura; family Megophryidae; genus Leptobrachium; species Leptobrachium leishanense. The sequence goes on along the minus strand of CM019073.1, from coordinate 73,343,069 downwards.
CCCATTGGGGATGGTACGAAAAAATGAGGGGAATAATACCTTATTACTTAAAACTGGATCTTGCGCTCCATAACTAATCTGTTGGAGAAAAAAGAATTCCACTATAACTCATTGAAGGAATTGTTTGTTTGTATATTAATAACTAGTGATTTTGTAACTTGAAAAAATGTGTTGTCAGTTATATTCCCTTAGTGAGCGAGCATATCACTCCCAGAGAATACACTCCCAGATCCTATCTCCAAACAAGGTACCATGGATGTATTCATCAACCACCTATTTCAATACTGTGTTATTTCTGTGTAATTTTAATAAATGTTACTGCTCTGTTTATTCATTTATACATTTTTTGGGAGATGTTACTTTTGTTACCAAAATTTGTAATTATTCCACATGGCATACTCCACACCTCCCCCTCTTGTCCAGATATTTCTTTTGTTCCTAATAATAAATTCTTATGTTTTAACGTACTTTTTTCTTTCTCTTCTATATCTATTGTATCACTCCTAGACTACACCAGACTTCCAGAAACTCCTGTCCTCCACCTAAATTTATAATCTTTTTTCCAACTTCACTTCTCATATTAAACCCCTCACAACCTTTTACTTTGAGCTATTGTTGCTATTTCTCGGACCACCACCTTAAGTTTCTTTCTGCTCCCTGTCTCATGTTCATTGTATTTTTTTAGATCATAAGCTCACTGGTCAATTAATAGCAGTGATGTGTTGTGAGGTAAGTTGCTGGTTAGGCACTCTTACTCCCCCCCCCTTCCAATGGAAGAAATAAAAGGAAAAAGTGTTTTTTATTTTTATTCTTGACCCTTGTTTCGCAGCTGAGACATTTCACACCTCTGTACTGAGCTAATTTTTACCGGTTTCGCTCTTCATGTTTAACCACGAAGCCTTATTTTATTATATGACCCAGACATATTATATATTGTTCTTTCCGACAGACTCGGCAGATTCATAATATATCATTATTATATGTATATGTCCTGTCCTGTCTGTATATTATAACAAAACATGCAACAAAATTTAAATTTTCAATAATTTATAACGTGTAAAGTGTTTTTTTCACTTTTTAATATGCAAGCATTTGCGGTTATATTTTCTATGGGTTGCACTTGTTAAAAAAAAATTTTAATTGGGTCTCGTTACATTTTTTTTGGGGGAAAATTACGTGATTTTTAACACACCCCATACAAAAATCGTTAGTGCAGCATCATTGTTCACATTATTATTGAAATGGGAACAATATTGCTGCATTAACAAAACAAAACAAAAACTTGTTTATTTATTTATTTTTTATTATTATTTTGTGGTCATGTTTGGTATCATTGGAAAGGCCATGCTCTGGCCGTTCCAATGATACCAAACATTAACCCCTAGCTGCCACAGATCGGGCGGATAGGGGGGTCATTGCACTCCCTATCTCTACCATAGGTGGCAGCTAGGGGTTAACTCCTGAACTGACATCATCGCGTCCATGCGCGATGACGCCAGTAGGCGGGGGAGATCCCAGAGGCTTGGCCGACATCCAAGATGTTGGCCACCTCTGGGAGAGGACCACGATCCAGCCCCTAAGAGGTTATCCACCGCTTGGAAGGGCAGGCTTTGCCCTTCCAAATGGTGCCTGCCTTTCTCGGGTACCCCAAACAGATGGGGAGGGAAAGAGGTCCAAAAGACCTCCCCTCCTCCCCTTCAGGCACCTTTCCTGCACTGGCGAGGGGGCCTGGAATAGACGTCATTGCGCCCTGCGATGTCAGACCGCACCGGGTTGCCGCTGCGATCGGCCGAAATACCAGCCGATCGCAGGCTGCGGTGACAGGACACGCTCAGCGCGTCCTCCGCAGCCTAGGCACCACTTGGCTGGATGGTCTCAGCACATCCGCCGCAGCCAAGTGGTTAACTTCACATAAGAGATTTGCGACATGCACTTTACAAACATACCTTATTATCCTATGACATACCCACACTATGCAACTATGCACTTTACCATGATACCCCTGAACTACTTCTCCCTTAAGTGACAACACTTACCCTAGGACATACCTATGCTCTACACTATGCACTTTACCATGATACCCCTGAACTGCTTGTCCCTTAATGACAGCACTTACCCTAGGACATAGCTATGCTGTGCACTCATGGTATTTATCATGCAACACACCTGCGCTATGCACTTTATAATGATATTGCATCTCATGGTTATCTTCCCTTGAATATGTACCAACAAGATGCACTTTGAGATCTACAACCTGCACCCTATAAATAACTCCTAGGACCATAGGTCTCCCACAAACCCCTCAGGCTGTATATTCCATAACATTTACATGGAGTGCGCAATGAGGATCCATCGTTCTCGCCTCCAAACATGCACTAATAATAATACAAAATGCATTCCATTCACTAACTGCACTTCACCAGTAATCCCTTGAGGCTATAAGTACCATATATGCCCCAAGAGCTTCACATCTTATTGTTCATAAACTGCATGCATAATGCACTTTTTTCAGGATCCCCCACCAGAACCTCGTACCATCCCCTGACCTGAGCTTTTGGAACAGGAATGGTTAACTGAACTTGCAGTCCTATATATCTGTAACAGTACCTAACCCTAAATGGATAAATAAGAACACACTTGACTCCAGCTCCCTAATATATATATATATATATATATATAAAGAAGCATTTTTATATTTTATGTTTTTTATGCATATTTTTATATTTTATATAAACCTTTTATATACCCCACAACTCATTGAATACTATAGTGTTTCTAGAATCACTGCACATTAAACACATAAGGGGCTATTAAGATTATAGGTACAAATGTTTTCTCAAGCAGATTCTCCATATATATTTCAATCTTTATGTTTACAAACATAAAATAAATTTTATGTTTTCTATGTTTTTTATTATGTCTCTTTTGTATGTATTTTATGTTTTTTATGATGTTTTGAGAATCATTCCTTATTGATTAAAACTACAAGACAAGGCTAGGCATCGCTGGCCGATCCCCCTCGCATCTCCACTTGTATAGAAGTTGAAAGTGGAGGCACCAGAAGACCACAGTGACACACAGCGCCATTTTGGAAGCTGGAAAGCTGGAACACACACACCACATGACCGGAGATGTCACTCACATGCTCAGTATGTCCACAGCAGCCATCTTGGATCCCAGGCAAAAGGTTGCTAAGAACACCAAAACAAACAACAGATGCAAAAGGACTATTTAAAGGACCCACATACCTGATCACATTTACAGTAGCACCAACTGAGGAAGCTTTTTATGTTAAACGCGTTTTGGTATACTGTATTTTTTACTACTAAAATTTGCCTTATTTTATACCTATCCCGGATCCTGGATGCTTGTATTCGTTGAGAATGTGGCTGAGGCTCATAGGTGATCTGGTGCACCTTCTGAAGTCACCGGCTGCCTACAAATCTGGTGTCTGATCGATAAGACACCAGCAAATGTACGACATTGTTCTCCTTTTTTTCACTCCATTTTATACAATATTGCTCTATGTGAGTCATTTCATATTTTGAGGGACACAGAGGATGGTAACCCTGTAAGAAAACCACTCTTATGAGCCACGGGGGGCAGCATAAGGAACCACCAACAGGACAAGAAGCGCTAACTCCGGCACATCTTTCTTTTACATATTTTTTCTTGCTGCCATGTATTGTATGGAGTGAGATTAGTGGACTTTCACTTAAAAAGTCTGCATGCGTGGATCTACGAGCCAAGGAGGGCACCACTAAAAGTAAGTGGACAATTGGCTGTGTTTATACCAGAGCGGCTCAGCTCTGTACAAAATTACGCTAGGAGTGGTATCCTCTGGTTTCTTTTACATTTTTAATTCAAGGGAAATGCAGAATATTACAAAGTAAGATGGATGGGTACCTGAAATATTAAAAGACAACACCCATTAGCGCATACACCTAGAGCAGGTATGAAGCTCAGAATTGTGTGAGTTGAACCGTGAATATTAATTTAAATAATAGAGTGTGCATACATACTACACTATATTAGACATTACTGTACTTGATTCATTTTTGTCCTTTCTCAAGTTTGATTTGAATATCCGTTTGAAAGAAGATTGCTTTTGATATGATGTACGTGTCATGTTTGTAACCCTCACATGTAACCTTTCGTGGTGATGTGCACTGTACCTTATTGTGATTTGTCTGTGTAAACTCTGTTTTTTGGGGGAAACCACAATTTTGGAACACAGCGGATGAGGTTACAAAATTGCTGTGGGGTATTGCTTTGGTGTGCCTCTTCAGTATCACACATTTTATTGTCTCAACTTCTCCTAAAAATACAGATTAGTTACTTAATTAATATCATTTATATCCAGTTATGATTATGTTAAACTATATTACTACTACTTACTTGTATATAGCTATAGAGTCCTGTAAGTTGTGCCATGGTGTAACTTGATGATGAGTAAAGATGTCCAATAAAGCCAGCTAGGATTCTTTTATCTATGCATTTGTAATTTGGAATATAATTTTGTGTCCCCGATAGTAATGCGAGTGTGCTCTCCACAACCTTACTATCATACCCACATGAATCATACATCTGAAGCCCCAAAGTGATATTTGGGAGTAGTACAGGATTTGTATTGACTTCACTTATGGCAAAAATAATTGCAAGCATATGTCTGTAGTAGCGAAAATTTAACCTGTAGAAAAAAAAGGAATATTATATGAGTTTTTAGATGATAATAGCACTTGTGTACATTTGTTGGTTTGTCCTGCCACCATTTTCTCCTCCCAGCATCTCTGACTAAAGGGTGGCTCTTCATTGTTTTGGAAGTGAGCTTGTTATACTCCTGGAGTAAACATCTATTAACCTGTTATTTATGGTATTATGATCTGAACATATAATACAGGTGTAGATATAACTGTTATGTTATAAATTACATATTTATCTTAAAATCCAGGTTCCATTTTGACAGCAAATTGATTTAGTTTTAGTCGTAGTGTTTTGACTAAAATCCCATTTAATTTTAGTCATATGAATCATTTTAATTTTAGTAATATTTTAATCAAAAACATGTTATAATATTTAGTTGACTAAAACTAGACTAAAATTTTTAGTAAACGAAATTAACACTGCTCTCCAGGTTCTACTCTTCCATTATTTCCTTTAAATTTCAGATTTGCACCATACTCGTTGCAGAATCAAAAGACTTTGGTTTCCCAGAAACTGCTCAGCAGGCCATGGGAACAAAACTGTTGGATCACTAATCAACATTGTCTATGGTTGGAACTACGATAGCTGGAACTTTTCGAGCCTACAACTTTTGTTGTTGATTACTGAAAATATTCATGGCAAATGCTTTTGCTTTGGTGTGTCTTGAGCCAGTTCAAGAAATTAATCTCTAGCAGCACAATGCAAATGGCCTAAAATGGAGTTGGACTGCATTCCCTAAACATCCCAATTTTGACGAGATTGATTCTCGGCATACAATTGTCCTGCATAAAGTCTGGGTTGTATAAAGGAGGGACATCAGTTGAATACTGCCTTCAATACACAGTATAACTTTCTTACCACAGTTATGCATCTTGGTTCGTGCAGCGCACCAGACATATTCCAAGATCCCATAAATGGTGCAGTTCATGATTACCTACAAAAATGTGCTACAGTTTAATTGAATTATATGCTCATATACCCTCCAGGCATCCACAACTATGTAAGGGACATTTTGTGTAACCTGTTGGCTAATAGGACTGTCAAAAATAATCGTGTAATTGATTCATCACCATGCAGCAATGAACGATGCTGCATCGATGCATTTGTGATAAGCATCGACTCTGACTGATCGTGAACTGAGCAGTCGGGCAAATCGAACCTGGGCTCCTGTCTGCGTGAGTGCGAGGCTGGACGGGGAGGCGGCCCGGCTCAGCACCAGCTGCTTGGGGACCTGGCTCAGGCCACCTGCCGCCTCATCACATCATAAAATGGTGTACGGATTGAAGGAGAAAAGTTACCAGGAAAGGCTTAATGATCTTAACATGTACAGCTTGGAAAAAGGACGAGACAGAGGAGATATGATAGAAACATTTAAATACGTAAAGGGAATCCATGAGGTAGAGGAAGGGAGTATATTTAAACAGAAACAAAGTAGCAAAACAAGAGGACATAGTCTTAGATTAGAGGGGCAAAGGTTTAAAAGTAACATCAGGAAGCATTATTTTACTGAGAGGGTGGTGGATACATGGAACAGCCTTCCAGTTGAAGTGGTAGAGGCCAAAACAGTAATTGAATTTAAGCAAGCATGGGATAGACATAAGGCCTAGGGTAGTAATCTAAACAAAAGATAAATCCAGGTTAAGTATCCATGTAATTGGGCAGACTAGGTTCTTATATGCCGACATTTTTCTATGTTTCTATGTTTCTATCACCTACCTGGCCCTGCTGCACTCCAGAATCGCGAGGTGGCCAGTCACTCCCTTCCACCGTCTGCTGCTCCAGCAAAGACCTGACTCCTACCGGCTCTACCGACTGGGAGAACAGGGGAGGCAATGTGCGAGGAGCTGCTGATGCATTGCCTTGCCCCCACCTATTTTTATGTGTCTGTGTGTGTGTGTGTGTGTGTGTGACCCCCCACCTCTCTACTGTGTGTGTGAGATGCCCAACTCAGTGCTGTGTGTGTGCCCCCCACCTCAGTGCTGTGTGTGTGACCCCTCACCTCAGTGCCGTGTGTGCGTGTGACCGCATGAGTGACTGTTCCATTTCTATTCAGATGTCATTTGCAGTAGGGATGTGCATGACTTTTTTTTCATTTAGTTTTGTTTCAGGGTTTTTTCGGGTCTCTTTTCTTGTTTCGGGTAATTTCGGACAGTTTTGTATTTTGTTTCGGTTCGTTTTGGTTCGTTGATCCGGATCGACTGTTATTCGTTATTTTGTTTTTTTATTGGATATTTAAGAATGGGAAGTAGATTACTAGTACCAATAAAATGAAAGTTTCTTTACTTATTTATTCTTTTAGGATTTTTTTAGGCATTTTTTGGGTGAAATTTTAGGTTTCCTAACTTTTTTTAAACCATGCTTTTTAACCCATAGGTTTCAATGCAGCATTTGAATCCACACACTGCTGGGAAGCGCCTCTCTACAGTATAATTAATGCAGCATATGGATCCACACACTGCTGGTAAGTGCCTCTCTGCAGTATAATTAATGCAGCATATGAATCTGCACACTGAGGGGAAGCCCCTCTCTGCAGTATAATTAATGCAGCATATGAATCCGCACACTGAGGGGAAGCCCCTCTCTGCCGTATAATTAATGCAGCATATGAATCCAAACACTGCATGGAAAGCGCCTGTCTGCAGTATAATTAATGCAGCATATGAATCCGCACACTGCAGGGCAGCACCTCTCTGCAGTAGAATTAATGCAGCACTTTCCAGCAGTTTGTGGATTAATATGCTGCATTAATTATAACTCATAAAAAAGAAAAACGAACTGATCCGAAAAATGAATCGATCTGAATCACTGAATCGATCTGCAGAGAGGTGCTGCCTCGCAGTGTGTGGATTCATAGGCTGCATTAATTATACTGCAGAGAGGCGCTTCCCCTCAGTGGTCGGATTCATATGCTGCATTAATTATACTGCAGAGAGGCGCTTCCCAGCAGTGTGTGGATTCATATGCTGCATTGAAACCTATGGGTTAAAAAACCTTGTTTCTTTAAAAAATCTAGAAAACCTAAAATTTCACCCAAAAATGCCTAAAAAATTCAAAAAATAAATAAGGTAAGAAACCTTCATTCTATTGGTAGTAATCTATTTCCCATTCTTAAATAAGCAATAAAAAACAAAATAAGTAAAAAAAAGCAAAAAACTAACTGATCCGAATCACCCGAATCGATTTGAATTGTGAATCGCTCCGAATCGATCCAAATCACCATATCACCAATCCGAATCATGCTGAAATTTCGGATTGATCCGAAATTTTCGGATGGTCGATATTTCGTTTTCGGAAATGCTCCTGAAATACAAAAATGGTGAATTTCGTCCAAATTTAGATCCAGAATGAAACTAATTGCACATCTCTAATTTGCAGTGTGCAAAATAATTTTTCCACATTCTATCATCCAAACCTTGTGGTTTTATATCGCATTTTCTACGAAAATATGCAATTTTAATAAAAATTTAAAAAACTTTTAAGGCTAGGGTCAGACGAGCGTGATTTCTACGGACTGTATGTCCGTGCACACGGACGTACGTTAGTACGGAAGACGCAGTAGTCGCCACACAGTCCGTTTTTTTCACTGACGTATATATTTTGACGGATGTAGGAGGGAAAATAAATTAGAAAGCAAAACCATTTTGTCCGTGAAAAATGCTGGACGTATAAATGCAGTCCGTCTGACCACGTTCCATCACTCACACACAAAGCTATGCAGACGTTGCGGACGCAGCGCACTTTGTGCGGCCGTTCTAGCGGTTGTACGTTCTTGCCTGCCTTGCGTCCGTGGGCCGCGGCCGTTGTGCGTCCGCAGTTCAGTGCGGACGTACTTCGTGTAACGGGCTCCGATGGGCTTCCTGTCATGCTATCACGGACGTACTTTTAGGCGCAATCACGGACGTGAACACTACGCTCGTCTGACCCCAGCCTTAAGGGGTACACTCTGAAATCATGCCGAATGTTGAATTTCCCCTTACGATGCAATTTCGGAGCCATTTGGTTATTCAAAATGCTGGCAGTTCGTCAAATATTGGTGAATTGCCAGTAAAGTATGGTGCTCCCCATAGAGAAGCAATGGTTAATCTATTCAGAGAACACCGAACCGCACCGAAATGCTAGGGAAATGCACTAAATTTTGGTGCTTGCTTTCGGCAGGTTTAATCAGGCGAATCCCATAGGTTTCAGTGTAAAAAAATATTCCTGTTTTTATTAAATATTTATTAAACTGTTTATTCTTTTATATAACAGCAGTAACAGTTACAAGTACTTATACAGATTACTTAGCGCTTTACAATGGGGAAGTACAAACAGGTGACATAATAAATAAGGAACACACGGCCTTGCCTGTAGGATAATTGTCCGGCAAATGTTGCACTTTATACAAGTGCTCATCCAGATATCCTGGTAGTTTACAATCTAAGGGACTAAGGAAATTGAAACAAAAGGGAACAGGGGGAGTGTGGAGATAATTACCAGAGACAGTATAGCTGTAAGGTTCCATGGCAACACCGCAACAAGAAGGTCAAATATTAACTTCACTGTATCCTGAATATAATTCTGGTAGCATGTTCATGAATATTTTAACCCCATAGTGACCAGGCTGTTTTACAAAAATCCGTTCTTTAGTGCCCGCTGCTGTTTTACGTTTCTGCGCTGTTTGTGTTTAGGTCAAATTTTCCTCTTACTCTTTTATGCAACCCACACATATTATATACCCTTTTCCCTGCCATTAAATGGACTTTCTAAAGATACCATTATTTCCATGATATTGTATAATTTACTATAAAAAAATATGAAATATGATGAAAAAATGGAAAAAACTAAATTTTGAATCTACAACCGCCAAAATAGTTTTAAAATTTTGTCCCGAGAATAGAAATACCCAATTTTTACATGTTTTTGCTTTTTAACTCCTTCGCTGCTGAGCCATTTCACTCCTGTGCACTGAGCTCATTTTGACTGTTTTATGCTCATCATTAGGTTCTATTTTAGTAAATTTTTTAAAAATGTTATTATTATATATATTTATTAAATGTATTTTTACAACATACCTGGTCATGTTTGGTATCATTGGAAAGGCCATGATCAGGCCTCCCCAATGATATAAAACTTGACCCTCTATCTGCCATGTTTCGGGAGATACGGGGATCCAAACGATCCCCTATCTCCACTTGGCAGCTAGGGGGTTAACATCCAAGATGTCAGCCACCTCCAGGTTTGAATTGCGATTTGGCGCCGAATCGCAATCCGGCAACAAAATAGTTAATGCTGTGCACCGCTGAAAAGGGGAGACTCTCCCCTTTCCAGTGGTGCTTTTTTTCCCCTAGCATAAATGGTTGGGGAGATAGAGGGCTCCAAATGAGCCCCCACCCCTTCCAGATTTTTACTGCAGACGGCATCACGCCTGCCGGCCCCCTAAAAAGGTGGGGAAGGCTTCCAGCCTGCCAGACCACCGTGGGAGCCTGCGAGGGAGGTAAGTACCAGGCAGGAGGGAGGTTAGGAGACCCTGATGTACTATGTACGTCCGCGGGTCTGATGGAGACTTCCTGATCGGATGTACATAGTACGTCAGTGGTCGAGAAGGGGTTAATATGTCTTGTCCTCTTTCAGGCCTCCTGCATCACCATGTGTGCAATTAGCACGTCTGCTTTCCTTAATAGGATCACTCCCACATCCAGCCAGTGCTCTGTCATTAAAGTCTTACTCCTTACAAACTAAGGATGTACCTGAACTCGCTCCAGAGCCTTGTGACCAGCCTGCTTGAACCTCTTCTGATTACCCGTGTACTGAATCTTCTGCCTGTATTATGACTACCCAAGATTGCAGCCAGCCTCTGACTTCATTGCTAGCCTCCGGATTATTCTACCTGCTACTTACCAGACTCTTATCCACAATCTCCACGGATCCACAGATCCTCCTTGTTCCATCACAAGACCCTCCACATCATCAGAGACTATTATCTTCATTCAGGTTTCCTTTCCAGTTTCCATTTACCCAAAGACTGTGTTATTAAATATCTTCCATTGTTTTCCAAGGACTATTATTATTTATACAAAGTGCTACCTTCGTTTTATATCCAGTTTATTCAATATATTTTCCTACAATTTTTATATCAATCTTCTGTGTCGCATCCATTTGTTTACTGCACGTGGGTTCTCATCCTGTTCGCCGGGGCTCACCAGACCCCTACACGTGACAATAGCAGACACTGCATAAGGATAGACCAAGAGCTTGGGCATGATGAGGTTAAACTGAGCGAGGATTGAACTGGCTGGAAAAAGGAGCCAATATAAATAAAATAGGGGCTGGGTGGGACAGCAGAGGGAGAAGTGTGACTGTGGATAAACATACGGGCCCTATTACATTCTTCGCGCAAACGTTAACGCGTGTGCAAAAATGCATTAACGCGAGGGGCAAAACCCTTTGGGCAGAACGTCGTATTACAATGTCTGTACAAAAAATTAACGTTAACGTCTATTTACAACAGGGAGGAGCAGAGCAGACTGAGCATCAGTACAGAATTAAACTATCAAAAAAAGGGAATAAATAAATTAAATAAACTAGCAGCAGTAATAATATATGGCAAAAAAATGTGTGGATTAAAGTGGAAACATAGAAACATAGAAAATGTCGGCAGATAAGAACCTTTCGGCCCATCTAGTCTGCCCAATTACATGGATACTTTACCTGGATTTATCTTTTGTTTAGGATAGCCTTATGCCTATCCCATGCTTGCTTAAATTCAATTACTGTTTTGGCCTCTACCACTTCTACTGGAAGACTGTTCCATGTATCCACCACCCTCTCAGTAAAATAATGCTTCCTGATGTTACTTTTAAACCTTTTGCCCCTCTAATATGTCCTCTTGTTTTGCAATTTTGTTTCCTTTTAAATATACTCCCTTCCTCTACCTCATGGATTCCCCTTACGTATTTAAATGTTTCTATCATATCTCCTCTGTCTCGTCTTTTTTCCAAGCTGTACATGTTAAGATCATTAAGCCTTTCCTGGTAACTTTTCTCCTTCAATCCGTACACCATTTTAGTAGCCCTTCTCTGAACTCTCTCTAAGATGTCTATATCCTTCTGGAGATACGGTCTCCAGTACTGCACACAGTACTCCAAGTGAGGTCTCACCAGTGCTCTGTACAGTGGCATGAGCACTTCCCTTTTCCTACTGCTAATAGTACACCTTTCTGGCTTTCTTGCAGGAAACAGAGGGAGAGATTACTTTGAATATGGCTTGCTTTTAGTTCAGGGGAAATATGGGAAGAAGTGTGACTTTCTGGTTTTCTTGCAGGAAACAACAGAGAGAGAGATTGCTTTGCATCTGGCTTGCTTTTGGTTCACGGGAAATACCCGCACGTGCAGTATTTGAAAAATCCCCAATCACCCTATTTTGGTGAATGAAATAAATAAATACATATAATCGCCTTTGGGGTAAAATACACTTTTTGGGATGTCCGTCATGTTCCCCAATTTATACAAAGAAAATAAAAAAAAGATATAAATTGCTAATAGCGCAATATGTCAAATTAAGATGGGGTTGTATTACAGTTCTAGAGAAAAAACTCTCATTTTTAAGCGCCTTAACAAATATTAGGCTCATTTCATTCGCAAAGAGCTGAATAAGCGGGGTCAACTCTTCCCCATCTCTCTTGGATGTGATGATCTCGAAAGGAGAGAAACAATACATTTAGTGCTCACTGTATACTCTATACCAGTGGTTCTCAACCTGTGGACCCTTAAGGCCCACAATTTTTTTTTTGAGAAAGGATTTCACCAGGAAGGATACATTGAGATTTCTCTTGTTTTCAAGTATGTCTTGGGTGGCTAGTATGTACCGTTAGGTGTTTTGCCCAAGGACACTTACTGGAGAGGTTACTCGCTGGGATCGAACCCATGACTCCACAGACTCTCTCCATGCAGAGCAGTGACATTACCTCTACTCCACCCAGCCGGCTACAATTGTCCTTGGTCATTGAGTCACGACCCAAAAATAATTGAATTTCTGAAACATTATAATTTATTCCACAAAACAACGTGTGCAATATTCTACAGTGTATGCACTTTTTAAACAATTTTCTAAAGAAACAGAGATTCTTTTCACAATGGATAGTGCAGTAATCACAGCACTAGTGAAAACGAAAGTGGTGTTGAGGCAAAAACCCAATAGAGTAAACTTTAATTGAAACATGTGAAACTAATTAGAACTATTGGGAAAACTGGGAATGCTTTGAGTGTCTCAAAGCCTGGGGTGATGTAGACAAAGCAACTCTTAGGTCATGTTCAATGTCCAGTCTGTTCCTATCATGATGAGGCAGCCGGTGCAAGCTGGGATCAGAGATCCCAGCTTGCACCTTTCTCTCCACTCTCTCTCCTCTTCCATGCTCCTTTTCTCTCCTCCCTTCAATCTCCTTTCCCCTCACCCCTCTTTCTGGGGGCACTTGCCCTGTGACCCAGTCTGCCCCTGGTTGCGACCCACTACTTGAGAAACACTGCTCTATACTATGCTTTTTTTGTAAGGCAGTAACAGTCACATGGGCCAGAGCCTATAGGGTCACTGGCTCAGTATTAACGCCGATGTTTATAGTCCGGTCTGGACTTTGCCTCTTTACCCAATTATGGTGTCCTCTGGTTCCCAGATTTCACACTCTTCCTGCATGCTCCGGTGCCACTAAAATAAAGGAGTATCTCACGAGGAAGATATAAGTACTATATATTTTTTTAAACTACTGTTACCCCTAAAGCAGAATTCCCATAATAACACTGAAAGCAGGGCTCGAGTCCTGCGGGAACGCACGGGAACGGCGTTCCCGCACTTCTCCCTCAGTGGGAACGCTGCGGGAACGCAGGTTCCCCTGTGGCCCAAGCCCGAAACAATTGAGCTGGCTGCACATTGCCAGCAGCCACCTGTTTTTTCTCTTAGGAGCGGCCGCCGGCATGAAGTGTGGCCGCTTGCCTGGGATCCAACAGCCAGCTGCGATGTTGCGAGATCTCGGCTGGCTGTTGGATCCCAGGCGAGTGGCCGCACTTCATGCCAGCGGCCGCTCATAGGAGGAAAAACACGCAGCTGCCGGCAATGTGCGGCCATCTTAATTGTTTCGGGCCTGGCACTGCAGAGAGGAGAGGCGAGCTGGGGGCAAATATATCCATGTGTGAGCTGGGGCAGATATATCCATGTGTGAGCTGGGGCAATATATCCATATGAGCTGGGGCAAATATATCCATGTGTGAGCTGGGGGCAAATATATCCATGTGCGAACCAGGGGCAAATATATTCATGTGTGAGCTGGGGCAAATATATCCATGTGTGAGCTGGGGCAATATATCCATGTTTGAGCTGGGGCAAATATATCCATGTGTGAGCTGGGGCAAATACAGTATATCCATGTGTGAGCTGGGGCAATATATCCATGTGTGAGCTGGAGCAAATATATCCATGTGTGAGCTGGGGCAAATATATCCATGTGTGAGCTGAGGCAATATATCCATGTGTGAGCTGGGGCAATATATCTATGTGTGAGCTGGGGCAATATATCCATATGAGCTGGCCTGGGGCAAATATATCCACATGTGCTGGGGGCAATACATCCACATGAGCTGGGGGCAATATATATCCACATGAGCTGGGGGAAATATATATCCACATGAGCTGGGGCAAATATATCCACATGAGCTGGGGCAAATATATCCACATGAGCTGGGGCAAATATATCCACATGAGCTGGGGCAAATATATCCACATGAGCTGAGGACAATATATCCACGTGAGCTGGGGGGCAATATATCCATGTGAGCTGGGGGCAAATATATCCATGTGTGAGCTGGGGGCAAATATATCCATGTGTGAGCTGGGGCAAATATATCCATGCGTGAGCTGGGGCGAATATATGTCATGTGTGAGCTGGGGCAAATATTTCCATGTGTGAGCTGGGGCAATATATCCATGTGTGAGCTGGGGCAATATATAAATATGAGCTGGCCTGGGACAAATATATCCATATGAGCTGGGGGCAATACATCCACATGAGCTGGGGGCAATATATATCCACATGAGCTGGGGCAATATATATGCACATGAGCTGGGGCAATATATATCCACATGAGCTGGGGCAAATATATCAACATGAGCTGAGGGCAAATATATCCACATGAGCTGCCGAAAATATATCCATATGAGCTGGGGGCAAATATATCCACATGAGCTGGGGCAAATATATCTACATGAGCTGAGGACAATATATCCATGTGAGCTGGGGAAATATATCCACGTGAGCTGGGGCAAATATATCTATGTGAGCTGGGGGCAAATATATTCATGTGAGCTGAGGCAAATATATCCACGTGAGCCGGGGCAAATATATCCATATAACCAGTGCTGGGCATATTATTCTGGGGGTCCAGTGCTGGTTATATTATTCTGGGGGCTCAGTGCTGTGTATATTATTCTGTGGGTCCAGTGCTGGTTGTATTATTCTGGGGGTCAAGTGCCTGTGTATATAATTCTGGGGGGTCTGTGCCTGGATATATATATATGTATGTGATATATATATATTATATATAACGTGTTAGTCCAGTTGCCAAAATCACGAGTATACCTGTACGTAGTGATACCTTTCACTGATCAGTATAGTTTCCAGACCTGAAGATGAGTGTTACACTCTTGAAAGCTTGTCTTGTTTAAACGTACTGCTATACTCGTGATATATACACTATATTGCCAAAAGTATTCGCTCACCTGCCCTGACTCGCATATGAATTTAAGTGACATCCTATTCCTAATCCATAGGGTTCAATATGACGTTGGTCCACCCTTTGCAGCTATAACAGCTTCAACTCTTCTGGGAAGGCTGTCCACAAGGTTTAGGAGTGTGTTTATGGGAAATTTTGACCATTCTTCCAGAAGCGCATTTGTGAGGTCACACACTGATGTTGGAGGAGAAGGCCTGGCTTTCAGTCTCCGCTCTAATTCATCCCAAAGGTGTTCTGTCGGGTTGAGGTCAGGACTCTGTGCAGGCCAGTCAAGTTCATCCACACCAGACTGTCATCCATGTTTTTATGGACTTTGCCTTGTGCACTGGTGCACAGTCATGTTGGAAGAGGAAGGGGCCAGTTCCAAACTGTTCCCACTAAGTTGGGAGCATGGAATTGTCCAAAATGTCTTGGCATGCTGAAGCATTCAGAGTTCCTTTCACTGGAACTAAGGGGCCAAGCCCAGCTCCTTAAAAACAACCCCACACCATAATCCCCCATCCACCTAACTTTACACTTGGCACAATGCAGTCAGACAAGTACCTTTCTCCTGGCCACCGCCAAACCCAGACTCGTCCATCAGATTTCCAGATGGAGAAGTGCGATTCGTCACTCCAGAGAACATGTCTCCACTGCTCTAGAGTCCAGTGGCGGCGTGCTTTACACCACTGCATCCGACACTTTGCATTGCACTTGGTGATGTATGGCTTGGATGCAGCTGCTCGGCCATGGAAACCCATTCCATGAAGCTCTCTGCACACTGTTCTTCAGCTAATCTGAAGGCCACATGAAGTTTGGAGGTCTGTAGCGATTGACTCTGTAGAAAGTTGGCGACCTCTTCGCACTATGCACCTCAGCATCCGCTGACCCCGCTCCGTCAGTTTACATGGCCTACCACTTCGTGGCTGAGTTGCTGTCGTTCCCAATCACTTCCACGTTCTTATAATACAGCTGACAGTTGACTGTGGAATATTTAGGAGTAAGAAAATTTCACGACTGGATTTGTTGCACAGGTGGCATCCTATCACAGTTCCACGCTGGAATTCACTGAGCTCCTGAGAGCGGTCCATTCTTTCACAAATGTTTGTAAAAACAGTCTGCATGCCTAGGTGCTTGATTTTATATACCTGTGGCCATGGAAGTGATTGGAACACCGGATTCTGATTATTTGGATGGGTGAGCGAATACTTTTGGCAATATAGTGTATATTTTTTCTTCAGGTAATAGGGGTTGTGGAATTCGTGGGTGAGTTCACTCACTTTTTTTCCCAGGACTTGACCCTTGACTGAATGTAATAACAATAAATACTGGCGAATTGACAAGCAATTACAGTGCAATTCACAGTGGTTCAGCGCTCTTTGGAGGCAGCAAAATTGTCCCCATCACTAGAAGACTAACATATCCTCTATTCAGAAAATGCAGAACTGCACCAAAGTGTCAGTGAAATGCCCTGGTATTCGGTGGTTCAGTTTGGCAAATCCCATAGGATTCAATGTAAAAAAATATCTTTTTTTTAAAAAAAAATTATAGACCATTTATTCTTTTCACTTTCAGCAAAATAATCTTTTTTCTTTTCTTGAACACCTTTTTGTATAAAAAAAATTACAAATTTTTCTTTCCCAATTTTTAAAAGGGGTTTGTGTTTTTCTGTAACATACCTTTTTATTATTTTTTGAAGGACCTTTTTTATTATTCAGACCATATTTTAATACATTTTTATTGGTTTAAACATTTATTAAGAGAATATGAGAATTCCATTTGTTGTTTGTTTTTTTGGAGTTCAGTGGCATTCGCTGAGCCCAGTTTGACGGTTATCAGCATAGTTCGTGGTTTTTGACAACATCCAATAACTGCTTTGACGACTCCCATTTTGGCAAAATACAGTGACTATTCGGTAAATAGTGAATTCACAGTATTTTTGGCAAAATGGAATCACCAAAGTACAGTGAAAATAATAGGCCCTATTATTTATTTTTTGCCATAAAAAAGTTAGGGAAATAATTCAGTAAAGTAAAATTTTATTATAAATATATAAATAATAATTACATATATTAAATAAATTTTACATTATATATTTACCTTTTTTGCTCTGTGCCTCTTCAGCTGGCGGGGTACAGGTCTCTTAAGCTGGCCTGGGGGGGCACAGATCTCTGCAGCTGTCTGGGGATGACAACTTATCTCTGCAGCTGGCGCTTACTTTTTAAGCTGGCCAGGGGGGCACTGATCTTAATATCTGCAGTCTGGCTGGACGATTACCAGGGGTGGGGTCCTCCTGTGCAGGGTTCATTGGCGCTGTGTGACGTCCTCACAGCCAGCGACACACAGCTAGTGGCGTACGGTGGGTTGTCAGCGCCCGGGGCAAGGCAAGAATTGTGTCACCACCCCCACCTGTGGACATGGTAACACACCCTGATTCCCTTCCCTTGACCCCCTTACCCCACAAGCACATGTATTGTATATTAACAAATTACTGATATAATAAAAAAATGAAACACACATGCCCCCCACGCTATGCCACTGTTACCAGTCACCCTGTCCCTGTATACCCTAGCATAGTTCCACTCTCACACTATACCCAGTCACTCTCTCCCAGTACCTCAAGTCACCCTCTCCCAGTATCCGCAGTCACTCTCTCTCCAGTTACCCACAGTTAGTCTCTCCCAGTACTCCCCAGGCACTCTCTCTCTCTCTCTCCCAGTACCCCCACTTTCTCCCAGTACCCCGTCACTCTCTCCAAGTACTCCCAGTCACTCTCTCTCTCTCAGTACCCCCACTTTTTCCCAGTACCCCTAGTCACTCTCTCTTGCCCAGTACCCCAGTCAGGGCTGGATTTGCACCTCAGGAGCCAGTAGGCACAGAAATGTGGAGCGCCCCTACCCCCAAAACAAAAAAAAGAAACATGCCAAAACTACTATTTAAATTTGCGTTTTGAGGCGAAGAAAACAAAAAAATTTAGAAAAACTGTTTTTCTCCGTGCTCAAATCAAAAGAAGAGGCAGAATCTGTTACCTTTGTTGAATTAGTTATGATTACATATATGTTACACACACGGAACATAAGGAGTGAGGACCTTGCTCGAGAGCTTACAATCTAAGAGGAGAGGGTGACACATTAGGTGAGGGCGAATAGGGTATTTGAAGTAGCGGGTTGCATGAGGACTGAATGGGAAGAGGAGCAAGAAATGTGCAGTGGGGGGATCACGGAGCGAGCCGATAGGCTTCTCTATACTAGTAATGCATTTTCAGAGACTTCTTGAAGGACTGGAGAGATGGGCGAGTCTGATGTTGTGGGGGAGGGAGTTCCATAGAAAGGGTGCAGCTCAAGTGAAGTCCTGAAGGCGAAGGTTGGGGGTGCGGGTACAAGGAACTGATAGCATCAGATCATTGGCAAAGAGAAGTGGTTGGGATGGGATGTACCTGCTAATAAGGGAGAAGATGTAGGCAGGGACACGGTTACAGAGAGTTTTGCACATGAGCACCAGTATAATGAATTGGATTCTAAAGGAAACAGGGAGCCAGTGTAGAGATTGACGGAGAGGTGAGGTGTGAGAGGTGCAGGAGGTGAGGTGTTTGAGTCTGGCACAGGCGTTCATTGCAGACTGCAGAGGGAGAATCTGGGATCTCTTAAGGCCAAAGAGAAGGAGGTTAAAGTAGTCAAGGCGGGAGATAATAAGAGCTAGGATGAGCATTTAAGTAGAGTCTGGATTAAGAAAGGGACGAATGCCTGCAATGTTTTTTAGGTTTAAGTAGCAAGATTTGGTTAGAGACTGAAAGTGAGGAGTAATGGATCACTTGGAGTCCAAGAGGACCCTGAGGCAACGAGCCTGAGAGGTAGAAGTAATGGAGGCCATTCACCTGAAGAGAAATTGGTGCAGGAATGGAGGTTTTAGAGGGAGGGAAGATGAGAAGTTCAGTTTTCGAGAGGTTGAGATTTAGGAAATGGGATGTCATCCAGTCGAAGACAGCCGATAGGCAGGCTCGCCTCTAACACAGTCCAACACCGGAGGAGAGAGATCGAGAGAGGAAAGGTAGATTTGGGGGTCATCAGCATAGAGGTGATATTGGAATCCTTAGGAAGAGATGAGGTTGTCCAAAGTGGCGGTATAGATCGAGAAGAGTAGGGGACCCAGAACAGAGCCTTGAGGTACCCCAAGTGAAAGAGGAACAGGTGGTAAAGAGACACCAGCGAAGGAGACACTGAAGGAGAGAAAAGAGAGATAGGAAGAGGAACAGGAGAGAGCGCTGTCAATGAGGCCAAGTAGACGCAGAGTGAGGAGCAGGAGAGGGTGATCAAGTGTCGAATGCAGCAGAAAGGTCAAGAAGGATAAGGAGGGAGAAGTGACCTTTGGTTTCAGCGGCAGCTAAATCATTAGTCACCTTGGTCGGAGCAATCTCAGTAGATTGTTGGGAGCGAAAGCTAGACTGGTGCGGATTGAGTAGAGAGTTAGGAGCAAGAAAACTGGTGAGCTGGTTATAGACCAGATGTTCTAAGATTTTGGAGGCAAAGGGGAGCAGAGAGATGGGACAGTAGTTCAAGAGGGAGGTAGGATCAAGAGATGGCTTTTTTAGAATGGGGGGATCAAAGCATGTTTTTAATACAGAGGGGAAGATTCCAGAGGAGAGGGTGAGGTTAAACCTATGAGTCAAAGCAGGGACAGTAACTGGTAGGAAAGGCCGAATAAGGTCTGAGGGGATATGATCAAGTGGACAGGTGGTCGGGAAGGAGGACATGAGAAGTTCTGTTACATCCTCCTCCGAGACCAGGGAGTGAGGGAGTCAGTGGGGTAGAATGGTTAAAGGAGGAGGGCAGTGAATGCAGCAGCATTGTTTTATATGTAAATGCATATATTGCCTCTGCTGTAGAACAGAAAAAAAATATTGTGCATTTACTTTTTTCATTCTTTTTATTTTTACACATTACATGGTCATGTTTGGTATATAATAAAGACTAGACTCTCACCTTTCCAATGACACCTCATTTAGCCTTGTGTGATGTACAATTCGGAGATTCCAAAGTCCCCCTGCCTCTCCTCACTGCAGCGCCACGGTCTAGGTTGTGAATTAAACAAAGCATTGCTTCACCAGATACACACTTGCTGGCAGTATGGTAAATGAGGTGAGTTAGTGCAGCATCACTGTTCACTTTATAATTGTAAACTGAATAATAGTGTTCTGTTAGAAAAAAAAATTAGAAAAATATAATTTTAATATTTTATTTTTCCATAAATATAACCTGGTTATATTGGTATATCTGGAGAGGCTATAAGCTGTCCTTTCCAATGATACCTCATATATCCCTCTAGCCCTTAGGGCTCCAGAGATTCAGTGGTCTAAATTATTGTAAATTGTAAAAATATATATATATATTTTTTTTTACACATAGAGCAAGGTGCCCCCTTGTGGCAGGCACCTGTAGGCACATGCCTACTCTGCCTAATTATAAATCCGGCCCTGCCCACACCTCTCACACCTCACCCCTTTGTCAATCTCTACACTGGCTTCCTGTTTCCTTTAGAATCCATTTCATTATATTGGTGCTTACGTACAAAGCTCTGCATAACCGTGCCGCTACCTACATCTCCTCCCTTATTAGCAGGTACATCCCAACCCACCCACTTCGCTTGGCCAATGATCTGATGCTATGAGTTCCTCGTACCCGCACCCCCAACTCTCGCCTTCTGGACTTCTCTCGAGCTGCCCCCTTTCTATAGAACTCCCCCCGCAACTTTAGACTCTCCCCGTCTCACCAGTCCTTCAAGAAATCTCTGAAAATGCATTACTTTAGAGAAGCCTATCGGCTCACTCCATGATCCCCCCCATTGTTCATTTCTTGCTCCATCCTCCCACTCACCTAATGTGTCACCACTCTCCTCTTAGATTGTAAGCTCTTGAGCATGGTCCTCCCTCCTTCTGTTCTGTGTGTAACGTGTATGTATATTTGTTATTCTGTTTCTCCCATTGTACAGCTCCACGGAACCTGTTGGCGCCTTATAAATACTTGTAACTAACTAACTCAACTAAGGCAACAGATTCTGCCTTGTCTTTTGATCTGAGCACAGAGAAAAACAGTTTTTCAGTTTTTAAATTTTTACTTTTTTATTTTTTTGGCCTCAAAACCAAAATTTAAATAGTCATTTGGCATGTTTCTTTTTTTGTTTGGGGGGGGGGGTTAGGGGCGCTCCACATTTCTGTGCCTACAGACTCCTGAGGTCTAAATCTGGCCCTGCCTGTAGCTACTATGGATTTAGAGATACAGGGGTCCAAATACCCATCATTGCAGACATACAGGTCTATTCACTAAAGGTGAAACTCAGGAGAATTGGTTTAGAGAAAATTCTAGGTCAAAATAGCCAAACCAGAAAAATTCTCCCATTTATCACACTTTCCAAACCGGCTATATGGTCAGGATTGTTCTCGTCTTCTGCCAATTCTCCTGAGTTTCACCTTTAGTGAATAGACCTGATAGTTATCCTTTCTCTGGGCCTATTATGGGGCATGGGCCTGGAGCTGCTGCTCCAATAGCTCCTACTTTAATCTGGCCCTACTTGTTAGAAGTAGTGGCAATGGAGCATTCCGTGCCAAAATCATTGCAGAAATTGCTTGAGTATGATGTCATGTTAATTTTAGGCATTGGTACAGATGAGTTGCACATTGCATAAATTTTGGTGACAGATTGACGAGGATGCGGAAAATGAACCCTGGGACATACTGTATGCCAGTTTAGGATGATGGACTGATGCAGACATGAAGAATGAAATCCTGAAAAATGCATCAATTTGAATTTCAGATTGTTGTGGACAGGGAGTAGTGAGAGCCAGAGACAAAGATACCATGAAAATTGCTAGGAAAGTTAGTTCTTTAATAAGGTCGAGGCAGTTTTGTTTGACAAACCAGAATTTAATAGGTTTTTCATCTTAAAACCTTTACTAAATGTCATTATGAAACAGCGAGGCTTTTTTCATTGTAGTTTCCATCCTTCCAATCATCTGGTTTCCATATATGTGCTCCCTGTTCAACACCATACTATAATGTAACTCCTTTTATCTCACGGCTAAACAAATCTCCAGTTTGTGTTTGATCAAAATACCAAGCAATTTCTTATTTTAATACATACAAACAATAAGAGGGGAGAAACAACTGCTTGCCACTGCTATGGAAAATTAAACGCATACATTTTCTACAGTGTATTGTAGTTTACATTGTGTTCTATTATGACATACAATTATTTTTTCAGTACCCCACATTTATCCATGCCTTCTTGCTGTAAACGGAAAGCCTTACAAAAGATATGACATCTCTGACTCTTGCTATTGTTCTCTTGTTAGGAACTTCACATATGGTGATTAAATGCACATTCATTAATATTCACAGAAACAATCACATATACACAATCAATTGCCTATTTTCTACTTACAGTACAGAATAAACTTTAGTTATTTTTTATGCTTAAAATCCAGTCTTTGTGAAAGACAATATTTGGCATCCTAAGAAAGAAATTATAGGTGTATAAAGTTGTAATTCTGTTTCCAGCTACTTTAGTCATAATAAAATGATGTGTAGTGGACAAATATAATCTAAACTTAACAAATATGTATTTCTCAAACTGTATGCTTACCCAACACAAGTGTATGGCATAGGTTTTTCCTCAAATGTGTACCATTTCAGATCCGGAAAATCATGTAATATCATTACAGCTCCCAGGACAATATCCCCGTCTGTGAAGAATCCCTCCAAGGGTAAAGTACTAAGCATACAACTGGGGTTTTGGTTTACTATATTATACCCTGCCACATCAAGAAACTGCCGTGATATTAATAGCAGAAATAAAATATGACACATTGAGCAGAGCTGAAACATAACTTGGTAAGTGAAGGGCATCAATAAATATTATTAAAATGTTAAACTTATTCTAATATAAATAAATAAATAAATAAATAATATCCGAAAAAGAAATTAGACAGGCCGTCAGGGTTCTCGCCAGCCAAATGCAACAGTCATCGTGTAATGATAATGTTCTGGAATATTTTTATTAGCTTTTTCCCCCAAATACAAACAGGTGGATTGTAATCATCACAAGCTGATAAATGATGGTCTCTGTCTTGATCTGTGAGTGTGTATATATATATATATATATATATACATACACAAACATGCAAGTAACTCTCTATAGATTATAATACAATTACTGGTTTGTAGAAGTTAATTATAGGTTTATTCTGCCAACCTAGAAATTCTCTTAAGGGAGGACGGAACAAAAGACAAAAACACAGTATGTCTGAACATTTAACAGATGGTGCCTTTTTAAATTTATATATTTCTAAATACTATTTATGTTTCAGGTGTTTTTAAACATAATTTTCAAAGACCGATAATGAATGTTAGGACTCAATTCTTTTAATTATTATTTTACCACCACTATGTATGTAATGAAATGAGACAGTATAATATACATAATCTTATATAGCTTACACAAAATAAGCCAACCTCAACCTCAAGTTACCACTAATCTTTGCAGGGCCCAGACCCCAAGCTTGAAACCCCAGAGCAATTAGGCGGAGCGGTCTCAAAGGAAGGGTGGAGCCGGAGGACGCACGGTTTGGCCACGAGACCAGTGCTCGGTGCTACTTTGGTTTTGCAGCCAGTGAGGGATGACATCGCGGGACAGATCATGGTTTGTGAATGTCATGGGACATCAAGGAGTGCCGTTCAGGACAGCGGATTGGATCTGTAGTCGAGGGACCGTTTGGGAGATGGCATCTTCGCACAAAGTGTCGGCGCTGATAGAGGCATTGTGAGCGGCATCAGTGGATCAAATAGTGGACTGGGAGTGGGGCGTGCTGGGCCAACTTGGTAGAAGGCCAGTGGAGGACCTGCCCACGTATCTCAGCCTTGTCATGGAGGTGTCAGCTCAGAGGACAAGGTCCCAGAGGACAGAGAGGCCAGGGACCAGGAGGAGGTTAGGCCCATCTTGGGGGGAGAGGAGAAGGTCAGGTGGCGGCAAAATGGACGAGAATAGGGGACGAGGGTACTGGTTCTCCGTCTCAGCTTTCTGGTGTGAGACGGTCTTGGGTCAGGGGGCTCCTTCTTCTGGATTTTGTCAGGTTCTGTCTTTTCCAGGTCTTCAGGTCCTTCTGTGATGGGGCTGTGTGTAGGGTGTTTTTTCTTCTGTCAGGTCGTTCTGGGGAGGTGGCTGATGATGGGGAAAGTGAGACAGGGGAATGTTCAGAGGAGGAGTTTCTGGTGTCTACTGTCCCTCTTACCACTGCTCCTGCTATGGGTGGCTCTCTTAGTGGATTTCAGGTTATGGACCCTAGGGCCATGGGGGGTGTTGGGGGATGTGGACCTGTGCTCCTCCATGGTGAGGTCCATTGGGGTTCAAAGGTTGGGCTCGGGGGTTCGTTATGACTGGAATTACAGGGCACAAGGCTCTTGGCATTCTCTGGTACCTTGGGACACGGAAACCATGAGATCTATGTGAGTGTGAACCAGCAAGGATCCCCCGCCATGCAGTCCTTTACTAAAGGAGTAAGAGGAAGAGGAGCAGTGTAAAGAAGGGAAGTTCGGCCACCTTTTATGGGCTAACAACGCGAGACCATTGAGCTATATGTAGCTCTGGACCATGTTAAAGGGAACAAAGACCCCAGAAGGGATAAGGATCAACGAAGCAACTCCACCCAGTACTCTTGCGGACATAAAGACATTATGGACTTTTGAACATTTAAAGGCAACGTCATTTATATTTGTCTTCTAAAACCCAGCAGAGACGGGCACACAACATCATAATTAGATTACACTATATACCTATCTGTATACTGTTCACATTATATGTCCATTTATCCTGTCTTCAATTTGTCTGTGTTGACACCTAATCTGCTCAGACAGACACTGATACATGTCGATATATCTCCATTCTGTACCACTTATCTGTAAAGGCACATTCTCCCAGACAGACCCTGGTGTATGTGATATATACAACCAACCTGATTCATTTTCAGCGAGCAGCGCCAGATAGAGTCACTGCATTGAACAAAGAAACTTTGTCAATATAGCAAAGCATTGTCATTTTACTCTATTAGGCAGCAGCACGCTCACATAGTTAACTCTAGACCATTAGGAAGAGCGCCCACAGAGGGTAACATTCCCCTTTTCTCTTTGCATTCTTGCTTAGGTTAAAGCTGGTCTCGCCATGCTGGTGGCAGAGGGGGTTGCTCTTGCAGTGGGGTTAGCAGTATCGGGGAAAAGAAGAGCCAGCCAGAGGGAGAGGGGTCAGTGGTTACCACTTCCCTGTCTTCTAGTTGCAGTGCAAGACTGGATCAGTGCAAGGAGGATCTCGAAGTGCTGGTGGGGAGTGGTCCTGGACCAATGGCAGAGGGTCAGGGTGGCAAGAGAAGCAGTTAAATTTATGGCAAGAGTTGCAGCCTTGAAGGGATCTGAAATGTGTCAGATGAAGGGAGGAATCGTTAGACCTACTGGAGCTGTCAGCTGCATTAAGTTCTTGACCAGTACTTCCCAGGGGAGCGATTTGCTGGGTTTGGTGAGCAGCATGAAGGAGCTGATAAGAATTTGGGGGCTGGTAGCGCTGGGACAGGAAAGGATGGAGTAGGACAGAGGGCTGCAGCGAGGCGGGGATGGAGTCATTGCTGGTAGTGGAGCAGGCAACAGAGCAGACAAGAGGCCAGAACTGTCAGGAGGCGTGCCGAATGTGGCAAGGAGGGACATGTTACTTGCCTTCACAGGACCGTTGGGGGTTCACTTGAAGCAGGAGATGAAGAAGCGGATCTTGAGGTGGAAGTTTGTGGAGCTGTTTTCCCTGTTGCCATTGGAGGACGCAAAGGATGATGAACACAAGGATGGGTAGAAGGCGGAGGAAGAAGTGGGCCAAGATTCCCAAGTCGTTTGGAAATTGGCTCAGGGTCTTCTATATTTATGCTAACATCATGGGAGAGTGGTTCCCGGAGAAGTGTTCCTCGCTGTTCTGCTAAATGGATGGGTTTTGGGAGACGTATAGTACTTAAGGCGGATGGGCCTGATGGAAATACGACAAGCAATTTTGGGAGTGATTAGTGTTGAATCCAGGAATGTTTTTTTATCAGATGGACATCATGCTCTGGATCAAGTTGATGGTGGCGCAGAGTGGGACGCCCTTTCTGAAGTTAGCTAGCAGGGAAGTACATGGACTGTCATCGACTGTGACCAATCCAGGTGTATGCTGGGGTTACAATGAGGGACATGCCATTTTGCAGCCCGCTACAAGTTTCGACACAAATGTTCTGGCTGCAGGGGAAGGCATGCCTTGGCTTGATGCTTTCAGTGGACTCATCAAGGAGCAGTGGAGAGGAGCGGCTGCTGGCAAAGGGATGAATGCTGCTGAACTTCGAACAGATGCGCATTTGGCTTGACCGGTACGTTACGAGGAAGGAAGTGATCTTCTTGGCAGAAGGATTCGAGGAGGGACTCAGAATTCTGCCAGGGGTGACTGGGGGGTTATTGTCATGTGGGAATTTGAGGTCTGCTAAGTTGCATCCGGGGGTGGTGAGGGATAAATTGGCTAAAGAAATTTCAGACGGGGGGTGGTGGACTATGATCATTGGTCCACTACCTCGATGACATTCTTTGTGTCAGGAGGGGTGGTAGGGATCAGTGTGGGTGGTTGTTGAAGACCATGAAGTGGGTGGTGGAAGAGTTTGGTACGCCCTCTGGGGATAAGAAGGAAGGTCCGATGACTCGCCTGACTTTTCTGGGCATTGGGATAGATTTGGTGGCTGGGATGTGCCAGCCTCTGGAGGACAAGTTGCAGTTGACCAGAGTGACAGTATGTGGGGTGGTGGGGGTGCACAAGGTCCAATTGCTCAATATTCAGTCGGTAATGGGGTGTCTTAATTTCGCACGTCGGGTGGTGCCAGCAGGGAGGGTTTTCCTGAGGGGCTTGACCAATATGACGGTGGGAGTGAAAGAAGGTCATCACTTTGTGAGGTTATTGGGAGCTATGAGGGCAGATTTGAAGGTTTGGGATGACTTTTGTTAATGTATTTTTTTATTTACGATAAAGCAAAGTCACAATAACACACAAAAAAAGGTGACCACGCAGGGCCCAATATAAAGTCAGCATAAGAAATAAGACTGCAATAAAATAAAACAATCAGGGCCAACAAGGGTAGTAGACAGTACACATCCGCACGGACATCAAGACAGCAAAATATGAAGATAGGACCCCAAAAAAAAGGGGTGGCTAAAGGCCTAAACTGTGACATTCCAGGCTCGCTCCCTGTAGTCCCAACTGGAAAATAGGAGGCCACGGAACACAAGGGTCACGAGGCCCGGGCACTCAAGGGCCAAGTATGGCAGGCAGAGCCATGGTGGCTGCCACAGTGGCACCTCTAGTTAAACCAAAGAAACGCCATCACAAAAACAAATAAAAAAGGGGGTGCAATCATCAGTAGGGTAGCAAGCGTCAGAGGTCCCCAGAAAAATAAGCGAGTCGCTACTACAGTAAAGGCATCAAGAGAAAAAATAAAAGCAAAGACAACTCCAAAAAAGCGCTCTGAAAGCAGAAAATCAGAAAAGCAGCAAAAGGGCCACGAGTCCTCAGCCCAGATCCAGACACGGAGAGCTTGCACCAGCAACGACATGGCAGACAGGTGCCGGGGTAGTCTGTGGCAGCACACATGTGTCCAATAAGGCCTGAGCCTCGTCAGTAGACACGGAGCATGTACAACCTGCGTGCAACACTATTAAGGAACCAGAAGGCCTCCAGCGATAGCGAACCCCACATTCTCGCATGAGGACATCACATCTCGGAAGCGGCGGCACGCCATCAGGGCGAGAAATGGTAAGTCTCGGTAAACAGAAATCTTCAAATCGCCGTAGGTCACCGACGGGAGATTTCCAGCTTTCTTAAGTACTTTAGTGTGAATGGAGACATCGGTGGTGGTAATAATGACATCTCTGGGAGCCGCAGTAGACACAGCAGCCGCCTTTCGCACCCGAATGGCAGATGAGATGGGTGCAGGGGCATCTGGAGGCAAACTCAGCAGCATAACCATGAGCCCCGACACACATGACATCAGGGCATCATCACATACAGTCTCAGCGATCCCCCTGAGATGGAGGATGCAACGTCAATGCCTGGTCTCCATATCCATGACTGTGGCTGATAAAGCCGTCACCTGCTTCTGAAGATCTTCCAGCTGGGTCCTGGATGCCAACCCCTCCTCCTCTAGCACAAACATGCGGGTTCCCATGGACACCGAATTCAAAGAGATAGTCGCTATTTCTGTCCTAACCTGAGCAAGGTCAGTCTGCCACAGGGCCCTTAGGTCTGCATATAGCTGCCGGATGTCATCCTTGGTAGAGAGCTGTGGGTGTGGGGGAACAGTAGGTGGCACCGGGCTCTGGCAGGACAGACTAGCGGGGGAGTCAGCCAGTTCCGGGGCATCCAAACTGTGTGGATTGCCGACCATTCATTTGTGTGGAGCTCGACTTCTCAGCGGCACGGGTTCTAGGAAATTGGTTTGGGTGTTGTGCCTTCGATGGGAGGGGGTGCTCGCTTTGGTGTCGAAATAGGTCCAGCTGGTGTTGCACACTGGGGGGATGAAATGGGGGTGGTACCTCAGGAGGAGCTGGTGCAGCAATGTCTTTTCATTTGGGCCGCTTTTGCAGGCTTCTCCCAAGGGTTCAGTTTGTGTGGTCGGAGATGGTTCCTAGAAAGGTACGGTGGGGGGCTCGAGATCAAGCTGCGGTAGGCAGATCTAGGGGGAAAAGTGAATAAATGTACGACGGGTTTTGTGAGGCACTTAGGTGGGGTGGTGGTGGTGTGGCAAAGGGCATTGGAAGTGGAGGATACAGCAGTTTTGTTTCTGACAGACAGAGTTCATTTGACCGAGGTTTCAGGAAAGGCTGAAACGAGCCTTGAGGGTGTTTGGGGTGGAGAAGAGCACTTCTGTTAAGGATTTAAAGAAGTGCATGTGGCAGAGGATAACAGAGTTATTGGGTGAGGGTTTGTTATGGAAAGATAGCTCATGGCCATGATTAATGGGTTAAATGGGCCATGACTGACAGAAAATGCCTGCCAAAAATAAGGGACGGTTAGGTGTGGTCTGATTAGGATTGGCTGTTGGGAATGTTAAATGTTGCAGGTTACAATGTATATAAGGAGAGGGAGGGGGTGGCCATTTCATTGTAGGAGAAATCTGTCAAAAGAACGTTCTTTATGGCTGACCCCTGTGAAGAGAGGCATGAGGCCTTACTAGCACAGCTGAGGGAGTTTACTAACCTCTTTGGTGTGGATTCCCTTCAGCCTGTGCTGGCCCAGATGTCTGTAGCCTCCCCAGCTGCTGCTGTTCCTGATGGTGATGGTGTGTCCGAAGATGCTGTCAGTGGGAGGAGGGCTAGACAAGCACGGCCTCCTACCCAGCCTAGTAGCAGTTCGTTGAGGCATTCCAGGGTGCCGGCGGAGAGGACAGAAGCCAGTCTGCATGCTGCCACGGCTGTGGGGGATGCCACAGCTGACGATCGTCAGCTGAGAGATCGACGTCGGCCTGAGAGCAGAAGCAGGGTCCGTGCAGGGATTCCCACTGCTCCTTCCCCCGTCATCACCAGGGGCCGTTCTCGGAGGCCTGCTGCTGGAGAATCAGCTGATCGCTCAGGTCCCAGGCAGCCAGGCGCTGAGGTCGCGCCCCCACCCAGGCGTGTGAGCACCAGGGATCGGAGACATGAGAATGCTGCACGTGGTGAGAACGCTGCACGTGGTGAGAACGCTGGACGGAGAGAGGAGCCCCTGCAGAGAGGAGGTCGCTCCAGGACACTGCACCAAGCTCAGCCAAAGCCTCAATCCACACACTGGGCGGATGCTTCTTCTGTCTCTGAATCGGAGGATGAAGCAGACACACCGGGCAGACTGTTGTGTATTGATTATGCTTATACTTCCTGTTTCCTGTTCTGACCTCTGACCTGGAGGCAGTT
Source organism: Leptobrachium leishanense (assembly GCA_009667805.1). Taxonomy (NCBI): domain Eukaryota; kingdom Metazoa; phylum Chordata; class Amphibia; order Anura; family Megophryidae; genus Leptobrachium; species Leptobrachium leishanense. The sequence continues at coordinate 73,312,652 of CM019073.1, read as the reverse complement.
CTATGATCCAACATGATTCCTCACACAAGCAGCTTGCAGTGTCTTCATTTCTATACATGAAACATGGTGTCAGAAGTAACTAAAATCAGGACTGAGCCTCTTCTCTGGAGCAGAGCAGCTTTGGGAAACTACACAGGTTTGTGAACTGTGGACTAATACTGTTCTTTGTGGATTTTTTTCTATTTGAGAGCTCCGAGGCTTCCTGGCAATATGGATGCAGTGAATTGCATACCTCCCCCAGAGGGAATGAGAATGAGTGGAGATTGGAGCAGCAACTGGGAATCTTTCAGAGCTGAATTTTAAGATTATTCCCTGGCTACAGGCTTGAATGAGAAATCTGCAGCAGTGCAGGCAGAAAATCTGAGGAGAGTGATGGGCAGTGAATGCAGGCATGTGTATAAACACAATGTGAACCTCACAGCAGAGCAGCAAGAAAATGTTGCAGCAATTCTACAAGCCCTGGAAGCTTATTTCAAACCTGCTAAAAACATCATTTACGAAAGGTATGTGTTTGGGTGCTGCAACCAAGAAGAGGGACAATCTTTTAATAACTTTGTTACACGCCTGAGAGGAAAAAGGCAGCAACTTGTGAATATGGAGATCTCTAAGATGAATTAATAAGAGACAAAATTGTTTTGGGCATAGCTAGTGAGAGCATGCGCAGGCGTCTCCTAAGAGAACATGACTTAACCCTAAACATAGCCATTGAAACGTGCCGTACAGCAGAGCTCACTGACAGACGTCGAAAGTCATTGAACAGGACAGACAGAGGACCAACAGCATAAACATTGCAATGCAACGTCATAACATAAGCAAACCGCAGCAACGCGGCCTGATTAGCGCAAACGCTGCCAACCTTACAGCATGCAAATACTGTAGGACTGTGCATCAAAGAATTAAAGAGCAGTGTCCAGCTTATGGGAAGTCTTGTAGGTCTTGTGGAAGAACAAACCATTTTGCTAATGTTTGTCTGTCAAGTAGACGACAGCCATCGATTGGAAAATTACACACCGTGGAAAACGCATCTGCATATGAGGAAGAGACAGACACCGCTGAAGTTCTATACAGCAGTGAATTGATCGGCGCTGTGCAATCCAGAGGAAAGAAATGGTTTGTCACTTTACATTTAAATAATAGGCCTCGATCCTGTCAGCTCGATTCAGGAGCAATGTGTGATGTAATGTGTTTAAAAGACAAAATGATGTTAGCACCGGACGCACATCTACTACCAAGTGACACCAAACTAAAGCTATACTCTGGTGAGCTTATGAAATCTCTAGGACTCTTCAGGACTGAATGTGTCTTACGTGGACAGAGACACAAGCTAGAGTTTGAAATTTTGGAGGCCCGCCAAAAGCCACTGTTATCAGGCTCAACCTGTGAGCATCTAGGGCGGATACATTTCTCTGTCCCTGCAGAGCTCAACGTGATGGACAATCCAAAGGGCCCTTGACAAAACAACGGCTGTTACAAGAATTTAGTGATGTGTTTACTGGGCCAGTAGAATCCGTACCAGGGGAAGTTCATTTCGACCTTGATTTGAGTGTCCCTCCAGTCCAATGTGGACCATGCAATATGCCAGTGGTGTTAAAACAGACAGTCAAGGCGCAGCTTGACCAATATGAGGCTGATGGACACCTAGCTCCAGTGACTGATCCAACTGACTGGATAAGTAACATGGTTATTGTAAGCTAAGAATATGTAAGCTAAGAATATGCATAGATCCCAAATTCTTGAAACTGGCACTGAGGCGATCTCACTACATCATGCCAGCGCTCGAGGTTGTTTTGTAAAAGCTGCCTAAAGCGCGTCTGTTCACGCTTGTTGATGCCCGGGATGCATTTTTACAGTGTAAACTGGATACTGCAAGTAGTTACATGATAACCTTCTGGACTCCTTGGGGCAGGAATAGATGGCTTTAAATTGCCTTTTGGAGTATCAGTTGCACAGAGGTGTATCAACGTAAACAACATGAACTGTTGACTGGACTCAGTGGTGTCGAACCAATAGCTGATGACATCCTTGTGGTTGGCTATGGGGACACAGATGAGGAAGCAGAGCAAGATCATGATGGCAAACTGCTGGAACTGATGGATCGTTGTAGGCAGGTAAAATTAAGACTTGGCATAAAAAAGCTGCAATTCAGACTGGAGGAATTTAAAGGGAGTCCAAGAGAAATGGGATTATTTAAAGGAAGCATTATTGAAGGCCACAGGAAATTGCATTCGGCTTGTTAGCAAAAACAAAAAAGGGAAGAAACCACTGTGGTACTCTGCAGAAGTGGCCAAAATAGTGAAGAACAAGAAGATAGCATTCAATAATTATAAAAAAACTCAGCGTGAAGAAGATAGGCAAACGTATAAGATTAGGCAGAAAGAGGCAAAGCAATTTATAAGAGCTTCCAAAGCACACGCAGAAGAGAAAATAGCTCAGTCAGTAAAAAAGGGGGACAAAACATTTTTTAGATACATAAACGAGAAAAGAAAAGTAAAACAAGGATTAGTTAGATTAAAAACAAAGGAAGGAAGGTATGTAGAAGAGGATAAAAGTCTCGCTGACTGCCTCAATAAATATTTTTGTTCAGTCTTTGCAGAAGAAAAGGAAGGAAAGGGACCTCAGTTAGGAGAGAACACTAAAGAGACATTTACATATGAGTTTACAGAGGAGGAGGTTCTAAAGCAGCTGTCTAAAGTAAAGACAAATAAGTCAATGGGGCCTGATGGGATCCACCCTAAATTATTAAAAGAGCTCAGTGATGTAATAGCAAAACCGTTAACAGATTTATTTAACCAATCCTTGTTAACAGGAGTCGTCCCAGAAGACTGGAAATTAGCAAATGTTGTGCCTATTTACAAGAAGGGTAGTAGGGAGGAATCGGGGAACTATAGGCCAGTTAGTCTTACGTCAGTAGTAGGGAAATTAATGGAAACCATGTTAAAGGAAAGGATTGTTGAACATCTAAAAACACATAGATTACAGGATCAGAAACAACATGGGTTTACCTCAGGGAGATCATGCCAAACTAATCTTATTGATTTTTTTGATTGGGTAACAAAAATAATAGACACAGGTGGTGCAGTAGACATTGCTTATTTAGATTTCAGTAAGGCTTTTGATACTGTTCCGCATAGAAGGCTTATCAATAAATTGCAATCTTTGAGCTTGGATTCCAATATTGTTGAATGGATTAGGCAGTGGCTGAGTGACAGACAACAGAGGGTTGTGGTAAATGGAGTTTATTCGGCGCAAGGTCTTGTTACCAGTGGGGTACCTCAGGGGTCAGTACTTGGACCCATTCTCTTTAATATTTTTATTAGTGATATTGCAGAAGGTATTAATGGAAAAGTATGTCTTTTTGCTGATGACACAAAGATTTGCAACAGGGTTGACGTTCCTGGAGGGATCAGCCAAATGACAAATGATTTAGGTAAGCTAAAAAGATGGTCAGAGTTGTGGCAATTGAGTTTTAATGTGGATAAGTGCAAGATAATGCACCTGGGACGTAAAAACCCAAGGGCTGAATATAGAATATTTGATACAGTCCTAACCTCAACATCTGAGGAAAGGGATTTAGGGGTTATTATTTCAGAGGATCTAAGGGTAAGTAGTCAATGTAATAGAGCAGCAGGAAATGCTAGCAGAATGCTTGGTTGTGTAGGGAGAGGTATTAGCAGTAGCAAAAGGGAAGTGCTCATGCCACTGTACAGAGCACTGGTGAGACCTCACTTGGAGTACTGTGTGCAGTACTGGAGACCGTATCTCCAGAAGGATATAGACATCTTAGAGAGAGTTCAGAGAAGGGCTACTAAAATGGTGTACGGCTTGAAGGAGAAAAGTTACCAAGAAAGGCTTAATGATCTTAACATGTACAGCTTGGAAAAAAGACGAGACAGAGGAGATATGATAGAAACATTTAAATACGTAAAGGGAATCCACAAGGTAGAGGAAGGGAGTATATTTAAAAGGAAACAAAATAGCAAAACAAGAGGACATAGTGTTAGATTAGAGGGGCAAAGGTTTAAAAGTAACATCAGGAAGCATTATTTTACTGAGCGGGTGGTGGATACATGGAACAGTCTTCCAGTAGAAGTGGTAGAGGCCAAAACAGTAATTGAATTTAAGCAAGCATGGGATAGGCATAAGGCTATCCTAAACAAAAGATAAATCCAGGTAAAGTATCCATGTAATTGGGCAGACTAGATGGGCCGAAAGGTTCTTATCTGCCGACATTTTTCTATGTTTCTATGTTTCTATTCAAGGTCAAAGAGGTCCGCTTCCACAGACACATCCTATCCTGGGAGGGTTTGAAGGCTGACCCAGACAAACTCAGAGCCATACTGGATATGCCACAGCCGGAAAATGTGAAATCCCTGCAGCGCTTCATTGGGTTTGTTACCTACCTGGCAAAATTCCTACCTCACCTCCCAGAGGTCTGCGAGCCATTGAGAAGGCTTCTGGACAAGGATGCTGTATGGCATTGGCTTCCTAAGCATGATAATGCAGTGCAGGACATCAAACGTTTGGTTACAGATACACCTGTCCTGAAGTACTATGACGTTACTACTCCTGTAACTATTCAAAGTGATGCAAGCAAAACTGGACTCAGGTGTTGCCTATTGCAAGCTGGCTAGCCTATCGCTTTTGCTTCAAGAGCACTGACTCTTACTGAACAAAACTACGCTCAAATAGAAAAGGAATGTCTGAGTATAGTGTTTGACTGCCAGCGCTTTCACGACTGCCAGCGCTTTCACCACTACCTCTATGGCCGCGATGAGATCACGGTGGAAACTGACCATAAGCCTTTGATTTCTATTTTCAAGAAACCTCTTTTGTGTGCATCCAAACGCCTACAGAGCATGTTGCTCACACTACAAAACTATTGCCTAAATGTTGTCTACAAGCCTGGCCCAGAAATGTATATTAGTGACAATCTTAGCATAGCTACAGCAGCTGGAGGTGCACCCGACTATGCACAACACACAGTTTGCAATGTTCAACAGGACCTGGATGTCCTGTCACAGATTAATCATTCAGACTATTTGAACGTCACGGACCAACAATTGCTTAAGATAAAACAGCACACTGAATCCGATGAGAGTTTGCAAGCTCTTAAATATGTTGTTCTGGATGGTTGGCCTGATTCCAAGGAGGAGGTGCCATTATCTGCGAGAGAATATTGGACCTTCAGAGATGAAATCGGCATTCAGGATGGCATACTATACAAGGGGCCGAGGGTCATCATTCCTAAATCTTTAAGATCAGTGATGCTGACACGTATTCATGCCAGTCACATTGGTGGAGAAGCATGCTATAGGCAAGCACGAGATACCCTATACTGGCCCAACATGCAGAATGAGATTAAAGACTTTGTTAGCCATTGCTCGGCATTCAATGAATATGCACAGGCACAACAGAAAGAACCCATGATGTCGCATGTGCTGCCCACCCAGCCATGGCAAATTGTAAGCATGGACTTATTGAATTATGCTGGGCAAGATTTTCTACTAATCGTCGATCACTTTTCTGACTTTTGGGAGATTGAGCTACTTCCTGACCTGTCTGCTGATACTACAATCAGGCGTTGTAAAGTACAGTTTGCACGTTATGGCCAACCGGATAGAGTAATGTCAGATAACGGACCTCAATTTGCATGTGAGTAATTCAGACAGTTCTCTGCGGATTGGGGATTTGAGCACGTTACATCATCGCCTCGGCACCCGCAAGTGAATGGCAAAGCGGAATTGGCCGTCAAGATCATGAAGAATATTTGTAAGAAGGCCAAGTATGATGGTACTGACCCGTGGAAGGAAAATTACACAATTTTTAACAAACGCACCCCATACAAAAATCGTTAGTGCAACATCATTGTTCACATTATAATTGAAATGGGAACAATATTGCTGCATTATCTAAACAAAAGTTTATTTTTTTTTTAAATATTTTTTATTTTCGTTTTTTTGTTAACTTTTAACATCGTTATGTTTGGTAGCGTTTGAAAGGCCATGCTCTGGCCGATCCAATGATACCAAACATTAACCCATAGATGCCACGGATCGGGAGATAGGGGCTCCAATGAACCCCCCCTATCTCCACCATTGGTGGTAGCTAGGAGTTAATTCCAGAACTGACATCATCGCGCTATGCACGATGTCGCCAATCATCAAGGGGAGATCCCGGAAGCTTGGCCGACATCCAGGATGTCGGCCAGCTCTGGGAGAGGATCGGAATCTGGCACTTTTTGGTGCCAAATCACGATCCGGCCCCCAAGGGGTTAAAGTCAGCCACTGTTTGGAAGGGTAAGCTGTGCCCTTCCAAACGGTGCCTCCCTTTGACCACTGCCCCCAGCCAATCGGAAGGGAGAGAGGTCCAAAGGACCTACCCCCTCCCTTTCAGGCACCTTCCCCGCACTCGCGGGGGGGGGCACCTGAAATAGATGTCATCGTGCTAGCTCGATGACATCTATTGTCCCCACCGGGGTCCCAGAGTGACGGGCTGACATCCAAGATATCAGCCCGCACCGGGGGGGGCAGCAATCGTCCGGAATCCCAGCTGATTGCTGCCTCCTGTGCTAGGACGCGCTCAATGCGTCCATAGCACAGGAGAACCACTTGGCTGGACGCACTGAGCACGTCCTTAGCAGCCAAGTGGTTAATTGGTTGTAAATTATGTGTTGGTTATGTTAATTTATGCTAAGTTACAATACATATGGTTATTCTGGAACCCCAGGGTCATATGCAAAAAGTGAATGTCATATTCAGGATATGATTGAAGCAGGGATGTACTGTCAGGGAAGGCGTTAAAATAATTAATTAAATTCACCTGCTCCCCCGCTGTCAGCTCTGTCCTCTTCCTGTGCACGCAGAGCGAGCAATGTTTTTACAGCCTACACAATTTGCGTAGCAGTGGTATGCTTCCCCACTACGCTAATCGCGTAAGCTGCTTAAAGAAATCTACAGCCGCGCATCTGTTCAAACAGGAACACACGCGTGCTGCCTTCTTCCTGCACACTGCTTGTCAGAGCCTCAGAGAGGCCCTGACAGAGCAATGGAATAGCTTGGACCAATGGGAAAGCACTATTGGTCCAAGCCATTGAAAAAACTGCTTGCATTGGAGGCTGGCCTCTGATTGACAAGAAGGGGCCCAGGCAGCTCTGTGTGTTCCCTCTAGTGGTGGATACATAGTATGACAGGCACAAGAGGCTCCCTCTATTGGCGGCTACAGAGTATTACAGGCTGTATTTGCCAATAGAGGGAGCAGCTTCTGAGTATGACAGGCACAAGCTGCTCTCTAGTGGCGGATACAGAGTATGATAAGCACAGGCACGGAGAAACTATTTTTCTATAATATATATATTTTTTAATAATAAAGTATACGACATGATGAAAATAATAGTATCTTTAGAGAGTTCATTTAATGGCGAGGAAAATTATATATATTATGTGCGATGTGACTGTGTCAGAGGTGTAGTTGTGGAAGGCAGGTATTTGGGACCCAGGATTCTACATAGCCTGTAACCACTACATGGGTGAACTACATTTCCCAGCAGGCAGCTCTGCAGGTGTGGGATTACTCAAGCCACACCTAAGGCTAATTGAGGAAAAAATGCTGTTTAAAAGCTCAGAGCAGAAGCTGCTCATTGCCTTGGTCTTCCTTTTCTGGTGGTGAACAAGAGAGGACAGAACTTTCAAGGTGGAAAAGACTGAAAGGTATATATGTGTTTCCATGTCATGAACGTTTTGTTTTACTGGTAAATGGAGTTAGCCATCCAGTGTTAGTCAGGGATTGACTGTGTTTAGTTAGTGCTCTTGTGTGAGCGATGATTTGTTTTCTGTTTAATTTTATTTTGAAATGCATGTGAAACACATTTACTTGAACAAATAAAGTCTTGTTAAAAGGATTTCCAGTGTCTGTCAAACTTACCCTAGAAGACTATGCAGACTGATCCCTAATTTGTGATGGTCAATCACATATGGTGGAGGATGCGGGCAGGCTTGCACTACAGAGTCTGAGGGTTGAAGACAATGGAGGATGTATTAAAGGCTTTGCTGCAGGCCACTACAGCTCAACAGCAGAACACTGTTGTGCAACAGGAGACCAACCGAATGCTGGTGGCGCAAATAACTAAGCAACAGAACATTACACAGATACTCCAAAAGGAGGTGCAAGTTCTAACTGAGCGCAGTCAAATCCAACATCGTGCTTCCCTTCAAAGTTCCCATGAAAATAGTGGTATCAGTGCAAGTAATTTTCTCCAGAAAATGGCAGAATCTGATGATATAGAAGCATACCTCCTGACATTTGAGAGGACTGCTGAAAGAGAACACTGGACAATGGGCTGGCCTATTAGCACCATTCTTGAGTGGGGAGCCCCAGAAAGCCTATTTTGATCTGGAGCCAAGCTAAGCTAATCACTATGCTAAACTGAAAGCAGAAATATTGACCCGGTTGGGTGTCACGGCAGCAGTACGTGTGCAAAGGTTTCATGCCTAGATATTCCATCAGGAGAAACCACCACGATCACAGATGTATGATCTGATCCACCTGGCATGCAAGTGGTTGCAAACAGAGGTGAATACCGCATCTCGAATAATTGAACAGCTTGTGATGGACCGCTTCGTAAGTGGGTCACACAAGGAAACCCCCACATGGCTGATGAGTTGACCACCCTTGTTGAAAGACATCTGGTGGCTGTTGATCTATCAGAAATTACTACTCCTGAGCGGATACAGAATGGAAAAAACTAAAGAGGGTAACCGAACCGGTAAGACTGTTCCTGGTTTAAAGGTTGTTGGAAAGTCCTCTATTATTGGAAAAAACTTTGTCCCTAATGACTATCCAAATAAAGGGAAATGGTCCCAAAGAGAACAGCAGCCTGGCACATGGCCTCAAAGACCATTAGAGTCACAGGGTAAATGTTATAGGTGCCAGGAATATGGTCATTTCATGAAGGACTGCCCACTGTCTACTGAACCGATGCAATGTATTATAGGAGAGAATACTGCTGTGTATATGGTGTATTCTGATGCGAGGATGGCTCCCAGATCAATGGGTCCTTCAATAGTACCACATTTATGTTGGGTAACAGTAGAGGGTAGTAAGGTTCAGGCTTTGCTTGACTCTGGGAAAATTGTTACTCTGGTTTCTAGATCTCTGATAAACCCTGATAAGATAGTATGTATTCATGGGGATAAGCATCAGTATCCCACTACTGAAATGAGGTTTTAAATGGAAACTGGGACTGTTTTGCATAAAGTGGGTGTAGTACCACATGTCACACATAATATTGTCCTAGGTAGGGATTTCACACATTTCTTGGATCTGTGGAACGCCACCTATACTGGCACAAAAGCTATGTGTGAAGAAATGCATGACATATTTCCATTTTCTGACTCTGTTTTTGAGGCCAAACCGTCATTTAAGAATGTAAAGTTAAATGAAAATGGTACCTTTTCAAGGGTAATGGTGGGAGACGAATGGGAGTCCGATATGTTTCATGGTCTTGATTTGAGCAGTGGGAAGACCCTACGCTGGCAGACATGAGGGGAAACATTGCCGTTTTAAATGGGTCGCAAGTAAATCAAGTTATAACCCTTACTTTCCCATATTTTAAGGTTGAAAACGAATTGCTCTATCGTGTTGAGTAAAAAGGAACAGATTTGGTTGAGCAGCTATTGGTACTGTTAAAAAATATCTTTAAACAAACAAAATCAGTTTTCCTATTCATAATTACCATAATTGGAATTCCAATAAACATCTGCAAGTTCCTTCTCAAATAAGAAAATATAAAGAAAGACACGCGCTCACGCTAGCGGAGACATTAAAATCAACTACACACAGGGCGGTATTATAATCTACGTGCATACGTTTGCGATCGCGTAAAAACGCATTAACGCAAGGGGCAAAACCCTTTGCGCTGAACATCGTATTATAATGTCAGCGCAACAAACGCGCGTATATGTCTACTGCGGGTGAACCTGCGCGAGCTTCCGATACGTCGCGCGTCCTATACTTAACATTGTGAGCGCAAATGCGTTTGTGCGCTGGTATGCAGATGGTATTACAATACGCAGTTTGTAACGCACAGCCTTTGTGCGCATAATTTTAGCAACTCCTGAAAGCTGGTGCTAGTGGCAAATCTGACGGACCAGGCCGAAAACAAATACACCAACCCAAAAAAAAATACAGCAAAGTATAGCTACACATTCTACACATACCAAACCAATAAAATGGAGAAGTCGTGTGTGCTTTTATTATTGCTGCATCATATATACTCAGATTGACTTTGACAGGCGCAAAAACTTAACATGAGACAATTATGGCTTAATTCTGATTGGCTGAATCACGTGAAAAAAACCAGTCCGCACACTGATTTATGCGCGCAACGTTGCTGCGTGCGCATTTCTGCGCGTCCGATTAACGTGCGTTATTGCTCGACGGATGAAAAAATGCGCTAGGATTGTAATTCCAGCGTTGATTTCTGCACGTTAACGTTTGACGCTTGCCGCAAAAATTCACGCGTTTACCGTGCATTTTTGCATGAAGAATGTAATAGGGCCCACAATGTATAGTTTTCATTATGTCTGACTTTTCTTTGTTCAGACATCTATTTATTAGATTTCAAACATCCAATGAGAGCGTTCGTCATAGACAGGGTTCCATTTCTGCCCCAAACAGGAATGTGATATAACAGCCAATCAGTATACAGATATATTTCCACATCAGAGTTTGGCCAGCACAGCTAACAAAGAGGCACTTATGCAGGTTACAGAGCTGGTGTCCGGCGCTAGCACTCACAATCTTCAGTTTCAATAAAAGATATTCAGCCAGGGATCGAGTCCTCAATGAAACAGTTGATGGAGGTGGAAGGAAAAAAGGGGAAAAAATGCAAGGGAGAAACTAAGTGCAGTGGCGTCACTAGGGTCGGTGTCACCCGGTGCGGTAATTTATGGTGTCACCCCCCCCCCCCCCCGAGTTTTTCAGATTTTTTTTTTAACTACTCTTACTCCTAAATCAGTACTCCCATATAACACTGAATGCTCATACACACAGCGCACATTACTGTGAGTTTATTGCTGTGGAGCTCTCTCATATGCTCACACAACTTTTTGCCAACTGCCAGCAAGTACGTTGCCTGTTCGAAGGCAGTGAAAGCACACATGGATATATATTGCCCCCAGCAGCTCTGGATATATATTGCCCCAGCAGCTCACCCATGGATATATATTGCCCCAGCTCACATATGGATATATTGCGCCTCAGCTCACATATGGATATATTGCGCCTCAGCTCACACATGGATATATTGCCCCAGACCAGCTCACACATGGATATATTGCCCCAGACCAGCTCACACATGGATATTGCCCCAGCTCTCATGGATATTGCCCCCAGCACACATGGATATGCCCCAGCTCCTCTCATGGATATTGCCCCAGCTCCTCTCATGTATATACTGCCCCAGCTGCTCTCATTGATAATGCTCCAGCTGCTCTCATGGATTTTGCCCCAGCTCATGGATATACTGCCCCAGAAGCTCATGGATATACTGCCCCAGCAGCTCATGGATTTGCCCCAGCTCCTCATGGATTTGCCCCAGCAGCTCATGGATTTGCCCCAGCTCCTCATGGATTTGCCCCAGCAGCTCATGGATTTGCCCCAGCTCCTCATGGATTTGCCCCAGCAGCTCATGGATTTGCCCCAGCTCCTCATGGATTTGCCCCAGCAGCTCATGGATTTGCCCCAGCTCCTCATGGATAATGCCCCAGCTCCTCATGGATATGCCCCAGCAGCTCATGGATATGCCCCAGCTCATTGATATGCCCCCAGCTCCTCATGGATATGCCCCAGCACCTCATGGATATGCCCCAGCACCTCATGGATTTGCCCCAGCACCTCATGGATTTGCCCCAGCTCCTCATGGATATGCCCCAGGCCCCCATGGATTTGCCCCAGCTCCTCATGGATTTGCCCCAGCAGCTCATGGATTTTCCCCAGCTCCTCATGGATTTGCCCCAGCAGCTCATGGATTTGCCCCAGCTCCTTATGGATTTGCCCCAGCTCCTCATGGATAATGCCCCAGCTCCTCATGGATATGCCCCAGCAGCTCATGGATATGCCCCAGCTCATTGATATGCCCCCAGCTCCTCATGGATATGCCCCAGCACCTCATGGATATGCCCCAGCACCTCATGGATTTGCCCCAGCACCTCATTTTTGCCCCAGCTCCTCATGGATATGCCCCAGGCCCCCATGGATTTGCCCCAGCTCCTCATGGATTTGCCCCAGCAGCTCATGGATTTGCCCCAGCTCCTCATGGATTTGCCCCAGCAGCTCATGGATTTGCCCCAGCTCCTCATGGATTTGCCCCAGCAGCTCATGGATTTGCCCCAGCTCCTCATGGATAATGCCCCAGCTCCTCATGGATAATGCCCCAGCTCCTCATGGATTTGCCCCAGCACCTCATGGATTTGCCCCAGCAGCTTATGGATTTGCCCCAGCAGCTTATGGATTTGCCCCAGCAGCTTATGGATTTGCCCCAGCAGTTTATGGATTTGCCCCAGCAGCTTATGGATTTGCCCCAGCAGCTTATGGATTTGCCCCAGCAGCTCATGGATTTGCCCCAGCAGCTTATGGATTTGCCCCAGCTCCTCATGGATTTGCCCCAGCACCTCATGGATTTGCCCCAGCAGCTTATGGATTTGCCCCAGCAGCTCATGGATTTGCCCCAGCAGCTCATGGATTTGCCCCAGCAGTTTATGGATTTGCCCCAGCTCCTCATGGATTTGCCCCAGCAGCTTATGGATTTGCCCCAGCAGCTTATGGATTTGCCCCAGCAGCTTATGGATTTGCCCCAGCAGCTCATGGATTTGCCCCAGCTCCTCATGGATATGCCCCAGCAGCTCATGGATTTGCCCCAGCAGGTTATGGATTTGCCCCAGCAGCTCATGGATTTGCTCCAGCTCACCTCCTGGTCCTGGTCCCAGCACATGGATAGCGGCCCAGGCAGCACCTCTCCGCCGCGTTTTTCGCTCCTTCTGAGCGTCCGGCGGCACGCAGCTTGGGCGCTCTTCTGGGGGAGCCACGTGACCAGCCGCGATTGGCTGGTGACGTATTTCCTCCAGGCGAGCGCCGAAGCTGCGTGCTTCGGACGCTCGCACGGAGCGAATACGCGGCGGTGGCGGGCGGTGGGTGAGACACCCGCCCTTAGGGTGACGGTGTCACCCTAAAGGCGGGTGTCACCTGGTGCGGGCCGCACCCACCGCCCCCACGTTACGACGCCACTGACTAAGTGCAGACTGTATCGTCCCAGATAGGAATGAAAAATAGGAGATATACTCACATATTCTGGTGCCGATTTAAATAAATGGGCACCAAACAGAAGGCAGATCGGTGGATTTAAATCAAGGGGCACCGATTCCCCAACCTCAGGTCCACAAGGCAGGAAACCAGATCCTTAGAAATATCTATTCAGGATGCCGAAGGAATAAATCACCCAGGATCATACAGGGTGGAAATTCACAATCGGTTTTATTAAAACAATAAATAAAATACACCGCAAACGCGTTTCGCTAGAAGTAGCTTCATCAGTGGGTGTAATCATAACAGTACAATGAATCACTATAAATAGCTGCGTTGCTCATATCAGTTCCCGTAGCACAGCTTCCGGGTGATTAGCCTAATTGATTAATTTGAATATAGACAGAGGAATAAATAAAGTTACATTGAGAAAAAAAAAAAATCAATAGCAGCAAATAATAAATGATTTTAAACAAACATAAAAATGCAGGGGTACAATAAACAAGGCATACAGGTATCCTAATAAATAAAGGAATAAAGGAAGCAATGTGATCCTAAACACCTGTTGATAGGATCGTAGTGTGTGGAGAAAATGACAATCAGGGTAAAATATACAAACAGAAGGTCTCAAACAGCCTCCCTAATTTAGAACGTGGGGAGATCGTATAGTTCATTAATCATATACAGCGCCAAATACGTGGCCAAGTTCAGCAGTAAGAACAGAAAATGGATACGTATTAGGATTTAAAGTAAAAAGACTCAGTTAAAACGCATCTGAGAAGTAACCCTGTATAAAGCCAGGTAGCAAAGTAGGGTTATATAGCTCTAAAGATAGGACTAATAGGGTATATGGGATAGAAAAAAATAAAATAAAAATTGTAGAAGAAAAAGCAAAAAGCACCTAGGATAATTAAATAATGAGTATTAGTTCAGGTTACTGCAGGCAAGTATAATTTATCGGGAGCAGATAGGGAAATGTGTAGATCTAACATATGAACCACATGAATCTAAAAAGACTCGTGAAAACAGGGTAGAGAAAATGAATATAAAGAGAATATAAACAGGGAAGAATTAGCCTGATATAAATATGGGGAAATAAAGGAGAGCACTACATAAAAAAGGGGGTAGTATTAACCTGGATAATAAATAGTCCATACTAAGGGGTAGATATAAATATAAAGTGCCGATGCCATAAGACCCATATATATATAAATTGTAGAGGGGTAGATGTAAATATAAAGTGCCTATACCATAAGACCCATATACATATAAAGTGCAGAGGGGTAGATATAAATTACAGAGGAGTAGATATAAATATAAAGTGCCAATGCCAAAAGACCCATATACATGGGACATAAAAACAGATAGGAAAGCATGATTTTTTAGAGGAGGGTAACACTAAAAAAAAAAACGCGGGGTTTAAAAATCGGGGGATACTAAACCAAACTCTGAAGATAAAAAACACATGTAAAGACTAAGACATAGATATGGACTAAAAAGCAGATATAAATAGCAGCATAAATGGAAAGGAATAGAATGTAAATCCATTGAGATAAACTAAAGCCTAATATCCAAACGAACAGAACTTCACTAAGATTCCAGAGCAGGATGAAAATAGAAACACATTAAAGCTGTTGGAACCAAGTATTGATATAGCTATCGATCAGATTATCCAGAAGGGGATGTAGTATGCTAAATGTCCAAAAAGTACTGAAAAAAGCCGTCTAATTATAGGATGAAAAAGGAGAAGGGGGAGAGAAATTCATAACATTACTGAATATATGGAAAATAAATATAAAAAATTAAAAGCGGCAGTAATGAAGAATCCTGCTGACTTCAAAGGTCGATAATAGAAGGGTATAATCAGAGGAGAAAGGAGTACTATATAGACAAAGTATAAAAAGACACAGTAAAAAAAAAAAAAAAATAAATATGATTAACACATAAATAAAATAAGATAAAATAGAATAAAACAAAATAAAAGATAAATGAAGAATAGACAGCAATAGTGGTGCTAATATAACCAGTAGAGTACTAGAGGAAGTGACACAATTCAAAGTCTTGGTTTAGACCTTTAGGAAGAAGTGTTTTCAATGTGTATATCCATTTAATTTCTTCCTTACTGATTTTATTAATAAAGTTACCACCTCTCCAATCTTTATTAACTTTTTTAATTGCTAAGAATTTCGTACCTTGAGGGTCTTGTTGGTGATGCTGTTTAAAATGCAATGGAACAGAGTGTGTTTCTATTCCCTTTTTTATGTTATTCAAGTGTTCTCTAATACGAGTATTAAGACTCCTTGTCGTCCTCCCTATATACTGTTTGTCACAAGGACAAATGATCATGTAAATAACGTCCTTTGAAAAACAGGTAAGAAGATCATGGATTTTATACTTCTTAATATTGTCCATATCTGAAAACTGTTGGATCCTTCTTTTGGGGCATCCTGTCGTTCTGCAGCATATACAATTACCGCAACCAAAAAAACCTTTATTAGTTGTTAAAAAATTCGGCTGAATATTTGAAAGGTTATTCTTAACTAATTTTTGCTTCAGATTTTTTGTCCCCCTAAATATAATCTTTGGATTCTCCTCTAGGATTCCTTTTAGCTCAGGATCCTCCAGTAGAACAGGCCAATATTTTTTGATAATTTTCTTAAATTTAAAATGATTGGAATTAAAATTGCAAATTAGTGGAATTCCAATATCAAGTTTAGGATTTGGATTAGAATGGAGAATCTCCTCCCTTTTTATAGCCAAAACTTCGTTACGTGTCTTCTTCAGTTTTTCTTTATCATAACCTTTCTCTTCAAATTGCATTTGGAGTGTTCCTGTTTGAAGGAGATATTCCTTTTCCTCTGTACAATTGCGGCGTATGCGGAGGAATTGTCCCTTAGGTATTCCATCCAACCATTGTTTTAAATGACAGCTTTCTGTGGAAATGTAGCTGTTCACATCAACTGGTTTAAAGTAGGTTCTGGATTTGAGGGTCCCAGAGTCTACAAAGATCTCTAAATCTAAAAAATTTATTGCTTCTTTGCTAAAACTAGTTTCTAAAAAAATCCCCCAATCATTAGTATTTACATTTTTTTTCTCAATGTAACTTTATTTATTCCTCTGTCTATATTCAAATTAATCAATTAGGCTAATCACCCGGAAGCTGTGCTACGGGAACTGATATGAGCAACGCAGCTATTTATAGTGATTCATTGTACTGTTATGATTACACCCACTGATGAAGCTACTTCTAGCGAAACGCGTTTGCGGTGTATTTTATTTATTGTTTTAATAAAACCGATTGTGAATTTCCACCCTGTATGATCCTGGGTGATTTATTCCTTCGGCATCCTGAATAGATATTTCTAAGGATCTGGTTTCCTGCCTTGTGGACCTGAGGTTGGGGAATCGGTGCCCCTTGATTTAAATCCACCGATCTGCCTTCTGTTTGGTGCCCATTTATTTAAATCGGCACCAGAATATGTGAGTATATCTCCTATTTTTCACTCCTATCTGGGACGATACAGTCTGCACTTAATTTCTCCCTTGCATTTTTTTCCCTTTTTTCCTTCCACCTCCATCAACTGTTTCATTGAGGACTCGATCCCTGGCTGAATATCTTTTATTGAAATTGAAGATTGTGAGTGCTAGCGCCGGACACCAGCTCTGTAACCTGCATCTTTATACCTAAACGGTTTTGGGGATTTGCCGTTTGTTTGGACAGCCTGGCTGCTGCATCTCGAATCTGGCCAGTATAAACAGCTTTTCTCTTATGTATGGACTATTTTTATACACACTATCTTTTATTCCATTTTTTCTGTTCACTTAATTTTTTCACCTTTTAATTGTTTTATTCGTTTTTATGGACTTAAAGGAATAAATGTTTTTTTTTTGTTTGTTTTTTTTGTTTTTTCCACTTATTTATTGTATTTTTCTTAGTATTTTAACTGCAGCACAAGGATCAAGCACTGTGCCTTATTTCCTGGACCAATTACCACGCCCTTTATAGAGCACCTTGCTCACTGATTGTGTACAGCCCATATCTGTGGTGTTTTAGCCTTAGAGCTACCTACAAATCATATATTTTTGCAGAGTTATTACATTTAACACTGTTTGATCTTATTGTTTGTGGGTTTTTTTTCTTCTTGCAGTGCACATTTTACTATTTAGTCACGTCCTTTGTTAGTTCACGGATGTCACATTTTTTTGTGGTTCCATATGTATTTTTTGCTTAATATCAATTTTTTCCTTTTTATTCTATTTCTGGTCAATACAGTCCTATCACGGAGTGAGTCTCCTACTTATTTTTAGTTTTTTATATACAGTCCATTTCCTTTTATTTTTCCAGCCTATGCCAATAGAGCCATCTAGCGGCGCCATACAGACACTACACCCATTTCAATTCACTGTTTAAAGAGGCACTTATGTCTTTTTTCTGTCTTCCAACTTTCGCACACTTTTCCAACATTCCTAACAGGGTCACGCGCCATGAAAGGGAGGGGGGAAACCACAGCCCAATATATTTACTACAGTATGTATTTGAATGAGAATACATATATATATTCATACAGGAAATTTAAAAATCTAACAATTCTCTCCTTTGATCACATATCACCTGTGATCACTCAAAATGATAAACCAAAACTAGGCAAATAAACTAATTATACCTGGGGCCACAGTATCATCTCCTAATACCTTTAGATCATTCTAAATGCTCGGAGGGGAAGAAAAAAAGTGTAGTAATTATTCATAAAATACCTCAATAACTTTACGATATACGAAAGGGATTCCCCAAGGAGGCCCTTTATGTGCATATCTCATATGACTTATCAATCTAGATTCACTCTTCCAGCGAACCACACCTGGAGCCTGGGCCAAATGCCTAATCTAGACATTAAATAACTATATACTCCCATTTCCCAAAATGTACTTCACCAAACAAGAAAAATATAATAACTTGATTTTAAAAGTTCATATATCTAATGATCAACATGAGTCAGATCTATATCTGTGTGTTTTCTTATGTTCAGCTTCACTCCACAAAACGCATACACAGACACTCTCAAGAAATACATTCTCATTTTCCCAAATCCTGTCACAAGGGTGTCGGGGGTTTACGAGTCCAGGGTGTGGTTACACAAACTGAGAGACAGGTAAGTGGGTTTTAACCTGAAATAAAAGGTTTATTTAAGAAGGAACAGAAGTAAACCGGGAAAGGGGACAATGAATAAGTAATAACACGTATAGGAACTGGTTTGGAGGGATATAATATATACACGGGGCAGAGTACACTGAGCAAATGTAAGGGGTAGGAAGGGGTGGACGGGACAGAACTCTGAATAGCACAAATGGGCTAACAGGACAGACACTGAATACAGAAATACCCAAGGGTGGACAGGACAAGTACTGGACTGGACACTGAATACAGAAATAACTAAAGAAATAACTGGATACACAGAGGGCAAACCAGAAGACACAGAGGGCAAAAGAAACAATAACAATATCAAGTGTGGTATCAGGAGAGCTATAGCAGGAGGATGGTCAGATTCATGCAGGTGGTCTTACACAGGAGGTCAAATCAATAGGTGGATCAGGAGTAGTGATGGGAGTAGAAGTCCAGAAATGGAGATTGTAAGGAATGTCCAGGAAAGGAGGGCTGTAGAAGGAATGCTGCAATGAGGGGTTCACACAGGGTACTGCAAGGAAGGTGGTCTCCACGAGGTACTGCAAGGAAGGTGATCTGGTCTTTACAGGGTACTGCAAGAAAGGTGGTCTCCATGGGTACTGCAGGATGGTGGTCTCCACAGGGTACTGCCAAGGAAGGTGGTCTCCATGGGTACTGCAGGATGGTGGTCTCCACAGGGTACTGCAAGGAAGGTGGTCTCCATGGGTACTGCAGGAAGGTGGTCTCCATGGGTACTGCAAGGAAGGTGGTCTCCACAGCATGCAATAATGAAGGGGTCTCAGCGGGATACAGCAATGGAGGTCTCAGGTAATGTGCATAGCATGCAGGACTGGCACACAGTGAGGCTTCCAAGGAAGGACAATGCAGAAGCATTGATTGAATGGTGAGGCTTGATTATATATCCACACCTGAGGCTGGAGAGGTGAGGGGAAATCAGGAATGGATTCCTGGTTGCCTGGACACCAGTCCAGACAGTGGTAAAATCAGGACCGGAACCAGATTGTGGTAGGGGAATGGCACCTTACTTGCCCTTCCTCCAGCATCTTCGGCGGGAACCGTGAAATACCACCTCCTTTAAGGACGCACTCTGGGCGGCCAAACGGTCTCGAAGATCTCCAGGTCATTCTGATGCACTGGAGTTCCGTTGGAAGCATGTACAAAACCTGTCTGCAAGGGGCAGGTAGTCATGGTAGAAATATTGCCACTGAAAACCATTCCTTGCACGATTGGAACTTGACTGTTCCGGTTGGAGCTTTGCTTAGTCTTAGAGTTGGCATCAGTTGGACAGGGACTCAAGGATTGACTCCGCATCGGAGCCTGAGGAAAAATCATAAATTGGGATAGTTCCATATAGGTAAATTACTGGATTGACAGGTGGTTTAGGGATTATGGTGCCCAAATCAGTACTTTGCTGGCCCGGTGGTCCTTGGCTTCGCCGTGCAGTCTCTTTTGGCACTTCACTCTAAGAATCAGTGGTCTCCCAATCAAAGTTGGAGTTCACATGAGTGGTTGCAGGTGTCCCACGTGTGGCAACAGTGGGCAAGAGATCATCCTCGGAGCCGGTAGGAACACTGGAGTCGATCATGGTTACAACAGGCGTGGGTTCTTGGGTACTCTGCACTTCTTGGTGCAGTGATGCTTGGCTGCGTCAGAGTCCACTCACAGCTTGGGTAAGGGTACTCACTTGATGTTGCAAGGTGGCGATGGTTTTGGCAGCTGATGAAAACTCTGTAGGCTGATTCACAATGATGGTTTGTACCTCAATCTCTGTGGTGAGTGGCACTTCTGCTTTGGCAGTGGGCAGCTCAAGGTCTCCTCACTCAACCCCATGGGTTTCTGTGAGGGGAGCTGGGTCAGAGGTGTCCTGATCTGCAGTGACAGCGAGACCCAGACAACCATGAGGGCTATGGTTGGCACTACAAGCAGTGTACTTAGGCACCAGGTCCACAGTGGTGGTACAGATTGACACGATATCCATGAGCTCAGTAGAACCTGCTTCCATAGGTTCCACATCCATGGGTTCAGTCGAGCCCAGGGTGTGGTTACACAAACTGAGAGACAGGTAAGTGGGTTTTAACCTGAAATAAAAGGTTTATTTAAGAAGGAACAGAAGTAAACCGGGAAAGGGGACAATGAATAAGTAATAACACGTATAGGAGCTGGTTTGGAGGGATATAATATATACACAGGGCAGGGTACACTGAGCAGATGGGGTAGGAAGGGGTAGACGGGACGGAAACATAGAAACATAGAAAATGTCGGCAGATAAGAACCTTTAGGCTCATCTAGTCTGCCCAATTACATGGATACTTTACCTGGATTTATCTTTTATTTATGATAGCCTTATGCCTACCCCATGCCTGCTTAAATTCAATCACTGTTTGGGCCTCTACCACTTCTACTGGAAGGCTGTTCCATGTATCCACCACCCTCTCAGTAAAATAATGCTTCCTGATGTTACTTTTAAACCTTTGTCCCTCTAATCTAAGACTATGTCCTCTTGTTTTGCTACTTTGTTTCCTTTTAGATATACTACCTTCCTCTACCTTGTGGATTCCCTCTACGTATTTAAATGTTTCTATCATATCTCCTCTGTCTCGTCTTTTTTCCAAGCTATACATGTTAAGATTAGGGATGAGCTGTTCGGTTCGGACGGTTCGGAGTTCGACCCGAACTTAGCCTGTTCGATTAGATCGTGAACACTGAACATTTCCGGGTGTTCGCCGCATGTTCGACCACAATGGACCACAATGCATTTTCCCACTGGCCTGAAGCTCGTAATTGGCTACAGCCTTGCACCTGACCACAGGTCTGGTGCAATACAGGTTCAACAGTATGCCAATCACGGCTCAGAGTCCTGATTGGGCAAATTTTGCCCAAATCATGGGCTCACAGAGCTAAGTCCAGCAGCACACTATATAACGTTTCCATGCGCCGATTCTGCACGCATTTCAGAGGAAATTTCAGAGGAGATAGTTGTGTGTTGTTACTGCCGGTCTGCCACGCTACTGGGGGGGTCTGGGGGGTCTCATTTCTACCAACTATCAGGGAATTTAGGTGATGTGTGTCTTGTCACTGTGCCAGCAAGTTTTCTTGGGGTTTACAACTTTCTTTAAAACATTTGTGAATTGAGGTGATCTTCTGTGTCTTGTCACACAACCAGTTCCACGCAATATTTTGGGTGTCACTAATTTCTTTAAAACATTTGTGAATTGAGGTGATCTGTGTCTTGTCACACAACCAGTACCACGAGTATTTTGGTGTCATAATTTCTTTAAAACATTTGTGAAATGAGGTGATCTGTGTCTTGTCACACAACCGTACACGCAGTATTTTGGGGCTCACTAATTTCTTTAAAACATTTGTGAATTGAGGTGATCTGTGTCTTGTCACACAACCAGTACCACGCAGTATTTTGGGCTTACTAAATTTCTTTAAAACATTTGTGATTGAGGTGATCTGTGTCTTGTCACACAACCAGTACCATGCAGTATTTTGGTGCTCACTAATTTCTTTAAAACATTTGTGAATTGAGGTGATCTGTGTCTTGTCACACAACCAGTACCACCAGTTTTTGGGTGTCATAATTTCTTTAAAACATTTGTGAATTGAAGGTGATTGTGTCTTGTCACAACAACCAGTCCCCACGCAGTATTCTTGGTGCTCACTAATTTCTTTAAAACATTTGTGAATTGTTATAATCCGTGTGTTCTCACTGGCTGCCACTCATCAAGGGGTCTCACTGATTTATAGGAGGTTTCACTGCCACCCATCAAGGGGTCTCACTGATTTATAGGAGGTGTCTGAGACTTGTAATCTGTGTCTTGTCACTGGCTGCCAGCTATCAGGGTGTCTCACTGAGTTATACCAGAGTTCTTTAAATCTTTATACCAGAGTTGAATCAGAGTTCTGTATATATTAATCTATATATCACTCACCATGTCTGAAAGAACAAAAAGGACAGGCAGACGCTCCCAGACACAGATAAGAGGACAAGCAGCCCCTGTGTCGGGAGGCTGTGCCTCTGGTTGTCGTGGACGTGGTGCATCCTCTGCAGGGGCACGCTTGTCCTTTCTAACTGGTGCTGGCCGTCTTAAGCAGCAGCAACATACTTGGTGGAGTGGCTAAACAGGCCATCCTCATCCTCCGAGTCCTCTGCCAGCCAGGCTTCTACTGCTTTACAGTCCACCTCAGCTGCCAAAGCATCTAATGCAGCCTCCATGTCCACAGCTACTCCGGCCGTAGCCTCCCTAACACACACGGAGGAGTCAGCTGAATTGTTTGACTACAATGAGAGTGACATGCTGCTTGAGGATGCGCAGCAAGTACAGTGCTCTGATTCAATCTCTGAGGTTGAGGAAGGGAGTATAATCAACCTAGAGGAAGGGGGTGCCAGTGATGACACACAAATAACTGGCACTCATGTTGCCCCAGTAGCTGCAGCATACTGCCAAGTTGGCTCCAGTGACGAGGAGATAGGGGGTGATGATGACAATGATGATGAGGTCACTGACTCCACCTGGGTGCCTGATCAAACAGAGGAATTAAGTGAGGAAGAGGGGGAGGAGGAGGCACAGCAAACACTAGGCACAACATCCTCTGTGACCAACCGTAGCACTAGCCAGTCCAAGGCATCACATGTCAGAGCTGCTCTGGTGCAGAGCACTGCT